>OZ018323.1:81787331-82987331 GCA_963969495.1 Ceratothoa steindachneri
GGACTCTCGTAAATTTTCGCCTATTAGTTATCTTCCAATCTCTTTCTTAATTGTTGGTGTTGCTGATCTCTAATGCTGCTGTCATTGCCTGAAAGCGTTGGTTCCCCTACTGAGTAACGACAAGCTGGATAATATGTGAGTGAGAGATTCTACCCACCGCATTTGATACATTGAGAAAAACTTGCTCCGGTTGTAAAAATCTCTCTCATCTTCTTCGTCTAAACCAAAGCCAGCTCTGCCACGCCTACATTAGAAAATCTTCCAAACTAAATAAGAAACTTGACCTCCTCTTCAAGAGAAGCCCCTGATGCACCTCATCATCTCCGAGAAAAAAATCTTGAATCTTTCTTCCTGTGAATTAACATACGAGGAACAAATTATTCTTGAATATGGACTCTCGTTCTCATTTTCTAATAGTGATTCATTAAACCTACAACATTTAGTGTCCCTTAGTAAATGTAATGAAAATCTGGAGATGAATACTGAATTTTTCAGTGGTCATCTTTAGGGTATTTCTAATTCGAATGCTAGTGTTAAATACAGAAAGCCACAAAGAAGTTCTCACATTTCGCCCAATTATCTCTTATATTGGCTCCCATAGATATAAGCTATTCAAATGGCTTGTTGGAATTTTATCAAATGTGGTGGGTAGAATATTTCAATCATATTATCCACTCAACTGAATTTACCGCTTATAGTAAGTACCTTCTGTAAAGTCTAGTCGACTCGCGACTCCATCCGGCGACTTACCACACCTGATGTTGCTCAGCAGCGCTAAATCGGGGGCGAGACTTCCAGTCGATTATGTCGTAGTCTACTCGAGTAAACAAGAATCAGAAATACTGAAATAGCAAATTTTGTCAATCCTAAAAAGTTGGAGCCAGAAGGGGGTATTGTGAGCTTTCACGATAAAGTTCTTTTAACTAACTAGAAACTAAACACCTAATCGTCTTCATCAAAATCGCACATGATTAATCAGATTTGAGTTACATTGAGTTTGCGACTGCTTTGTGTTTTAAGGATCCATGGTTCGCAACCAACGTTAGAGAATAGTCCAAAATGAGAGGGACATTGAGTGATACAAATAGGTGTTGAGTACCTTGTCAATTATATCATTCAAAAGAGGATGTAAAACAACATCATGATTTCAGATTTCGTTAGAATCGGCCGGATAGTTATGATGTTATTGCCAAAACAAATAATTCCCTGGCTAACCCTGGGAGACTTTGTCAATTATATCATTCGGCAGAAAATTTAAAACAACATAGGGGGTTTAATTTTTGTTAGAATCGGCCGAAGAGTTATGATGTAATTGCCCACCAAAAATAATTCCCGGGCTAACACTGAGAGAACTTTGGAAATTATATCATTTGAAAGAAAATGAAAAAACAACATAAAGGTTTCAAATGTCTTTAGAAACGGCCGGATAGTTATGATGTTATTGCCAAAACAATATATATCTCCGGCTAACATTGGAAGGACTTTGGCAATTATATCACTCGAAAGACAATGTAAAACAACATAAGGGTTTCAAATTTCGTTTGAATCGGCCTAATACTCGTAGTTATGATGTTATTGCCAAAACAAAATAATTCCTTGGATAACCTTGAAAGGACTTTGAAAATTATATTTTTTGAAAGAGAATAAAAAACAACATAAGGTTTTTAAATTTCGTTAGAATCGGCCGGATAGTTACGATGTTATTGCTGAAACAAATAATTCGCAGGCTAACTTGGGAGGACTTTGACAATTATATTATTCGAAAGAGAATGAAAAAAACAAGGTAAAGGTTACAAATCTAGTCAGAATCGGTCGAATAGTTATACTTTTATTGTAAAAACAACAAAAAAGCAAATCGGGGACCGACCGACCGACCGATGACATAGTGAGATGTAGAGTCGCCCGCAACTAAAAATGGTCAAACCAAACAGACAACACTACTCTTATGCAGACCTACCTGCAACTTTACCTTTTGACGCCTTCTTAATTCGTTAAATGAGCAGGAGTTCAATGCAGTAGTCACTACCTCGATCTCCCAAATAAGAAAATGCTGGACGTCTGTCTTGGCAGTTATGGCATCGCTGCATCAAAGTAGAACAGATCACTTTCCTCTTCTTTCATAACAGACACTTTGGAGGTTGAAAAATACAGGGTTATAGGAAATGAAACATGCAACACAAACTAAGAAATAACGACACACATGGAGGAAGATCTACGTGTATTTGAAGAATGTGGAGAAGGCCTGGCTTATAGTCGTGCCAAAATTATTCATGAAGACAGTCGAGATTTAATTTCTTAAAACTAACCAAATTATTTTCTCAAATTATAGGAAATGAAGTCTCCACAACGGAACATCACCATCACCCATACTCTCCATATATATATATATATATATATATATATATATATATATATATATATATATATATATATATATATATATATAAATATACATTGCAGCACAATATATATTTTGCTGTGTATATTTACTGCTAACTGAGATCCGTCTTAATGGAACACTATATATATATATATATATATATATATGCTTCTGAGCTCTCCAAACGTATAGTGAGGCATTCGCGCAAATCCGACAAATCACCTCATCCTGAAACATCCTTAAATCACTCATCTATTTACATAGCTACAAATAAATCAGGTTATCCCTTACACTTATTCAGTTATATATACACTTTGATAATCCAAATCACACCTCGGACTACCTTCCTTCGACTTTACACATTCCTCAAACTTTCCTTTATAAACCCTAATTCAACCTGGCCACACTTTTTATTTCTCTCTATTCAAATTTATTCCTACCTAATTCCCATCATATCAATTTTACTAACTGAACATCAGGAAGACGTGAAGATATTAAATGTACAGTTTGCGAATGTTTTTACCCTCGAAGATTAAAAAATTACCTACAATACGAAACAATTTTTTTTTGCTAAAGTTAATACAATATCAAAAATTTACATAAGCCAAAATGATATTAGTGTTATATAATGAATATAAAAATTTCTAAAGCGTTGGGTATCGATAAAATCTATCCGACCCACCTTAAAAAACTTAGAAAGCGAACTGTTATAACCAATTTGTACAATATTTGAAAAGTCTATTAGTTAGGGAATAGTATCTAATAGTTGCTAACCCCAATTTTTTAAAAAAGGCATAAAAACTGATCTTGAAAACTTTCCTCCCAGTTCTTTTATGTCGGCTGTTGGACGATTATACATAAATAATTTTCACGATTTTTTCATGAAATGATTAAAACGTTTGAGCAAGATAACGTTGTAGATCTAGATTATATCGATTCCCTAAAAGGCCTTTAAAATTTTTCCACATAAATACTTTTAGTAAAATTAAAAACTCACGAAATAGGGGCAGCGTATAAAATAGATTGAAGACTGAATGGAAAACCATAGACAGAGTTGTTGTCCATACAAGTTCATTATCGGCATTGGCCAATTTTGAAACGAATTTTTAATGTAAAACTCCCTTTATATAAAGCGTTTGTAAGATCTCATTTGGAGTATGTGACGAAACTATGGTCTCCCTATATACAAAAGAATTTTAATATTGGAACGCGCCACGATATGGATTTCTTGACTTAGAAATGGATTGTACGAGGGAGAACTGAGGTACCTCAATTTAATTTTACTGGCCAAGCTTATTACACTTTAAATTACTAATCGGGTTTATTAATATAAATTATGAGTCAATATTTGTGCTAGATAACCGACCGGCAACTAGAATAAAGATTTCATGTTTGTAAGCAAAAAAGATTTAATACTCCATAGGCTCAAATCTTATTTTCTTATAAAATAACACAAACTTGGAATAACTGCGTTGGAATTTCCATGAAAGCACTACACTAAATGTCTTTAAACAGCACAATCGATTAATATTACTTTAAAATATACATTTAGAAATAAGAATCTTTAAACTAATTATCTATCCATATGCTCCATTTCTTTTAACTCACCCTCACTCTTGACTTCCATCGCTCCTCTTCTTCTTGAACTAACCTTGAGTGCATCTTAAGGGCTTCGCTGGCTTGTCTTTCTTAAATAGAGGCCGCGCCTTTTTTGCCATTCTCGATCTATCTTGGTTACCAAAGTTCAGTGGATTGTCTTAGATGGTTATCGCCGCTAGTTTTCAGCTTCGCCTCCCATGTCATTCCTGTGAGGGGCAACGTTGTATTTACTATCGGAGACATGCGCACTCAGTCGCAAGTGAGGGAGGGTATAAAAATGAAACCAACGTTGCCATTTTAACCACAAAAGCCAAGTGTGGTTAGCAGATCGCATTGTGGAGAGATGGATGAATGTTATCAACCGTGAGTTCCAGAGACCGATAAGATGGATTATCAAACTATCGACGAAAAGGTTGATAAAACGAGAATAATTATTAGATTGGTACTCGACCTCCAGGCTGGTGAGGAGGCAAATAAGAAGGATTGACACAACAACACGAACTGCCACTCATAAATATAACAGGACCGAGGGAAAAGTGTCAATGGAAAAAGATAAAATGGATCACTTGACTTTTATAAGTCCCCTCGCCTACTCTGAGGGTGGTGTTTTATTTTACATGTTAATATATTTTAGGCTCGGCTATTCAGGTCTCCTCGCTTATTGTAATCCTTTGGTGTTTGCTCTTTATTTTTTAATTAAATTATATTAAGTTACGCTATTTAGATCTCGCTTATTGTAATGTTTTGGTGCTTGATGTTCATTTTTTAATGAGTTTATGCGAAGTTAGGCTATTTAGATCCCGCCTATTGTAATCTTTTGGAGGTTGCTGTTTATTTTTTAATTAGTTTATGCTAGGTTAAGCTATTTTGATCTCGTTTATTGTAACTTTTAGTGTTTGTTGTTTTTTTGCTAATTGGTTTAGGCTGGGTTAAGCTATTTAGGTCTCTTCACTTATTATAATCTTGTGGAGTTTGCTGTTTATTTTTTAAATAGTTTCTGCTGTTAGGATATTTAAATCTCGCTTATTGTTTTATTTTGGTGTTTGTTATTTAGTTAGTTAATGCTAAGTTAGGCTATTTAGATCTCCAGTTTTTCTTGAGTATCACAAAAATCTTTTAGCTTGAGCAAATTGGACACTTGTGTTCAAATAGTAATTTGAAGGATCGATCCCAGTTCTTAATTACCTTTTCTTAAAATAGAAATTTATTTACATTCCTCCGAGAATTATCTTTGAAATAAAAAAAACAGGCTCTAGATTGAGTCGTAGGAAAAATTATTCTTTTTTAAAAAGAAATCCATTAAAAGCAAAGATTTTCTGCCAAAACATTTCACAGAATAAATAAACCACTAAATATTAATTAATTTCAGTAATTATTAAAACGAGTGACAAAGCATTTATAAAATATTTACGATTTAATCATCTGCTGCTTGAGCGAAGATTATTTGCTTTATATGCTGGACACTGGGATTTGTGCGCATTAAACATCCTAGAAAATAGAGTTTAAGAAAACCCCGGGAGTTACGAGCGCAGAGCTAGAGAACCTAGATCGGCCACCGTAAACGCATACATCTCACCGAGTAATGATTTCGGCCCAGTAATCTCAGCAGGGCTAGAGAACCTAGATCGGCTCCCGTAAACGCATACATCTCACCGAGTAATGATTTCGGCCCAGTAATCTCAGCAGGGCTAGAGAACCTAGATCGGCTCCCGTAAACGCATACATCTCATCGAGTAATGATTTCGGCCCAGGAATCTCAGCAGGGCTAGAGAACCTAGATCGGCTCCCGTAAACGCATACATCTCATCGAGTAATGATTTCGGCCCAGGAATCTCAGCAGGGTTAGAGAACATAGATCGGCTCCCGTAAACGCATACATCTCACCGAGTAATGATTTCGGCCCAGTAATCTCAGCAGGGCTAGAGAACCTAGATCGGCTCCCGTAAACGCATACATCTCATCGAGTAATGATTTCGGCCCAGTAATCTCAGCAGGGCTAAAGAACCTAGATCGGCCCCCGTAAACGCATACATCTCACCGAGTAATGATTTCGGCCCAGTAATCTCAGCAGGGCTTGAGAACCTAGATCGGCTCCCGTAAACGCATACATCTCATCTAGTAATGATTTCGGCCTAGTAATCTCAGCAGGGCTAGAGAACCTAGATCGGCTCCCGTAAACGCATACATCTCATCGAGTAATGATTTCGGCTCAGGAATCTCAGCAGGGTTAGAGAACATAGATCGGCTCCCGTAAACGCATACATCTCACCGAGTAATGATTTCGGCGCAGTAATCTCAGCAGGGCTAGATAACCTAGATCGGCTCCCGTAAACGCATACATCTCACCGAGTAATGATTTCGGCCCAGTAATCTCAGCAGGGCTAGAGAACCTAGATCGGCCCCCGTAAACGCATACATCTCACCGAGTAATGATTTCGGCCCAGTAATCTCAGCAGGGCTAGAGAACCTAGATCGGCTCCCGTAAACGCATACATCTCATCGAGTAATGATTTCGGCCCAGGAATCTCAGCAGGGTTAGAGAACATAGATCGGCTCCCGTAAACGCATACATCTCACCGAGTAATGATTTCGGCCCAGTAATCTCAGCAGGGCTAGAGAACCTAGATCGGCTCCCGTAAACGCATACATCTCATCGAGTAATGATTTCGGCCCAGTAATCTCAGCAGGGCTAGAGAACCTAGATCGGCCCCCGTAAACGCATACATCTCACCGAGTAATGATTTCGGCCCAGTAATCTCAGCAGGGCTTGAGAACCTAGATCGGCTCCCGTAAACGCATACATCTCATCTAGTAATGATTTCGGCCCAGTAATCTCAGCAGGGCTAGAGAACCTAGATCGGCTCCCGTAAACGCATACATCTCATCGAGTAATGATTTCGGCTCAGGAATCTCAGCAGGGTTAGAGAACATAGATCGGCTCCCGTAAACGCATACATCTCACCGAGTAATGATTTCGGCGCAGTAATCTCAGCAGGGCTAGATAACCTAGATCGGCTCCCGTAAACGCATACATCTCACCGAGTAATGATTTCGGCCCAGTAATCTCAGCAGGGCTAGAGAACCTAGATCGGCCCCCGTAAACGCATACATCTCACCGAGTAATGATTTCGGCCCAGTAATCTCAGCAGGGCTAGAGAACCTAGATCGGCCCCCGTAAACGCATACATCTCACCAAGTAATGATTTCGGCCCAGTAATCTCAGCAGGGCTAGAGAACCTAGATCGGCCCCCGTAAACGCATACATCTCACCGAGTAATGATTTCGGCCCAGTAATCTCAGCAGGGCTAGAGAACCTAGATCGGCCACCGTAAACGCATACATCTCACCGAGTAATGATTTCGGCCCAGTAATCTCAGCAGGGCTTGAGAACCTAGATCGGCTCCCGTAAACGCATACATCTCACCGAGTAATGATTTCGGCTCAGTAATCTTAGCTGAAAATTAATTTTTATCACTTGAGGAGAACATTGGTTATTTTTAACTTCTTGACAAGGGGATTTCCATCGTTCTGCGTAAGTTCCATGTTTTAAAAACTCAGTTTATCAAGTTTAATAAATCTGACTTGTCGATTTCGAATATGACAACTGTGGCAGAAGTCAATGACAACTACACCACCTCCACAATTAGATTAGTGATTCTAAGTTTCCTTTAGGAATACCCTTAATATTTATGAAATTCATCCTCTGGATTTTGCCTGGTTGAGGTTGCTACGATAAACAAAACAAGCATTAATTCTATTCCTTGACCTACGTAGTGACTAAAGTTTAACTCCTAAGGCTTCCATAACAAAATTATGACTCTAAAACAATGTGAAGCAGAAAAAAACAACCTTAGAAACTCCAAACATATAATTCCTAGAAAACAACTAGGAAAATGTAGCCGAGAGGAAATTCCGCGCATAAAATCCTCCCAACGTTTTGCTGGAAGAGATCTGGAATTATCAGGTTCAAAAAGCACCATAACCCCTCTTAAGTGCCTCAGACCCCCCCCCCTTCCCCGCAGAGGTGGTGAGATCTGCACAAAGGCTGAGGGGAAGTGGGTACTGTAGCGGAAAGGTCACGTTTCACCAAGATTGGAGGACCACTCCGCCCTGACGTGTAAACTGGCACTAATTTGCCCTCTCCGCCAGAGTGAGTGCCACAAATAAAAAGGTATTTTGTGCTTGGAAGAACAGTTTTCGCTCTCATAATTTGGGAGAAACTCAGTGGCGAAAAGAATTCAACTTAACACATAACTATAAAAAAGTAGATGTAGTAAAAAGTGTTAATAAATGTGAAAAAGAAAAATTTTGAATGTCTTTAACCAGAAAATAATGAGATGGGAGGATGTATTGCAAAAAATGGTCTGGGATTTTATATGACACACCTATATATTTTTTTATTAATCTATTAATCTGATGATTTGATTACTTCTATAAATAAATCTATTAAGCAGATGGTTTGATTACATCTAAAAATAAATCCAATTGACCTCTTTTACAAATTCACCTCTTAATCTGATGATTTAATCGCTCTGCAATTTAATCCATTAATTTAGACTTGATTAAATCTAAAAGATAACCTTTTAATCTGATGATTTAATTACTTCTACAAAAACTCTCAATCGGATGATTCGATCACTTCTGCAGATTAATAAATTAATCTAATAGTTTGATTAGATCTAAAAAATAACCTCTTAATCTGGTGATTAGATTGCTTGTGCAAATTAATCCATTAATCTAATGATTTGATTAGAACTAAAAATTAACATCTTAAATCTAATGCTTTGATTAATTCTACAAATTAACATCTAAACTGATGCTCTGAATACTTATACAAATCAACCTCTTAATCTGATGCTTTTATTTGCTCATGCAAATTAACATTGACATTTATTAATCTGATTATCTGGACAAAAACCGGTTCATTTCATTCTCCCCTCACCCTCTTCCGGCGCGCAAGGAACTTAGATTCGTTTCGATGCTCCAATTTGCCTTAATATCCATTTAACATCAGCAATAAATGTTAATTACTTGTTTTGTTAAAAGCTCGCAAGGTATTATCTGATGTAGCATGGGCCAAAAAGCTGCGTTTGACAACTCCGTGATTGTGTGCCTTTCAAGCTACAATGGCTGCCGGTAGAGCTTCGACTATATATATCTTCAAAAAGTATACTCTTTCTCCGGCTTCACAAGTTGTTATGCTCCTCTATTTACATAATTTCCGGCACAGATGCTCTCACTTATTCTGATTTATAACATTACGACCTTCAAAACTTTTAATAATTCCTGGACTAACCTTGGGAGCACCTTGACAGTTCTATCATTCCAAAGAGAATGTAAAAAAGGGTTACAAGTTTTGTTATAATCGGCCGAATAGTTATGATGTTATTGCCAAAGCAAACTAATTCCCGGACTAACTTTGTGAGGACTTTGGTAATTATATCATTTGGAAAAGAATGTAAAACAAACTTTGGGGTTCAAATTTCGTTAGAATCGGCCTAATAGTTATGCTATTATTGCCAAAACAAAATATTCCTATGCTAACCTTGGGAGGACTTTGGCAATCATATCATTTGAAAGAGAATGTAAAACAACATGAGAATTTCCAATTTCGTTAGAATCGGCTGAATAGTTATAATGTTATTACCTAAAAAAGAAGCAAAGCGGGGACCGACCGACCGCCATAGTCAGATGTAGAGTTGTCGCCGACTAGAACAGAACGCGACTAAAATACGTTAACCAACGAAGGCACTTGTCGTGGAAAACCTATAAAGAGATGTTTGTAAAAATTGTGGTAGCCGTGGGGAAAGAAGGTGGAAGCATCAAAGTGCAAGTATACAACTTTGTGAGTCCTAGACAATGAAGGCACACAGCTCTTTAGGAGCTTTGGCTGGTAACAAGAGACAAATTTTTCTAGGGAAACTAAATTCCTCGTGAAAAAGAGCATTAATTTTGACATTTACGGAAAAAATATTATAATATTTTTTTAAAAAATGGCTTCGAGAATAATGCTGTTAAGGATATCGCATAACGTTTGTTTTGCTCTATTCTAATCCGTTGCTGAATATAGAGCTCTGTATATATGTAAATAGGAATCGTAATTGAAACCAATTGTATCATAACAACTCCATGATGTCGCTCTCTCCTTTGCCTCGAGAGTAGAATAATGCTTGAGAAAATTGAAATAATTCGGTATACAGTTTAGTTAATTTAATTTCATTTTCAAATTTGAGTTCTTGAATTAACATAATAAAAAAAGGTTGAATACCAATTAAAGAATGTGGCGGTGGGGTATTTGTAATTGAAACCATTCCCATGCTGTTACATTTATAAGAAGCGTTTGTTTCTTGTTGCTGATCCAGATTTTAATCCACTCTAGTTGATTGAGAGTAAGAGATGGAAAAGAGAGAGGGCAAAGGGAGAGAGGGGGGGGGGGGGCGATGGGGCGAAGAAGGAGAAAATAAAGAGGCAGAAAGAGTTCCAAGGAATGCAACCAACTTAAAAGACCTCGCAATACATACAGTTTTTTATGGTCCCTACCATTTATCTCCTCCAGTGTTTGTATTATAAGGTTATACACAAAATTAGAATTAACTAAAAAGTCTTGCGAACATACCAAAGAGGTACCGTAGCTAAAGGGTCTATCATACTTGGTAGAAGAGAAAGTAGATGACGAAGGTCCTCGCCAACCACTATCCCTGCAACATGCGGGCATGTAAAATTGAAAAGGGACGCAGGTATTTAGACCAAAGGGCATATTAATTAAGTACAGGTTTCAGTGGATAATTGGTCGACTAACTTCAATATAAAAATATATTAAACAACGTCCATGTTTTAAAGCCTTGAAGGATTGTTGTACTATTCATTTTATTTAATGAAATCGCTGTCGGCCTCAGCTACGGCCTCCAACTGGCGTCGGAACCTGCTGCAGGCATTCTCGATGGTCCTTCTCTTTAACTTGGCGATAACTGTGGTGATCCCTGGACCTAAGCTACACCTTGGTGGTACACGAAACTTGTTGGTCTCTCTCTCTCTTTCTAAATCACTCCTTACACATAATAGTTCAGGGGTCGCAGTTTGGGTAGTTAGGCTGGCCAGATGTTTAGAGTGATGTGGTCAAAGAAATTGTCTCTTAGCCAAGAAGGGATCCTCCTGCTTGTGTGACATGGTACAGATTCCTGCTATCATATAGGGCCTTCCAAGCGGCCACTTCCTGAATCCAGGGCAACATCAACTCCTCCAGGCACTTATTTAGCGCTCTGTATTGAGTCTGAGGTCTTACGGCAAGATAAACGGACGCATAATGTGTCCTTGTTTACTCACCACCCCAAAACACCCTAATGTTCATTGAGAACTTCTTGACTCTCGATATATTTTTGGACGAAACAGCAAAAGCCCGCGGTTGTTTTGCGACTTCCTCACCTGGTTCCGGTAGAAATTTTTCTCGGCTGAGAAGAGCCAAATATGCCAGGCTTGATAGGATACTCTAGTTTGTTCACAAACTTCGCAGGACGTTCCTTCTGCTTGTCTTTCATCTTCTACAACCGAAGCTGGCTCTTTCTCATCCTGTATGATTTGTAGCTGATGTCTTCATTCAAAAAGCGGCCTAATGAGAGTCTGACACTCCCTTGTCCTTGGATATGGACCCCATTGACTTGTTGAGATCTTTGTCAATGATTGTAAAGGGTAGGCCCTTGGATTTCTATGCTTTCCCTTTCTCATCATAGTTTATGGTGTTTATCGCAGGCCGACCCGCTTCGAGGCTACCATTTATGGCTTAAACTTCTGTAACCTACCAGTCTATTCTAAGTAGGGGAAGCGCCTAATTATCCCCCCCCCCTTTGTACCTCACTTCCCTTTTTCCCCTTCGGGCTGAACGATGAGTTATTCTGTTGCGAGAATTCTGCCTGATTGCTCCGCTAAATCGTTGTCCGTCACTTACCTTGACGTCATTAATTTTTGGAGACCCGTACTGGATTCCTTCGTGCAGTGAGGATTTTCTGCCCTTGATTCCTGCCAGCATTGTCGCTGCCCCCCTGTCGGCTGCATCGAAATGTGCTCTTCAAGTTACGTTTGAAAGCGTTCTCCTTGGAAAGCCGTTCACACTGGGTACGTGAAAGTTCTCCCATAGTCACCTCACCATCTCATCTTTGGGGAATTCTGTCATTTAGAATTCCTTCTCTCGGATCGTTGGGCCTTCGAATCATCGTGCCCCGTGGTCCCGACGACTTTCACCACAATATTGCCCTCTGTGGGTTTCTCCTCGCCGACGACCGCCATCGCATTCACCCCTGTCGACTTGAGTCGAATTCCCTCATCATAGCCGAGCCTTTTGTACCTGGGTTCCCGACGTGGGTTATTGCTTCATTGCTCTGGTATCAGGGATTTTGGAGTATCTTTTTCTTCTTACGTCCCATTTAAATTAATTAAGTGTTATAAGTGTTATTCATGTAACTTTGGGACTTCGGGTAACGGACGTAAGGCAGGGAGGTTATTCCGGGGACACCTGTCACTAGAGTAGCGAAGCCTATTTTCATCTTCAACGGCACGTGTCGTTTTGGCTTTAAACATTTTATCCATAGAACCCATTTTTGTGTTTGCGAATATCTTTTTTGTTAAACCGAAGTGTGGTCGTTCGAGGATGTTAAGCATTTGTGACTTTTCTTATTGTTTTATGACCCCCGTATAATTCGTTAACAGTTAATTTATTTCATTTTAATTTTGTTGTAAATAATACCGTAAATACTTTTTGTATGTGTATTTATTTAACCCCTTGCGGATACCTCATAATTTAGCACCATCCTGATTAATTCTGGTAAATTGTGTGTGTCTTATCTTTGGGCCGTGTGAAACAGGTTCCGCGATAGCCTTTACAATGATGGCCTGGATCTCTGCGATAAATTAAGGGAGGTTTCATATCAGAATGCTTTGCGTGAGATTCCCGAGGCATCATGCCCTCGAAATCATAGCCTGACTAATCCAATTATTACCTGATCCTATGCACCTTCTTAGATTGGAACCCAAGCATTCGGAGATCTTCGCATTGTAACTCCTAGCGTTAATCACAAGCCACAAAGATTGCCCTTTCCAAGTTTTTAGAAAACACGTAAGCCTCTAATTCAGAGATGCCAATAGCAACAACTTACTCCCCGCATCCTTTAAGTGCATCATCTGACCCTCGAGTCGTGGACAAGATCTTCCGACTGAATAATGTAAAGCACATAAAGATCATGATGACATTCGTTGCAAATCGCCATATAAATTACCCGCTGAATGAATTATTTTGAAATTATGTACTGTGTTTATTGCAGCAATTTTTTTACTTGTTTAGGATTGTATTAAAAGTTATCTTATCAAACTAGACGCATAAGGAATTGTCGCAAGGCGCTCTCGCAATATAAAGAAGAAGAAATGTCCTTATTGCTCTTCTTTGCGACTATATTAGTGGAAGAATTTCTAAGAACTCTAAATTTAGAGTTCTTGAAATAATCTTATCTGGAAACATAATGGGAATCGCGATAAATGGAGCCAATTTACTGATGGGACAAATGTCTATATCCATCTCCTCCTGACTCGCAAAAAACAATATATATTTATAGAAGTTGCAGGAAACCTGCTGAAATTGTCAAAAAGAAGGGCGAATCTAGAGTATATTGGCAACTTACATTTTCAATGCGATGAAGAAGGCACGAAGGAAGGAAACTTTTTTAATAGTAAAAATGCTGCCTGTGTAATAGAAAGAGTAATGCATGAACAAGTATATATATAAATCTGAAACCTAAATCTTAATGGAAGGTAGGGAAGAAAGTTTACGATTTGCGAGCCAGTCATAAAGCCTGGATTTTACAATCAAATAAAAAAGACGAGAATCTGCTCCAGACGAATACACACCGAGGAAAAGATCTGGAGGCTCTTCATAAAATCAATTTACAACAAAGTGACGAAGACAAATATACAGAGATTGAAAAACATATTTTCTTTCTCTCCCATCCTTACGGCATGGGTAATAGAGATACAGGAACAGATGAGCCAGTGTGATACCTTGGTCCCTTTTTCCTCTTATATAGTGAAATCGTATTTAAGAAAGATAACTACTCATGTATATCTCCCTTACAACCCCATATGATAACCTACAATGATAAACAGATACCAGGCAAACTTAGAATTTTAACGAAAGATATTTCTTTTATGGTCATGTGTCGAGGAATAGGTCACCTCCCCAGATAATACGTCTATAAATACCCATATGTATTTATTGGTTGTGAGGAAAGAGATAAAAGCTACAAGAATATGTATATATACAGTTATATATACATATATCATCTAATGTACGTACGCGTCCTTCGCTACGTACAAGTACTTCACTTAATAAGAGTAATCCGTTGATTACGAGGTATAAGAGTGCGATTTACTACAGGGGCCGATAGCGTTTAATGAGTTTACAAAGTTGCAGTTCAAGGGTATATCTAAAGAGTGAAAACCCAATTGTAATTTTAATAAGTCACTAGTTAACATATATATACATACAGCAAATATGGGTAATGTAAATCAGGACAATTCTGGCAGGATATAGATTATTTAGCAATCGGGTAACGTTAATTACTTGTTAATCAGCTTTTAAAGGGATACTATAAATCATTTATACAGAGGGAATATTTATATGTCGGAAAGTGGGTCGATTAACGAGAGATAAAAGCAAAGGGCGTTTAAACCGTCATGGGGTCACGTCGAAGAAGACGGACGATGGCACCTCTGCTCCAGACAAGTGCCAGGCCAATCTTTCGAGGATGAAACGATTTGAGGGTTGCTCTAAACAGAGCAAGCCTTCACAAAAGAGATGGATCTGCCTGGTGAAATCCAACCTCGATGGTATAATTGAATACCAGGGACTTGGAGAAACAGCCACAAGATCTGAACCGAAAGCGACGGGTTCTCCAACTCAATCTGCCGATATTTGAAAATCCAGGATATTTATATGACGGACATTTTTTTGGTTTCTCCTCGTTGTCAGACTCAGACGACTGGCTGACCACTTCCGGCAGCCAGATGGATTAGCGTTTGTCGCCTGACCCAAGTCTTAATGACCTTTACGGTGTGTGCGGGGAACTTTCGGCTAGAAGTTTTCCCACTACGGAGATTAGCGCTTCCTCAGCGATGTAAAATCTTTTAGCACCCAACTTAATTAACTGCACTTGTGAGGTGGCTGACGGATATTCAAATTCTTTATTTTTTTTGTTTTCTCTTTGGATTCAGAGATTACACCACGTGAAGTTATACTTAAGAGACAGAGAGAGGGAAGGAATTCATGAAACAAATGAAGGTGGTTGTCGTGGTATAGCAAGGACTGAGTAGTGGTGTACGTACGTATAGGTTTGGTACGTACTTCAAAATTCCGTGATTAAGTTTTCTCTCTAAGAGTGCTATATTTGATCATTATTATTATTACGTTATCTTTTTTCTTTGAGGGCTTCTAGTGCCATGTTCAACGTTTCGAGGATTGAATTAAATGCTTCTAAGAAGATAGACTTTAATTACAACATAAACCAAAAGTGAAATTTAACAAACAAACTACACAGTTTTGAATTAAACAAGTTTAAGTGAGGCTTACTAAATTACACAATTGAATATACAGTAACGGTTGACCCAAAGTTCACTTTAATATTGAACGCAACTGGACTTTCAACGAAACAGATAATGGGATTTAAATACCTTTTAAGATTCCTACGAGAATCGGGTTTGAAACTGACCTTGACCTCAATTTTTATGTCGCCTCAAAAATTTTGTTTTCGGGCAGGCACGTAGACTACCGTTCCAGATGTAATCTGAAGGGAGAACGCTTTAAAGCCGCAGAGGAATTCGTAGCGTGTGACGGATAGAGTTAAGCACGTCTTCTTTGAGAGAGATTTCAGCAACGGGACGGGGAAAGTATGCTTTTTCGACTCTTCTGGTTAATATGGGAATAATTCGCACTGACTAGCAATGAGCAAACGAGTAAATCCTTTGACGAAGAGGAGTGCTCAAGGGAGTTCACTTGGGGGGATTCCTCATTCGCGAGGACTATATCTGGGTTTTGGGGTACACTAGGATAGGGGCTTCTCTGACGAGAGAGAGTTAAACTTGTTTCACACATCAAGTTAACTTAAAGTTCGGCGTGACCACCAGGAACTGGCTCGAGGATGAGCTTCTTCTAAGTCCCTCTCGTTGGTTTGCCTGGCACTTTGCTGGACTTCGTTGTCTCGATGACTCTCACGATCTATCACGTTCTTCTGCAGTTATTTGATTATATACTACGCCACCCCAATGGGGGTAGGGGAAGGAGAGAGGGGATGAGGGCAGCGGAATTAAGTCTCCTCCTCTAACGGTTTTTCTCAGAGCGTCTTGCCCTTAGCTTAACGGCACCTTCTGGTATTTGGTTTTTGCTCCTCTAATTTCGCATATGAAGTGAAATTAAATACCCACTCCTAGGGAAAATCTTGCTGTTTTAACCAATGTTAAGCTCACCGGGGGCGACATGTGATGATTAGAGCATTAGGCGAAGGGAGAGAAAGGAGGGGGGGGGGGGGAAGTGGTCGGGCTACGCTACGCCGCCAAAAATGTTAGGACGTTATGTTTAAGGAATAGGGCCTCAGTTGTGAGGGCAGGATATCGATTCCCCTAAAGGGGTATTCTTCTTGGCGTCCCTTTCCCTTACATCAAGGTAGTAAACAGCCCTTTTAACTCTAATTTTACTGTCTAATTTTGTCATTTCACTTGCTAATATGTTGACCTGATGTGAGGATTCGACTAAAACCGAGCTAGAATTAGCTCTCATGTTAATTTGACGCTGCGTTTGTGTTATACATACGAGTTCAATATTGAGCCTAGGGAGAAAAAGAAGGCAGCCCCTCATTTGAAATTCCACGATCGCTAGCTCGATATTTCTTTTTAAAAGAGAACTCTTTTACTTATTCGAACTAAATGATAGACGAAACAATCAATGACTATTTTAAAATGTAGTGTTGTATAGAAGAAACTTCTTAAACAGTCTGTGCAGCTACCCTTAGGCCGCATTTTGAATGTCCCAAGCGTGAAGGTTATCAAAAGGGTACTGATTATTAAATCATTAATCTCAGACTTAATTAATTCTATATACTTAAAATGGTGAACACAAGTAAAATTTGTGCCAGGTTGAGAATTCTAAGTTCATAAAGAACCTGGTGAAATCATGTGAAGGGACAAATTAGATCGTAGCATAGGTCATATATACAAAGAGAAAATAATTAGAATGTCAGGAAGTACTGAGTGGTGAATTTATCATTTTCACAAGGCAATTAGTTTTACTTGAGAGGAAATTTCGTTGAAGCGTGAAGACTTTACGCTTCTGAATTCACTCAGAATTTAAAACTAGAATTTAAAATCCTAAATTCACTCAGAATTTAAAACCCAAACTTAAAATATAAAAAATACAAACAATTCAAAATACTGAATTCAGGCAGAATTTAAAATCATGAGTACAAAAAAAAATTAAAACTTGATATTAAAATATTATAATAGAGCAGAATTTAAAACCAGCAGTAAAATCATAAATTTAGTCCAAATTAAAAGTTTGAATTTAGCCAAAATTTATAACCAGAATTAATAATCATGAATAAAATCTGATTTGAAAACGAAAATTTAGTTCCTCAATTAAGTCCGAATTTAGAACAAAAATGAAAAAATCCCAATTCATCCAAAATTTTAAACCAGAATTTAGCATCTGAATATGATCGCAATTCAAAATCCTGAATTCAGTTCAAATATTAAATACTGAATATTAAATATTTCAATTTCGAATTCAGTCCGAATTCAAACCAGACTTCAAAATCCTGAATTCAGGCAGAATTTAAAACTAGAATTTAAAATCTTGAATTCAGGCAGATATTAAATTGAGAAATTAAAATTTTGAGATGATCCAGAATACAAATATTTGAATTGATTGCGAATTTGAAAACTTAATTTAATATCCTGAATTAAATATGTTGAGTTTTAAAATTCTGAATTGATTCTGGCAATACGGAAAATGAATTATAATCATGAAACTTCCTCGCAATTCTTGTTGATAATTGCGAAATTCAACCACGTTAATTAAGACTAGTAAAAAAATAAAAAATTCTTCCAAGCGTTTCCAATTAGTGTAGTGGTTTAGTTTTTACCATGGCTACGTATCTTTCATACATTTTTAGTTCTTTTCAACATTTTCTCCGCCTTTTCAAAAATGTAAACTGTGGAATCTTAAATTACCGTTTTCTACTCACTCAAATTTTACTTTTTTACCTTCGAAACTACGCAATTTTCTTACCCTACCTACAGAAATCTCCCAAACTAACTTTTTTCTTAAGTTCAACTCATTCACTTTCTACAATTCCAATTTAACTTCCCTGATGATTTCCTTTACTAACTCACTCTTTCATATAATCTCGAGCTCATTTCTCCGAATTCACGTAGAAAATTTCTCTCATTGTCCGTTTATCCAGCCCCTACGACCACTCCTTCCACGAACAAGATCCAGAAATTAATTTATCCCCCTCTCTTTACCCCCAAAACAGGATCCAGAAATTCACAAAATTTTGATCCTCACATCTCCTTGCTCAATGAACAGAATCCAGATAATCATATTTTTTTCCTACTCCCATTTCATTTCGGCATGAAAAGAATCCAGTAATTCATAATATCTCCTCCCACAGCTCCTTCCCCCATGAACAGAATCCAGATAATCATATCTTTTTCCTACCCCCATTTTATTTCGGCAAAAAAAGAATCCAGTTATTCATAATATCTCCTCCCACATCTCCTTCCTCCATGAACAGAATCCAGATAATCATATTTTTTTCCTACCCCCATTTCATTTCGGCATGAACAGAATCCAGTAATTCATAATATCTCCTCCCACATCTCCTTCCTCCATGAACAGAATCCAGTAATTCATAATATCTCCTCCCACATCTCCTTCCTCCATGAACAGAATCCAGATAATCATATTTTTTCCTATCCCCATTTCATTTTGGCATAAAAAGAATCCAGTAATTCATAATATCTCCTCTCACACCTCCTTCCCCCATGAACAGAATCCAGATAATCATATTTTTTTTCTACCCCCCATCTCATTTCAGCATGAAAAGAATACAGTAATTCATAATATCTCCTCCCACAGCTCCTTCCCCCATGAACAGAATCCAGATAATCATATTTTTTTCCTACCCCCATTTCATTTCGGCATAAAAAGAATCCAGTAATTCATAATATCTCCTCCCACACCTCCTTCCCCCATGAACAGAATCCAGATAATCATATTTTTTTCCTACCCCTCATCTCATTTCAGCATGAAAAGAATTCAGTAATTCATAATATCTCCTCCCACAGCTCCTTCCCCCATGAACAGAATCCAGATAATCATATTTTTTTCCTCCCCCCATTTCATTTGTGCATAAACATAATCCAATAATTCATAATATCTCCTCCCACATCTCCTTCCTCCATGAACAGAATCCAGATAATCATATTTTTTTCCTACCCCCCATCTCATTTCGGCATAAAAAGAATCCAGTAATTCATAATATCTCCTCCCACAGCTCCTTCCTCCATGAACAGAATCCAGATAATCATATTTTTTTCCTACCCCCATTTCATTTAGCATGAACAGAATCCAGTAATTCATAATATCTCCTCCCACATCTCCTTCCTCCATGAACAGAATTCAGATAATCATATTTTTTTCCTCCCCCCATTTCATTTCGGCATGAACAGAATCCAGTAATTCATAATATCTCCTCCCACAGCTCCTTCCTCCATGAACAGAATCCAAATAATCATATTTTTTTCTTACCCCCATTTCATTTCGGCATGAAGAGAATCCAGTAATTCATAATATCTCCTCCCACACCTCCTTCCCCCATGAACAGAATCCAGATTATCATATTTTTTTCCTACCCTCATTTTATTTCGGCATGAAAAAAATCCAGTAATTCATAATATCTCCTCCCACACCTCCTTCCCCCATGAACAGAATCCAGATAATCATATTTTTTTCCTCCCCCCATTTCATTTCGGCATGAAAAGAATCCAGAAATTCATAATATCTCCTCCCACATCTCCTTCCTCCATGAACAGAATCCAGATAATCATATTTTTTTCCTCCCCCCATTTCATTTCGGCATGAACAGAATCCAGTAATTCATAATATCTCCTCCCACATCTCCTTCCTCCATGAACAGAATCCAGATAATCATATTTTTTTCCTACCCCCCTTTCATTTCGGCATGAACATAATCCAGTAATTCATAATATCTCCTCCCACATCTCCTTCCTCCATGAACAGAATCCAGATAATCATATTTTTTTCCTACCCCCCATCTCATTTCGGCATAAAAAGAATCCAGTAATTCATAATATCTCCTCCCACAGCTCCTTCCTCCATGAACAGAATCCAGATAATCATATTTTTTTCCTACCCCCATCTCATTTCGGCATGAACAGAATCCAGTAATTCATAATATCTCCTTCCACATCTCCTTCCTTCATCAACAGAATCCAGATAATCATATTTTTTTCCTACCCTCCATCTCATTTCGGCATGAACAGAATCCAGTAATTCATAATATCTCCTCCCACATCTCCTTCCTCCATGAACAGAATCCAGATAATCATATTTTTTCCCTACCCCCTATCTCATTTCGGCATAAACAGAATCCAGTAATTCATAATATCTCCTCCCACATCTCCTTCCTCCATAAACAGAATCCAGATTATCATATCTTTTTCCCACCCCCCATCTCATTTCGGCATGAAAAGAATCCAGTAATTCATAATATCTCCTCCCACATCTCCTTCCTCCATGAACAGAATCCAGATAATCATATTTTTTTCCTACCCCCCATCTCATTTTGGCATGAACAGAATCCAGTAATTCATAATATCTCCTCCCACATCTCCTTCCTCCATGAACAGAATCCAGATAATCATATTTTTTTCCTACCCCCCATCTCATTTTGGCATGAACAGAATCCAGTAATTCATAATATCTCCTACCACATCTCCTTCCTCCATGAACAGAATCCAGATAATCATATTTTTTTCCCCACCCCTCATCTCATTTCGGCATGAACAGAATCCAGTAATTCATAATATCTCCTCCCACATCTCCTTCCTCCATGAACAGAATCCAGATAATCATATTTCCCCCCCCCCTCATCTCATTTCGGCATGAACAGAATCCAGTAATTCATAATATCTCCTCCCACATCTCCTTCCTCCATGAACAGAATCCAGATAATCATATTTTTTTCCTCTCCCCATTTCATTTCGGCATGAACAGAATCCAGTAATTCATAATATCTCCTCCAACATCTCCTTCCTCCATGAACAGAATCCAGATAATCATATTTTTTTCCTCCCCATATTTCATTTCGGCATGAACAGAATCCAGTAATTCATAATATCTCCTCCCACATCTCCTTCCTCCATGAACAGAATCCAGATAATCATATTTTTTTCCTCCCCCCATTTCATTTCGGCATGAACAGAATCCAGTAATTCATAATATCTCCTCCCACATCTCCTTCCTCCATGAACAGAATCCAGATAATCATATTTTTTTCCTACCCCCATTTCATTTCGGCATAAAAAGAATCCAGTAATTCATAATATCTCCTCCCACATCTCCTTCCTCCATGAACAGAATCCAGATAATCATATTTTTTTCCCACCCCCCATCTCATTTCGGCATGAACAGAATCCAGTAATTCATAATATCTCCTCCCACATCTCCTTCCTCCATGAACAGAATCCAGATAATCATATTTTTTCCTATCCTTATTTCATTTCGGCATAAAAAGAATCCAGTAATTCATAATATCTCCTACCACACCTCCTTCCCCCATGAACAGAATCCAGATAATCATATTTTTTTCCTACCCCCATTTCATTTCGGCATAAAAAGAATCCAGTAATTCATAATATCTCCTCCCACATCTCCTTCCTCCATGAACAGAATCCAGATAATCATATTTTTTTTCCCACCCCCCATCTCATTTCGGCATGAACAGAATCCAGTAATTCATAATATCTCCTCCCACATCTCCTTCCTCCATGAACATAATCCAGATAATCATATTTTTTTCCTACCCCCCATCTCATTTCGGCATGAAAAGAATCCAGTAATTCATAATATCTCCTCCCACATCTCCTTCCTCCATGAACAGAATCCAGATAATCATATTTTTTTCCTCCCCTCATCTCATTTCGGCATGAACAGAATCCAGTAATTCATAATATCTCCTCCCACAGCTCCTTCCCCAATGAACAGAATCCAGACATTCCTCATTTTTTTTCTCTCCACATCTCCTCGTCTCACGAATACGATTCTGAACATTTCGTGCTTCATAATATTTTCCTCTCCATCTCCCAAATCGCCCAAACTGGAAATAACAAAAGAATTAAACGCAATAAAACACTTTATCCCTTTGCTCTCCAAGAGCATTTGTTCGAGGTCGTAATTTCTTACAGCCTTAACAATTGCGTGGATGGAGATCTAAAATGGATTCTGAGTGTAAAGGTATGGACGGGGTTATACGTATGCTGAGTGCGTGTGCGTTATAGTAAATGACTACGTCTGCTTACATATAACCGTATTCAAGCACGTCTATGAAGCTCTTAGTCTTCTGCGTTTAACGCGTATGTATTATGCAGCTCTTGTATTTACGAGTATGTGCGAAAAAAGTGCAGGAAAGCTATGCATAGGTAGGTCCCCTATGTATATTTTGACTTATACTCCTTGACTGAATTGAAGGATAAGGTAAAAGATAAAAATAAATGATAATTATGATGGATAAAGAAGGAAATAGTAATAGAAAAATACAAGCTCCCACGAGTAATGTGGATAATTTTTTTATAAACTGATGACGTCATAGTCTCATACACACACAGATGTACACAATGCACTCTTCCTATTAAGAATAAAAAATCACTTAAACTCATGCGGGGAAATGAAACATCTACACCAACGCATCTATCAAACTCACGACTTGGCTACACACACTGACGCAGGCAAATAAGATTAAGACATATGTGTATGATAACAGTCGAGGAAAAAAAATCGCTTAAATGGCAGAAACATTTAATTACTTATTTAATTTTTTTTTAAGTGAAAAGCAAAATGGACACTTCAAGCCGAAAATTTATGTAATCAGTTTTTTAAAGAAGTAGTGAAGTTAGTCACCACATAATGTATAGAATGCACATAGCTCCAGTAGTCCAAGACTAATGAGTGCACTAGAAACTAGGAAGTGTGCATCTCTCATGAAATGACACCTGCTCGGTAGAGAAAGTCACGTTTTATTCTTCTTCACATTCGTTTCTGCTTTGGTAGAATTTTGAGAGAGCTGAGGTTTAGTATTGGCGCTCGCAACCCTTAAACTTGATGTTGAGGGACGGAAGTCTTACCTGGTTGCAACTCCCAAAATGTAACATTGGTTAATTTTAGAGAAATACGCGCGTTGACTCCTCGTCAGAGAGCTTTGTTGTGGAGCAGCTGCACCGACTTGCGTTTTTACTACTTTAACAACAGGAACTAAAACGAAATTGTTTTCTATCAATAATTAAACAAATTGCGTAAGGCTCAATAGCAAGGGTGATATACTGTAAAATGGTTAGCTTTTATTAAACTCAGAGCAGTACCTAATTTTACAATATTTTTTTGTAGCTGTATACATATAGGCCTTTGAACGGAAATGGGAGAGGATTAGGGAATATACATTTGGCCTTAGAACTAGAAGGTGATGAGTAGCCAATAGGATATATTTTACATTTCCGTGAGTGTGTACAGTTAAATCCTCAAGTTATCACTACGTTAGGCTGACAGACGGAATCAATCAAATCGTTTCCCTATTGACCGGTTGACCAAAACAACGTAGTGACCTCATTACTCGCAAGGTTTTCCTATTTTGATGGAGGGAAAGTAGCAAAGGTGCAATTTATGCTCTTGCTCGAGAATTCTGCATTTATAATTGGAGAATTTCACCATTTCAAAATATATCGCAAATGCGTCGTGCTTTACCAAGTTAGCAATTTTTAGATTTTATTAATTTATTCTTGGTAATATTTTATTAGTATTATTATTTTTGAGTATTATTAATTATTATTCCTTCCTGTGTAAATGAAGCACATTTAGAGAAGTAAGAACGCTAAGTCCCATTTCTGACTAGATTTAGAATGGAGGATGAAAAACCGTCTTACTTTGCATGAATAGTTTAACTTCTTCCAGAATTATCACGAGATATCTCGAGTTAAAAGTTGTTTTAGATAATAACATATGTTCTTGGGAAGGGTTGGTAACAATTTATAAGGGAAAAAAAGGAAAAGAGAAGGGTAAAAGTATGTTAAGATAGTATTTTAACACATTTATGTGGACCGCACTTACTACTAAAGTGCTCATAGTTTCGAACACTGTGGCCATAAAGTCCAAGCAAATAGTACGAAAATGTTGTATCTATTAATACTCTAATTAGGTTTATTACTGGTTCCCATTTTATGTTAAGGTGAGTAATTTACCCTAAGCTCCAGGCAAATCATCCCTTAACTGTCTTTCTCAAGCCTCTTATTATGGCATCAGCATTCGTAGCTTCCGTCTGCTGTCCTTTTAGATAAGAACGCCTGCCTTTTAGAGCACCTTAAAGAATCAAGAATTGATGAGGTTTTCTGTGTTATTCGTAATTCTCCTTTATTTTTCCTCACTTCCTTTTTATTTCTCCCGTTACCTCTCTTGTTCAGAAATGGCCAATGACCTCAAAGAGGATGGGTACATTCCCCTCTTTTACTTGAATAAATTCAGCCCCTCTCTTTGAGCCTGGATCGTCTCCCGTAACTTCCTGTTCCCATGGCAACCTGTCCGAACTATTTGGGACGAATAACGCAAATATATCTAAAGGAAAATCGCTCACCCAAACTAGACGCCACTCTGTACCCCCATTTACATTTATCTCCCCGAGTTTCTTTTATATTCCCTTGACGCCCTTATCTCTATTACTCTCCTGGGCCCCAAAATACCCCCTTTACTCTATTTCCCACACAAAAACCCGATTACATAAAATACCCACAGCTCTAATTTATATTTTTTCCGAACCATAAAATTGTGTGGAAGAGCCGTGTATGATGATTATCCGTGTAATGCTAAGACGATAATCTCTAGCTCAATGTATACATGCTTTTCTTGGGGAAATATATGCTTGTGTAAACATGTATTAATGGGTATGTATGTTTAAAAATGGATATTGATTTCGTGTTTTTTGTCACCATTTCACACCGTGTGATGCTTATCTCAGTTGAAGCTTCCAAGTTAATCGGAGATTCGAATCAGAGGGGATGAATGGCAGCCAGACAGACACAGACACAGCCCTAAATCCTGAAGCCAACCTATGAATAACAACTACACGCGATGTGGATTAAATTCACTCTATGTTTCCACATGGGTAAACCGCAGAGCATTAAAGAATTAGGAGACATTAAGTAATTGCATAGGCGTATGTGTCTATGTGCGGATGTGTGAATATCAGTGATGGGAGGAATCTAATATTGATTATCGCCAAAATTGAAAAAGGAGGAGTAAAAGTTGACCCCGTGCACCTCTCCTTACAAAATAAGGTAGTTCAAACATCGATTTTTACAAGCATTGAACCCGCCCTCCAATAAACGAAACTAACAGGATTTATATATATATATATATATATATATATATATATATATATATATATATATATATATATATATATATATATATATATTTATATCCTGTAAGTTTAGTTCATTGGAGAGAGAGAGAGAGAGAAGTGGGAGGCGCAAGTGAAGGGGAGATGAAACAGAGAGAAAGAGAGAGAGGTTAACGGCGGAGAGAGGATGGAGAGGGAGAGAGAGAAGGAAAAGAAGGCAGAGAAGAAGGACGGTGATGGGGAGAGGGAGAGAAGGTGATGGGGAGAGAGTAGAGAGTGATGGAGAGAGAATGTTGTGGACTGGGTCATCGGTTAGGGGGCTATGGGGAGCGAGAGACGTGAGGAGAAATTATGGGAAGAGTGTATGGGGAGTGAGGGTAGAAAAGAGGGGAACAAAGGGAATAGTGAGTAGGTGGGATAGGGGATGAGAGAGAGGCTGAGAAAGTGATCAGGGAGGAGAGAGAGAGGGGGGGTACGTAATGGGGAGGCCAGTAGAAGATCTGGGGGTGAGAGGGAGGGTTAAAGGGAAAGAGGGAGATAGAATAGGAGAGAGATTGGTACAGAGAGGGGAGACAGAGTGAGATAGAGAGGGCAGAAAGAGTGGGACAGAGAGGAGATAGATAGATGGGAGTCTCTGTCGTAGAGCTTGTGAAAGAGAGTAAGAGAAGGGTAGAGAGAGTGTAAGAGTCCCTGTCAGAGAGATTATAAGAGTGTGCTATAGATTTTTTAAAAACTTGTTAATTTTCACTTGTCATATTTACAATTTTCCCTCACTTGGAATAGAGGAATGTTTATTTAAACGAGGGGATACACGCGCAGTGGAGAGGCCGTGCATGTTCCCACTTGTTTCGTTCGGACGATTGCCATATGAGCATCGCTCATAACAGTGGCACAGATCCGAGCCATAAAAATCGGCCTTTGAAAGATAACGAATTTCCCTTCGCTCTCATCGCCCTCCCCTCTCTGCTGCCGACGTCATTCTACAGGTGGATGAGTGGAACTTCTCCCTTTCACTCCCAGCAATTTCTTTCTCTCTTCACACACATTTTTTTTTCTCTCCCGAGCTTACACCCCTTTCTACTATCACCAACCTTCACGCTATTTTTTCATCTCTTTCCCGCCTACTTCTACCCATCTCTTCCGTCACCACCCCATCTATCTCTCTCTCCTTACTAGTCATTTTCCTCTCAAAGAATCCAGATGACGCGCAGCGAAAGGTGAAACTACTTGTCAGAGCAATGGCCTGGCTCAGGATTGTCCCCGAAGGACAAAATCTGGATTCAGCCAAATGGAAACTAAATAAGCAAAGGGGACGAACGTTCAGATCAACCCCCATAAAAGTTGAGATATAAAAGCCCGTTCCATCCGAATCAAATTTTCTGATCTGCGTTTGCTGGTGGCTACGGAATATGTAGATAGATATCTTGGTCGACACCGATTCATGGCTGCGCACTGATATAAGAGATCTGGGGACCCCTGGGTACGTGATCAGGGTGTCTACTGCCCTTGCAATCCTTCAAAATCCCTTGAATTTATTTCCCCCTTGAAATCCTTGAAAATTCCTTGAATTTGATGAAAAAGGTAGATGGACCTTGAATTTAAAAATAAATCATTGAGTGATTGTTCAAATTTGATTTTTCATATTCATTATATATATACTTTTTAATGTCTATTAGAAAAATAGTAATATTATAAGTTAATATTTGTTAATCTACTCACTAATGTGAGTGAAGATATGCTTTGGATGCATTGTATTTTATGATGGATGCTCGCTATACTTCTGTGAGTGTCGCTTAGATACCTTGGTTTGTTGAAACAATTAAGAATACTCACGAAGAACCAAAAAGTGCATTATATGTCACGGTGAAAGAGGCTCTGTGCAATGAGCTTCTATCTGCTAAGATCGCTTTTTTTCTGAAGATTTCATCGAAATTGGAAGGATTTCTGGTCCGGTATCAAACTGACTCCCCAATGATGCCATTCCTTTACGCGAATTTGTGTGCCATGCTGTCGACTCTCTTGCTATGTTTAATCAAGAAAGATTTAGTTCAGGGAAAATCTTTCAAGCAGCTGAGTACTCTGGATTTAACCAATCCGCCTCACCAATTACCTGCTGAAAAAGTGAATTTCTGCTTTGCTGTTAAAGAAGAGATTAGAAAAGTTCGAGAACATCTGACCAACACTGACATTCTCCAGTTTCGGAAGGAAGCAGTGAACTTCCTCGTAGCTGTAGTAAAATAAATCAGCGAGAGGAGTACTCTTAAGTATTTTGTTGTTAAAGGCTTCAGCTGTTTGAATCCAAATGTGATGGTGAATGCATTCAAGTACGAGTCCAGGATTGAGATATTTCTGAGAGAACTTGTGTCTATAGAAAAACTGTCCGGAAAGACTGCTGATGACATCAAAACAGAGTACAAGCGATTTGTCACTGACAATAATCTCTGTGAATCAAATAAAACGTTCTCCAGAGAAACTCATCTTGATGCTCATTTTGAGCACTTATTCCAGGTAGCAAATTTCAAGGTAACCTTCCTCTTCAAGATCTTTATTTATGAAATATTGAGCCTCATTTACAGACAAGCAGCTGCCGAATGGGGTTTCAATACTAACAAAGAAATTTTAGTCGAAAATCCTCAACAGAAGTCTATGATTGCTTAGAAAGTTGTACACGATGCCTTCGTTGCAACTGAGAAGCCTTTCACTGAGTTTAAAGTGACTAAGCCACTTATGCATACATTTAGGAATTCTTCTTGCCTGTACAAAGAAGATCTTAAATATGAAAGGAAGCAGGGCAAAAGTCTTACATACATGGAAGCCAAGAAAAGACAAACTGATGCTCTGATCAAAGAAAAAGGAGATGAGAAAAAAAAATGGATTTTGAAGCAAAAATGAGTCTCTTGATAAGGAAATTGTAACCATCAAGCATGATTAAATAACAAATAAAATTAAAAGGTAACTTCTGAATCATGAATATTCATTCTATTTTGTAATACATTTAATTTTCAATCGTAATATTTTGGAATTTTTCCTAAATGCTTCATGATTCAGTGTTTGGGGGTCATTTTGAAACAAAAAATTCTTTGCTATGAAGAGTGGAAAGTAATGGATATATTTGCTTAGTATAATTTAGGTTATTGTGTGGCTGAGTCAAAATAAATGCTTTAAAATATATTTTTATACCTGAAAATGGAAGCATTTCCAAATATAGGTACTATAATTTCATGAAATGGATAGTTTTTGATGATAGAAATTATTTAATTAAAAAATTGATGTCTCATAAATCTAATAAAACAGACAAGGGTAGTGTAACTAATAATTTAAAGAAATAAAGCAAAGGTTAAACCACTCCTTGATTATTTAAAAATTAGTCCTTGAAATCTTTGAAAAGTCCTTGAATTCAAAATCACCAAACAAGTAGACACCCTGGTGATCTAGGGTCTTTTCATGACACGAGGCTACGGGTATAGATATAGGGTATACAGAGCACCAGTTTTCGTGTGTAATCCAAGGGATAAATCGAAATTCTCCGCGGATAAATAACGCAATGAAGAAATGATTTATATAACTTTTGTTCTGTTCTTCGATGACTGAACTTGTATTAATGTCATTTCTTTTCATATTTAGCCTGTTTTTTATTAGTTGCCTTTGTTCTATATTTAGAGACTGTTTGTATTTTCTTAATTTTGGAATTTGTTTATATTAAAGTATTGTCTGTTTATGCTTTTCTTATCTATTCATCCTATATTGAATGGATTTGTATCAATTGATCACTTTTTGTATGTTTAATTCAGTGTATCTTTAAATGTCTCACTTTTTCTAAACAGTTTTAATCTGTTCTTGGTAATCTGTTGAATATGTTCAAATCAGCTGAGTTCTTTTTGTCTGTTCTTGACTTTTGAAACAAACAAATTTAAATTTAGACAGAATGAAAGTTATGGTGGTGATGTAACAGACATAATTAAATGATATATACATGGCTGGAATAGAAAAAAAAGTACAAAAAGACATTAACAGAAGTACGTTATTGAAGAATATTGCATACAGGAACATACCATTTTTTTTTCTTAAAATGAAGCTCACTAAGACAATAATTAACAGCCAAAATAGAGAGACATAAAGGCAAAGAAGCGATGGACACGGGGCTAAATTTAAGGGGGCCGGAAGGCTTCTTGGCATTAATCCAAATTGGCGCGTCGCCTTCTATAACCCCATCTCTTAGCCCCCTTCGATCCCTGAATGTATCCCGCCCCCATACAAAATAGAAAAATGGAAATAGAAACGTTATAATCTGTCTCGAGAATAAATCAAACTCTGTTTAGGTGGAGAGGGGATGGGAAATCCGGTTGGAGAGGGAGGGTACACTGCTTCGTGTCGGAGTCAGCAAATAACACTTGATAACTCCTGCGAAATGCCTTACCAATCACTAACACACACATACTCACACATACAAAACACTAACACGGACACATCAGAACACTTACAAACACATATTTTCATACAAACACGCACATCTAAACATACTTTTCTCTTCATTCCTATTTTTCTGTGTTTACTCTTATTCGACTACCCTAGAATAGACACAAATACCGGGGATAGAGGGCGTTAAGCCCTTAAAACAACTAAATGCAGAATTACATAGCATAATATAAATACACAAATAAAATAAGACATTCACACTAAAAACACAGTGTGAGTTTTTTTATTCCAGATTTGTGTTGTTAAAACAAGATTACACAACGAAGGATCGATTAAAGTAGGCGATTATGTAGCAAACGATTCAAATTCCAGTAGGCGATTATGTATGGTTGTGCCCAAGGAAGTAATAAAAGGGGATTGAGGACAAAAGGTGTGGAGGATGAATGGGTGGAGAAGAATGGGGTTAGGTTGCAGACAAAAAGAGGAATAAGAAGAAGTACTGCTCAAGGAAGACCCTAGGATCCAATCAATCCGTAAACATATAAGAATTTGTTCAATTTTACAGGAGCGAGATTTACATCTTCTTAGCTTTAATGATATTTCGCCACATTCTTTCAGCACTCCTTCATCCGGCTTTGTTGAAGGACTCCTCCTCCCTAGACTCCTTCTTCTTCTTTTTCTTCTCTAATGGATACTTGTTTTCCCTTCCCCTTGCCTCCTTTTGCTTGCCTTTGGTAAGGTAAACTGCAATGTCCGCACTAATGGTATGAGGTTTGTGTAGAAATGAGTAACCACCACCCTGAAATGGGAACGGCTGGGGGACGATCTTCATCCACGCTAAAACAAGTTACTCTATTCATTACACTCACGTTGGATTGGTCTCTTGGATACATTCACTTGCTTGGTGTGGATAAACAGCGTCCCTTAGATGTGCCCGATGCAGTATGAAGGCGACTACTCATTGCTATACTATCCGCTTAGATTTTGTTTTGTTTGTTTTTGTTTAGTCACTGTATCATTTTGCTTTGAATTTTACTTGTGTTCTTATTGTAGCTTATTAATACGGTATATATTATTACGGCAACATTTGCCCTTGGAAACAGACGCCAAATGGGCTCCATAAGGAAAAACAATCCATGGACGTTCGAGATCGAGTCATAATTTATATCATTAACATTTGAAAGTCAGTTCCATTTATAAACATAATAGTTGATGTCCTAAATTATACTGCCTATACTAGGTAATATTTATATTCAAAAAATACGTCTTAAGTCAATAATTAAAATTAATTGAAATGCTTTTAACTACTTGGTTTGGTAGATAATTTCATGTTTGTGTGATTTCTTAGGTAAAATAATTGTTTGCCAATTAAAATCCATTATCTATCAATCCTCAATCTCGAACGGTAGTTTATAATTAATATTACCGGATCTGTTTTGCATTTAAAAACTTGGATCTGTTTTCTACGCAGTCGCCTTGAGTTAACCCTTTCTATCAGTACTATATATTTATTGGGTAATGCGGAAGTAAATAGCCTTTAAGTTAATTACTGAAATACTTTTTTATAAATTTAAAAACGAATACATTTTGAACCATAAAAGTACATTATTAATTCTTTTCGGACTTTCATTTATCGACCTGCTGACCATTTGAAAACACTGGTAGAGGTAAGTTTAAGAATGGTAATGTATTTTTCCGAGTTGATATTGCCAACAGACTCAACCAATTCTGACCTTCCATGATTACAAAATGAATCCCACATCATAAAAAGCTACCATGTTTCATCGTCGGTTGTAATCGATTTATGTCAAACTATTGAGGGGTAATCTTTAAACCTATGACCGTTCAAACTCTAAAATTTATTCATCCCACTCATCTCTCTTCTTAATATTGGTCATAGTTAAGAGAGACTTCATATTGGCTGCACGTCTTATGATGACCAAGAGAGTGTAGGGAGTTTACTGCTGTTTTGGGGCTGATTTGGAATCTGTCACTTCAGAAGATTTTAACTGGAGGATGTTTTTAATGGATCATCGAACAGCACGAAGAAATCTTTCAGAAGGCCCAGGACGAGCAAGGTGTGACTCAGAGAGGTTTTACCTTTTCCATTAATTTGAAAAATAATTCTGCTAACAGTGGATATTAGTATTCCGAAGCTTGTTAATAAGACAATCCTCCATCAGATTGACCGAAAATGGTCCTATTTGAAAAGCTATAACTTCCTTGGATTTTTTTCTTTCTAGGCATGTCTAATAATTACAATAATAAATTTTGAAAAGCTGAAACAAATACTAGTCGTAATAATGGCAAAAGCAGGAGAAAACATTTTATCATAAAACTCTGCCTGTTTATTTAACTTTTGTTTTATTTTATATATATTTTATTTTTAACTTAAATATTAAATTCTGTCAATGATTACCAGCATCAGGTTATATTTTTTAGTATGTATATTCAATTCATAGGTCCGTTTCTAAGGCAACTTATTCTATAATTTAGTAACCCTTATTTGAATTGCATGACCTTGCATTTACTTATGTTTAAATTCACCTGCTTTCTCTCCTCCCACTCGACATTTTTATCCAGGTTCCGCTGTACATTCTTCACATCCCATGTAAAATGGATCTGTTTCCTTGTTTAAAGTTATCTTCGAATTCTGAGATTTTTTTAATCAATCCATTATCAAGGTCATTTAGATATACAATAAACAATTTTGGACTCAGTACACACACTTGAGGTAATCCGCTAGAGACATGAGGGGAACCCAAATTTGCCCAATTTACGACAACCTGTTGTACGCATTTTGAAAGCTCGTTCTCTATCCGATAAATTTTTTTTGTTTTATTCCGTGCACTTTAAGTTTCAGTAAAAGGTGAATTCTATCCACTGCTTTGAGATAATTTTTGAGAGAAATTATTTTATAAAATATTTAAGGGAGATTACTTAGAGACGAGCGTCCTCACCGAAAGTTTATGTTGTGTGTCTATGATTAGGTTATCTGACTCGTGGACTTGCTCTCCTATATCTCTTTTTATTGATGTTACGACCTTACCACTTACTGAAGTTAACCGATAGAATGAAAAGTATTAAGATCGGTTTCCTATACTTTTTCAAAACACTCATCACATTACCTCTTAATGTCTCTACTCGGACTATTCATTACCTAATTACCGGTTAAAATCATACACAACGGTTTAAATATTTATTTAAACCGTTGCCTTTGGTAATTTCATCTTTTTTATGTATATGTAATTATTTCCCACTTATTTACATGCTCCCCGAAAGGAAATCCTTAGCTTAGTGTGGATAGTCATGACAAGTTGTCAGCAGCAAAAACACTTACGAATTGGTTGTTTAATGTCTTTAGTGCTTATTTGGGGTCTTATGTGAAATGTATTCTAATGCCAATCGGTTCTGTGGCCTCTCGTATGGGGTTTCGATTGTTTCATAACTATACGAATGCTTATGCTTATGTGTTGAGGTTTGTGCAAGGCTCTTCTAATTTCTTTAGCTTTTCGAACGTTTAGCTTCACCATTCTACAATATAATATATTGGGTTGAGGAATAAGTTCTTGCGGTTTTATCAAATTTATTCATTACCATTAGCAATTTTAGAAAAACTTGATTATTAATTGATAACAATATGCAATTTAATCAATAATGTATTCTCCGTTGTTATTTACGACTTTTTCCCAACGTTCAACTAGTTATTCGATTCCTCTGCAATAAAAATCTCTGGATTTTGACTCGAAGAATTCGTCTAACCAGGTTCTTAATTTCACATCAGTATTGAACGAAACGCCGCGCAAATTGTTTGAGAGCGATCGGAAGAGATGAAAATACGATGGAGTCAAGTCTGGCGAATATGGAGGATGCGGCAGAATTTCCTAATTAAGCGTTTAAATGGCGTCTTTTGTCATATTGGCAATGTGAGGACGAGCATTGTCGTGTTGTAGAAGGACTCCATAACGTCAATGAGGTCGCTTTTCACGAATAGCTTCGGCGAGTCGATACATTTGTTGAACGTAGAGTTCTGCATTGACAATCTCGTTGTTCGCAAGGAGCTCATAAAGAATGATGCCTTCACAATCCCAGCACACACACCATCGTCTTTCGTGGATGAAGTTCTTGCTTTAATCGCAGAAGTGTTTTTTTTATTGGAGCTAAGCCATTGTTTTTGATGGTTCATGTTGACATAAACACACCACCTTTCGTCGCCAGTGATGTTGCGGTGAAGAAATCTGTCCCTATATCCATGAGTAGCCTTGTGACGAGCAAGCAAACCTTCGGCAATCGTGGAGCGTTGAAGTTTGTTGCTTTCGCTCAAAGCGTGCGAAACCCATGCACCAAGGTTTTGAACTTTCCCCATCGAATGAAGGTCATTCACTACAGTTTTCTGACTACATGCCAATTGTACAGTCAATTCTCTAGTCGATTAACAGGGATTTTCATGAAGAAGGTCGTTCAATCGATCTTCATCAAACTTTATTGCGGCGACCAGAACGTTCTTCGTCATTAAGATTGAAATGACCGTTTTTGAATGGTGAAAATCACCATTGAGCTGTCCTTTCTTATAAAGCATTTTCTTCGTACACAGCGCAAATATGGCGAAGAGGTTTAGCTGCGTTTGCATTGTTCCCGTCTCGATTGAAAATGAATAACAACAAGTGTCGAAAATGCGCCTTTCTTTCAACTTGACATTCCATTTTGAGGGTACAGAACAAAAATTGAATTAACACAACTTTTAAATAAACCGCAATGACTTATTACTCAACTTCAAGACGTAGCCTAAGCAAAAGCCTAATAGTCTACGCTGTTAATAGACGTAGCCTAACCTTTGCAAATTTTGCTCTCATTATTTATTATTGTTTCTTAATATGTGCACAAACAACGCCAACAAAACTTAAATCAACACAACATTAAAAAACGCAAGAACTTATTCCACAATAAGCATCTATTTCGCGGCCGAATTGAGTTTATGATTTTTCGGCTGATCTAATGTTGCTCTTTTCGATTTTCTTTCTTTTCCACATACGTATTTAATTAACACGGATTGCCTAGTGAATAAAACACGCTGTAATTCTGAATAAATATCTTAGACGTAATTAACTCCATTCGGTCGCGAAAAATCATCATAACCGCAGCGCCTCATGGGCAATATTGATTCGGTTGCTCTCAAGTGCTTTTATATGCTTGACTTTTATATGCTTGCCTTTCTTGACATTTAAAAGGGTTAGGATGACTAAAGTTTAGCAGTCTCTCCTGCATTTATCCGATGTAGTTGCTATAAAGTCAATGTTCGGAAAGTTAAATTATCTCCATATTATTGTTTTATTTCTTTTAATAATAAAAGAATACAACCATAGAGGCTTTTGTCATTACTTAGGAAAGGGGCGAGAGCCCTGTAAATTATTACAATGCTAATTATATATTTAGGAGACGCGACTTAAATAGAGAATACACTCATGTGATGAAAGTCATATTTAAAGAAATAAACTTAACGAAAAGCTTTTTGATAAAGGGTTACTTGATTTTAACCTTAATATAATAACCCCGTGGCAGATTAAGTCTTCATTCGCTTTAAATGATACGCACTCAACAAACACATAAACAGACATTGCACCAAATGAGACAAAAAAGTTTGCTGAGAACGTGTGAGCGACTCACATACTTGGCGAGAAAGCAATAACGTTTGAAAGAAATTAATTAGATGTGGAAGAGCACAAAGAAAATTAGTGATTACATGACTTTACAAACGAAAAGTTATACAAGATAAAAAGAATTGCTTAAAAGAAATGTGGTTCCCGGAACTAATCTATTGCCAGATTTTCTAAATATTCATTATACATCAAAAGCACCAAAAAACTAACAAATAATCCACAGCCACAAGAGCAGGCAGAGAGAAATAGTCCCAAGAGACCCCAAAACGAAATGCAAAGCTATACATTAATGTCAACAGAGTAACAAGGTAACTGAAGACAGACAGATTATAGTTTAGGAGACAAAACCATCGAGCATTATACAACCAGAAACTCAATACCATTTGAAATATCTAAAATAGATGCTGCAGAACAAAAGAACGAGGAGCACTTGGATCATATGAGAATGAGTTTAACGATCTATACTTCTGAGCATAAACAGTTTTCACAGTGAAAATAAGTTCAATTATTCGTTGGGATTACCACGCACCAGTAGCATAAATAAGGTTAGAAAAAGACTTTATATCAAGGAGAATAAAATAACTAAGGAAATATTTCATATTATCATCCCACACTTTTGATGGTGGAGCAATTGCAATCAGGACGAATATTAGATATCGTGAAAGCTCCGGATTGGACAAGGTTTAACCAGATATAGATGATGTTACAATAATAACTTTCCTAACCCCCTAGAAGAGGGCACATTCTAGTTCTTAATTGATTGAGGCAAATTTGGAAGAATAGAGCTAGAGTTCCTAACCTTAGACGTCCAAAACTCAGTTAGAAATGCTAACAAAGTGTTAGTCACTCGAGAATTTCACCTAACTATACATTAGAGAGATGGTAACTTGCACCAAGCAACCATGAGATGATAAGCATGATAATCTCAGCAGACCCAATAAAATTAAGGTGCCTAAAAGAAAACACTATTGTGAGCTAAATGAAATCGATATAAGGAAGAACTATCACAATTCAGGACAAACGATCTAATAGAATCGACGCTTGAAGAGATTGATGAAAAAGTGAATAGGATAATAGAGATGCTTTCAGTTAGGAAGATAAGAACAACGTCCCAAGATCTGATCACTGGAATCTACCAAATTATAGTAGAAGCAACTAACTACGAGTCATAGATAGACAACAGCAGAGAATAAGAAAAAAAACTAGAAACCAGATGTCAATTCCTACAAAATCAAAGGCTTTTACAAGAAACTATAAATGAAATAAGAATTATAATCAGCATTGAGCAATACAATAGTTGAATGATGTTTTTGAAAAAAATAGACGCTGATCAAAAGCCTACAAAATCTGGCCAAAATTATATATGGAAGAGAATTTAGAAAAACAAAAACAATTCAAAGATCAGGATAGAGTAATTGTGAGGCCTTTGAAAACGAAAGATTATTCAGAGAATTCTGGAGCATGGTGTCCAACAGATCTCTAAATGAGAACCAGGATTTTTAAACTGGAATATGAACAAAAGCGTTATTTCCTCAATGGCTACCGAGCAGATATTGCACCCGAACACATAACAAAAGAGGGAGATTTAGACAGCAAGAAGTGACTAAGATGACATTAATAGAAATTATATATTTAGAACAATAAACAAAAAGCGCAGGGTAAATCACATATCACTACTTACATCAACTAAGAATTTTAGATCTATTTCACTTCTAGAATAGATAAGAAAACGCTGATAAAAACTGAACAACTGACTAATAATTCACACAGAGAGGAACGATTTAATACTAAGACAACGACATGGTATCGGGAGAGGAAGGGATAAACCTCCATTGCCTTGCTAAACGAATTGATAGCGAATGCAGAGGACGAAAACAAGTATGTTTCATGTGGCTCTTCGTGAGCAACAGAAAGCGATCGATAAGGTACGGAAGACTGGTTTAAATTTAACAATACTTGGATTTGATATATCCCCAATGCTCACAAAGATACTATGTAATTATGCATATGATCGAATCGCCTACATCGTCATAGAAGAATATAGGGACCCATATTTGACTTTACAAAAGGAATAACAGGGTGATGCTTAATTTTCACCCTGTATAGCATCTACAAAAGAGACATGCTCGCCCCTTTAAAAAAAATCACCCCCTACATCCAATACGCGGATGACGTCATGCAAGTTATAGATGATCATATAGGTAGGCACAAATGATAGTCAAAATGACTGCGACAGGAATATGAAATATGAACAATTACGAAAGAAAATGGAAAATTAAAACTAATTGGGAAAAATTAAGGTTAAGCCGGTGTGAAGAAGAAAAACTGTAGGCATAATGGTAGAAGAGGAGACGCTATCCTAAAGAATTGAGGAAAAAAAGAGCTACGAGGGGCGATCAATAAGTTTTGAGAATCGGTAGGGCAAAACAGAGGAAGAGGGATGGCTGTTTGTGGGGGTGTTTGGACAAGTTATGACAAGTCAGGACCTGCAGCCGCACGCTCTTTCCTCGTCTATTTAAGAAGCAGTAGCTGATCGCAGATCGTTAGTCACAAATTTTTCAACAATGGAGAAGGTTGAGCACCGCGCAGTGATCAAATTTTAGAACAAGGTAGGCAAGAATGCAAAAGAGATCCATAAACGACAGGTTGAAGTGTACACCGACACCGCGCCTTCCTATGCAACAATTGCTCGCTGGAATAGGGAGTTTCGCCATTGTCGTGAGTCCCTTGAAGATGACCCTTGTTCAGGACACCCGTCATACGTGACCAACGAGGACAATGTGGCCTGTGTGGAGAGGATGCTCCTCGAAAATCGACGGGTGAAGGTCGAAGAAATCGAGTGAGAACTTGGAATATCACATGAAGGTATTATCAACATCATCCACGACAATTTGGCCATGACCAAGGTCTCTGCCGTTGGGTCCCTAGAAACCTCACGTCCCATGATCGACTTCAACGTCGTCAAAGTTCGGAAGAGCTGCTGCTCCTGTACAGCCAAGACCCGGTGGGATTCTAGTCACGCATAGTGATAGGTGATGAAACGTGAGTTCATCACTGGGATCCCGAGACCAAGCTCTAAAGCATGGCCTGGAAGCACAGGGGCTCTCCTACCCCCATCAAGTTCCGAACCCAACCCTCAGCCTTGAAGATCATGGCCACCATCTTCTGGGATTCTGAGGGAGTGTTGATGGTGACTATGCGACTCGTGGAAGGACCATCACAGGCCAATATTACGCCGAGGAACTGGCTGGGTTGAAGAAGCGCATCCGTCAGAAGCGGCGCGGCAAGTTGACACGCGGTGTCCTGCTTCTCCACGACAATGCCCCTGTCCACAAGGCCAGAGTTGCACAAACTGACCCGAGGAGCTCAACCATCCCCCCTACAGTCCAGATCTGGCCCCTAGTGACTACTTTTTTTCCTGCCAGCTCAAGGCTGCATTGTGTGGACGCCGATTTGGGGACGATGAAGATGTCATCTCGCCGTCCAGGAGTGGATTGAACAGCAGTTGGGAGATTTCTGGTTGTCGGGAATTCGAAGCCTCAGGGACAAGTGGCGCAAGTGCATTGAAGTCGAGGGTAGTTATATTGAAAAATAACGAAACACTTTTCCTCATATCTCGTTTCCTTATATCCGAATTGCAAAACTTATTGACTGCTCCTCATATTAGTTGTCAACCGACCTGTGGTGGGTTGATCGAGTAGAAATTCTGAAAGAATAAGATTCGGTCGATAAAATTATGGTCATTTTCCCAAGAAGGAGGAGACCTCTTCTGGGTCTCTTTATGTATAAATGTATACAGCTTAGGATAAACTTAGTATAAGATAGAGAGAGAAAGAGGAAGAGAGAGAGAGAGAAAGAGAGAGAGAGAAAGAGGAAGAGAGAGAGAGAGAAAGAGAGAGAGAGAGGAAAGGCAAGAAGGGGAGGAGGATGAGGAGGGGGAGGGCGAGGGTTTAGGAGGAGTAGAGATAGAGAGACCTAGACGGAGAGGGAGAGAGAGGTGGGAGGGTGAAAAACGAGAGCTTGTTTGTGTTTCTTCGTGTGGTAGGGAGAGATAGAAGGAAATGTAGACGAAGGTGGAGAGAGTAGAGGGAGATAGAGAAGGAAAGAGTATATCGAGATGGAGAGAGAGTAAAGTTTTTTAAGGTTGTGTCTCCTGGCGACTGTCTCCTGGGGCCTAATTCTCCGTAATCGAATAGTCTAAAGGCTGTGCGATGGCGTGCTATTTAGGTTCTTGTGTGCCGTCTCTTATTTTCTTTGCCAGGCTAACCGAGCTAGAGGAATGACCAAATTTCTGCTATATAGTCGGTGTGCAGAAAAGCCAAACCCTGGTTCGGTCCTTGCAGACTGTTTGGCACCTTCGGGAGTAGCGAAAGAGTATGATATTGAGGGGTTAGATGGGTTGGAGAGGGTAGAGATGAATTAGAGGGTAGCGAGTCAGAAAAAGAGTTTAAAAAGGAAGAGTGTGATACAACACCGTGTAATCATTCAACCCAAAGCACTGCAGCTGGTAGGTAGATTAGATGCCTCTAGGAACAAGTCCGCGCAAATAATTCAAGTCCCAATATGTACGAATATATACTTTTTCATCGCGTACTGCACATAACAAAATGCACACAAACACGCACAAAAATGTAAAAGAAGTTGTGCCATCGATACATTACTATCTCCATTGCGAACAAAGAGCATTATCCTCCGTTATTGTTACCTAAATTTAATTACCGCCATTAAAATTCCCAAATACGAGTCAATTTAAATTTTTTAAACTTGTTAATCGAACATGACGTCACGGAGTAATTGCCTTTTACCCTCAAACCGGCTCGCGAAAGAACCCGTTTCAATTCATTATAAATTATAAATATCAACCTTTGATAATGATGTAGGTATGTATCGAAACGCGTCAGGCCAATAAATTTATTTGCTTTACTCAATAAATTAGTTTCCTGCCCTCGTTCATTAATATATTTCTGATGAATTTTGGCAACCTTATCCATGGGTTATCTCACGACCAAAAGCGGAATATAAGAAAAATCGAGAGATTTGAAAAGAAAATAATTAAGGCTAAGCTCACAGTCGGCTTCAATAAAATATTGTACGAAAAAAATCTACATCTAAATCGGTGATGAATCCTCTTAATAGGTAGATGGATCCCACTAACCATAATGATCCATATAGTTTGGAAGATATGGGGAGCTAGGGGAATCACTGTGTAACACGATTTTTGTCTTTGGGTAGCAACTGTTATTTGCCATTTTTTGTGTTTTGAATACATGAAAAAACACTATAATTTATTTCAAACTTTGCTTCTTTTATCCAGGATAATGATATTTATATAAAATTCACCTATTCCCTCTGGAAGAAAGTGGCGAATTTTAACTTTCATTTGCATAAAGTAGAAAAAAAACATGATACAAAAATATTATTTATTTATTCTAGAATTACATAAGTGATACAATTAAAATATTAGAAATGTGTAGTTTTCCGTGATTTACGCTTATACTCTAGATTACTTTCACGAATCAGCCCCCAAATATAGTCTCCTATCAGATTTTCATTATACGATCCTTGATAGCGGCGTTCAAAGTCCAGTAGATTCTGGTAAAAGCGCTCGCCATGCTCCTCACAGTACGCTCCCATATTTTCCTTAAATTTATCAATGACTTAAGGGACATCCTGCAACCCATCTTGCCGTAGTTTCTCAGCAAGTTCTCAACAAGCTCTACATAATTTTAAGCTTTGTGGTTATCTAGGAAGCCAAGAATCACTACGATAGGGCTGCACCACGCTGCTTTTTCCGTCTTAGTGAGCTTCTCGGAAAACTCCTTGCACTCCATGATCTTTTTTATTTGTGGACAGACGAAAGACTCCGGCTTCAACCTTTGCCGCAGATAACTTAGGAAAGAAATCTTGGAGATACTTGAAAGCTGCAGACTCCTTGTCTAGAGCTCTGACGAGTTTTCTTCTAAGGCCCAATTTTAAATGCAGAGGATGAAACGGTACTTTGCGGGGGTCCAACAAAGGCTCCTATTTGACGTTGTTTCTCCCCACACTAAACTCGTTCCGTTGTGGCAAATTCCGCTGATGATAGTGTACCACAGTGTTCCTGCTGTCCCAAAGGCAAAGATAACAAAGAAACTTGGTAAAGCAGCCTTGCAAACCCATCAAGAATGCCACCATTTTGAAGTCTCCGATAACCTCCCAACCGTATTCTTCATATGTCAATGCATCTAGAAAGATCTCCGCACTGCTGTATTGCTCTTAGAGCTGGATCGAGTGAGCAAGGGAAAGAGATGGATGCAAGTTCCCTTTTTGAAACAGCACTGCTTTGAGGCTCCTGGATGAAGTTTCAATGAAGAGGCACCACTCGTTGTGATTACAGACGACTTCGATTGCCTCATACAGACTAGTCACATTGAGACAAAAGCAAAGCTCATCTTGACGTGTACAAAAGCTTGAAAAACGCTGGTGACGCTTTCTACGACCTAATATTTGCACACTGTCATCTAACAAATCGCACTGCTTGAGTCTCGAAGTTAAAAGCTCGGCATTGGACGCAGTGATACCAAAATCTCTGACAAGGTCTTTGACATCTTTTTGTTTGTGGTAGTATTCTTTTCTCTCCTCAGTCGCAACTCTGTACTCTGGAGTAATGACTTCATCCTCTTCTGAACTGCTTTTCCTTTCTAAAAACTGAATCTCTTCTTTTGGAAGAGTGGGTACGGGGAGCTCAGAACTGTGTGGCACTAGAGCAATAGATGACTGAAGGTCTGGATAGAAAACAGGAGCATTTTAACCTGATCGACGTTTGAAAGGGTTCACCATGCAGAAGATAATATTGCTTAAGTGGTGAGTTGGTTTCCTCTAAATTCGTGGGATTGCGAAATGCATAGCTCTATTTTCTCCTCTGTATCATCCTGTCGGAAGCAAAGTGAAAATATAATTATAAATATACAAATACTTTTCATCTAGTGTTATTAGAAAAGTTAAAAAAAGAAAATCTAGTATCCAAATAAACAAAACACATTATATATATATATATATATATATATATTACCTTACAGAGTTCTTTTGCAGAGCTGGCAGGTGAAATGAGGTGCCAAAGGTTAGTCTTGATCTCCGGCTGGCATGCCGAAATATTCCTTGTAGGCCTCACACATTTTAGCAGATCTCTCTACAGAGTACTTTTTCGCTCTAGTCTTAAGAAATTCGCCACAGACATACCAGGGGCAGTCAATAAGTTATGCAATTCGGATATAAGGAAACGAGATATGAGGAAAAGTGTTTTATTATTTTTCAATATAACTACCAGCAACTTCAATGCACTTGCGTCACTTGTCCCTGAGGCTTCGAATTCCCGACAACCAGAAATCTCCCGACTGCTGTTCAATCCACTCCTGGACGGCGAGCTGGACATCTTCATCGTCCCCAAACCGGCGTCCACGCAGTGAAGCCTTGAGCTGGAGGAATAAAAAGTAGTCGTAAGGGCCAGATCTGGACTGTAGGGGGGATGGTTGAGCTCATCGAATCCGCACTCGAGCAGGGCAGCTTGTGCAACTCTGGCCTTGTGGACTTTGACGACGTTGAATTCGATCATAGGGCGTGAGGTTTCTAGGGACCCAACGGCAGAGACCTTGGTCATGGCCAAATTGTCGTGGATGATGTTGATAACACTTCCATGTGATATTCCAAGTTCTCGCTCGATTTCTTCGACCTTCACCCGTCGATTTTCGAGGATTATCCTCTCCACACGGGCCACATTGTTCTCGTTGGTCACGTCTGACGGGGGTTATCTTCAAAGGACTCACGACAATGGCGAAACTCCCTATTCCAGCGAACAATGGTTGCCTAGGAAAGGGCGGTGTCGGTGTACACTTCAACCTGTCGTTTATGGATCTCCTTTGCATTCTTGCCTTCCTTGGTCTAGAATTTGATCACTGCGCGGTGCTCAACCTTCTCCATTGTTGAAAAATTTGTGACTGATGATCTGCGATCAGCTACTGGTTCTTAAATAGACGAGGCAGGAGCGTGCGGATGCAAGTCCTGACTTTTCATAACTTGTCCTAACACCCCCACAAACAGCCATCCCCCTTCCTCTGTTTTGCCCTACCGATTCGTAAAAATTATTGACCGCCCCTCGTAGCAAGGTGCGTCTGTCGGATATTTACAGCCTATTAATGCCATGTGTGACGAAGGCTTCTGTCACTGACGAGTGACCATGTCTGCACTGTGACGACTAGAGTTAAACTAATCTGTTGTGTAATATTATTTGTATTTATACAGTCATCTACGTTACCGGAATGTTTTACAAATTCTTCAAACGTAGAAAAATTTCTCGAATGTTCTTGAAAGCTCTACATTTTATTTTGCACCAAATTAGTGCTAAATCTATGTGTGAGTTAAGAGAAATGTCATTGCTGTCCAGATCGCAAAAAAACAAATTATAAGGGAAATAATAGGTATTACTACTGTATTACTGTTTCTATCACTTTTTTAATACAGTCTATAATGTTTAGACCATAACTGAAAACAACATAACCTTTGAAACCTTTTATATATTTTTTTTATTTGCATCAAAATAATGTTATTTACTATAAATGGGCTAATTTACATATTCAATGTCCTAGCCACAAAAGCAAAGTTTTGGGATTAAAATTGACTTTTTTTCATTTAATAGAGCCACAACCAATTGGAAAATAACACTTTTAACCCAATGACAAGACAAAAGTGAAATTTTGTTACACAGTGTAATTACTCTATACAGTCCCACTCAATCCATTCTCTTCGACTAGAAGGGAACTTTGAAGTACGAACTTGTTCCTCGTGGCTTACATGCAACCTATAGACTTCAGAAATTAGTGTGGACTTTTTTTCATGATTAAATTCATTGTCACCTTTAACCTTTTGCGCTTTATTGTTTATTTATTAACCATTTTTCTTATGTATATATCACTCTCTTCATCTCTCCTGAATCTTTTACTAATAAGAGAAAATACCCTCCCTGATTAAACCAATTTTCTTTTATGAATTCTTCTTGATGAGGTACAGCCCATTTATTGTTATTATTTTTATTAAATTTTTACAAGTTCCCTATCCCAACAGCCACCTCCTCTTACCCAATCTCTTTTCCTCTCCTTCACTCTAAAGCGGAATGTGTAGAAAGGAAGAGACACTCAAAAAGACAGAAACGTCAGAACGCTTGCGAGATTCAAACTCACTGACTCCTCTGAGATACAGTGGAGAGGCGAATCAGTCGTCTCAGTTATCCTGAACCTGAATTGAATCAGATCAAATCGAGAATAGAAGAGACCTACTTTACAGTCGTCACGCCAAAGCTCTGTTTCATACCAACTTCTTTCACCCTTTTTCCTTTCCAAAACTTGAATAATACACGTAAATTAGTCTGATGAGAGGAAACTTAGAAAATAACCTTTTCTATTCTCTTTCTCTTTTGTTTTCTATTTTCTTGTTAACGGAGCAACCGAACCGGACTGCTATCTTTCTGGTAACCTTCTTTTAGCGGGATCTCGCACTTCCACCTCTATCATCATTTCCCTCTTTATTGCAGAGCTTCGGGATTGTAATAATTTGTAAAAAAAAAGTGTGCCGATTGATGAGCAAATAGGGAGATAGGACCAATTTGACAGAGACTTGATAAGATGTATTAAATAAACACTTGCAGGAAAATTTATATACAGATAAACAACTCCCATGCAGTTAGAAGCAAAATAAAAGTGAAGGTACTAGAATAAAGAAAAAACAACAAACAGGCGCATACAAATATAGTTCCAAACTTGTCAAGTGGACATAGTGATACAAGGAATTGTACTGATATGCATGAAAATAACGCAAACTCACTTACTTTTGACACCCGTTTGGAAACTTGTATAACTTTATTTAATTTTTGAGCGAGTAAAAATGAATTATTATGGGGTGGACCGAGCAAATTGAAAACTTAATAAGTAAATGGAAAATTGCGGTGAAAAAAATTGGCGGATGATATTTGCCTGGTTTGTGTATGACCGTGAGAGACCTTCCACGATAAAGATGGTATAGCTAGCTTCATTAAAATAATGCTGAAAAGGCCGCGTGCGTTTGAAACCTTTGCAAACTAATTTGTGCCCACGTAAACTAAGATAAAAATTTAGGGCCATTTTACAACGTGAAATTTGGAGAAGTTTATCGAAACTTGTTGCATTGACTCTTGATCAAGGCTCAATGAGAAATGGGCTAAATTTTCTAAAATAAGTAAACCTAATCAAACCGTCTATACCAATATTTAAAAAATATATATTTATCAAGAAAATGGTGTTAGGGTACTTGAAACCAGTCGAAGGAATAAAAGAACACTTGAAATAGGACAGGACTGCGATGACGACTATGTTTCGCAACAGAGGCTTGTGCAAAAATAAGCCAGATTGACCCTTGGTATTCTGAGAAAGATCACTAACATCTTGCGACAACTGGCGAGTAACTTGACGGATAATGATAGGCAGATAATAGCAAGTAGATTGCTGATAAATAGACATGAATTATAAAAAAAATGCTTATTCCTCCATATAACGTGTTAAAATAAAGTTTAGATCCTATATACATATGTTTTTTAACTTAAAATGGGAGACAAACTCTCTTTATCTTTATGCCAAACAGACAAATCGTTTCCCAAATCGGTCCTACCTAAGACTTTGAAGGTAAATCAGTTATAAAAAGGACCATTCTGCTCATATACAAATAAATCAATCAAATAAAATAATCTAATTAATCGACATAAATGTACGTAGGATTTGAAGGAATCAGCTAATGGTTATTCATATAAACCATCTTAGGCAATACTTTTAGGGAAATTATTTCGGATTTGTCTTTAATCTATTGTTGCAAACATTTGGGTAGAGCGTTAAGGCATAGTCTCTTTTCCTCATAATAGTGTACGGAAAAAGGCTGCTAGAAATTTGTAGAGAATTGGGGAAAATTTTCATGTTTTCAATCATTAAGAATGAAATAAAATCTATAGTTTTTATATATAGAAAATAGGAAAATACAAACCAAACCTTTTATTGTTAAAATGCAAAAGAAACATTTTGATTCTATTTCTATTTGGTGAATAGAGTTAATGTTGAAAAGATCTTTAAGCTATTATGATTAGTAGGTTTAAGAAAATGTCAAAATGTATAGATTTAAAAGCACAAATTAGATAGAATTGGCAAAAAACAAATGTAGGGAAATCGATATCCCACCCTAAATACAGAGGCCCTGTTATGTTACCGCAGCGTCCTAGCGTTAGGCAGTGTAACCAGAATACCTCCCCCCCCTCTCTTCCCTCGACCCGCTGACCGCCAGATGCCTCCTCAAACCACAAGAAGTACGAATCAACATATTTCGGTGCCAGCGAGCATAACAATACCAAGAGAGGACCAGGTGCAATAACAATGGTTAAATAGGCACTATTTCCCCTAAGATTGGGGATCTATGTTATAATTCCTCTACACCCCTCTCTCCCTACCCCTAGGGGTTCGGTGAAGTATATAAGCGGATAACTGGAGAAAAAGTGAGGAAGATCAACGTAGAGATCGACACGACGAAGTCCGGCAGCAGTGCCCAGCAATAGAAGAAAGGAACAGAGAAGAAGCTCATGCTAAGCCAGTTCCTGGTGCTCACACCGAAAATTGACTTTTGTAATGAGGATTACTCTCATACGCCTCTCGTCAGAGAAACTCCCTATTTCGGTTTGCAACAAAAACTTGAGATAGTCCTCTCCATTGAGGAATATCCAAAGTGAACTCCACCAACCCCATTCGATAAAGGATTCACTGTTTGCTCATCGCTCCTCAGTGCGAAGCATCCCAAGATTAACCCGAAGATTGGAAAAAGCATACCTCCACAGTCCCGCTGCTCAAATCATATCACTAAGACAACGTGCTTAACGCTATTCGTCGCCCTCACCGAAATCCCTTCGCCAGTCAAACGGCTGGACGTCTGAGAACACGCCCGCATGTCTAACCGAAAACCATTTTTCTGTCTACATAAGATCCAAGGCCAAGGTCATCGTTCTCCAGCCGTATTCGCGTGTGGGTTTTTTTAAAGGTAAAGAAATTCAATTATTTTTGTGTGTCAACTACCATCCAATATTAAAGTGATCTTGGGGGTCAACCATTACTTTATATTCATCTGGTTTAAATTAGATATTCTAACATAGACTCGTTTATTCATAGCTGAATAATTTGCTTTTAAGATTTCACTTTTTTATGTTGTAATTAAAGATATATTTTTTTAGAAGTATTTAATTCAATCCTTGAAATGCTGTACATGGCCCTAAAAATCCTCAAAGATTAAATAACGTAAAATAATATAGCACTCTTAGAAAAAATGTAATAAAGGAGTTTTTGAAATACGTAACAAACTTACCCACGTACACCAACTCGGCCCTTACAATACCTCGACATAAATATTTGCTGTCAGGTGTGAGGTATTGGAAGAACTCAGTATAGTTGTTTGTCTTGCTTTCCCTTCAGTAATAATAAATTTGTGCCTAGCGTTCGAGGAAAAGTTAAGCATAATAGGAGGAATCAGGTCCTTCTATAAATTTGTGGTTAATTGTCGGTGATTACCCCGTTAAAGTGATTAAATAATTTTTGGGAGTGGTATTCCAATTAGCAGGGAGTGTTGGGATAAGGGTGATTTAGGCAGCACGATACTTGTTCGAGGTTGCATAATTACCATTAGCTTATCGATCAGTTTTTGGACGAACACACAAAGGTAAAATGGAATCGTTTGACAGATTCTACTAACAAGCCCAAGCTTTGGGAATAAAAGGCAAGGAACTAGTTGCCTACGTCCAGGAACAGGAAGACAAACAAATGCAAGCAGAAAGGGAAGTATGTAGAAGAAAGCAAATTACAAAGGGAGGCATAAGAAAGAAAATTACAAAGGGAAGAAAAAGAAAGAAATTCACAAAGGGGAGCAGAAGAAAGAAAATTACAGATACAAGCGGAAAGAGAAAAGTCGCAAGCAGAAAGGGAAGCAGAAGAAATAAAATTACAGATGCAAGCGATAAGAGAAAAGATGTAAGCAGAAAGGGAAGCAAAAGAGAGAGAACGAGTTCACGCTCATGAAACGGAAGAAAGGAGAATATTGATTGATATAAAAATAGAAGAAGGAAGAATACAGAGTAATAGAGAAGTAGAAGAAAGAAGAATATAGATGAAAAGAATAGTAGACGAAACAAGAATACAGTGGAAAATAAAGCAGAAGAAAAAAGAATACCGAGGGGAAGTAAAAAAAAGAAAGAATAATACAGTGGAAAAGAGAAGCAGAATAAATGAGAATGAAGATAGAAAGAGTAACCGAAGAAAGAAGAATACAGATAAAAAGAAAAGATGAATAACGAAGAATGCAGATGGAAAGAGGAGCAGAAGAAAGAAAAATAAAGATGAAAATTGTAGAAGAAAGAAGAATACGGATTGAAAGAGAACTAACACAAGCGGAAAGAGAAGAGAGAGAAGAAAAGTAAAGAATGCTCGCACATGAAAGGGCATCGAGCAGGGATCAGGTGGAAGTCAAGGCCGCTGTACCCCGGCCTGGACCTAGGAAATTACTTACGATGAAAACCCAGCCAAATGGGGGTGACGATGGATGAAGAAGGAAGTAGGGACGCGGTATACCCATCTAAACCCAGTCAGATGGTAGAGTCGGATAACGAGTATCCCCTACACTCAGTCGCCTTTCCCCAGAACGAAACGTCCAATGAGTTACATTTAAACTTACAATTCGCCATGATAGGCGCACCTATTAAGGATCTCTTAAAGGAACTTTCCCCAGACCCCATTAGATGGAATCCAAACGCAATCTTCCAGGCTAGCTTGGTAAATGATAACTATGGCTCCTTTTCCCATCACTTATGCAACCGTGAAACAGGCCATCCTAGCCATAAGTTGGAGAGTAAAGTTAGTCAGTTGCCAACAAATAGTAGTACAGTACGTTGGAATTCCATCACCAGTTTTTGGCATACTTGGGTAGTCACAGTAACCAGAACGGCCGACTCATGCGCTGTAGAGAATTGGTCATCGATCACCCCTTTAATATTAATTATATAAAAGGTGCCGATAAGATAAAGCCGATGTATAACCTGAGCCGAAACCCCATCGAAGGTTATTTCATCTCCCGTTAATCTTCAAACCATTCGTTTTTTGTTGTTCGTGTTTTGTGTATATGTTTAAGGTCTTAAGGTTCAGAAGTGTAAGGAAGTAGTTCTCTAGATACCCTTTAAGAGCCAGGCTCATATTTTTTTTCCTTGTGTATTCAATGATTTTGTTTTTGTTGCTTTTCTGTTAAATTGGGTGTTGTGAGACGTACCCAGTAGGTTCACGAGGCCTATGTCGATCACTTGCCTTTGTACGCGCGCGCGTGTGCGCCCGAGGTCAACGAAACTTAAATTATTAGGATAGTTGACCCAGTTAACGGTAAGAATCAGTATTATGTTCTAAGACATGTAAGTTTGCTTTTGTCGGTTATGTTTTTTGTTTGTTTTTTAACTGGAATTCCCCCCTCCCCCCTTAACCTCTTCGAAGCGAGGAATTTAGGGAAATCGATATCCCACCCTAAAAACAGAGGCACTGTTCGGTCACCGCAGCGTCCTAGCATTAGGCAGTGTAACCAGATTACTTACCCCCTCCCCCTCTTCATTCGACCCGCTGGTCGCCAGACGCCTCCTCAAACCACAAGAAGTACAAATCAACATATTTCGGTGCCAGCGAGCATAACAATACGAAGGGGAGGAGACCAGGTGCAATAACATTGGTTAAGCAGGCATTATTTGCCCTAAGATTGAGGATCTAATTTTGCGTCATAGACGAAATTATAGGAGCTGCGACCAAAGCCAGAAGATGCCTTTAGGGCTAAGAGAAAGACGCTCGGAGAAGAGTCGTTAGAGGAGCGAGGTAATACGTAAGCTCTCATTGCCCCCCCCTTCTCCTACCCCTAGGGGGTTGGTGAAGTATATAGGCCGATAACTGGAGAAAAAGTGAGGAAGATCGACGTAGAGATCGACACGACGAAGTCCGGCGGCAGTGCCCGGCAATAGAAGAAAGGAACAGAGAAGAAGCTAGTGCTGAGCCAGTTCCTGGTGCTCACACCAAAAATTAGCTTTTGTATTGAGGATTACTCTCATACATCTCGCGTCAGATAAACTCCCTATTTCGGTTTGCAACAAAAACTTAAGATAGTCCTCTCCATTGAGGAATATCCAAAGTGAACTCCCCCAACCCCATTCGTTAAAGGATTCACTGTTTGCTCATCACTTCTCAGTGCGAGGCATTCCAAGATTAACCCGAAGATTGGAAAAGCATACCTTCACGGTCCTGCTGTTTAAATCATCTGAATAACACAACGTGCTTAACGCTATTCGTCGCCCTCACCGAAATCTCCTCGTCAGTCAAACGGCTGGGCGTCTGAGAACACGCCCGCGCGTCTAACCGCAAACCATTTTTCTGTCTACATAAGATCCAAGGCCAAGGTCATTCTTCAGCCGCATTCACGTGGGTTTTTTTTAAAGTTAAAAAAATTAAATTATTTTGGTGTAAATTAGCGTCCAATATTAAAGTGAGTTTATTCATAGCTGTATAGTTTGTTTTTAAGATTTCACTTTTTTATGTTGTAATTAAAGATATATTTTTTTAGAAGTATTTAATTCAATCTTCGAAACGCTGCACATGGCCCTAGAAATCCTCAAAGATTAAATAACGTAAAATAATATAGCACTCTTAGAAAAAACGTAATAAAGGAGTCTTTTAAGTACGTAACATACCTACGTACGTACAACAACTCGCCCCTTACAATACGTCGACACCAAAGGCAAATTTAAGTAGTAAAAAGGCGGGGAGACGAGAAAGACATTTAAAATATCAATTTACGTTCTTGAAATCCTATTTTCACTTCTGATCTGCCTAAGGTTATATTATTCTAAAAACATGTGCCGGTTCGTGGTATAATGGCCATGTTGAGAAACTCCCCAAATTGATTAGGCGAATTACGTATCCCTACATACAAGCCAAGAGGGATGAGAAAACTAAAATGCTAATGGGATATTATTTTTTAACATCATCATATCCCTTCAGCACTTTAGTTTTCTCATCTCTCTCGGCTTATATGATGGTACATGTAATTATCTCAATCTATTTTGGGGAGTTTCTCAACATGGCCATTATTTGTTCGTGAGAACCCGCACATTTACTAGAATAATACGAAATTAGTTGGGGAGATCAGAACTAAACAGTAGGATTACTTCTTATGGATTGGATATATCAAAGCATGTTTCCATAGAAAGGGGAAATATTTAGTTTTAAACGGAAACGGTAGAGACGAGCAGCCAAAATCAAACTTCAGAAGAAATGCGAGAGAGTGGATTAGATGATGAAGAGATGCTGCAGAAAAAAAGGAATAAATGCTTCCATTACTGCAACAATGACCTCCGTTGTGCCTTTGGCGTTGTCAAATGCATCACCACACAAGAGAGTAATTTTCTTAAGGAAAGTCAGAAACTCAGAAAGAAGCTACATATGCTTTCCAGTACAAATAGCACCACTCCTCGCTGGTGTGATTGAAAGCCTTTTGATTTCCAGATTATTGATAGAACAAGGTTCACTGCTGGTAATAAAATTACAAGAAACTAATTTACCATAACATGAAACGTGCAAGAGCATATAGATGGCTATACTTTATCTAAAAATAAAATAATAAATAAAATATGATCTTAAAAAACAACATCAGAGTTATTTAATAGGAAATAAGGAGCTTCGAACCAACCTTACAAATCGGGCATTCTATTACAACAACTATTCTATTGCAGAATAGGTCTAAAAAGGAGAGTAGAAAGCCCAATATCCATTAAGGCTTGGTTTTCACCGCTTTTAACAAGCGAGGGAGATCAGAAAAGGTTTATTATAGACAAGGCCTTAAAGTTTAAGGTGAATATAACGAAGAATCTATTTTCCTTTATATTTTAACTAGTTCTTAAAACCAGTTTGACGACTATGTTGAAAGTTAAATATCTATTAAATTAGCTTGACCTCGAGTGTGTCCATTTTTTTCTAACCATGATTCTTCACAATAAATTTGTGCAACAACTTTATTAAAAAATATATAAAAGTGCTGAAAATTCAAGTTCAGTTATTAATATTCCGTCGACATTTTATTGGTTATTTAATACCACATATAACCACTATCTTAAGCTTCCGTCTTTGACCTTGTAGTTGTTGTTGTGTCTTAAAAACACTCATCACCTTATGAGTGACGTTATTAAGATTACCTTATTTTGACATAAAACATTCAACACTTTTCCTTGCCATGTGTACTTTCCAACAATTAAATGTAAGGTCTTTCCTACTAGTATTGCTCAACACCATGAAAATGGTTCATGTCAGAAAAATGAGTTTGCCAAATAAGTGATTTGATATAATTTGGTTCCTTCAGTTTATCACCTCAAATTCCAAGTGTTGGACATTTCCAACCCTACCTTGCTCCTTATCTTCTTCCCTTACATTTCTAGCTCCAACATACCTCTCATATAATGCCACATCTTTAATGTTCGCTTTCGCTCCCAGTTGATCGCAGCTTTTTCTTCCAAACTCCAATAATTCCAAATCTAATCGAGACGTTACCATAGCGCCTCCATTAGAAGGAAGAGGGCAAACAAAGTGACGTTGAGGTGTTCCACACATTTCTCCCACTGCTCCAACAAATAGCCTCATCTTTATTATATCAACTTAGGAGGTTTGCTTGTGACTAAAATATAATAAACATAAATTCATAATCAAACACTGGATTATGTCATCGTAGTTTGCTGTCGTGTTAGATTGAAATTATTTATTATATTTGTCTGAGGGTGATTATCCAGCATTTCAAATGATTTTATTTTAAAAAACACTTTAAAAAACTTAGTAAAACATAAAGTAAGATGTAAAAATTTAAAGAGCCGATTTAAAAAGCTGTTGCAATCATAAGTTTGGGATACATTATTCAGCGCATCATAACTTTTATGCAACATATGGGCAATATTTTTATATTTGTTTAGTTAATTAATTAAAATCTCAGAATAAAGCATCTCTATTAAGGTTTATGGTGAATAATATGATATAAATATATTAATAAATACAAACGATTTTTACAAAGTTTTCTGAAGGAAATGGTGATGTTATGGGTTAAGGGTTGCACAGCTGTTTTGAACGGGTTCCTAGTCTTTAACGAAGGCCCTTCCATTTTAGGGACTTGATACATAAGGTATGCTGGAATAAACTGCCTGATTGCATCAGAACTTTTGAATTCTTCTTAAAAAATTTTCTTGAAGCCGTGTTCTAGATATTGTTGCGTTTTACTTTGTTTTTCACTTCTCTCTACTAAAACTTTTGTTTTACCCTTTGAAGATAGATCACTTCTATGATGTAGACTTAGGGTTATTATTCCTATGATATAAGAGGTCTGTTACATATAATTTTCACATGCGTTTTGTTGGTTTTGAGTCAAAAAACGTTAATTCATATTGAGTCTTGCTAAATATAATGTACAAATAGTCAAACACTAATGACCAATGCCCTAATGTGGTAGAAAGACTGCTTAAGTAAACACCTACGACCTTGTATTAGGCAGAATAAAAGATTTAAAATGAGTAAGAGTCTTCATTCATTGTATGTATGCTAAACATATATTTCAAAACAAAATGTTGTGAAATAACGTATTTCAATGAATAAACGAAGTGAGTATTTCTTAGGATGCCCATGCAAACAATTGTTGATCAACTTTCCATTTGAAATATGTTCAGGGGCCCAGAAACTCGAATGTTGGTGACTGGAAAAGTGTTACTTGATCTGATTAAGTCTCAGTTTTGTATTTACCCTGATGCTGAGAACTGAAGAGGGCAGAACATACCTAAAGGACTCTTTCAAAGACAGCTTCACGACTTTCCAGCGGGAGAGGCACTATGGTAGTTTTGTATTCCTGCCCTTGCAAGGAAGTCTGACTATGTATACTTTTTTCTTTATTGAATATAATAAAATTACACTCAAGTTCTAGAAATTAAGTAGGGGTGGGGGTGAGGGGTTCTTGTATTGCAGCATAAAGTGAACACAACATAGATAACTTAGATGTTCAGGTCTTAAAGCAGTGTGATTGGTACAAAGATCATTAGGTCAATTTCTCATTAAAGGATTGCACATCAAACTCTCTATCTTGAGACTACGTGGAACAAAGGAGAAATGCCGACCAATAATCTGGTCTAACCTTGAGATTAGCTGATGTATTTGTCTGAAAAAGATGACCGGAGCTTTAAATTCTATAGAAAATGTTTTTAAAGATAGCTATTATGATAGAAGTGAACATTTAAGAAAATATATAGCGTAATAAGACAAAATTCTTGGTGTTCTAGAGACCGACAGGGTCCACATTTTTCCTGTACCTTTAAATTTTGTTCAATAAAGGAATGTTCTTTTATAGGGGCCCCAATATCAGCTGCGGAGAATTTTAGTCATCTACATCAGCAAGATATGGAAGTCAATCCTAGACTGAAACGCAGTCTTATTGGGAAGGGAGGGGCTGGGGGGTAATTACTAGTGGGTAAGGTTATGGTAGGGTGCCTTTTTGGGGGACTATTCAAGTTAGAAAAGAAAACTCTTATTGCTTTCTCTGGATGAATGAAGTCGGGAGAGGAATCACTAAGCAACAAAGTGAGGATTAAAAGTAGGAAAATAAAGAGAAATATACATACATGAAATACAACATGTAATTGGATCGAAATATATAATATAATCATGTAAATGAAAGTAGGCTATAATATTTGTGAGGAGAAGTGAAGATGAATGTTCAAAGATGGGGAGGTTTATACTTAGTGCAGCCTATAGAGGAGAGTACAGATTAAATGGGTGCAGGGGATGAAGAGGAGAAGCATTGTTTGCGAAATATGCGCAGGAGATTTTTGAAAGATGACATTTTTAGTACGAACATCCATCATATAAATTTACGTTTAAGATCTTGACTCACGCGACTTTATAGGTTAAAATTTACCTAAGATAACTTCCCTCTGTCAAATTTGATATCATTTGTGTTTTTAAGACTTTTACTGAGGTTTTTTGCATATTGAGATTTTTAGGTGTTTGTATTTTACATGTTAATTAGTTTAGGTTAGCAAATAATGATTCAATACATATTGTAGCCGAATCTGACCTAGTATAACCTATTTGAAAATAACTAAATCTATAATACTAACACGAAAAACATCACTATTGGCTGCGATCCTAATAAAAGGAAACTGATCCCAAATTTTAAATATTTAAGACATTTTCGTGTTTTTCTATCTACCTCTTTATTCAAGAAGCTTATAACGATTTTCGCTATTATTTTTTTACTATAAATAATGAAATATTGCACTATAAACCTAGTGCATCTAATCGATCAAGAATAGTGCAGTGGAAAAAGAGTGAGATTAAAAAGAGCATAATTTAATATAACAGACTGTAGCGAGAGAAGGGGGAAAGATGGTTGTGGCGGGTCACCAGTTCCTCTTTACAACCAATATTTCTTCTCTGCTTTTGAAGCCAAGTTCGGGATTCGAGTTCGATTAAGGGTGTTCATTAAATAAGTTCGTACTTAGATTTATAAACACTTTATCAAAATAACTAATTTGAACTTGACGTTTATCAGGATGAATGACTGCAGACGAATGGTAGCGACTTGTGCTTCTTGAAGTGATGTGACTGACTGTGGCAGTATGTTCTATAATGTTGGATTATTTATGTTAGATGAATTAGGCGTGACCATTTTTTATCGCCAATTAGGTTTATAGGGGGGAAGCTTTGTCTGAAGTAAATGTTCGTTGATGTGTGTTGGAGAGAGAGAGAGAGAAGGGGAGAGAAAAAGAGAGAGAAGGAGAGAGAGAAAGAGAGAGAGAGCACAAATTCTTAATCAAAGGAATTTATGTAAGTAGAGATAAATGCTGAACAAGGATTGATAATACAATCGGAAGAAAGTTTGGGAAAAATGTATATGAGGTTCATGTTTAATTGTTTGGTGCTAAAATAACAAGGTAGCAGTATAATGTAAACCAGACTTATTTGAAAGAGAGATATTTAATCAAATGGGAATTAGGCAATTCAATGGTCGGTAGAAATATTTGGGCCTGGGAAAAGACCGTGTATGAGAGGGTGATTTTGTTTGTGTAAATGAATTGCTACATATATGAAGCCGGCAATATTGTCGATAATCAAATCCGATACCTTTATTACCATTGCAATGTTGATTATAAACTAAAAACTGACAGAGGAAAGTACGAAAAAGAACTGGCGTCATGGATTTAAAATAAGCCAAAGCCTTTTTACAGATATGTATGTAAATATTTCGTAAGCTAATTGTTTCTATTGTTAGTGAATATCCTTTTCGTCTAATCAAGCAGTAGAGAACTTTCCTGAAAATTTCATTCGGTTTTGATGGAATATATGATTTGCTACTATCAAAGTCCACTTCCCTATTATAGCGAACTTTGCCATTGAGGTGATCTTGTAATGGCGCAAATAAACCTCATCGTGCAAGGTTCGGTTAATTGGCAAGATTAGGAAGAACATTGAAAGACATTTTTGTCCAGGAGCTTCATTTAAAAAGTTGCACGTGTTCAACATAGATTAGTAAGATTAGGTCGTTTAGAGATGTAATCATAGTCACATGTTGTAAATATTGCCCTGCCAGTTTATGTGTCATCTAAATAAGATTTTATAGCTTTAAAAAATCATTTGCATTACCCTAGTACAAACGTCCTAAGTAAAAAATTGTCTCGGCAATTAGAACAACTAACATTCGGTAAGGGTCTTTACTACAGTTATCTTCAAATACCTGCTAGAAATCCTTGAATAATTTAAATAACTCGAAAGATATTTTGGTATGTCTTCTAAAAATGCCATTAATTTGTTGCCAACTTAATATATTAGGGACAAAAAAATTGTAAGGTGCAGGATTCTAATAAAATCCTTCTTATCCCCTTGAAGAATTAGATACTGAACTTTTAACCTTTTTTGTACAGTCTTAATGAGATAATAGTTGCAAAGGAGTTCAAAGAGACACTTTCCCTTACTTCGGCATTTGGCCAAATCTTAGAGTTCATTGTTAGCTATAGGAATGTGCTTCATCTGGAAGTAAATAACTCTGTGACGCCCATGCTTAACAGTGTTGCTGTTCATTTTAACGAAATAAACAGCTTTCGACACAAATCCACCTTTTTTTTAATTTATAAAGCTAAAAGTGCATGCAATAAGAGGTAGCTTTCTAAAAAATAAAGAATTGTTGTAAAACCCTAGGAAGAGAGTGGTTGTCAATGGAAATAGACCATTATGAGCATTGCTCACTAACAGTATTTCACTTTGATTTTTCTTAAACCTTGCTTCTTTAATATTATAAATATATATATATATATATATATATATATATATATATATATATATATATATATATATATATATATATACGACCCGTGTTCGCTTATTTGCATAAACATCTCTAAACATCGGAGCCAGGAGCACTAAAAGCAATTGCCACCGTAGTACTTTATTTGTTGGAGGGTGTGATTTTCCCCCATTGCTGCCGTCATCATTGGCCAACGCAGAGTTGCCAATGTGACGAACTCTTTGTCGTCGAGAAAGTGGAAATCAAACAGAAAATAACGAAAAAAGAGTACCGTGTCTGCGAGAATGGCACTAAGTGGCACCCTAGTGGAGCGTCTCCCAAATAATCCCCTTACAAATGAAGGCTAGATAGAGCCCATGGGTGAGTATAATTCAGGTGAGATTAGAGCCAAGGGGCTTAAAGAAAATGAAGGGAAGCGACTAGGACTGGTTGAGGTAGGATTGAACGTGACCAAACCTGAGGGGAAAGAAGGCGTTTAAGCGAGGGGTAATTTTGAGGTGAGAGGATTATGGATCTAGAAACGAGGGTAATTCTAACGGTTGACGAGTAAATGTGTGAAAGGAAATGTCTTGCGAGTGTGTAAGATGAATGAAAGGTAATGTTATGCCCAGAATAAGGGAAAAAAGGAGAGTAAATGAAGGGCACTAGTTGAGAGACTGAATGAGGTGATGGGATGAGGGCAATTGTGGGCATTGCGTGAGTGCACTTGGGGTGAGGTTAGTGCGAGAGCCCTGTAGGTGATTGAAAATTACCTGAGATGACGAGGACTCGGGGTGATGGGAATTAAGAGTGATAAGGGAGGAAGGAGATAGGAGCCCTCGCAGTGAGGGGAATTAAGAGATATAAGGGAGGAAAGGGGTGGAGCCCCTCGGGGTGAGGGGAATTATTAGAGATAAGGGAAGAAGGATATATCACCCCTCGGGGTGAGGTGAATTAAGAGAAATGCGGAAGGAACGAGATGGAGCCGATCGAACTGGGGGAATTAAGAGAGATAAGGCAAAAGGAGATGGGGCCCCTCGGGGTAGGGGATAATTAAGAGAGATAAGGCAGGAAGGAGATGGAGGCCCTCGGGTAAGGGGAATTAAGAGAGACAAAGGAGGAAGGAGATGAAGCCCCTCAGGTGAAGGGAAATAAGAGAAAAAGGGAAAGAAGAAAATTGGGGCTCTCGAGTTGATGGGAATTAAGAGAGATAAGGGTGGAAGCAGACGGAACCCCTCGGGTTGAGGGGAATTAAGAGAGATGTAGAAAGAAGGAGATGGGTCTCTCAGGGTGAGGGAGATTAAGAGAGAAAGGGGAGGAAGAAGATGGGAGCCCTCGGCGTGAGGAAAATTAAGAGGGTGTTGGTGCTTTGATGATGATGATTATGGCAGGAAATGACTGGCACTTGGAGGGGGTATTGAGCGTAATGCGGCACCTGGAGACCCTTGGGAGTGATGAGCACTATGAATGAGGGAAAATGGGAGATGGATAAAGAAAAATGAAAGGAAATGATGGGCAATGGGTACGTAAGGGGAATTAGTCTCAAAACTAGACGGAAGGAAGGGGAACAAAGTTGCATTTGGCTGTTTATATTTTTAGTGATTTCGAAAAGTAAGTTCATAGAGTGGTGAGATTAAGAGGTGTAAAAAAATATGTAAGGTACAAAGAAGAAAATAGAGTTGCCTTCTTTGGTCACTAGGGCCTTGAGGAAGATACGCCTTACAGTCTGCCATGAATACTATAATGAGGCCACTTATTTACAAAAAATAGTGCATATTTCCACCACGGGATTCATACTCTGACGTGTCACTTATTTATCGTCGTAGCTACTCAAAGGAGGCGTGGCTGGTTAAAGCATTAGGACCCAAGTGTTACCAAAAAAAGGGTCAGCGACAGTAGACGGATTAAAAATAAAACTAGTGTCACCTTGAGAGAGACAAAAGGCAGAGGTTTCATGGTGTGGCTCTCACCCTCCGTCCTTGAATGGGAAAGAGGGTAAAATGTCTCTTTTCATCTCCTTAATTGCAAAAGAAATCGGGGCCATTTTTATTCCAATCACACCCCACCTTGATATTTCTCTTGAACGGACGGCGACGCCCTTCACAACTCGTCATTCATTTGGGCGAAAGGATTGAAGGTTCCGGTCGTCACCTGCGCAGAAAATGAAAACCCAGACCTTTATCCACCCACACGAGATAGCACACATACAAGTACACTTATAATCTAATTCTACCTCTTTCTCTTCACGTGGAAAAACTAATCCAATCGTATTTCGATAGCCATTATATATATATATATATATATATATATATATATATATATATATATATATATATATATATATATATATATATAGAGAGAGAGAGAGAGAGAGAGAGAGAGAGAGAGAGAGAGAGAGAATGCTATATAGTGTATATCGTAGTAGATAAACACTATATAGCCCCTTTACTACTTAATGTGGGCAAATTTATAATTATGGCGAGAAATAGATTGGCGGTCAACTTCGCCATCTTGTCAGTTTTATATTGTTTTGATCCATCGAAAGAATCGGTTTTGTAAGGGTTTGTGTAGTTTAGTTTATTTATTTTTATAAAACAGTTAAAATATTGGTTTCTAATTAGGATGCTATATTTGTGTACCTCCTCCATGATTCGGCAATAATTTCTCTCGTTCAAGGCCTAGTCTAGTCTAACCTAAAAACACCTAGCTCCATGTTGTTCTGAAATAAAATATAATATGTACTTTTAATAATAACCAATTGTAAAGAAAATATCCTTGATTTAAATAACGTTCGGTGGTGAAGCTTATAATGTCCCGGGCCAAGCAACACAGTATCAAAACTAGAGGCCTAAGGTTAGGCTTTCGAATTAGGAATATTACGAGTTTTTTTTTTCAATTTCGGGGAGGGTGTGGATTTAACCACCCACAATACAATTTGGTGCATAATACAATATGATCCAAATGCAATATTCTAACCCCAAAACCACCAAAATCACTTTTTTGTTTGCTTAAGAAAAAACATTGTCTACATTAAATATTTGTTTTTAAACATATTTATATATATATATATATATATATATATATATATATATATATATATATATATATATATATATATATATATATATATATATATATATACATATATATATATATATATATATATATTCAATGTCCCGCAGGTAATGAAAATGTGCTTCCAAGTACTTTCGAACTTTATTCAGTTCATTCTCAAAGATAGCTACAAGAGAAAATAATATAATAAGGGTATATACATATATGCTAGTAAAAGAAAAAGGACCGCCTCTAAGACAAGAAATCACCATTGGGAAAGTATGAGAGGGATGGGTAAATTCACATTAAGATTTAGCTATAACAGGTAGCAAGGTCAAACTGAGAGGCAAGAAAGAGTCAAGAACAGAGCCAAAAGGGTTAAAACGATAAGGGGATAAAGCGATTGTCTAAAGAGGGAGATTAAGAGAGACACGAGAAGTAAGCAGATACGTAGGGGAGAGGGACAATGAGAGAGGAAGAGAAATAAAATAATGTTAATACAAAATCAATGCAATAATTAAATTTACAATTCGGGTGCCCATAAAAAGGAAAATTGCAAATAAATTTCGAACATAAGTCAAAACTAATTTCTTTAAGAATGAGTTTTTGTTATAACAGCATCAATTTTAAAAAGGCCAGGGGAAATGTTAAAGTTATTAAATTGGCTTATACATGAACATTCAACAAGGTTTCTTTTAATTGAGTCATTTTAGTGAAAAATAAATTTTGTTGAATTCCAATTAATTAAGTGGTTATTTTCGTACATATGCACAAAAACCGCACTATTATTTACAGCGCTCCTAACATTGTATTTATGCTGATTAATACGGACAGATAATTGCTTTCCTGTCTGTCCAAAATATTTACTTGGACAAACAGAACATTCGACTGATTAGACTATTCGGTTAAATGTTCTGTCTTGTGTACATATGTGCATATTATCTAAGGTAACAACAACTTCTCCAGGCACTTGAAGTTGCCCTCCATAATGAGTGGGAGGACCTCCGGGAACATAAACGTGGGGATAATAGGGTCCTTACGAGTGTCAGTTAAAACAGCAGGATGTTACATCGGTACATCTTTGGGGGACATAGAAAGCCACCAGTGGTTTTGCGAGTAAACCATATGGTCCTGGCAGAAATTCTTCCGTCCGAACAGAACCAAATCATGCCAGGCTTGAGAGAGTGCTTTAGTTTGTTCACAAGTTTCGCAGCAAGTTCCTTCCGCTTGTCCTTCTTCTTCTGCGACAGAGGCTGGCCCTTTTTCATCTAAAGTGAGTAGTAGCGGATATCCTCATGCACTAACTTCCTGTAGAGAGTCAATCACTTCCTTGTCCTTAGCTATAGACCTCATTGACTTGAGATCGTTGTCAATGATAGCATGGATTTCCGCGACAAATTCGGTGGTTCTTTTCGTATCAGAACGATCTGCTTGAGGTTTCCGAGCCCCCATATCTCTTAATCACAACCGTGCTCATCTACCTCTTTTCCTTTCGTCTGCATCGTGCGCTGATTGACACCCAAGCATTCGGAGATCTCATTGAAACTCCCGCCGTGAATACCAAGCAGCATATTCTAACTTTTCCAAATTCTTGGAAATGGAGGAATGAATTGAGCCATGTTATTGTTTTATTCATAGATTATACACAACTGAATTTACTATGAGAGAAAGAATAAAGAACCGAAGCCAGAAAACACGCATGTGCAGAATTTATAGTTTCCACAGCGACAAATTACACATAGATACCCTGCACACCCATACACACACATATATTCTGGTCATGCATAATTAGATACTTGCATATTCTAATATACTTTTATTATAACCTATCTTTTATAATTTAAAAGAAATGAATCAGTAGAATACATATGATGTGATTTACTCATATAATTCAACAAAGTTTAATAATGAGTGGCATGAGTATTTGGGGGCCAATGTGATTAATTGGAATTTATTTATAATTCTTGGTAATTATACATAATTACCAAAAAATGTTTGGCAACTCTGATAAATTTAAGAAAATATAAAAATTTTCTGCAAATTAATCCTATTTCAAAATAATAAACTAGCTAAATTAATCAAATTTACTGGCACTTTTGCAATTAACAAACTTCATAACCTGACCTCCCTAAATTCGATTACTGCATAACCTGGAGCATAGAGTGAGATTGTATCCCCCTCTAAAGAGAGGACCCTACTGTAAGTAAGTATTTGTTTGAGAGGTGAGATTAAAATTCCTGCACTTAGGACCATTGTAACATACCTGGTAGGTCTCCATACATATAACTTACGATACCTTGAATGCTTAGTATAGGGAAAATTTTTAGCTAGATAAGCTTATTAATTATAATTAACAAGATTATTTTGCTTTTTTTTTATCCTCCAGTAAATACTACTGGTAGCGCAAGTATAGATAGGTATCGATGATTTTCGACACTTATTTGGTAATAAATGCGTTAGTTTCTTCAGTGTACCCGCCGTTATTAATTCGAACCACATATTTTCAATGTGGTGAATATGATGTCATTTGAAAACATTAATTTGTGAATTTTCAAACTATTTATGTTATAAAGGCGCATATTTTGGGTATCTAGGTAAAATTGAAAGTAAATGCCTATATATTTTACGATTCATTCCAGAACTGGCAAAAAAGAAATTCTTTCATTGTTCTATTGATTTAACTGTGTTCTATCTTCAGTATTAGAGGAAGCCTATAAAAGTATGCTTTTTAAACGTGCTTTAGTGTTAGTATCATGTTTTTAGGAATAACTGGTTCATTAGTTCCACGGCCAACGTCATCGCACGTATGTTATATGTATAGTTGTATTTGCATTTAGCAGCTCCATAATACTCTCTTCCCAATGTTTTATCACGGGTAAATACCTTTATCAAACGTGAATCTTGAGGAAACGCCATTTTTATGAATATATAGCTTTTCTCAATGCGGGTAGCCGTAGAGGTCGTTTGGTTTAGGAATCTATTTATTGTCGTTTCTAAAACATTAACACCAACTTTAGCCTTAATTTTACATATTTGCATCTTGTCTTACGGTGAGGTCAAATTTACCATTCCTCTCAATGCTATGAACATTAGCCTATGCTATTTTGGGTTTACTTTTACTCTCTGGCACACTTTTCATTAGTGTATTGTCTCTATACTCGTTCATGATTATCTGATTGATTCCTGTGGGGATGTTCCTTCTCTTGGATATTGAGCTATGTGTTTCCGGCGTTTTGAAATGCCGTAACACACATTTTCAATTATTGCCAATGTCCATTAAATTTGAATATTTAACGATCATTTGACGAAAGATACCGCTATATCGATCACGATTTTGTAGCTAGTTCTCGAACTCAGAATCTGCTAAACGGCGTGAAACGATTTATTGCGCATAATTTTTAATTTCAATCATGTTTCTGCAGAAGTTTCACGGGTGTATGCATACATCTGACTGTATTTATGTATATGATTATACTAATGTTACTAGTTAGTGAATGCATTCATAAGAGAATCTGTGAGATTTAATCTCACTTCAAAATGATTATTATAAAAGTTCAACTCTCTCTATATTGTTTTTTTTTTAGCAATGTATGTAACCGTATATGCTTCAGGTTTTATTAATTATGCAATTACGGGATGAACATTTGTTTTCACGCAGAGTTAAAATGTGCTAAAAAAGATTTTAAGACTAAGTAGCATCTGAATAAAAGAATATCATTTGATAGATAATCGTAGTGAAGTTTGCAGGAAAAATGATGTCATTTTTATGGTTTGAATTACTCAAATTAGGCGAAAAATGGTTTAATTTTTTTTAGATATGTCTTTGCAGTCATCTAGAGAAGTTAGGGAATGTTGTAGGGAAGAGCTACTAGTGGGTGTTACTTTGAGTGTTCTACAAAATATTCAAATCACTTCTAAAAATTCAGTCACATAAGACTCGAGACAAAATACGGATTCGGGTCATATCATGACATTTGCCTCTTACAATTTCATTTCGTAACCTTCTGTCGTGAAGGATGATGCAATTGCAAAAAGCGGATAATATTTTCTAAAGGATCATCTATATTCATCTTTTTCATGATGTTTTACCAATTTTTCCCTATAGTTTCCCCCCTAGCACTTACCGCAATTGATCTTGTAAATAACCGCAGAAAGACCGATGGGTTCTAACTTGTCTTTCACCCCGGTCAATATAATGTGTCAATGGGTTTGTGAGACTCTCCCAATCCATTGGGTTTGATGATACGGTCAGTAATGTCCGAATTTGTGTTAATGTTTGGGACCGTGACCGTCTTATGTTTCGTATCACCAATTTCTTTCCTTCTATGTATTTTCAGCCTGAGTACCAATTTTTTACGGCTGCCAAAACCGTCATTATTTACTCTTCTTCCTGTGCACGAAGTTTATCAGTGCTGCAGTGCGTAGTGGCTCTTCCGTATATAGTCCGCCCTAATCTTAATTTTGTACGTAGTTAAAAATAAATTGAAAAATCCATGTTTATCTGAAAAAAAATTATATCATTAGCAAATTTCCTATATAATCTTGTTAACCACGTGGTGCTCATCCAGTGCCCTCGGGTCATATGACCTCAGCGCGTATGCTCCATATAGGACGAGGAGCTAATCGCTGCATTTCATTGCGCTCTCTGTGGTTATGAAGAAGCTACGAGGAGCGGTCAATAAGTTTTGCAATTCGGATATAAGGAAACGAGATATGAGGAAAAGTGTTTTATTATTTTTCAATATAACTACCCTCGACTTCAATGCACCTGCGCCACTTGTCCCTGAGGCTTCGAATTCCCGACAACCAGAAATCTCCCGACTGCTGTTTAATCCACTCCTGGACGGCGAGCTGGACATCTTCATCGTCCCCAAACCAGCGTCCACGCAGTGCAGCCATGAGCTGGCGGAATAAAAAGTAGTCGCACGGGGGCCAGATCTGGACTGTAGGGGGGATGGTTAAGCTCCTCGAATCCGCACTCGCGCAGGGCAGCTTATGCAACTCTGGCCTTGCGGACTTTGACGACGTTGAAGTCGATCATGGGGCGTGAGGTTTCTAGGGACCCAAAGGGTAGAGACCTTGGTCATGGCCAAATTGTCGTAGATGATGTTGATAACAATTCCATGTGATATTCCAAGTTCTCGCTCGATTTCTTCGACCTTCACTTGTCGATTTTCGAGGATCATCCTCTCCACACGGGCCACATTGTCCTCATTGGTCACGTCTGACGGGCGTAATCTTCAAGGGACTAACGACCATGGCGGAACTCCCTATTCCAGCGAGCAATGGTTGCATAGGAAGGGGCGGTGTTGGTGTACACTGCAACCATGCGTTCATGGATCTCATTTGCATTCTAGCCTTCCTTGGTCAAAAATTTGATCACTGCGCGGTGCTCAACCTTCTCCATTGTTGAAAAATTTGTGACTGACGATCTGCGATCAGCTACTGCTTCTTAAATAGACGAGGCAGGAGCGTGCGGCTGCAGGTCCTGGCTTATCATAACTTGTCATAACACCCCCACAAATAGCCATCCATCTTCCTCTGTTTTGTCCTACCGATTCGCAAAACTTATTGACCGCCCCTCGTAGTTAAGAACATTTATTCAATCAAGAACTTGAAATCATTAGACCTAGACTGTAACCTAGCTTTGTCGATCACACATCCCTCCTATTCCATTCTGAAGATTCATGTGGTGCAATATGCCAACCAGATACATCTTGATATTTAATTTACGTGAGAAAAGGAACTCAATGCTTGTCTGTCATTTTTGGATATTCATAACTCCCATTCATTAAAAGGATTTGAAACAAAAGTTTTTACCAGCCAACCTATACAGGTCAAGAATTTAACTTATTTCTATTATATAGAATAAGTTCCTGGAAACACTAATTTTCCGAGCATATAACATTTTTTCGTCCTATCCTAAATTACATAAAAAAAAGTTGAATTCTCTGGCTCTGCTGAAGAGCTACACAGCTAAATTTTTAAACATTATTTACCCACCAAAATTGAATTTCACAACTGTCTGTAAAGATATGCGTTACCTTGTCTTTCAGGATATGGATTTTTTAAATCAAACATTCATAAAGATCTTATAAATGTTCTAAAGAGAGTAATTTTTCCATATCAAGATAACTCTTATAAATAGACAACAAATAGGGCAAAATTTTAATTATAAGGATAAAATTCTGCAAGAAGGGAAGTGCTCCGTCATTTATAAATTTATTTGCGCCAGATGTAATCCAGGGAAATAAACTGGAAGTACGGTGCTCTTGATGAAGGCAAGTTCTGCTCCTATAAAAGAATTAGATACAGGACTGGGAAAGTTTTTTCTAAGAAATTTTTCTTAATGTTCGGTTACATTTTATTAATTATAAGACAGAAGTTACCATAAAACATTTCAAAATGTTGAAAACTATCCCCGATCTTGTCATTTTGTGAATTCAAGAAGCCATATGCGTTAAATACCTTCCCCATTCTCTAAACTCAGATTCCTCTTCCCATCTACTGCATTTGCTAAAAAATAATAACCATTATCTAATCGTCTCTTTCTTTTTACTTTCATCGCCATTTGCCAACACTTAGTGTTTGCTTGAATTGCATATAATGTTTCCACCAATATTTATATGGTTCATTTTACTATTTAAATATTTCAACATAAAATTCTAACCAAATAAACTATAGGTTTTGAATTACTCCGTATATTAACGGGCAAAATTCATGAGCTCTATTTTGATAATTGGAATGTTTTTAATTGTAAAACTTTAAATGCTTAGTCTATTCCTTAATTTTTTCTGCCAATATCAGAAGATGGGTGAAATGAACACCTGAAACTTAAATAGAAGCTCTACAGGAGCTTCCCAAACGATTATATATATATATATAATTTCTGAATTATTTTCTTCTCATTTGTCACCGAAATACCGCTTCCATCATTAAATATGTAAATGGAGACTATACTTTATAATTTATCCAGTATTTTTTGCCATAAACTCAAAATAATACATTATTATATACAACATCAAAACTTTCACATCGTCTGCTCGACAATGTATGACACCCCCTTTATAGAGAGACATAAAAGTACGAATGAAGACACCAATAATCTCTATGTATATAATAAACGTGAAAGAAGCACTCTTGTCAAAATGGCGATGCCAGGTCTTGTCGCATTCAGCAAAAGATGAGGAATATATCTCAGGTGTGTCGTTTAAGCGAAGATATGTCGCCTCTAGCTTATCCTGACATCCTAGAGGGACTCTTCATATTCCTTCCTTCCACTACCACCCCCCTCGCATTCTCACATACACTCGTCTCCAACATACCTACAAAATTGAGGATACGAGAAGAAATTAAATGACGTCATTCTATTTGTGTACACCATCTCGCATGAATGTAGACACACTTGCGAGTTATCCTTGAGAATAAAATGAATAAAGTTCGAAAGTACTTGGAAGCACCTTTTCATTTATCCTGCGGGATATTGAATTCATTGCGAAACTCACGTGCTGCTTTGTGTTATTCATTTCATATATATATATATATATATATATATATATATATATATATATATATATATGATACGTACACACATTCACACGAGTACCAGACACATTGTCGCTTACTTAGTTGACTAACTACAAGTGCATGAGTTCGAAGCCTAAACCCAAATAAACGTCCATATAATAAAATGTATACAAAATTATGTATGATAAATAATATTTTTTCAAGAATAAAATTATATATTAAATAAAAAAAAACAATGTTCCGTTGCGTAGTGACGAATATCTGCATTTATTCACCGAATATAAACACAAAGCGCATCCGAGGAAACACAAAGAATGGCTTCTATCTTGTTTTTCTACCACAACATTTAGAATCAGCGACCAACAGACAAATGCATCAATATCAAGGAACCACTTAGCCTCTAACCAAATCGATATTCTCATAATTAATAGATGGTCATGATTTTATGCAGGTCGATCGCTATCACAATCTTGTGTATTTTCTCCAACCGGTACTTCCACAGCCCTTTTAAATAATGCTCTTATTGATTTTCAGACAAAACTACATTAGAGACTGGAGAATATAAGAGTCAGCTTCAAAACTTTGTAATAATCATGTTCTTAGTCAAAGTTTCGGGGATATAACTGAAAAATTCTATTTTTACACAAATGAGCGAAGTTTGATAAACAAGATCGATGAATTGAAGGTCTTAGTTGCAACCGAAGATTTTTATATTATTGCATTTATGGTGACAAGGATAAAGTGCTTTATCAGGGGCTTTATAGGAAACTTCAAATTACTTTAGTCTTATAAAAAATGGGGAGGCCTTTATATACATTAAATACGAACTAGTTGCAATAATAAATGAAATCAATATAGATAACATCTTAGATATTTTAGCTGTCAAGTTCTTGATGAATTTTAGTGCAATAAATTTCGTTTCGCTTTATAGAACACTAAGTCATATTAACCAACTATATTTATTATTTTTTCAAAAACTCTTAATTTTAATTAAACAAAGATTAACGGGTAATTTAAATTTTCAAGCGTAGATTTTCAAAATTAAACAGTGGACAATACAGAAAATCGACTTATAGAATTTATGAATAACTTCTTGCAGCCAAAATGTAGACGAACAGTCACGTGAACATAATATCCCAGTAGAAAATATGCATGTAGACAAAACACTTGGCAAGAGCGATCAAAATATAATTTGATTCAACCTAAATAATCCTTAAAATAGCCACGAGAAATTTCAACTTTTACCAGTTTTAAGTCTTGCTAATTTAATGTTTCGGGACTGCTTAAAATTTTTAAATTGGGAGGAAATCTTAAATGCGGATGACGCCCGTGAAATGTATAGCTGATTTTAGCATACTTTTGTCCCTATAAAAACCGAAAGGTGCAGTATAAACAAGAGTTTCTAATTAGTTAAATCAGCTAACATGGAAAATAGGGATATTATAAAATTTATTGGGAATGTAACAGATTATGTAAAATTTTGAAAACCAGCTATAGTTTTTAAAATTAAAAGCGATACCTTTATTATCATATTCTGGTCCAACGGAAAATAAGAATAGGCAAAGAAACTACGAAATAGGTCTATCGTCTCTGTTAAAATAATTGCCCAAACCAATTTATAATCTCGAAGTGTCCTTAGTAACGATCCGCACCTTAAGGTTTAAACATTAATTGAACATTTTGCGAACGTTTTTCCCGTCGAAGATACAAATAAATTGCATACACTACAAACTATAACAACTTGCATGATGATGCTACATTCTAAAATATTTACATAACTGAAAATGAAATAAGATTTTTTTATTAATGAAATTAACATTCTGAGAGCTCAGAGTCACGATAAAATATACGTACCCCAAATAAAGAATTAGAAACTAAAGAGGTGAAAACATTTGAAAAATTTTGAAAATAATCTTTTATCGAGGAAATAGTTTATGAGTTCAAAAAGGCAAATGTAATACCAATTTCAAAAAAGGCAAACATAAAGGCACATCCTAGTAACTGACGTCCAATTTTCCATATTTCGGTCATTGGTAAACACTTGTAGTGCATTGTTAGAGATAGGATCTCTGAGTACCAAGAAATAAATAGCTTTTTAAATGACACTCAGCCCAACTTTAGACACGGAGACTCCTGTTTATTTAATTTTCCCAATTTAAAAAAATAATGATGTGATGATTGATTAAGATAAAATACTTTTGACACTCTTACTTATATAACACTTTTAATAAAGCTAAAAATGTACAAGATAAGGTGAAGAGCAGTAAAATAGATTGAATGTTAGTTGGAAAGTCGTCGAGTAGGTCTTCAATGGAAATAACTCCTCAGGCGGATTGGTCCGCTTTTGGACACCATCATTTTTAATATATAAACGATCTTGACACAAAGTTATTGTGTGAAATTACAAAATTAGCTGATGATACTTAATTAAATTGAGGCGATAAAAATGCAGACATGGACGGCTTAAAGTTTTCGGACACCTCGAAAGATTTTAGGAAATTAGATGAATTCTGGGTCCTAAAGACTTTATTTGTATATGAATACATCAGTTAATTAAGGAGGGATGAATAGCAATAATTTATATATAACCCAAACAATAAACAAGAATTAACAAAATAAAAAAAATACCAAAATTGTAACATTAGCAACATATAACAGATAAGTAGATGGAAGGATGTGAAAAGTACAACAATACTAACCTGATACAAGATCAGTGGCGTGTCGAGAGTTCTGATGCATGGTTGTTATCCACAGGAGAATGCAACACCTGAGGAGTGTGGTGCTGGCCCACTCCTCGGTGATTCCTACCTTCAGTAGCTGGCTGAAGATTTCTTCCGGCCTCTTTCAGGTCCTGCTCCAGATTTTCCAGTGGATTCATATTTGAAAACGGGTCACCACTCCATCAATCTGATATTTTTGTCTACAAAATGCTGCATGATGGACACATCATGCAACATTGTCCTGCTGAAAAATCCGATTCCAGGCCTTGATGAAAAGGTTTTGGGCTGAGGGCGCCATGGAATCTCTGAGGACAGACAGTTTGGTACTTCTATGAATTCATGGTGACATCACAAACTGCGATGACCCTTCCATGAACATGACATGTTGGCACTATACACTTTCAATTCCACTGCTTCCCTGGCTTCCTGGGCCTCCTGGGGTCGAGAAAAACTGGAAGGTGAACTCATCTGACCATAAGGTACGTCCCACGCATGGTCCAGTTGCGATGAGTACGTGCCCAATCCAATCGACTTCGCTTCTGCTGAATGTTAATCAGCGGCTTCTGGCGGGCTTTACACGACTTACAGCCTTGTGCAAGCACTCTAGCATGGACTGATCTGACGGTTCCATTAATCTAGCTGTCCTCTGTCATCACTTTGCGTACTGACCCCCCGAATGCAATCCGCCACCCCTCCGGGCAATTTGAAGACAGCTGAGACCCGACGCTTGCAGCGAGCTTATCAGACTTCTTTTCCTCCTCGATAAGCTACGCGTTTTCTACATTATCAGATCCTGCTGACATGGAATATCGTTTAATTAACAAATATGAGGTGGTTATATGTAGCATAGGTATACCAGGTTTTCATGCATTTGAATCTCATCGCTTAAAATATTGCTTAAAAAATATAAGAAAGCTTGTACTTTTATTTAGCTTTCCATATGTATTGAACATATGCATGAAAACCTAAACTCGTATACTTACCCAGAGAAAATATTTTTTTTAGATTTCCGAAAACCTTTTGACACACTTGCCTGTGGAGACGTTTAAATAAGTTATTTAATATATATTTTAGTCATTAAAAATGAATGGTAATCATATAACTAATGTATTTTGATATATTTTGATAGGTGTTAACGTCATAAAATGAAAATTAGTGATACTAACGAGTAAATTATATTTTATTGCTTAACGATAAAATATGGGTCGAAATAAGTAATTGACTTTCATGGAAGGCATTTTTCATTAGCTTATTTACACAATATTTTTGATTAGAACGTTCTACATAGATTTAAAGAGATCCGATAGGTTCCCCAAATAATTTACTTAAGTATAATCTTTTGTAAAATCTCATTTAGCATCTGACTGTCAGAATAGAAGACTATGCCATCATGGTAGAAAATAAAGAGCTAAAAGATTGAGCACTACAGAAAAGTTTAATAGTATAGTAGTATTTATTCAGCCTTAAGTGTTAATTCTAGCACTTTAGCCTAAAATGCTAAAAAAATGGAAGACCTCCAGTAATACTGCAAACTCTCCTCGAACTGGAGCTTCGTGGAAAATCTTTCAACAAGCTCATCGACAGATGCTGAGATCGGTATCGCAGAACTCAATAAGAAATAAGGAAAACTTCAAGGCGATCTGCCTACGGCTGGGATATGAGTTACGAAATAACAATGAGTAATGGGATGAATAGAGAAACTCTTAGATCTTGATCACCTCGCAAGATCCGATTTCTGAGGAAAGGTTCAGTTTTTAGAATGACGGAGCTTTGTTTAGAAACACACAGAGAAAGAAGCAAGATCAATTCGGGATGAATATACTTTATTCTGATGAGACCAAAATTAAATCCTTGGCTTAATGCAGCTTGTTATGTGAGCGCCTTGAGGGAACCAAATATGATCAAAAGAACATCATTTCTACAGTCAAGCATAGAGGTGGAAGCATTATGATGTGGGGCTGCTTTTCTTTAAAGCTGACTGATGCTCTTCGTTGATCGATGGAACAATGCATGAAGTCATGTACTGACAAATATTGGCCAATAAGTTAATGTCAGCTGTGCAGAGGTTGTGGTTGCAGAAAGATTTCGATGTTTCCGAAGCACTTGGCAAGAGGTTTGCGTGAGTGTTCCTGCAGAACAATATTAATGCACAACTATGGATTACTCAATCCCCTGACTTGAAACCGATCGCAAATTTGTGGAGAATATTGAAAGAACATGTCTACAAGGAGGAACTTGCAACCCTCGAACATTGAAAGCTAAATGTAAAGAAGATTGCGGAGATATTAAACAAGGTTAGCTGACCAAAAAGTCGCGTGCCCTCACTTATTCTGATTTATGTCCTTACGACTTGGAAAACTTTCAGTAATTCCCGAAGTAACCTTGGGAGTACCTTGGTAATTCTATCATTCGAAAGAGAATGTAAACACCTTAAGGGTTTCATATTTCGTTAGAATCGGCCGAATAGTTATGATGCTATTGCCACAAAAAACTAATTCCTTGGCTAACCTTGGGTGACTTTAGATATTATATTATTTGAAAGGGAATGTAAAACAATATAAGGGTTTCAGATTTCGTTATAATCAGTCGAATAGTTATGATGTTATATCCAAAACAAAATTATTTCCTGGCTAACCTTGGGAGGACTTTGGTAATTATATCATTCGAAATATAATGTAAAACAAAATAATGGTTTCAAATATCGTTAGAATGGTCGGAATAGTTATGATGTTATTGCCAAAACAAAATAATTCTCTGGCTAACCTTAAGAGGACTTTGGCATTTATATCATTCGAAAGAGAATGTAAAACAACATAAGAGTTTAAAATTTCGTTAGGATATTCCCGCTAGTTATGATGTTATTGGAGGACTTTGCCAATTGTATCATTCGAAAGAGAATGTAAAACAACATAAGGGTTTCAAATTTCGTCAGAATTGGCTGAATCTTTACAATGTTATTAAAAAAAAGGAAAATATGGAACGACAGATGACCGACGACCGACATAGTGAGATGTAGAGTTGCCAGCGACTAAAGAGTCACAACATTTTAAAAGCTTACTAAAAAGCAGAACTAAATTATATTAAACCAGGCAATGGCTTCGCCACTTCCACCTACAGTGGGAGCTTGCGCTTCACTACTAAGATTAAAATTTAAAATCTAAAAAAAAGCAGCCATGGTTAAATTTGTATAAATTTTCTGAAGTTCGCCAATTATAATAATTTTAAAAAGGAACTCTAAACCAAATTTCCCTCCTTTCAAAATATCACGTGCTAAAATATAGAGTTATAGAATAAAAGGTATATACAAAGAAGTTTTCTGAACTTCACCATTTGTAATTCCTTGGGTTTTAAAAAAATCACAAAATTTCGATACTTATATTTATTTCTGACCTATACCATTTTGTTTTTTGAAATTATAAAAGAATTATTAGAAATAAGACGGGCGGTCAATAAGTCTTGCAATTCGGATATTAGGAAACAAGATATGAGGAAAAGTGTTTTATTATTTTTCAATATAACTACCCTCGACTTTAATGCACTTGCGTCACTTGTCCCTGAGGCTTCGAATTCCCGATAACCAGAAATCTCCCGACTGCTGTTCAATCCACTCCTGGACGGCGAGCTGGACATCTTCATCGCCCCCAAACTGGCTTCCACGCAGTGCAGCCTTGAGCTGGCGGAATAAAAAGTAGTCGCTTGGGGTCAGATCTGGACTGTAGGAGGGATGGTTGACCTCTTCGAATCTGTACTCGCGCAGAGCATCTTGTGCAACTCTGGCCTTGTGGACAGGGGCATTGTCGTGGAGGAGCAGGACACCGGATGTCAACTTGCTGTGCCGCTTCTGACGGATGCACTTCTTCAACCCAGCCAGTTCCTCGGCGTAATATTGGCCTGTGATGGTCCTTCCACGAGGCGTATAGTCCACCAACAAAACTACCTTAGAATGCCAGAAGATGGTGGCCATGATCTTCCCGGCTGAGGGTTGGGTTCAGAACTTCATGGGGGTCGGAGAGCCCCTGTGCTTCCAGGCCATGCTTCCGAGCTTGGTCTCGAGATCCCAGTGATGGACCCACGTTTCATCACCTGTCACTATGCGTGACTCGAATCCAGCCGGGTCTTGGTTGTACAGAAGCAGCAGCTCCTCCGAATTTCGACGACGTTGAAGTCGATCATGGAGCGTGAGGTTTCCTGAGGTTTCTAGGGACCCAACGGGCAGAGACTTTGGTCATGGCCAAATTGTCTTGGATGATGTTGATAATACTTCCATGTGATATTCCAAGTCCTCGCTCGATTTTTTCGACCTTCACCCGTCGATTTTCGAGGATCATCCTCTCCACATGGGCCACATTGTCCTCGTTGGTCACCTCTGACGAGCGTACTGGACGGGGGTCATCTTCAAGGGACTCACGACCATGGCGAAACTCCCTATTCCAGCGAGCAATGGTTGCATAGGAATGGGCGGTGTCGTTGTACACTGAAACCATGCGTTCATGGATCTCTTTTGCGTTCTTGCCTTCCTTGGTCAAAGATTTGATCACTGCGCGGTGCTCAACCTTCTCCATTATCCAAAAATTTGTGACTGACGATCTGCGATCAGCTACTGCTTTTTAAAGGGCCGAGGCAGGAGCGTGCGGCTGAAGGTCCTGACTTGTCATAACTTGTCATAAATTGTCCTAACACCCCCACAAACAGCCACCCCCCTTCCTCTGTTTTGCCCTACCGATTCGCAAAACCTATTGACCCCTCTCGTAATTTTGATCAAGAAAACATGTCATAACAAAACTAAGAGGAAATATTTATTCAAATACTCAAAAAAATCCCCTGCTTAAATTATAGAGTTGGTGATGATGATGATATATATTTCTTTAATTAAAATGGCGGAATTAGCTTTTTGTCACCCCTCATTTATCGAATTAGAAAGGTGAGAAAAATGGTCACACGCTAATTGCATAGTAAAGAATAATATATCATAGCACATTATATCATAGTATAACATGGCATAGTCTACTATACCATAACATAGTATGGTATAGCATAGCATAGCAAGACATAGTACATTAAAGTATTATATATTATAGTATATGTAGTATAGTTTCTCCTAGCATAGTTTAGCATAAACTAGTGTTGTCTAGAATCGTAAAACATTTTATAACATAGCCTAGTATAGTCTTGGATAGTAGTCTGGCAAGACTGAGATTACTGTAGGATAGCCTACCATAGTATTATCTCACCTAGCATAATAAAGCCTAGCATAGTATAGCAGAGTAGATTTTGTCATAGCCTACCGTAATATAGCCTAGCCTAGTATCGCATAACCTAGTCTAGTTTAGCCTAGTTTAGTATAACCAAGTCTAGCCTATGATTCCCAAAATAGTAGAATTTACCATACCATACTCTAGCGTAGCTAGCATAGTATAGCCTAGCCTTACATAGTATAGCTTAGACTGGCATAGTATGACTTAGCCTAGACTAATCTAGCCTAGCCTAGCAGAGAATGTATAGTGAAGCCTACCATAGTATAGCATAGTATAGCTTATTACAGTATAGCCTAGCCTAGAATATTATAGTATAGCATAACCTAACCTAGTATAGTTTAGAATAGTTTAACATAGTATTGCCTAACCTATCCCCGTATAGCCAAGGCTAGCCTAGCCTTGGAAAGCCTAGCATAGTATAGCCTATCTACCATAGACTACCTTACCCTAATCTAGCTTAGCATAGTATAGTATAAGTATGATATAACTTAGCCTAGCATAGTATAAACTAGTCTAGCATAGTATAGCCTAGCTTAGCATAGTATATCCTATCCTATTCTAGCATGGTATATCTTGGCATAGCACACTCAATCATAGTCTAGCATAGTCTACCCTAGTCTATGCTAGCTTAGCATGGTACACTATAATCTAGCTTAGTCTAGCGTAGTATAGTCCAGCATAGGCTTGCATAGCATAGCATACCCTCGTATAGCCCATCCTAGTATATCAAAGCATATATTGGCATAGAATAACATAGTATACCCTAGCTTAGCATAGTATAGACTTGCATATATAGCCTAGCATAGTACATATTAGAATAACCTAGCTTAGTATCATAGTGTATCCTAGCCTAGCTTATCAAAGTATTACCTAGCCTGCCTACCATAAGAACATAAGAAAAGAAGGAGACTGCAAAAGACCATTCATAGCTTTCCAAGTATAACCTAGCCTAGATTAGCGAAACCTACAATTGTATATTAAAACTTAGTCTAGCCTAGCTTAGCTTACCCTAGTCTAGTATAGCCTATCTTAGTATCGCCTAGATTAGCCTAGTTCACGGAAGCCTAGCCTAGTATATTCTATCATATCCTAGCCTAGACTAGAATAGCGAGTATACTATATCATAGCCTAACTTTCCCTACCCTAGCCTAGTTAGTATAATATAGTATAGTATATCATAGTATTGCCTAGCCTATACTAGACTATTAGATCTTAGCCTAGCATACCCTAGCCTATGTTAGCTTATCATAGTGCACTATAATATAGCCTACTCTCGTGTAGTATAGTCTAGCATAGCCTTGCATAGCGTAGCATACCATTGTATACCCAAGCCTATATATCATAGCTTAGTATACCTTAGCCTAGTATAGAATTGCATAGCATCTATTAGAATAAACTAGCTTAGTATAGTATATCTGAGTCTATCACTGTGTATCCTATCATAGCTTTCCTAGCATAATATAACCTATCGTAGCCTAGCCTAGCCTTCCTAGCAGAGTATAACCTATCCTAGCTTAGCGCAGCCTACAATTGTATATTAAAACTTAGTCTAGCCTTACTTAGCTTACCCTAATCTAGTATAGCCTAGCTTTGCCAGGTTCACTGGAGCCTTGCCTAGCATATTCTATCCTATCCCAGCTTAGTTACCATATTCTAGCCTAGACTAGAATAGCCTAGTATATTATATTATAGCCTAACTTACTCTACCCTACCCTAGTTAGTATACTGTAGTATATCATAGTACTGCCTAGCCTAGACTAGAATATTAGATCTTAGCGTAGGCTTGCATAGCATGCATAACAAAACCTAGCCTACCGTAGGAAAGTTGAGTTATCCTAGTATAGCTAAGAGTACCCTAGTGTATCATGGCTTAGCATATCATAGCCTAACCTAGCATACCATAACGTATTCAAGCCTAGTATAACTTTTCATGCCCTGCCTACCCTAGTATAGCCTAGCCTAGCCAATCATAGTATAAACAAGCCTAGCATTAATTCTCCTAGACATGTATAGCCTATACTATACAATACTATTATACCCTAGTTAAGCATAGCTTATTATTGTCTAGCCTAACATACTACGAGTATATGCTATCCTAGCATAGCATATTATAGCCTAAATTAGCATAGTATATCTTACCCGTGTACATTATACCTTAGTATAGCTTAGAATAGTATAGCCTAGCCTATATTAGCATAGCATAGCCTATTCTAGGCTTGCCTAGCACAGTATATCATAATATAACTTAGTCCATTCTAGCAGAGTATCGGCCGAAAAATTATGATTTTATTGCCAAAACCAAATAATTTCCGGGATAACCCGACAGGACTTTGGCAATTATATCATTTGAAAGAGAATGTAAACCTGCATCAGGGTTTTAAATCTCGTTAGAATCGACCGATTAATTATGATGTCATTGCCAAAACAAAATAATTCCCGGGCTACCTTTGAAAAACTTTGGCAAATATATCCTTCGAAACTGAATGTAAAACAACATAAGAGTTTTTTTTAATTCCGTTAGAATAGGTCGAATAGTTTTGATCTTATTGGCAAAAAAACATTAATTCTCGGGCTATCCTTGGAAGGACTTTGACAAATATATTATTCGAAAGAGAATGATATATTTCGTTAGAATCGGCTGAATAGTTTTGATGTTATTGCTAAAACAAAATAATTCCCGGGCTATCTTTGGTAGGACTTTGCCAATTATAGCTTTCGAAAGAGAATGTAAAACAACATAAGTGTTTCAAATTTCTTTAGAATCGGCCGAATAGTTACAATGTTATTACTAATACAAAGAAAAAGCAAAACGGGGACCGACCTACTTCCGATCGACATAGCGAGATGTAGAGTCACTTGCGACCTGACTCGCACGCGACTAAAAATACCAGGACTTGCACATTGATTATGAGAAAGTCCTGGCAGAACTTATATCAAAGAATAGTGGTCTACAGTTAATACAAGGTGACTCCCCTAAAACGGGCTTGCACACACTTTTTGTGATATATCCTTCATTCATTCACTAATCACTCTCACTTTGCAGGACATGACAGAAGCAACGCCTGTGAACACAACTAGATCTTAATGGGAGCTCCAGCAAAGAATATACTGCGTCAAACATTACTACAAGACAGGCTCGTTCAAGAAAGTGCATGACACTTTCGTGCATCAGTTCGAACGTGAAAAAGCCCCCTCCAAGAGCAGAATTCAGGACTGGGTTGATCAATTCGAGAACTATGGGACAGTGGAGAACCTCAATGCAGCCAGTGACAAACGTCCAAGCCATTCAGGACGACCCACAAAGTGTACAGCTCAGCAGAGTCCAAGACGCTCTGTGCGCAAGCAAAGTCAGTCCCTCGGTATATCCCGTAGGACTTGCAGGAGAGTGCTAGTAATGGATCTAAAGGCCTTCCCATACAGAGTACAGACGGAGCAGACCTTTACCGCCTTAGAGAAGGAGCAGAGAAAGGTTATAACAGTCAAGATACTGAAGAAGATTCAGGAGATCCCAGCTTTCCTTAACCTCCTTTAGATCTCAGATGAAGCTCACTTCCATCTTAAAGAAAAGTGAAACTCGAAAACAAATGTCTATTGGGTGACCTCCAGACCAAATAGGTAGTCACCAAGCCCCTACACTCCCCTAACTGCACGGTATGAACTGCAATCTCAGCCAGAGGCATCATCGGACCATTCTTCTTCGAGGAATCTGGCGCGACATTGACAGTCACCAAGAAGCGGTATGTTGAGGTCCTCAAATCCTTCAAGAGGGAGCTGCAGATCTTATTTCCGTCGCTTACGGGGAAGTTCTGGTTCTAGTAAGATGGAGCAAGTTCTCACACCTCAAACCTGTCCCGAGATTGGCTAAAAGAGAACTTCGGTGGCAGTGTGATCGGTCTCAAGACTGATTTTGAGTGGGCACCTCATATCCCAGACCTTACTCCCCTAGATTTCTTTCTCTGGGGCTACTTTAAAGAGAGAGTGTATGCAGGGAGAACGAGGACCATCACGGAACTCACGGTTTGTAAGGACGTCATGGACAACTTTGTGCTGCGCCTCAAGAAATGCACAGAGCTAAATGGAGGTCATCTCGAACACGTGCTCTTGAACAAAGAAGAAAAGTCCAAGACTCTCATATTTTGATATGATGTTTTTAAACACAATAAACTAGTTATCACCAAAGTTTTATTCAATCCTTCCAGAAAAGTGAGAAATGAGGCCTATCGAAAGTTTGGGCCGGTTTTTTTTAGGTCACCCTATATGTATAAAGATCTCTCTAACTAGTTTCAAAATACTTATTTCCACCCTTATATACGAATTTCTTTATTGCTTCTCTTAAATATAATAAAGAGCTGTTAATTATTAATACAGGTCGATGATTCACCAAAATTATAGTTGTAAATAATTTAAAAAAATTTATTTTAAGCGTTCAAATATTTGTTTTACCTTAGTCTAGGTTCGTGAGTAAAATATCTTAGAGAATGTAAAGTTGCAAAAAGGCGTAGATAGGGTAGTCAAATTGTAGAAACATGGCAGATGGAATTCAACTTGTAGAGGTGTTAAAGTAATGCACATACAAAGGTGGGCAGTATTTGAAAACTTTGTATTTAAATACATTTATGTATTTAAAATTGTATTTATAAATACATTTGAAATCATGTATTAAATACTTTTTGCAAATACTTTACTGATAATAGGTTTATATAGCTGTTAAGAACGTGTAATGCATGTTTTAGCTTGTTGCAACTTGTATAACACAAACGGTTGACTGCGTGAGCCGGTGAGTGAAGATTGCTTGCATTAGTTTAAATTCAGTTAACAGATGGTCACTATTGTGTAACGTTGTATAGTGAGAACGCTCAGCGTTATTTCATCTGCTGCATGGTAACTTCAGCTTCTTTGAAAGAGTGTGAAATGGAGAGATTATACAATAATAAAGACGAGGAAGATAAAGAATCATGTAATTATAGTCATACTTAATAGACGGTAATTTTTTTAGAGTGAAATCTTCCGACGGAAAAAAAGTAAAGTGTGTATGTACATCATGCAATGGCGAAATCTCGGCGGCGAGCAATGCTACTTCTAATCTAGGCATTCATTTGAAGAAAAGAATATATTTTTTGCTTAGTACATGATAATTAATTGAATTGGCAAGTTTCACTCTTATTTAAAAAAATGGCAAAATTGCTAGTAGCTAACGATAATGTTAAAAAGCGTAGGTTTTAACACCTTTATCATGAATTATGGCAACGTGAAACAAATATCCTTCAATTATCTGATCATGTACATTTATTAACAGAGAAAACATCCTGCTTTGGTGCAAAAAGCAGATAACTACGTGACAGCTCAAAGAAAACTTTCATAAAGAAAATGTTCAGGATTAGACGATGGTCCTTCATGCAGCGGTCTTAAAGTAAAGACATTACCGGAGTGTTTTGCGATGAATACTAAGTAGGTAAAAAAATTTCTTGTTAATAAGCTGATTGCAGATTATATTATACAAGTTAAATAAAGGAAAACGTATATAAACAACGGATGTTAATATATTGCAATAATTTCATGCGAATCCACCTCGTATATTCTTAAATCGCGCTATTATTTACTTGAAGATATTACTGAATAAAATTTTCAGGAATAATTAGTACAATTATTGATCGTTTATATGTATTTATTAGATGAATTCCTAGTAGCAATACCTGTATATAATTATATCAAAACTAGGATGCCCGTCCGTCAAAAATATAGCAAATAAAGCTTGATAATGTATATATTCCTAACAATACTGAAAGTCAATATTTTACTATCTAATTCTGAATATGAAGGAATAATTATATATTTGTGAATTAATGTACCAGTCCTATATAGCTATAGGATATTCATATAGCTACATTCCACTACCGCAGGTCTAAATTCTTCCGTTGACGTCATTTCAAGGCGGACGCATGCTCGAAATCTTATAGAAGAAAAGAAAGTGACAAGATCTCTACTGAAGAATCTACTAGACAGTACCGCTTACTTATGTCTTACTGCAGATATTTGGTCAACTCGTCACCGTAGTTGTTTTGGTGTTACAGTTCATTGGGTATGTTAATATTTTGCTCTTTATGAAATATGAAATTGAAGATGTCTTTACAGTTAGGGAGTTATCAGCTCTTGGCTGAATGCAGACCTATTTGTTGGTGAAATTTATCGCGATTATATTAATATGTTAAATTTATGGAAACATTTATGAGACAAACGTTGGACTGTTATTTCATATTTTTTTTCAGCTTGAGGAAGCTGCTCTAGTCCATCACAGAGGAGTATTGGCATGCTGTCACTTCAAAGGAGAACATAACTACATCAAGATTGCTGAACATATGGAGAATATCATCAATGATTACAATATCCCTCTGCAGAAAATTACGAGCACTCTCACTGATAACGGCTCTAATTTTGTTAAAGCGTTTAAAGAATTTGCAGTCACTGCTGCAAATGTGTCCACAGATTTAGAAGATGGAATCCAGATAGGTGAAGAAGACCAAGGTGAGCACAAGCTGAAGGATAGTTTCTTAATAAGTGCCTTAGATCAGTAAGAAGACCTTTCTTCTGACTCATGCAGCTTCAGCCTACCTAAGCATGCGCACTGTGCTTCATACACACTCAGTCTCGTCGCCACAACTGATGCAAAATACGCCCTGAAAATATTTTCTTTTGCAAATATCAATCATGTTGCGATGAGGAAATGCTCAGCATTATTAAACAAAAGCGATAATCCAAAATAAGCAGAAATTATCAAAACTGTTATCGGCTGCTTATTAAAGGTGCCTTGCATTACAAGGTGGAACTCTCTGTTTTATGCATTGTCATTACTTTTAAAACACAAGGAAAAATGACACCAACTCATGATGTCCCTTAAACTCCCAGTGTTCAGAAGTCACGAAATTGAATTTCTTGGGGAGTATATTACAGTTTTGGCTCCTATTGCACTGGCAATTGATCACCTACAGGAATAAAAAAACTGTTTTTATGGAGAATTGCCCTCTAACTTGCCCACTGTGGAGAAAAAACTGAAGAGCCTTCAGTCACGTTCTCTGAAATTTTGCCAACTTCTTCTAAGTGCAGGCACTAAGGGCTTTGGAAAGCGCTACCAATCTTATTTGACATTAGTAAATGAAGCCAGCGTTACTGATGCCATTATTGCATCAACAAGCCATCCATTCTTTAAACTTCTCTGGTTAGATATTAGTATTTCATGGGACAGGTGAAGCCACAAAGACTGTTAAAAATATTATGATTCAAGTCATTGATAATCATCCAGTAATGTATCGTAGAGTGACAATTATTTTGGATTTACAAAACCCACTCAAACACGATCAACCGCAGATTTAGAATTGTTCAGTTACCTTCAAGATTCAAATAAAACACTTTAAAGTTTAGATAGATATCCAAACATTAAAAAAGGTATTTATTAAATACAACACCACCCTTCCGTCGTAAGCTCCTGTGGAACGGCTCTTCTCTGTAGGAGGATTGACCTTATCTCCAAAATGGAGTCCTTTATCTGAAGAAACATTTCAGCAACTGATATTACTTAAATGTAATGCTGATATAAATAGCTAACTGAAATTTCATTCTATGGAAGTTTCTATTTTTTTTGTACTACCTAAGTCCAATTGTCATCAAATCCTACATTAGTAATTATAATATACAAATTCATTTTAATGGATATTTTTTTGTTGTGATACCAATGTTCCTTAGCGATTGTCATTATATATCATGTATTTGAAATGAATTTAAAAATGTATCTAAATACATTTTTCTCATGTATTTACTATTTAGTATTTAAATACTTTAAATGTATTTAGTGCCCACCTCTGTACACATAGTTCAAGATAATCTCAAATAGATTACAATAGAAAGGTCAATTCTTAAACAAAGGTAAATACTAAAGGATTTAGCTCTCATAATCTAGAGTGATCTATAATGGTCAAAACAATTAACTGTAAATTCATAAACGTCAAGTCTGTTCTAAGTTGTATAACCAGGCAGTTTGCGTTAAAATCGAACGATATTATTCTTCTCTCATAGTATACACATCACTTCTAAGAGAGCATTTTATGGTATGAGGTTCTTTTCTGCTCTCAATCTTTGCTACTAAGTGATAAATTAGTATCGGGATGTGCTTAGCGTTGAACGATTATATTAATTTCGTACAAAGATAGACTCAGTCACTTTAATTTACTTCTACTGGAAGATTATCCATATATACAGAGGCAACATTTTAAAGATTTTAAAATAGTGAAATTTTCCATTAAAATAACTTGTGAGTTACTATTTGAACTATTTTTACCGAGCAGCAACTAGAAATAATGGTTTCAAGCAAATGAACAGCAGATTTAACGGCGATAGCGCAAGAATTTATTTTTTTATAAAATAACAGAAAATGGGAATAACTTTCATAAGAAGGCATTTGAAAGCACTGGGTAAATATGTTTGAGAATTCTTTATCCATATGCTTTCTTTGTTTTACCTGTCTTTCACCTATGACTGGCACCCTTTGTTTTATAACTAACCTAATTGGATGACAGAGCATTTTATGGAGGGTACTATCAAATCTCCCGGCCCTAACTTAATCTTGTGTTTCGCTTAAAAGCTGTCAACCACACTTAACTCTATCCTCCAAGAGGAAACTGGGTTTCGGTCACTGTTATAATATTTACGAGTATAACGATATCAAAGTCTCGCTTGTCCCAACCCTTAATCTCCGAAACGGAAATACTCGGCCTTCTCATATCCTCTCTTATTGGGAAAAGGGAGAAAAGGGCAACATCGTTTGCCCTCTGGGGACAGAATTCTCCTAAATGGAGGAACAGATACTCTTTCTTGAGTATCTATTCAGTGCTTCGAACAAGAATATTTCTATTCATGAAACGACCGAGGGAGAGGAACGTTTTTAGGCTGTGAGTATCTGCGTACCTGTGAGAGAGTGAGTGTATGGACGTCTGGAGGTAACACAGCGATTAAGTTATATATATTTGCAAGAATCGTATGTATGTAAGGCGGATGAAAAACGAGTTCAGGGAAGCATAACCTGTCAAGAAAATGAAATGATATATATATATATATATATATATATATATATATATATATAGAGAGAGAGAGAGAGAGAGAGAGAGAGAGAGAGAGAGAGAGAGAGAGAGAGAGATTTTGTGTGTGTGTATGAAATAGAGATATAAATGTACACTGCCACATTCAACCACTCGAACTATGAATGTGAAGTGTACGCAACTTCTCTGAATCTGGCATAGGAACCTTTCTCATATTCGCACAGAGAATTTGATCAAAGTATTTGCATCTGATTAACATGCGGTCTGTTCGTTTGATTGCAAAGAAGACCTATATGTCAAAATGTTTTTATAGAAAGTAGCAAATAGGTATAGAGATATACTGTCTTTCACGCATACACACATAACACTTATTTAGACTTCCATATCCGACATTTACGAGCTAAAGCGAACCTCCAATAGCTGAATTTCTCGCTCAATTTTAAATTTCCAATTTCCTCTCCGAAATAAGACTAGTTCTCCAACTGATAAATAGCTTGGGTCTTTTTCAATAAAGATCAGGCATATTTACACATGCAAACACACGCATATACACTCTCTCACACAAGCCACTTACGCGCCAAATGTCATTTCCACTACCTGAATTTCCACACAAAAGTTATAATTTTCAATTTTCCCTCAGAAATATGACTAGTTAGAGACCAGATAAATGACCCATTTTTTATGATAAAAGTAGTATACATATGCAATTTACACAATTTTCGACAGGTATTTTCCCCGCTAGTTTAACCTTTAGCGCCTTTATTTCTAAGTAAAATTTAGCCTGTTTATGCATAGTTTAATTTGATTATAACTCTATATTGTTGTCGTAGGTTAGGGTCGAGTTCAACCTCTCCTACGTTTCTCAGCCAAGACAGATGACAGCTATGTGCTTGGGAGATTTATAACACAGAGATCGTTTTAATTCAACGAATTTTAGGTTGGTCAAATAGTCCTGTTATCTTGTAGGTTCCGGGACAATAGAAAAATGGGTACAAAAATAAATTTACTAATATGCAAATTAATATTCTTTTTACAAAGGTTAGAAGTTTTTTTTAAAACAAGTTATATAACATAATAGACTTACACGAGTCTCAGCGACTTAAAGGGGGCGGGGACCGTCGCCGTACACACAAATGAACAATACTGACCGAAGGGTCGCTCGAATGACCTTGATCGTATCCGAAGTCGATGATAGAGGCTTAGACTGGGGAGGGAGCGTAGTGGAAAGAGCACTTGCATAGGAGAGTTGCGCGTTGCTGTCACCTCGAAGATTTGGTTCGAGGGATGAACTTAGAAATCTTGCCTTCTGGTTTCGAACACCGAGTCGAGACTGGGCGCGTTGCGTTGGAGGAGCGGGTAACAACGAGTATGGGTAGACTCACGCGAATTAAACGAGATTACCAGGAGCTTGATGGGTTCTGCGAGGAATTGTGCAGAGTCCAAACAGAAGCGAATAGAGGGTACGAAAGGTGAAGTGTAGACGGCAGGTACTGACGATGACGGGCATACAGCCGATACTAACGAGGCGGGCAGGCGGCGGCTACTGCCTTCCAACTTGGTCACCAGAGGATATATAGTGGAGTAGAATGGGGATTTCTCCCCTCCGTCCGAAGTGGAGGGTTCCAGTGTCCGACGCATCGGCAGGCGAATCTTTGTCTGACTTCCTATGGGACCTTTTGGGGCTTTCAAGCTTGGCGCGGCTTTCTGCGATGGTGGGTTTTCAGGCTACAACGGCGTCTCATGATTTTGCACTTCCATTAGCGCAGACCAAAAGGTTCGAGCAGGTTTCTGTTCTCTCTCTCTCTGATCTCTGACACTCCTCCACCCCAGATGGAACTTCAGGGGAAAAGTGACATCAAAAAACGATTAATAGGGAGGGGGTTATAACTTAAAGTCGCATGACAATAGCGGATAAAGTTAAAAATACCTAGAACAAATTTTCAAAAATGGAGCCAAACTACAAAATAGTGGAGCTAGTGGGAGCGGGGGTATGCACCATGCATATACACAAGGTTATATAATGCTACGCTATGGTTGCCAAAGGATATATTTTTCTATAGTACCATTAATTGGGACTCACTGGCCCGAGGGTTAGTTTATCCTACGATTATACGAAATTCCGCCACTGAATTACTTAAGTAACACTTGTAGCTGATTTTTTTGAAGGATGGAAAGCTGATTATTTATACTTAATTCGGACGAAGGGGAGTTGGGGGCGTCTGGAAGGACGTGTTGAGGGTATTCGGCGTCTTGATCCACACAGGCGACTTGTACCACGACCATGGGGCCGAGCAGGTAGCCGAACACCAGGGCCGATTTTTCGTCTAGTGCCACAAGCTGGTTGGCACAATTGCGACGGTGGTATTTCTTAAGCATATTTACGTGAAATAGCTTAGTGCCGGACGGAGTTTGGATTAAATAATCAACGGGGCCGCGCCTCTCGATTACTGGGAAGGGGCCCTTCCATTGACTCAAAAGCTTGTTGTTCTCTGTGGGGAGTTATAATAGAACCTCTTCGCCGGGGTTAATGTCCGATCTTGGGCTTTGTAGTCTAAATACGCCTTGTACCCCCCAAGTTAGTTTCAGCATTCTGGTACGCGATCTCTGCGCACTGTTCTAGCCTCTGTCTCAAATCTCCGATGTAAGCGTAAGAGGATTGAATATCTTAGTCTAACTTTTGGTTGGAGAAGAGCTAATTTAGGATACTAGGGGGATCTATAACGTTACGCCCATACAGGAGCTCAAATAGGGCCAAACCTAATGTGCGGTGGGGAATTTCCCGGTATGCGAAAAGGGGTTACCAGCACGAAACGGTGCCATTCTCGGGGTTGCTCGGTGCACAATTTCTTGAGAATAGATTTGAGGGAGCCGTTTAGCCTTTCACACAGGCCGTTGCCAGCGGGGTGAAAGGGGGTGGTAAAAAGAGGTTTATCATTAGAAGTTTGTCAACATACTCCATCAGCTGTGAGGTGAACTGGCAGCCACGATCGGACAGTATGTCTTTAGGTAATCCCACGCGGGAGAAGATGGAGATAAGTGCTTCCGCACAGAAGATGCTATCGATCTTCTCAACGGCATGGCCTCAGAAAATCAGGTGGTAAAACCCACTAAAGTAAGGGCATAGCTGTGCCTTTCACTCGACGTGATATGTTTTGGACCGATGAGATTAGGGGCTTTGAAATTAGAGGGCTCTTCTGCAACGTTGCGGGCTTAATTCTTCCTTTTGCCGCCGTTTTTTTTGTAGATGTCGCAGGACCTGCAGTAGAGAATGATCTCATTATGGGCACCTGACCAATAAAATTATCTAAATATCCTTTGGGCGGTCTTTGTGTGGCTAAAGTGGCCTGGAAATAAGCTATCATGGGCAGTGCATGAGATGTGACCAACGTGGCACGTAGAACACACAATACTTGAGTCCTGGAGTTACTAGATTCGGAGCACGCGTGGTAAAGTAAGCCGTCCATAATGAGGTAGGAGATCACCTTGTCTCCTCGGGTGGTTTCTTGTTCTTTAACCTGGGCCTCGGCCCACAGGGGACGGAGGGAGTCGCAACTGTTCTGGTTCTTGACGAAGTCTTCAGTTATGGCGTTCTTGAATTCTGCAGATCAGGGAGTTACTAGGGATGCGAGCGCTTCTTAATCTTTTACCTTTTGGGAACGGATAACGACGGGTTGAGCCACGGAGTTAGAGGATACCCGTGAGCACTGGCCAATAAGGACGGAGCAGAATTTAATAGGAGTCGCTAAAACTTCTGCTCAACCAGTGAAGTACGCACAATCGATGAAGCACTTAACAATGAGGAAACGATTGGCACGCCCCAAGTAATCGTGCACGACGGCGAATTTATTGTGGTCCGGGGTTACAGAGGGAAGCAGTTTATCTAATACCACTATACATGTGTGCCCTGTATCTCTCACAAGGGTGGATACACGGCAGCCATTAATCGTTCCCGATTCGAATTTCAGTTCCCCAGGGGTATTCAAATAATAATTTACCTGGTGGCCGACGTCGCTTGAGGTGCTAGGGGGGAGGAGAGCATTCCGGTGGTGATAACGGGGGAGGCTGACGTGGCCCAGATCTTTTGGACCTAGTGAGCGGAGTTATTTCCGAACCGGGAGTTCTGGGGGCCGTGGGTCTTCGCGTTGTCTTCCACACCACATGAGAATCAAATGATGGGTCTCCTGGGAAAGAATAACGTAGAATTGTTCTACGCGAATGGTTTTACGTCTCGATGTTTGGACGAGAAGAGTGGTTTCGGCTTTGAAGGCCCAGTTACCCTTACAAACTTGCTTCCATTTTGCGGGATGAATTTACTCTTAGTTGACTTCGGTTTGGGGGAAGAGGGAGCCACCTTCTTACCTTCTTTCGGGTAGCAACTATAGCTAGCCGAATAAACATCGGCCTCTTCTAGGCACTTTTTGAACGTAAGGCATTTCCAAGCCTTTAACGAATGACCTGATTTTGGGCGGAAGTGCAGCCAACAGCTGGTCCCTCAGAAGGAAGTTAACGAGGGCATCATAATCATGACGGACCTTCGATGCATAGAGTCATTGTACGCTACCAGTAATTCGGATTTCATTGTGGAGTAATCAATTGTCGCTTCCGAGGGAAAAGAGATGAATATATCTCAGAGTTAGGTGTTTAATAAGGGGCAACTATTGAGCCACTCTATCTCTCTCGATGTTCCGATGGTTAATTTGGAAAATCTTTTCGAAATGAATTAGGATAGCTACAAAATCTTCACCTTCTTTGAAAACTGTGAGTTTAACTGATTTATTACGTGGGACGTCGGACCTCGAGCTAATGGACAACGTCTCGTTCCTGGTCCTATTCATTCCCAGCACGTAAAGGCGGATTCTTACCCTTTCTTCTCTTTCTTTTCTCCTTCTCTTCTCTTTCTCTTTCTCTTCTCTCTTCTCTCTTCTCTCTTCTCTTTCTCTTATCTTTCTTTCTCTTCTCTTTCTTTTTCCTTTTCTCTTCTCTTTCGGTCCTTTCCTCTTCTTGAATGTACGCTAGCAGCTCCTTACTACTGAGCCCAAGCGACTCTCCTTCCTGCTTCAACGTGTTGAATGACGAAGACATTCTTTCGCATTTGACCAACTTTTGGGACAAGCACCTCAACAAAGGAAAAAATTATTTAAATTCACAACGGGGAGTGTTGGTAGGTTTGGGCCGATCTACGATAATTCACAAAAAAAACACACAAAACACAACATGATTATTTCGCAAGGCGCGAATTCTTAAGCACAACCGGAATATTCACTCCGGATTTATACGAGACTGCGTTGCCCAGTAAGTAACGAGAATACACAATACTAAAAAGACAAACAAATTGTACCTTTTACTAACGGCAGACGAAATGGGGTCTTAAAAGGACAAAAATACAATACAATACCTTTCAATACGGCAGGCGATTTGAGGCTTGAAAGGGGTAAGTTTTTACTTGAAGGACAGTCAAAATCTTGAAATTAAAAAAAATAAAAAACGCATAGAAACAAAAGAAATGGGAAACAGGTAAGGTCGTTTTATATAGTTTTTAAACCAGAACCCTTATTTAAAAATATAAGAACAACCTTAAGAATCTGATAGGTCTAAAAGAAATGAGATCAGATAATACTACGTGTGACCCCACACATGACACCAGATTATATATAGTATGTCGTGAAGTCAACGTCGTTGAGTGACCTTTTACTGATCCGCCTCAGACGGAACAGGGGAGGGGGAAGTCAAAATGATGAGTGGGAAAACAATAACAAACTGAGTGCAATAGTTTACCTAAGCTAAACAACTTCTCGGCGTTCTGTGTTGAGAGAAACTGGTTATAGAAAAATACTTTACTATATACCAAAATAAGGAATATAAGTAATTGTACAATGGATACACAACACAAAATTAAAGGGAGGGGTGGGTAAATAAGGATGTAGAAAATCAAGGTCACGCAGACTCGAGGTATAACAGGACTCGATTAGGCTCGTTCACTGGACGTACAAATGAACTCTTTAGAGAAAACGGGTAGGCTGAGTTTCTAAGAAGACTCACGTAAATCGGGTGGGCTCGGGCCTGGAGACGACGGGTAATTACAAACACTTTGTTTAATCTCGATGAAGATGAACGAGGAGTACGCCAGGCGAGAACGGAGCTGATCCGAGGTTGATAGAGGTTTCTCTGTTGACTAGCGTCTATCTTGCGAAAATCCTTGTTTTCGGCTGCGAGTGAGACGAGAGTCAAAGGCGGCTCGTCAGTTCACGGTGCTGGCAGGCGCGAGATGGACTCGGGTCTGCACGGTACTGCTCTCCGCACCTGTACTGAATTTTGGTGGCTCTTGTCTGAGTATTTATATAGCCTCAGCGGAAGTACATCGCCTGAGGCGCCGGTAAGGAGCGGGCCTTATAAGACAAGGCGCATCCTGCGTGGATTCTCATGGTTGCGCGGCGTTTCCGATCTGTTTTGAACTCGCCCTGCTTCGAACGCTCTCGTTATCTGCGCAACAAGTGCATCAGTTTCCAGGCACTGTATGTACACGTGGCGTTTTCCGTCTCTTTCTGAGATGAATGAAATCATTTGGGGGGGGGGAGTGGTTTTGCTATAGTTGGTAAAACTTTCAGACAACTTCGTCTTGTATTTTCATGGAAAATACAAGACAAATAGAGATATATTTAAGTTATATTCAGTTCAGAATCTTCCGGCTATAAATTGGATGAAGTTATTGGGCCCAGCAGAAAGTGCAAGCCAACAAACAGTATATAAAGGTTTAAAATGGATTTTTTCAATTAATATAGTCACGAATTCATGTTGACAGAAATAAATAAGGAAGACATTTTGCTTGCTCTCTGTTGATGTTTACAAAATTCATTTTTTTAAAAATAAATGAGAACCCAATTTTATCAATTTAAGATGTGTTCTCATTATCTTTGAATGCGAGTGTACATGCATACATTCCCGCAAACGTATTCTATGTTTCCCTATTCTTTTATAAATTATGTAATGATCGCTTCCAAAACTCAAGCTGTTATATAATAACTACAAATGGCAATATTTAAGATTACAATTAATCCTCTTATAATGACATCAGTCGAGGCAGCTCTGAGCAAGTATGATTGAAGCAAACTTGGGTATAGTAAGGATTTAGAGTTTTTTCATCCATCAATTTGAGAAAACGGTGGAAAACTAACTCATTCTGATAATTAGAATTCAGACGCCTAGCAAGTTTATGGTCTTAGTGAAGAATTAACTACAGAACCTAACCAAGGTTTAGTTAGGTTATGAAGATAATATAGATATAGTACCCTATATTTTTGAATAGTCCAAAGTTTTACACGCCCCAACAATTTAAGGAAAGTTGTCCTGGAGTGAAATTAGGGGTCTTTACTACTCCTTAGTTCTGTTTTTCCAGTATCAAGGACTAGGTGTTTTGGGTGCTTTACCCATCTCATCCTTGCCCCATTTAAATCGAAACAAGAACTTGAAAATGAAACTGGTGTATGGTGTAAATAACCAAACCATTTTCCCCTCAGGGGATTTAAAACCAATGTTTGAATCTCTTCCATATAGTTTGGAAGAAAGGTACCAAAAGGGCGGTCAAAGGAAAGTTTATGTATATAATGGGTGTCCTGCAAGTCAGGCACCATGAGGAAAACTCGGGTATAGAGTATTTATTCTAAGTGTTTATCGTCGTGATTCATACAAATATTTAGGGGGCGGATCCATTCATCGATGAAAATACGTAGAGGTTATTCCTCTGCATGCAGCTATGAATCTTAAATTCGGATGAGGCATTAACTTTATCTTTACTACACAAAACGGCCCTTACAAAATCCACAATTCTGGTCCCTCACATTGAAAGGTAAATTTTATTGTGATAACGTTGACTCCGTATGAAATTTTGAACTTATGTAAAGATAGTTTATTTTTCACAAAATATATGATATCTTTAATTGGACGGCTCTAGCTATCATGAATTATTTACCAGTTATCGATGAGTGTGACAAGAATTACGCCATCTTTGTTGGAAGGATTATCATGCAATAGATGTTATAATTTAGTCTATAATTGTACACAAACCTCTTAGGTTTAATATATCAAAATCTTGGTAATAGGTTTGACGTACCAGGAGCCTTATTAAATTTGTTATCCGTGAATCTAAATCATTTCAATCAATACCTAATTAATAGCCTCGAGGGCCATTAATGAATCATTCCCGACACTCAATTGGGGATAAGTGGTATTATAATCACTGATATATTTGGCCTCTTACTATTCCTCACTAGTACTCTCCGTTCTGTTTATTTTCCTTTATTTGCTAGAATTCTTCATCATGAGTGTAATATGTATATGCTGTTTCTTGATTTATTTCATGTTTTCTTAACAGATCAAAGCCATTATTAGATATAATTTGTTCAGACCTGAGGATATTAAACCCAGATTACAGAATTTTAATCATGGAATTTGTAACGAATAATCAGGAGACGTCTCAATGTAAACCAGAAAACTTAAATGATAATCAGGATGATGGAATTGAAGAAATAATGTCAGGAGTTATATGCGATCAGAAGAGTAAAGACAAAGTGTATATATATTTTGTTAGGCCAGCATGATATATGGGTCAGAGGTATGGCCTATAATGACATTACAAGAAAGGAAGATGGAGTGAGCTGAAAAGAAAATGTTATGATAGATATAAGAAGTGGCAAGAATGGCTAAAATATGGAACGAGAGAATAATAGGGACGATAAAGATAGCAAACAGATCAAAGAAATGACAAAAGAAGAGATGCACTAATATGTAAAGAGATTAAAGACTACTTTCATTGAAGAATGATGAATATTGATGATGAAGTGAGAAGGAGTGGAAGGCCAAGATTAGGAAGCTGAAGAATAAGGCACCACAAGATTTGCGCGAGAGAAGTTTAGCAGAAAAGCATGTGGGACGACTGACATAAAACAGCGACAGCATATTTATATGGAAAAACTTACAGTGAAAGAAGAAAAGCAAGATTTGGAAATATTATCTAATATTAAAAATGAAAAACTGGAATGAATAAATGATTTTAAAATTCAGCAAAGTGAAATTATGAATCAAGCATACTCTAAATTAAAATCCTAAATTAATACCCATCATCCACAAAGACTTTAGAAATAGGGAACCGTTTCTGTACACTCTGAAACTACCGAACTCTGATTCTGGAACATAGAACTTTGAATCTCAAAATCAGAATCGGGAAAGGGGAATTTTGTTTTTGGGGGCTTTTTCAGTGTCACTAAAACTAGACGTTTCCCTTGAGTGATGAATCGCATTTAAATCTAGAGTACGACATGAAAGTCTTAGAAGAAAGATAGCAGATACATGAGCAATATCCTTGAAAGTAAAGACAAGGTTTTATAACAAAGATTAGATAGAATTGAGAGTAGAAGCAATGGTAAACGTTCGGAAACATATTAAAACAAAAGGGTAAAAACGTGTAGAGAAAATGGCAAGTAAATAAAAAGGAGATGATTCAAGTGCTGGTAAAGGGATTGAAAAAAAAGGAGTAGAGAATAAATGAAAGAGAAGAAAGGGGTCTTGAAAATTCTTCTAAGGTGTGTTTCAGAGAAAAGCAAAAGTTTCCACTTTACGAGTACGCAATTCAATTCCACTGGCCTCTTTTCAGGGCGGCCTTAAATGGTATTAAGCTTTGATTTACCGTTTGGTTCTCAGACACCTTGGCTCATTTACCTAGAATTTCGCACCATCACCCGTCACTATAGACTTATGTGAAACCTACCTGCACCAGTCTTTAAGTTTAATGTATTATGCTATAGTACTCTATTTGACCACAATTATATTATCACTATCTTTTGTTCTTATTTTTTCCCACTACAGAAAAAAAATGCAGCAACCCATCCATTACCTTCCTTACCACTCACCCTCTCAAACTTTATAGAAATATATCTATAATTCGAGTGGTCACGTTTAATCAATATAGCACAATCACAAACACTCCTTTCACCAAACATGAAATTAAGAAGGTTTTCCCTAACAAACGTGTATATAGAAACCATCAGAAATATTGAAAATGGTGATGGCAGAATATTCGGTTACTACGTAATGCTAAATACCCTACGGATAAAGCATTTTTATTTGCTTACTAATGGACTTTGAAAACCGCTCACATAAAAAAGAGCCTATCCAGGAAGTCTTTTAGTGAATTTTACTTCACCCTTCAGAAAAAGAGATTTCCATTTACTTTACCGAGGATTCATAATTCAATGAGAGCTTAAGCATCTCACTACTCCTATCCATCGTCCTGCGTGGGAATCTGCTCTGATGTCTGCCATTCATTGACTCCGTCTTAACTATGCCGGCCACTTGGACTGACATAATTAAGGGCTTATGTGAAAACTGGTTTGAAGACTAGCCCACAGCGGGAGCATAAGTCAGAAATTTTCTCGTAACTGGGGCATAACTGCGAGTCCCGGACGAAGGAGAGATTCTCATCGCCCGAGAAACCCGGCCAGCATCATAGAGGGAAGTAACACCCGTCTCTTTGTATCTATGTAGTTGGATGTAGGTATAGCGCAAGTACCCAAGAAGGGGTGACACAACTTTAGCGGCCGTTGATTCTACCGATACTGCCATTTAGTCCACCATAAGTCATCCCTCTTGGATTTTCCATTCCAGATCCATCCCATCCATCCATTCCCCATCACTCTGGCAGCAAACAAGCGGGAGAACAATTGGAAAATGGACGGGAGCGTTTAATCCATTTTTTTTTTACTCATTCACGAACCTACCTTCACTAACTGTTACCTCCTTTACCACCTCAATAAGATGGTCTCCCTAAGGACCATTCCCAGAGTAAAGAACCCCCAAAATGGAAACTCTGCGAAACCCTTTACCTCAAATTAAAGGTAGCACTGGTGAAACTCGTTGAAGTTTCATCTGGGTTCATCGCCTTATATATCGAGACAAAGGACGTGGACCAGCTCTTATCGGAAGAGGGGGCGAGGATCCTCAAGAACACCTGACTTGAATTATAGACCGCTGCACAAGTGGCAGCTTACCGAAGCGTGATCTGCCGCAAAGTGGAGAGTTGTGTGGGTGAGCATAGACCCGAGGATCTCAAGGAGCTCAAGTTCGTGATATAATCAAATTTCGCGAACACACCCACGTATTTATGATCACTTTTGCTACCACGGACATGGCCAAGAAATAGACACAGAACGGAATACTGGTATTAAACATAAGAATGCCACACGATAACATCCAGTAAGAAAAATTCATTAGCATTCCGATGTGTTTTACACGCTACTAACTAGAAGACCATACTACATCGACCAACCCAGATAAAGAAAAACTGTGTTGCAGTGAATTTGCCATAGAGGGACACCGTTTTGACAAGTGCGGAGACACTAAAAAGAAGTGGCTCAATTGCAAAGGAGAACACCGAACCATGGCCTTAAACTGCCCTAAAAGAAAAGAGATCATAAAGAGAAAAGAAGAAGAAAAGAGGAAGGCCAAATAAATCACTTACGCTAATCCTGCCAATTCCGCCGCCAAAAGATGTGAGCCTTTAAAAACATCTGCAACTCCACTAAACCTCTCGAGCGACCTAAGCGCTAAGATACTGATCTGTATCACACACGCTAACGTCGCTAATGCATTCAAGCCAGGCTGCTACAATGAGGTTTTGAATGCCTTACTGAAGGAGAACGGTCTACCTTAAGTGAAACTGCCCTACAACTCAGAGTGCTCGACGATTTTCAAAGAGTCAGTGGCCAGGAGCAACAACCAGGTGAAATCTGGTCTCGAGAAGGCAATCCAAGAAACCCTTTCATCGGAGGAATCTGAGGAAGAGAAAGAAGACGAAGAAGAAGAACCATCCTCTTCGGACAGTGACGAGGGCCCACGCACTTGCACTCGTGCCGCGAAGAGCAAATTAAAAACCCCAAGCCCTCCACCGAAGGACGAGAGACTGGGACACAGTAAATCCGCCCCACCAGCCCCCAAGAAGAAGAAGAACAAGAAACATAGGTAAAAGCATTTAACCATGTTACGGAACGCACTGAAGATACTGGAAATAAATAACAACGGCTGGACGATGAAAAGGACTCTTAACGGAAATGTATTAAGAGAAATTGATTCAGACATCATCTTAATTTTGAACACGGGATCGACACGCGTAATACAGAAATGAAAATCTGGAACTACGATGTGTTGATCACGAATTATTCGCAGGAGCGGTACGACGGTGCCGCTATGAATTAAAAAAGGGATTAAATACAAGCAAATAAGAAATCTAGAAGAATCCTATCTCGCGATTGAGGTTGAACTCGACATAGGAAAGTTGGTCTTTGCTACCGAATATCAACCGCCAAGGAGAGACGTGTTACCAATTTACACTCTCACTTGCCTATTTGGAAGAAGATCCCTCACTATATTAATAGGGAATCTGAACGCCAGATGCTGAGAATCCGGCTACAGGACTTTCAACGGTATAGGGAGAAGCCTGCACCTATTGCTGGACAAAAACTTTGCCCAGTGAATAGTCCCCGACTTCCCCACCTTTGTTAGAAGAAGAAGTGCCACAAAACCAGACATCCGTCTGGCAAATCGTCAGCTGCCATTTAATTGCTACATGGAAACAGTCCAGTTACCATTTAGTGACCACATATGGATCCTACTCACTACCAACAGGAACCCTATACAATTTCCAGCTGGGCAAGTCCCAGACAAGTCCATATACAATTCCAAGACTGGGCACAGTATGCGCGCCTTCTCGAGGCCTACGATCCCCCGAACATGGACGAGGCAAGCTCTATCAACGCAGATAGAGCTTGTATCCCTAAATTCGAGTATAGGACCATCTCTATCTGTAGATAGATCAAATACATGAACGATTTATACCGTCAGTTAAAATTATTGTATGAGATCAACATCAGGAATGCATCAATTGACTCAATACAACAAAGTAAAGAAGTCAAAGAAAAACTGAACCAGTTAATCCTCGAACAACAATGGAGACGATAGGATGATGTGATCAATAGCCTTGATCACGAAACAACTTCCAAGGAGTTTTGAAATAAGAGCAGACGTCTCAAAGGATCGACTGGCAAGAAGAAGTTCGAACTACTAAAAGAAGACGGAAAAATCGAAATAGAAGAAGGAAGAATTGAAGAGCTATTCCGAAGTTATTTGAAAAAAAATCTTCAGTATAACTGAGAAGGAAAACGAAGACTATGAACTACAATTTGAAAGCAACATCATAGGCGAGCTTAACGACCAAATGCATAAGACGCACCCTCACTACAAGGTGGATAGACAGCGCGACGGAGACGCCGAGATTACCGGAGAAGAACTACTTGGCGCGCTTTGCTCATTCCGTCAAAATGCCCCAGGACAATCGGGGCTTACAAAGTTAAACTTTAAAAAGGCACCAGCCAATGTCATCGAAGGGATGATAATAATATTTAACGCCTGTCTGAATATGGGATACTTTTCAGATGCTTATAAAACGGCCAAGATGATTTTCTTGCCTAAGGATGGAAAGGACCAAATGTTAAAAGAAAGCTACCAGCCAATTTCACTTCTAGAATTTGGCAGAAAGCTCTTCGAGAAGATCCTCAACCAAAGAATGGTGTCTCACCTGGAGGAAAATACTCTCTTCCACCCATAACAATTTGGGTTTAGAAGAAAGAGAAGTACGGATATGGCGAGTAATGTCATCGCAGAAAATCTAGCCCAAGTAAAACGGGAAAGAAGTTACGTGGACATTGTTTGTCGGGCTGTATCAAAGGCGTTTTATAAGGTGTAGCAACGGGGAATGCAGTACAGGATCTTATGATTGGGCTTAAGCGAAAACTTAGAAAGAACTCGCTGTGACTATGTTCAGGAGAGAGTGGCGTATATCAGTTTAGGGTGCACGGGAGGACCAAAGTTTCCGCTCACTGCGGGCCTTACACAGGGGGAGGGCTGTTCCCCACTCTACTTGATTTACACCGTTGATGTCCAAGCCCCTGTGAACCCCACATGCTTCAACATTCATTTCACCGATGATTTCACCCAGATAATCCCTTAGCCATGGAGGAATGCAACTTGGCAAGCTCGTATACCAGCAGCAGAAATTGAGAACTTTAATACCTACGAGGCCCGGTGGAAAATACGCATGAACCAAAAAAGTTCCAAGTAATCCTCATAGGCAGGAGACTACTATACGTTGTCAGGGTGGGGGATAGACGCTATCCCTACACCACGGAATGCAATGTACTCGAAGTGAAGGTTACTTCAACCGGGTACAGGAAGCACGTAGCAGAAAGAATCACCAAGGCTACAGCTGCAACCAGAACTCTATACATGTTCAGAAATCTCCGTGAAACAATAAGAAAAAGATCTACAATGCACTTGCAAAATCGACACAAAAGAGGAAACTACAAGTGGTGCAGAACAAATGTGTGTACCTAATTATAAGGTGCACTCAGGCGAGAAAGAAGACGCCAGGAAGAGCTGCACCGGGAGGTGGGGTTAAGTCCTATTAACGTTGTCATCGAAGACGGACAAGGAATATGTAGGAACTTGTTAATCGAAAATTGAACGATGATATCATCCAAATGATTAACCAGAACAGAAGAGATATCAGTCGCGCCAGATTTCCAAGCTCCGCTGGGCTTTTAGCTGGCAGAGCAAAAATGCCGTTCTACGCATGTGAATAAGAATGTTTTTAACCCAAACCACTGAAAAATAAAACCGATCAAGTACCTCGCGCTCTTGTAATTTGCTACTTATTCTTAAATTCAATTGATATTGGTTTAATAGTTTATTTATCTTTCTTTTTCACCCCTCTGCAACTCATTCCACCCTTCCACCATACCAAATTCACTTTACCTTTTGTATATTATAACTGGTTCCACTTAGGACCGACAACCCATGAGGTCGAAAAAGAAGAAGGATGGCATCTATTATTCGTCACATCTGCAGCTCTTTATTTTATACCTAAGGAGTAAAAACGAGCCAGTAATTACTCAAAAAGAGGCGATAGAATTTAAGACGAGAATAGATTCAAAAGTAAGGAGACTGAAAAGCAGGCATGAATTTGACTGGCTTTGCAGTTAACTACTTAAATATGTATCTAGATATATGCATATAGTTTTTGTATCTTTCCATTAATGCGAGCGTGAAATAAAATAATATACCATTTTGTATTATTTTTTAAAATGTATATTTTAAGAACATGGGCAAAGTTTGTTAGTAGTTACAAAGTGATTTTGGGAACAATTTGTTAGTGGTCAGATATTAGCTTGCGGTTTACTGAAATCACCCTGAATTATAGTGCATCTCTCTCATTCCATTTTTGCTATTTGTTTACGTGACTCGGGGCATTTCTCTTTGCAACATAGGTTTGAGTTATTGTCCCTCTTAGAATAAAAACTATTTCTTAGCAATTAGAATTGAATTTCTGAAGATTTGTATTGCTTAGGTTTAGATTTTATGTATTTTATAGTTTTCCTTGTTGAATCATGGATGTATTTTAAAAATTGGGGACTTAAAAGAGAGAATATTTTATTTGTGTGCCGACCTTCTTGATGTGTGGATTGTTATATTTTATAATATGTTTCATAAGAAATGCATTATAATCGACTGAACTTCTCATGTCTCGCACAAAGGAGGGTTTTCTTTTGACCACTAGTTCATTACACAATATAAGTTCTATTTCTGCGTCTTTTGTAGGGCCTGCCGTTGTATCTCTGTGAGGTTGTTTCCTGCGTGGGCAAGAACAATCGTACTATATCTCTACTCACCTACTATAACTGGTAGACGAGTTAACGGTACGTTGTCACTTTAAGTAATTACCTGCTAGTAAATGTTTATAGTTTATTATCATTTTTAGTTGCCTAACATACCTGTGTTTTTTTAAACCCTCAACCTAGTAAATAAATACTCTGTTGCTTTTCATCTTTATTGTTAGAAATACAGTTTCATGATTCCTCTTTGTACACTGCAGGAAATATTACACAATGGGTTGGTGCATAACAAGCAGATGATAATTACATAAAATGGCTCGGATATTTGTCAAATTGAGATATTCTTAACATGCTATGGTCGCAATTGGAACATGAATTCTAAAGTAGGTGACATCATCTAGAGTTATAGACAAACCTGATTAATGAGTGGTTTAAGCCTTCGACTCTAGGCAGTTTACAAGATATTTGAATTAAGATATGGTTGAATTAAACAACTAACCATTGTTGTGTGTGAATTTGCGTCGTACTAACAAAAACAAATTACATCCATTCGAATATATATTTTTGTCTGATATCTTTTACGTTTCAAGATTTTATGAGCCACCAATAACTCTATCTTGTAAGTATCTTTGCCATCACCTTCATCTACGCTACTTTTCTGTTTATTTGGTCTTTTTTATACCACATTTCTCGAAATTTTCCAAGGAACTCTAACTACGTCTCTCTAAAGGAACCTTTCTCAGACCCACTGAATCTGTTGAAGCCTACAATGATCGACGCACACAATCTTACACACACACAACCACACCTAAAGGAGGCGCCAGGGAGGCATAAAATCTCCTTCTGAAGTGTGCTTATGATCTCATGGCACTTATTACCGTCAGGCTTATCTCTGGTTGTCCTAACCACACACGCTCACATTGTCTGGTCGCGTGCGTAATATATTTTCATACTTTCTGTAATATTAAAATTGAACTGTAAATATTCATTTATAAGTCAATCTTTAATAAATTCAGTTCTCTTGACTTATATGCAGAGAAAAGAGGCGAAGAGAAAATCAAATAAGACAAAAATAAATCACTCATTCACCTACGTTTAAATATCAAGTATTTTTACTCAGAAAACGTAGTATTTCATGTTAAATTTTTTATCATTAGCTCAAAAGGGCAGTTGAAAATAAGGAAAGCACAGATTAATTACTATTTGAATATTAATCATCCTAATTAATTTTTCGATCTTCGTTCTCTAATAATATATTTTTAATTGCACATCTTTCTAATTCATATTTAAATTACAATTGAATTAAATTTCTCTTAATTTGCAGTATTAGACATGGTGAAGAATTTTCATTAAATATGTTCTATTTATTTATTTCCATTAATAAACATTATTTAAAGTCAATATAAACTTATTTGTTTGAAAGATTTCACCCACTACTAAAATAAGCGCATAAACATTTTTAAAGAATTTTTCTTAAAATTATATATATATATATATATATATATATATATATATATATATATATATATATATATATATATATATATATAATATATTTATATACAGGTGTCTATCTTATATCGCAAATTGGAATCAACGAGCCAAGGATTAAAGGTGCAATATCATTTTACATTTCTTAATCGAATGACTAAATTAGAATAAGCGAATCAGTATAGAAGAAACATACAGTCAAGCATAAACTCACTTTACCTTACCTGATGATTGGTTGAATGCCTCACTAAAGCTTTCTGTTCATGAAAACAGGTTAAATTGATGCTGGGTACGATCGTGATGATGAAGAGAAATTGTTTAAACCATTTTAAAGAGAAAAAAATTTAATCTCGCATTCTTATTATTGACTAAAACAAGGCGAGATCAGGGAGGTTTTTATATTAAATTGCGTATTTAATAGGCTCATTATATCTTGGTGAGCATCAAGAGCCACAATTATAAATAGATAAAAGTAGAAATTCCGCGGTAGGGAAACTTCCGCGGAGGATTTAGTTTTGTCTGAAATGGCATATTTACTTACTATGGCAAACAAACATGTTTTTTTAATTTATTCAAAATAAACGAGAAAAACTTGATCTGTCCGTTTTCAAAAGTAAGCACAGAACGCAGCCTAGGTAATTAAAATGAAAATGTGATAGGAAACATTGAGTAACTATCCCAAAGCAAAAATTACCAAGGTTTTGAATGAAAAAGACAGATGAGATTAATACATCTATAGAGGATATTGATTGTTAGTCACTGTAAAAATTAATGACAGATATAAGGAACATCAAATCTCATTGCCTGGTTAAGAAGAGACCAGTTTATAATCTTTTGAAAAATATAGCAAGAAGAATAGGAAGTTTAAAGTACAAGCTTCAAATACTAAGAAAGATCAAATTGTAATATAGAAAAGCTGTGCCAAGGCCTGTATATTAGGTATCACCATCTCAAACTGTAGACTGGAAACCTTTTTTTAGTATGAAAAAGGAACTTTCGGGTAGATATAATGGAGAGTGAGACTAAAGTATTTGTTTACAATAAAGTATTAACATTTAATCAAACTTGGTTATTTCAAATAAGTTTAATATTAAATTAAATGTAATATATAATTATTAAAATATTAAAGGAATTTAGATAGTACGTAAGTTTCCTTAAAATTTTGCCTGTGATAAACGATTTGTTAGAAAACTACAAAATTCTATTATCTGCTGAATCCATAATGGTTCTCCAAGTATTCTATCTGAGGAAAAATAAGTTGATTGGGATATTGAGTCAAAATTAAGAAAAGATATGCTTAATCATATTGAAGCCAGAAACAGACAACAACTATTGATACGCAGCTAAGAGCCTCCTGCTAGGGACGAGCCCAGATGTTCATTCCTTTGTGTAAGCAATCTTTCTAAATCTCCTCCCTCGATCACTGTCGCAGGGAAGCACAAAATGGAACTATAAAGAATACTGTCTACATTATCTAAAGAGTGTTTTGAAGAAACAGTTCTTATATATGCCTTTTATTCATTTGTTTTCTTTTATCACTGTCAGAATGTGCAAATTCTCGGTTTTCATAGTAGCGGTAAACCAGTACTACAGCTAATTGGGACCCATATCAAATTTGGTGGTTTTGATTTCCATCTTTAAAAAAATATTTTGTGACTAGTTTAGAAGTGACATATAGATAAAAATAACTTCTAGAATGTCATCTAAATTCTTCATATTTTTCATTTTCTTTCAATTAGAATCCAAAATGTTACTGTCCATATGCTACATAAATTGAAGGCAAATTCAAACCCTAGTTAATACGACTACTGATTCTAACCACCTCCTTACATTGACTCTTTTAATGCCTTAATAGTCCTTGACCTCAATAATTTGATTAATTTATAGGAATCGATGTTTAGAAATAAAGGTTACTTAGCCACGACATTAATTAATAACTCAGACAGGCTCTTATAACCAAAGATTTTAAAGCAGCAGATTAGACTAATTTTATGAGGTTTCATTTGTCAACAAGTATTTTCGAAATGTTTTTAAACTCTTTCAGAAGCAGATATTTTAGGACGAAGAACTTATATTCGCCTTAAAGTTAATTTTAGACTTAAGAGAGTGAAACTATTTTAGTTGCTTTTAAATCATATTATTTTAAATGCATTCTACTTCTTAATTTCCGTTTATATACGAAATTGTTTAACCACTCCAATTAAAGTTTCAGATTTAATCGACGCAAGTTACCCACTGAATGAAGTTTAATAGAAATTTGGTTGTTTAGCGTTTCTCTCAATATTAATTTGGATTATAACACAAAATATAGAAAAATAAAACTACCTGATATGCTTACTATGTCATATTTACTAATCTTGCATAATCCCAAAACAGCTGCGTTATCAGTATAAGATAATATTGGGTTGAGGAATAAGTTCTGGCGATTTTATCAAATTCATTCATTACCATTAGCGATTTTAGCTTAGAAAAACTTCATTATTAATTTATAACAATATGCAATTTAATCCTCAATGTATTCTTCCTTGTTATTTACGACTTCTTCCCAACGTTCAACTAGTTTTTCGATGCTTCTGCAATAAAAATCTCTAGATTTTGACTCGAAGAATTTGTCTAACCAGCTTCTTAATTCTACATCAGTATTGAACGGAACGCCACGCAAATTGTTTGAGAGCGATCGGAAGAGATGGAAATCCGATGTAGCCAAGTCTAGCAAATATGGCGGATGCGGCAGGATTTCCCAATTAAGCGTTTGTATGGTGCCTTTTGTCATATTGGCAATGTGATGACGAGCATTGTCGTGTTGCATAAAGACTCCATAACGTCGAGGAGGTCGTTTTCACGAATAGCTTGGGCGAGTCGATACATTTATTGAACGTAGAGTTCTGCATTGACAATCTCGTTGTTCGCAAGGAGCCCATGAAAAATGATGCCTTCACAATCCCAGCACACACACAGCATCATGATTCGTTGATCGAGTCCTTGCTTTAATCACGGAAGTGGTTTTTTATTGGGGCTAAGCCATTGTTTTTGATGGTTCATGTTGACAAAAACACACCACTTTTTGTCGCCAGTGATGATGCGGTAAAGAAATCTGTCCTTATATCCACGAGTAGCCTTGTGACGAGCAAGCAAATCTGCGGCAATCGTAAAGCGTTGAAGTTTGTTGCTTTTGCTCAGAGCGTGCGGAACCCATGCACCGAGTTTTTGAACTTTTCCCATCGAATGGAGGTGATTCACTACAGTTTTCTGATCACACGCCAGTTGATTTTCGAGGATTTTCATGTAGAAGGTCGTTCAATCGATCTTCATCCAACTTAATGGGGCCACCATAACGTTCTTCGTCATTAAGATTGAAATAACCGTTTTTGAAACGTGAAAGCCACCATTGAGGTGTCCTTTCTGATAAAGCATTTTCTCTGTACACAATACAAATATCACGACGAGCTTTGACTGCGTTTGCATTATTCCCGTCTCGATTGAAAAAGAATAACAACAAGTGTCGAAAATGTGCCTTTCTTTTAGCCTGACATTCCAACTTGAGGGTACAGAACAAAAAATATATAAACACATTTTTAACTAAACTGCAATGACTTATTACTCAACTTCAAGAAGTAGCCTAAGAAAAAGCCTAATAGTCTCCGCTGTTAAGAGACGTAGCCTAAACTTTGAAAATGTTGCTCTCATTATTTATTACTGTTTCTTAATATGTGCACAAATGCATGTCAACAAAACTTAAATCAACACAACATTAAAAAAAACGCAAGAACTTATTCCTCAACCTAATACAATATGGGTAACAAATACCGTAGACTTTATGCACATATCTCTCTATTGGTATAACTCTTTTCCATCTCCACTCTTTCACACTGATATGCGCTATCTCTAATACACATAGAAAATACATTGCCTTCGTTGAACCACGTAAAAATGTTCTGCATATTTATGCGTTATCCCGGTTTCAGATGCCCTAAAATGTTCTGGGGAATGTTTTGTGCTATGCATTTTAACTATCCTTAAATTCATAAATTTCTCCACAATTATATTATGATTTAGGCTTTTAAAAATATATAAAAAATATAAGATACTTGGCAAACATTGATCAGCTAAATAAACAGAAAGATGAAAACACGAATTCTGTGTTTGCTAACACTACAAAGTGCCTGTTGGCATATCCCTGTTTTTTTTTGGCTTTCAAACCGATAAAATACTTTCTCGTCACGGAGAAATTTGGCTATAAACTAAACACTTTTTCATAAAAAATTACAAAATCTTTCTTAATCTAAACTGTAAATAGTAACCTAGTTCAAATTAAAAATAATAACCTAACCTTATCTAAGCTTTTGTTTGAATAAAAAAGGGATTTTCAAATTAGAGCGCAAGGTAACTTTTGATTATCTCACACGCACCTCTTAAACTCTTATTTATTGTCTGTTTTATGATTTTCTTTTTATATAAGTACGACTTTTATTTGATCAAATTAAATGGTCATCATAAATTTGTATTTTCATAAAAAATTACAAAATCTTTCTTAATCTAAACTGTAAATAGTAACCTCGTTCAAATTAAAAATAATAACCTAACCTTATCTAAGCTTTTGTTTGAATAAAAAAGAGATTTTCAAATTAGAGCGCAAGGTAACTTTTGATTATCTCACACGCACCTCTTAAACTCTTATTTATTGTCTGTTTTATGATTTTCTTTTTATATAAGTACGACTTTTATTTGATCAAATTAAATGGTCATCATAAATTTGTATTTTCTTTAATTCACCTTACAGCTGACAATCTATGTGGGATACTTTTTTTTATTACTCTATATCCTATATATTACTCGACTTTCTAAAAATATAGTATACTATTCCTGTGTTTTCTAACACGAGAGCAATATTTATGAAATTTATTTTTATTAATGGTAAAATGTCACTTTCTATTCATAATCGGCATTTATGGATCTTAACCGATACATAGCCACTCGCTAATTATCTGATATTCGCATGTTAGTCGCCGGATAACTTTCTCATAAGCAGTTCCCATTTAGGCCATTTGTTACAAGGCAGGCGCCTAACCAACATTTAAATCTGCGTTGCTCTCACAATGAAACTCAACTCTAACAGAAGTTTTTTCATCTTAATTCTTCCCGTTATTTAATACTAAAATGATTACATGGAGATAGAATTAAAACCCGAAAAACCTTACCATCAATTGCAAGGTATATCTTCGAACTATAATAAAATTTATAACGCAAAATTGCATCAAAATGGTTATAATGGAGAGTTTCTCCAAATACCCATTCCCTCGGGTACTTAATTAAGTGAGGATTAGTTCAGCGCCTGAGTGACATATGAGGCATTAATTATGTTACAAACTGTATTGTCGCAACAAAGTATATAACATTATTTTATGAGGAATGTTGATCGATTTAGAGCACAACGAATAGTGTTAATATTATCATCATTTTGGTCACCCTAGCATGCATCATAGTAGTAACTTTACGTATTTACATGTCTATTTACTATCTAAAATTATTGAATTTGATGCATCTTTTCTCGGTTTCTCCGTAGCAGCTTCAGTCTTAACCACTCTAAGCTCTAGTTAAGTCGCTCAGCAATGATTTCAAATTCTTATGAGTTTAATCTGCATTTCTCTAATGGTACCCTATTCTCACGCCTCAGGGCCTTGCAACGTCACTTCACGAAAACGTCCCTTCCTACCACTGCGGCATTTTGATCAGCCAATGTCTTGGGTTCAAATTAAGGCGTCTAAGTCCTACTAATACTTTCCTTAGTCTCTTTCAACAACTTCCGTACAAGATATGGCTAACAGCCCTCTTTCAAGGGAATCTTCAATTTCAGATCACCATAGGCTCGCATTCATTTAATGTTTCTTATAACTTCCAAGAATTCTGAAGGGTCTTCAAAACTTAATCGTTTTCCATTTTCTATGTTGAAACGGTAATACTTTAACTATCTCTTTTATTCTCACTCTCTTTTTATTCCAAATCTTGTCTTTAGCGTTAGGTATATGAAAACCATGGCATTAAAAATACCTTTTTTATGTACATATGCTCGCACAGAAACATAGAAATTATGGAAACTACGACGCTTTAAGCCTGTTTAACTTTATTTGATCGAGAGATTTAAGCTTTATGGTCCATCATATATATAGTGCAGGTTTTCTCAACTTTTAGCATTTACTCAACTAGGTAACCAATATCAATCAATAAGCAAAATCCTACTTTATTTCGTTTCTTCCTCCCCCGCTTCTCTTTATTAGAAAATTGTAATATTTATTATTTCTTCCAGCGTCAAGGGTTACAAGTTTTGAAAATATGTCGCATTGCCGCATCAATTTGCTTAGTCGACCCCAGATGCATGTTTCAGTGATGTTTTTACTGTTCATTTACCCTAATTATCGATTTCACCCCACCCTTCCATCTAATGTTAATTTTAACGTTGATTAGAATTTATTCATATTTAGATTTTATAAAACACGCAATGGCACTCAATAACGGAACATTTTTGCGCGCATCTCAAAGAAATCCAGAAAAATTAATCAGGAACAAAAATATACAAATTCGCATTAATAACGGGTTTCATTCCTTCCATAAGGATAAAAAACCTGTCTCTCACTGAAAGAAAATCTCCCTTCAAGTTTTTTTTTACTTAATATAAAAATCACTTTAATGAAACCGGGAAATCGTCCCCTTGCATGTCGATGATGGACATGACCTTTATGTTCGGAAGCCAACTGATGAGGGGAGAAGATCCCCCAAACTCATTACTAAAAGGATTGGTTAAGGATGGAAGGAAGAGATGCAGAAGAGGGAAGAATAGGTAGGTTGAGGGGTAGAGAAAGAACATAGATGTAACTTCCAGAGAGAGATAAAGAAGATATTAATTTTTATGGCAGAAACTTTACAATTGTTAGAGGAAAGAACTTTGTGTAGTCTTATAAGATTCTTTAGTAGAGGAAGAACACGGAATCGAGAAGAGAAATTGAGATAAGTAAAGGTTGAAAATAATGAGAATATATAGTAGCAATTAAAATGAGCAAAAGTCCCGCCCTCATCAACGTTCAATCATACGACTGTTAAGACGTATCATAAAATACATTTAAATACTCATATAATAAACACAGTTGCTTCAACGACACTAAAACTACCCTTTTTCTCCCTCGCGATATATTGAGCACGAAGCCACCTTCCGCTTTAGAGTGATGGGTTGTTATATATTGGAGGATCCCGACGAGCCAAGTTTCATTCCTGGTTGAAGGCTCCATCTTTGCTCCTTCAAAAACCCCTTTCACGCACACCTATTACACATAATACCTTTCACTTTCTACTACGTCAGGTCTTTCTCTCTTCTAATCACTCACCTTTAACGCCAAATTCCAAATTTTATCAGACCCTAAAACACACACTTGTACATTATATTTATGTCTAATTCCAACCTTTTTCCCCACATTTCTATGCTAACTCAGAACCCCATTTCATTTATACCATTCTTCGCCCTAGAAACATCCTTGTAAAGTCATTCATCACTTTATCCAAATTTCACTCATCAACCTCCCTTACATGTTCTCTATTAGTACTGCTGTCACTAGAAATATTTCTTTCTTCCATACCATATTTTCACTAAAATTACCATACACAATTTTTTGGCATAAATATATACCTGTGCAACTTCCTGGCACATTTTACATTCAAACATTTAGCATCTTAGATACTTTAAATTTAGCACTTCTTATACGAGGGGCGGTCAATCAGTTTTGTGAATCGGTAGGGCAAAAGAGAGGAAGGGGCTTTGCTGTTTTTTGGACCTGCAGCCGCACGCTTCTACCTCGTCTATTTAAGAAGCAGTAGCTGATCGCAGAACGTCAGTCACAGATTTTCAACAATGGAAAAGGTTGAGCACCGCGCAGTGATCAAATTTTAGACCAAGGAAGGCAACAATGCAAAAGAAATCCATGAACGAATGATTGTAGCGTACACCGACACCGCCCCTTCCTATGCAACCATTGCTCGTTTGAATAGGGAGTTCCGCCATGATCGTGAGTCCCTTGAAGATAACCCTCGTCCCGGACGCTCGTCAGACGTGACTAACGAGGACAATGTGGCCCGTGTGGAGAGGATGATCCTCGGAAATCGACGAGTGAGGGTCGAATAAATCGAGCGAGAACTTGGAATATTACACGAAGTGTTATCAACATCATCCACGACAATTTGGCCATGACTAAGGTCTCTGCTATTTGGGTCCCTAGAAACGTCACGACATATGGTCGACTTCAACGTCGTCAAAGTCCACAAAGCTACAGTTGCACAAGCTGCCATGGGCGAGTGCGGATTCGAGGAGCTCAAGCATCCCCCCTACAGTTCAGATCTGTCCCCTAGTGACTACTTTTTATTCCACCAGCTCAAGGCTGCACTGCGTGGAAGCCGGTTTGGGGACGATGAAGATGTCCAGCTCGCCGTTCAGGAGTGGATTGAACAGGAGTCGGGAGATTTCTGGTTGTCGGGAATTCGAAGCCTCATGGACAAGTGGCGCAAGTGCATTGAAGTCGAGGGTAGTTATATTAAAAAATAATAAAACACTTTTCCTCTTATCTCGTTTCCTTATATCCGAATTTCAAAACTTATTGACCGCCTCTCGTATATATCAAATTGAGTCATAAGTAATTTCCGTTTTTGTGAAATATATTTATACATAAATATCTGAACAATTCACTGATTTCAAATAATAGTATATTCGCCATTTTTTGTCACTCACCTCTTGCCATTTAGCAGGTAGCTTGTTTATTTTTCTTATGTAAAATTCAGCCGGTTTTGAGTTCAAGAATTTCTTCATGAATATATATATATATATATATATATATATATATATATATATGTATATATATATATATATATATATATATATATATATATATATTTATATATATATATAAATATATATATATATATATATATATATATATATATATATATATATATATATATATATATATATATATATATATATATATATTGTAAAGTAGCAACCTCTGCCCCCCCTGAAAAAAATTATTGGAAACCACGTGCAATGGTATCCTACCGTGGACGACATCATTTTCTGTTCGAACATTCACGAATTTTCGACTCCTGAGCGCATTGGGAAAATATTTCCCAATCCTGCGAATTCGTCCCAAGCCTTCCCCTCCCTGCCTAGTGACAAGTCGAGAAGAAGCAACTCTGTATCACACATGGCTGATAAATGCTGAATCGACTCCCACTACAGATTAAGATCCCCGGAGCTTCTGAATTCTCTCTCCAAATTCCCACTTCCCCCTCAAAATCGAAGAGTTCAGCCTGCACCCGAAGGACATCCTTATCGTCTCGTCCTGTGAGCGTTCATCAGACAGCAGACTTTTCCAAGGTGATTCTACCATAGTCAATTGGTAGCTTCTATTAACGGCGAGTCTTTGAATTTGCGCAACAGTCTCCCTTCGTTTAATTCAACCTAAGAAAACCTCCATCGATTACCTTTGAGGAAAAGGAAATTTCTCTTCCAGGGAAATTAAGAGAATTCCCACATTCTTCGTCTAACGTCATCTTTGAAGTTTTGCTATCTTCATCGAAAGGTTGGTTCGGATCGCACCAGATCTGCTTCATTCAGATCGTGCCCCACTCGCCTCATCTTATGAAGGACCGTCCTTGAAGTCATCGACCCATAAGACTGAAACCCCCTCCATTATTAGTATCGTCAAGTTTTTCCTTTTGATCTGAGCCTTGTAAGATTAATCAATTAATTCCATTTGAGAATCCCTCCTCATAATAATTATCAAGAGACTATTGTAATTTAAATAACTCCCTTTCGCCTATTATTATTCTTATTTTGATCTGTGTAAAGAAAATTATATTTTGTTGTTTAATCTTTCACTAACCTTGAACGATACTCTTGGCCTATTTAAGTAAATCTCGCAAACCTATTTTGCACTCTATCTGATTATTCAGGATTTGAAACCTAAGGCCTCATGTTTGACCTCCTAGTCGGTCGTTAATCCCTGCGAACAGTCCTTCAACGGTTCGTGTTGCAGTAGGTGATTAAGTCACCCCCACATAATATAGGAGTAGTGCATGGTATAGAGTCCACGACATATATATATATATATATATATATATATATATATATATATATATATATATATATATATATATATATATTTCAAAAGCGAAAACCAACATGAACATTTCAATAAAAACCTTTAAGAAAAAAGCTTTTAAGAGTTTAGAGCACTCTTTCCCCCTTTTAGTAGTCTGTTGAGGCTTGCAATATATATATATATATATATATATATATATATATATATATATATATATATATATATATATATATATATAGGAGTTGGACAAAACAATTCGAACACGTGTTAAATTCAATTAATATTTATTTAATAAAGAGTTGTTCCTCCTTTTGCTTTCTGAACAGCGTCGATGTGTCTTGGAATTGATTCATACAGCTTCCTGACTTCATTGAGAGGAAACATCGGTGATTCTTCTTGCAATACCTGCTTCAGCTGTTTCAGACACGACGGTGGAGGGTAACGACTTCTAACTTGAAGCTCCAAGATGCACCACACTTGCTCGTTAATATTAAAATCTGGAGATTGTGGGGACCACTCCATGCTCTTCACATCAATTTTTAACCACATTAAGGGTGTGTATTTGGGCCTTCTCATGTTGGAAAAAGCACTACCCATCAGGTAATAATGTCTAGACCATGGGATGGAATTGATCTTCCAGGATATTCAAATATTCGTTGCTGTTGATTCTACCATGCAGGGCAACGTTTGGACCAAGTGAGTTCCAAACCATCACTGGCCCTCCTCCGTGCTTCACTGTAGGAAGAAGCCAGTCAGGATTAAAAGCTTCTCGGGGCTGCCTCCACACATAAATTCGCCATGCAGTGGGGAAAAAAATAAAAACTGGACTCGTCGGAGAATATGACTTGCTTCCATTGGTCTCTCAATCAGACCTTGTAATATCTACACCAGTTTAACCTTTTCTGAATGTTTTTGTGGGCAAGGTTTCTTAATGGTCCTTCTTTCATTATATCCGGCTTTATTAAGGTAACTTACAACAGTTTTGGTTGAACTCTGCTAGTGAGATGTTGATTCAACTCTTCAGTCACATTAAGGGCAGTTGTTCGGGGATTTTTATCACAATACGTTTCAACACTCTTCGGCCTCTTTCAGCGATCTTACATGTCCTGCCGGAATTACTCCTCCTGTTGGAGGTTTTGCCATGCTTTTCGAATTCTGCCATGGTTCTTGATATTGTAGCTCTCGTTAAACCAAGGAGTTTAGCTGTTCTGGTGACGGAAGCTCCTGCAATTCGAGCTCCAACAATTGTCCCCTTTTCGAACTCAGTGAGGTCACGCATCTTAGCATCTATACCACGACCTGAAAAAGAAATATACAAATAATCATTAAAGTTTATGAAATAAAACTATGTATCTACAATAAAAACAAATACAAGGAAATCTGGATGGATATTCGTAATATAATGGGTCATTGAAATCTTGGTGTTAAATTTCTACTGTTCCAATTATTTCGTCCAACCCTTATATATATATATATATATATATATATATATATATATATATATATATATATATATAAATATATATATATATATATATATATACCTAAATTAATTGTATAACATATGTATCGTAAGCCACCTCCCGACATGGGGTCGCTCTCTCTTATGTCTACCTTCTTACCTGGGTGTACACTCACTTATGTCCTCTTCCGTCGTGTGTGCATACTCATTATGTCCACCATACGACTCGGACATACGTGCACAATTACTTTTGTACACATTCTAACGTGGATTTACACTCACTTAAGTCAACCTTTTAATGTGGGTGCACACTCACTTATATCTTCCCCTCGACGTGTGGCAACGCTAATTTATGTGCACACCTCGACGCGAGTGCGCACTCACTTATTTCTACCATCTGACGTGGGTGCACACTCTCTTATATCTGTCTTTCGAAGTGGGTGCACACTCACATTTTTAAATTTCCAACGTTGGTCACATTCACTTATGTCGAACTTTTGAGGGACACACTCATTTATGTCCGCTTTACGATTTGTTTTACACTCATTTACATATATCCTGTTCCGACATGGGTGCATATTTATGATGTTCATATGTTACGACTCGGATATGCGTGCACACTCACTTATGTCCACTTTCTGACATGGGTGCACACTCTCTTATGTTCACCTTCCAATGTGGGTGCACACTCACTCTTCTGATGTGGATGCACAATCACTCATGTCCACCTTCGGAGGTGGGTGCACACTCACTTATTTCCACCTTCCGACGTGGATGTCTACTCATTTATCTCCATCTGCCGAGTAGAGTACGCACACACTTATGTCTACTTTACGAACTCGTTGCACACTCACTTATTTCCACCTTCTGCCGTCGGTTACACTCACTTATCTCCATCTTCTCGCCTAGGTTTACACTTATTTACAACATGTGTGCATACGTTTTTTTGCAAATATTGACTTGTGTTCATATCAATGTAAACTTATTAATTTGTGTGATCATTTATTATCACCTTCTTCTTCGTGTCTACACTTATATCTTCCTGCGACGTGTTTATATATGTATCAATTTACGTAAACTTGTCAACCTGTGTGCATAACTGCTTGTGCTCCACTTCTGATACATCTGCATATATGTTTGCACCTCCCTATATCTGTACACCTTTATTTGTTTACGCCTACCTACTTCTGTCTAAATTATTTATACCTTTCAATATCTGTCCAAAATTATTTATGCACACCTGCGTATGTGTCTTCCCCCATTTTTCTACACCTTCTTTCGTGTGTGCTCATTTATGCACACCTTTCCCGATGAGTATGTACATTTAATTACAACTATAAGGAGTGTTCATGCCGCTATTTATTTAACTTACACCTTTTGACGTATATGTGCAATTGTTTGAAAATATTTGTAATTTGTTTGGTGGATTTACGACACAGAGAAGCTCTCCAACATTTTTCCATCCTGGGAATTCTAAAACATTCTAATTTGGGGGGAATTTAGACTTTGAAACATCATTATACGTTATCGTTATACGTTCGTAGCAGTTTCTTTTCTCTTTGATGAATCTTTTTGCTATGAAAGTTCCAAATCTAAAACCTCCTAAAATCCGGCATTTTATGTCCAAGACTAAGTCGCCCTTTTTGCTTTTTTCTATACATTTGTTTTGATTCATTTCATTTTTGTACGGTTTTGAAAAGAAAAAAGGAGGAAGAGAAACAATGATTCAGGGAACGCGAATATAAGTGCATCGAAAAAATTATGATCGTGTAATGATTGTATAGACTAAGTGACTCTACCAGGTTGGCCTAGTGGCATTAACACTACATGGAGTAACAGTGGTGCCATTAGATCCACATGGCCAGGCCTAGTGGTATTATCTCTACCTGATTTCGGATTAATGGCATTATCTACCTGGTTTAAGCTCAGTGGTATTAACGCTACCTAGTGTAGGCCCAGTGTCATTATCGATACCTGGTGTAGGTGAAGTGGCATTAACGATGCCTGGTTTAGGCCTAATGGCATTAACGCTATTTTACGTATGCCTAGTGGCATTATCTCTAGCTGATTTAGGATTAGTGACATTAACTAATTGATGTATCCCCAGTGGTATTAACGCACCTGGTGTAGGCCTAGCGGAACTACCGCTACCTGCTGTAGGCCAAGTGGCATTAACGCTACCTGGTGTAGTCCCATGAGCATTAACTCTCCCTGATGTATGATATGCTTTCGGCATTTGTCAGCTTCGTTCTCATTCGCGATCTCCGGCTTTACATTCATTCATTCTCAAGTTTCCTCCCTGCCTTCAGTGCAGACAAGAGACAGTTTCAGGAGAGTTGCGTGCTCCAGATTCTTTTCAGCACATGCACTTATTCGGGTTACGGCGGTTCCCTGAATTTTCATTTGCCTTTAATATGCCCATTTTATATACAAGATTACTGGGTGTTAATGTGCTCGTTGGTTTTTGAATTAGTCATAAATAAGATGTCTTCTTTACCTTCTCTTTTCTTTTCTACAGCTCCGTACACCCATGTTAATAAATGTTCACCTTTACTCATAGTGCTTTGAACTCTCCCATCAATTTGTACTCAAATCTTTGTTCATTTCCCTTTGATAAAAGTTATTTCCAAATTCTTGTCCACCACACAGCCTTTATTCTATTTATGCACTTTCATAAGACTGGGGAATCTCCCTCTTATCCGATCAAGCACCAATGTTCCCTTTCGAAACGTGACAAATTGGTGAAACCGAGCTGTTGGGGGGTCATGAGTTTAAATGATTCGCAAATAAGGAGTGCGACAAGACTAGTCTAAGGCAAATATTATTTAATAAAGGAAAACGACTCCACATTCGATATATATTTGATTATTCTTTAGTTATATAAGACAACGATTAATCATTTGATAGTTAAAATTTTATATTTGGGGATCTCCCAATTCTTATTTAATTTATCTGCATGCTACTCTCCCTAACTCCCTCATTATGCTGTATATTGTGTTTACTTCCTCTTATCCATCTTGATCTTCTACTCCTTTACTTTGTGTTATGCTATCTTGCTTATGCACTCTCTTTTGCACATACTCTCATATACACTCTTATTTTTCCAGTGCTCTTTCACTTTTATAGACTTTTACTCCTTTTTTATAATCCCTTGTCAAACCCCCACACCCTCCCTTACCTCCCCTTCTAATAATCTCTTACCCAAAGATATATTGCTATATTGTCCTTATATTCTCCTAATCTCTATTATATTTTTCAATTAACTCCATTTTTCCAATTTATTCCATTCTTTTATGTTGAAAAATTTCCAGAATCAGGCCATAACCTGGACGAAACTGCTTTCCAGAAGAGTCGGCTGCATTGCCTTCCACAAATCAATCGGAGATTTATCCACTGCCAAGGAATAATCCTTCGACTATAATATTTACCAGAGCTCTCGTTTGCTTTAACCCCAGACTAAGTTACGAAAAGGAGGGAAGAGAATATCGCAATAATCTGCTGGTTTGGGCCCCAAGAGCGCGAGAATCGGGAATGAGATTTCTATTAGAGAGTGGAGTTTGCAGTTTCGATACGGCGCTACCTTTCTTTACCTCTCAGATACTATTTTCTAGCGTTTGATTTGAAGTTAGTTGGCTGGATTGATGACCGTTCGCAGTGAAGTTACGACTCAATTACCGAATTAGGAAATAGCAAGGAACCTAAGATCCACTAGAAGCTAGGTAAAGAAAGAAGCGAAAGGGTGAGAGTCAGAGTTGAATGACATATAAAAGGATTCTGCTACCTGTCCCACATATTTATCATTTTCTCTCGAGAACCTTCTCATTTATATTATTTCCCTCGCTTGCCTGATGACCTGGCCGCAGGGAAGTTTCATAAACATCTTCTGTCTTGTGTCGTTTTTACTCCATTTTTCTGAAGATTTGTCTTATCATATTATTATATTATTTGAGCTTTGGCAGTCTTTGCTCTGCCCGTATTGATCTTCTTCATCTTCCTGGCTCTCAAATGGATGTTAAGTGTAGCATGGGCAACTTTGTTGGCATCTTGAGGATTTCACGCTCCCACCCCCTCCCCAACACCCGCTGTTTTCGTTTCCGACTCAATGAAGTATCAGGCTTTGGGGCTATATATCTTTCACATCTTTTCACTTTATCTAGGTGCGATATACCTTTTTCACATCAACCTAAAGATTTTGGTGGAGACTGTGCGATCTTGTTTGTTTGGGTATGTACAAGACATGTAAATAGGTTATTGGACGGTAAGAAATTTAAATTGATTATATTGGCTTTCACAGTGACACTAACACCGGAATTCAACCGAATGCCTACAAGGGCAATCGCCAGATGGACGCTAAATAATTTAATCAATGAATTTTCATGGACGAGTTTAACTTGGGCCAACAAGTTTATTAGATTTTAAGGCCTATCTTGATGCTATTGTTGATTCTGGATCACTTATTTACTCATTTTACTAGTACAAAATAGGGCATTTTATGACATTAGCGTTCTAATTGGTTTAGTGCTTTAAATTCAAGGAAAAATTCATCCTATTGGGTTTTTATTTAGCCCATTTTTGTTCTCTGTCTCTCAAACTCAAGCGTCAAGCGGAAGATCGGCCATTTAATTACCGTCGGCGATAATATTCCTTTCTAGAATCTCATTCCATATATCAACAAGCTTATACATACTCGTAACACGCTTGCAAATTTATTTGGGTTTGATGCAAAATATGAATCCGTTCGTTTTTAATCTCTTTTCTTGATCTCAGCCCCAAACCAAACAAATGGTTCTGCAATTTCCTTAACAAGTGATAATCAGAAAGAGCAAATTCAAGGGAATATGGAAGATGAAGGAATATTTCCCAACCGAGCTCATCCAATAGATCTTGGGTCATTTGAGCTTTGTCACGACGGGCCTTTTCGCATTTAATCCTATTGGTGCATCCCATCATTTCATCTTTTCAGCTGCCGTTCATTTCACATGTTTTTAGTCATTTCACACTATGTCGTTTGGTCAGTGGGTCCCCGTTTTGCTTTTCTTTTGTTTTTGTAATAACATTGTAACTCTTCGCCCGATTCTAACAAAATTTGAAAACACTTATGTTGTTTTATATTCTCATTCGAATGATATAACTGCCAAAGTCCTCCTACGTTTCGCCAAATTCTGTATATTTCTTCCAGGTTTTAAAGTACTGACGTTACATCAAAGCCTTCAAAGAAAACGGAACGCGGAAAAAACTGGGCTGGAAAAGGTCAAGCTATATAATTTTTCACTTTTTTTCTTTAATAGCTTTGTCCTTCGTCAGACATCCAATAAACTAATTTTTATGCACGGGGACATAAATAACAGGATTATTCCTTACTTACATAAGGTAATGGAGATTAATACCAGTTTCCAGTTAGAATATCTTCGGGGATTTTTGTTCCTGAGAGGCGTAGCTCGAGTAGTTTGCAGTTTGCTCCCCAAGATGGCGTTACTCCGGCCTAAAGGTGGATAAGTGACGTCACACGGAATTTTGAGTTGGCGTAAGAGAATCAAAACAAAGACGCCGATGAGAAGGATTGGTTCTCGTACGTTTATGACCTTGAAAAGGTTTCTAATCTTGAGATATGTTTATATTTTTTTCTAGCGATTTGGGTCTCGCTTATATAATTTTGATTTTGGATGAGAAATCTATCTAGTTTAGAGTTGTCAAACTCAGATGGAATAAGATTTGGAGTCCTCAATCTGTGTAGGTTGATACTCACTAATCTTGGGGCTCGAACAGCGGCGAGCTTCCTTGGTACAATCTGGTATTGTACAAGGACTGCAAATTCTCCTTCACTTGCAATAACTTTGTACCGGTGATTTTTGAGTCTTCTGGTCGAACTCGAAAAATCTTCTGTCAACCAGTGACTTTCTTGTCTCTTCGGTGAGAACGAACAAAAAGCCAGGTTTACACGGGTCATCCTGTTATATACCCAACTTACTCCCACTGAGGTGGGTGGGGAGGTGGATGGGGGGGGGGCACCTCTCAAAGTGTGACCTCAGGTTGGTCTCCCGCACTTTTGCGTCTTGTGGCTCGGAGAGGGGGTAATACGATATCGGCAGTTTGCACTTTTGAATGTGTTGTTTATAAGTGCACCCTCGAAGGGCCTGCCTTTTTGAGCTGGGGTCAAGAATCATTCTCGTATCATTTACACTTTTGCCCGTTCTCCTATGTTACCGGAGAACTTCGAAGGGGCAAAGCTAAACCCAGATGTCGTTAGTTATTATTTTCTTAGACTCGATACATATATATATATATATATATATATATATATATATATATATATATATATATATATATATATATATATATATATATATATATATATATCTATATATATATATATATATATATATATATATATATATATATATATACTAATCTCTTATTATACCTCTACATTCCTCCACCCTTAAGATGATCCTGGGGGGGAGGGGAATCGCCTGTGCTCTACGCAAAGAGCCCTACTAAAACATCTGTACAAAAAGCTACTCGACCGATATTGGGAACGCTCCACTCACATCACTCTTATTGATTGAATTATGTCCTCCGTGCGCCTAATTAACACTTATCGTAACCGATTCTACGAAATACACAAAAGAAACTACAACATTAGGGATACACTTATACGTACAAAATAAACCAAACAATAAAATTCTATCTACACACAAAAAAAATTACCGTATGTAAACTATATTAACCTGGTATTACATTATGGCTAATACTTTCAGTACTCCAGTCGCATACGCTGTTTCCCACAACGTGAGTTTTCGACTGGCATAACATATGTCGAATGAATTTGCGGTAGCATGGGGCGATTCCTGCGAACGAACGAACTTGTTTTTTGGTTCGGGGTAGCGGCATCTTTATTATGGCGTCTACCCAATTCTGTCTTGTGGATAAACCGTTTTTCCCAATTTTGACTCCTAGCTCAGATATGGCCTCATCAGCAAAGTAGTATTTAGACGACGTTCCCATTGTGCAAACGCGTTCGCAGGAACGCTTTGAGAGTGTGCTACGTGCATGTAAGTGTCCTTCCCTTGTAGGGGTAGTCACGAACACGTGTCAGGATAGGAGGATGACTCCTTGTAACCACCTACACATCCTCTTGCTTCTCCTTTTCTTTTAATCTTTATTTGCCTATTTACTATTGACTTTTATTCTCGGGAATAGTGTTGATATTCATCAGGGAGAGGAGATTGATCTTCTCGAAATTCTTCGTTCATTTCTTCTTTCATTAAACTCTCTTTAGAACCGTCATTTTCTTGAAAGTAGCTTGGTACTCCCGTTTCAATCACTGCATTTGACCTTGAGTTTTCAGTCATCATCTTTGTCTTCTTAGAATTTTTATTTTGAGGGTTTTGATACGGCAGCGATTCTGCACATTTATTTTGATCTTGCGAAGATTTCTCAGTCAAAACTTTTTCTTGAAAAGTTTCTTTGATTGCCCTGTGATCAAGAGCAACTTGTTTGGCTACAGCTTGCTTATTAGGCGTATGTATTACTCTTCTTATATTTATTCTTCTTTCTTCTTCTTCATTCTCTTTCTTCGCTACCTTCCACTCCGGGGATGGGAGGGACGGCACCACATCCATCGCAGTCTTGACGACTTGTGAACATATCCCTTCGTCCACATGTTTCTCGGACGAAAACAAATGGGTCGAAACCGTGTGTCTCTCATTCGCGGGTATCCGGGTGACTACTAATTGAGCTATCGGATTTGGGGAGAGCTGCACGCTCTGGCCTATTAATACAGAGCAGAATTTAATAGGAGCTGCTACTACGTCGGTCCAACCAGAAAAAATATTTCGACTGTATGTGGCATCGGACGACAGGGAACTTAGTGGGTCTACCCAGGAAATCCTGGACGACCACGAACTTCTGGTGCTAGGGGCTGATAGGGGGAAGCAAGTGGGTTGATACAACGGTACAGGTACACCCCGTATCGCGTAACACGGTTGAGACTCGGCGACCATTTACGGCCCCAGTCTCGAATTTTAATCCTTCGGGACGATTTTTGCTCTATACAAAATTCACCTGCTGTTCAGGGGAATTCGCTGTGGTCAAAGGAGGTGAGAGATTCGAAGGTTGTTCTGATTCCAACGTTGCCGTTAGGTTATGTACCTGCTGGTTCGAGGGCGACTTAAGCCTCGAGTTTTGCGGGCAATTGTAGCTAAGGTGGCCTTGGATGCCACAACTATAGCAGGTTATGGGGTTTCTGGGATTTACGGCGTTCCTGACGAATTTAGGGGTTATTTTTCGGGAGTTTCTGAAGATAATCCCTTTCTTTTGGCTAAAAGTGTTTCTGATGATACCCATCTTTCTTGGGGGACGAGGGCTTGTTTTTATTACACTCTCTAGGATATAACCTATGGTTTGATGAATGCAAGTCGGCTTCTGACACACACTCATCGAAGGACTCTGCTTTCCTGTCCTTGACAAAGGCCCTTAATTCTGGAGGTAGCGTGCTTAATAGCTGGTCCTTCAGTATGAAGTTGATGAGTGAGTCAAAATCATTTCTCACTCGAGCTGACTCTAACCAAAATTGGAGGTGTCTCCTGAGAATAAAACCAAATTGTCGGTAGGTTTGTCCGGGTTGAATCCTAGCCTGCCTAAATTTTATCCTATAGTCTTCAGGATTCAGGTTAATCGCTCCCAGTAGTTCTGCTTTTAGGGTAGAATAGTCTATCGTCGCATCAGATGGTAAAGACACGAATATGTCTCTTACTCGGGTACTCAGAAAGGGGAGTAATCTGGCGATACCGTCTGTCTCGATATCCCAGTGATTCACTTCAAAAATCTTTTCGAAGTACGAGAGGTACGCGTATAGGTCGTCTTCGTACTTGTACGCTGGCAGCTTCATAGTTAGGACCGGCGATGTCCCAGTCCTGGACCCCACGCACTGCACTTCCACTTGGTCCTTGCTCAATGCTCTTTCATGTTCTCTTATGTTTTCCCTCTCTTCTGCTTCCATCTGTAACTTTCTCTCTTCTCTCCTTATTTCCCTTTCCGTCCTTTCTTTATCTTGGACGTATGCAATGAGTTCTTTGTCCTTTAGTCCAAGGGTTTGACCTTGTTTAACAAATAATTCAAACGAAGACATATTGGCTATGTTCGTCGAAACTTACCGCTGTAACGAACGTTACGTATGCAACTTGGAGTCCCTTAGCTTTTATCACTCTAACCCTACCTTTTTCTAAACCTCTTGATTGGATTATTCCTATCAGAAAAAAAGACAGCACACTACACAACACTCTTCGTTGAGTTATAATTTCTACCTTCGTAACTACACTTCACTGAATCTTTAAGACTTGTTTGAAGTCTCGTTATTTAAATTTTCCTCGAACGGGTTGGCAAATATTTGTTATGGGTAAGGGCTCTAATCTTAAATTTGGGTTCTTCTGACTTAACCCGCAATAACCTGACACCACTTAAATAATATGTCGTAGAATGCCGAGCTAATATATATTTATTTGTTTTATTAACTTTTAATAAACCAAATAACTTTAAATTGAGGCTTAGGTTCGTGCCGCGGTGATCGCTTGAGGTTCGGGCTCTAAGAGTGCTAATCTTTATTTTTATTCTAGTGAATGAATAAACTGGGTTTCTTTCTTGACTATCAAATATTGCCACTTCAACTCGTTCGGGGATAATTAAAATAGTGCATTTACTAAAGAAAAAAATACTTTAATGAACATAACCCATCTCTCTAAATAACATACAATAAATACAGCTCTAATACACTTAAAAAAAGAAAATGGATTACTGGGTGAGCTCACGCAGCTCGCCTTGAGATGAAATTTTACGAGGGGAACAATTTTTAAGTCAGACATCCAATAAACTAATTTTTATGCACGAGGACATAAATAACAGGATTATTCTTTACTTACATAAGGTAATGGAGATTAATACCAGTTTCCAGTTAATATATCTTCGGGGATTTTTGTTCCTGAGAGGCGTAGCTCAAGTAGTTTGCAGTTTGCTCCCCAAGATGGCGTTACTCCGGCCTAAAGGTGGATAAGTGACGTCACACGAAATTTCGAGTTGGCGTAAGAGAATCAAAACAAAGACGCCGATGAGGAGGGTTGGTTCTCGTACGTTTATGACCTTAAAAAGGTTTCTAATCTTGGGATATGTTTATATTCTTTTCTAGCGATTTGGGTCTCGCTTATATAATTTCGATTTTGGATGAGAAATCTATCTAGTTTGGAGTTGTCAAACTCAGATAGAATAAGATTTGGAGTCCTCAATCTGTGTAGGTTGATACTCACTAATCTTGGGGCTCGAACGGCGCCGAGCTTCCTTGGTACAATCTGGTATTGTACAAGGACTGCAAATTCTCCTTCACTTGCAATAACTTTGTACCGGTGATTTTTGAGTCTCCTGGTCGAACTCGAAAAAACTTCTGTCGACCGGTGACTTTCTTTTCTCTTCGGTGAGAACGAACAAAAAGCCAGGTTTACACGGGTCATCCTGTTATATACCCAACTTACTCCCGCTGAGGTGGGTGGGGAGGTGGAGGGGGGGGGGCTCGCAAGGTGGGACCTCAGGTTGGTCTCCCGCACTTTTGCGTCTTGTGGCTCGGAGAGGGGGTAATACGATATCAGCAGTTTGCACATTTGAATGTGTTGTTTATAAGTGCACCCTCGAAGGACCTGCCTTTTTGAGCTGAGGTCAGGAATCATTCTCGTATCATTTACACTTTTGCCCGTTCTCCTATGTTACCGGAGAACTTCGAAGGGGCAAAGCTAAACCCAGATGTCGTTAGTTATTATTTCCTTAGACTCGATACATATATATATATATATATATATATATATATATATATATATATATATATATATATATACTAATCTCTTATTATACCTCTACATTGACCAATGTTAATTTTGCTCTTCTCTTTCATGCTGTAAAACCAAATTAACATATTTGATGTTTTCAATTTCTATGCATGTACTAGATCTTTCCTCATTAAAGAGGGAATTTGGGTATAAACGAAATTTTGCTTCCTTTATATCCTCGATCTTATTTTATTTCTCTTTCATTCCATTGCTTTCGTTAATTCGCTTTGTTTTCTCTAGCATCGAATACCGTGCTCACGTTAGTAGCTCCCCAGTGCCTTATTTTTTGTCCATTTCTCGTATATACATTTCCTTTCTACATTTTTATTCCCTTCCCTTTACCCTTTTTTGAAAGGAGCTTGGGCTCGTGATTAGATTATCTGTATTATTTTGTACGATGTTGTTCGTGGATTTTGAGAGTAATACTTTTTTATCGAAGCTTTTAGGATTGAGTTCTTCGACGTTCTCTCGTTTCTGGCCATTTTTTAATTTTTTTTCTCTTTATTTTATCCCGCTTTCTCTTCCATACTTTTTAGCCCTGTTTTCTTCAGTTTTATCCTTTGGCCTGTTTTGCCAAGATTTGCCGTTCCCACCCATTTATAAATAAGGTTCACTGAAAAGTTTAATTACATGTAAGCCGCTGGTAATGGTCAATATAGGGTATTATTTTACTGCTTCGTTATATTTTATTCGTTCTTTTTCTCTCGTCTTCATTCCAAACTTAGTTCCTATGCCTTCGTTAAGGTGAAGACAGGGATAAAATCGAAGGGAAAATAAGAAGAAATAAAACTTTGTGTATTGGACTCCGACTAAAGAGAAGTTTCATGTTTCAATAACCTTTTTGAAAGGAGAATAAAGAAAAGAAACCCATCAATCACCCCCCTCCCCCCAAAAAAATAATCCCACGCCATAGAATATCTGAAATAAACTCGAGATAAGGGACAAAAAAGGGTTCTTTGGGGGAATCAACTCGACCAGGTAAAATCGGAAAGGACAAAAAGTATTCTTGTATGACTCCAAATCGATTGAATTGAATATGGATTTGTTCCTTTGACAAAAGTGGGTGGACAAAGGAAAATGGGATATCTGTGGATAAAAAATGCAAGTAGTATAATTGGAAAAAACGAATGAAGTAAAAAGCATGGAAATAATCTCGAGTTGAAGAAGATTTTGAATTGTGGATCTCGTCTACTAGAAAGGGACAGAAATGTGCAGAAAGTTAATTTGAAACATCTACACACTAGGTTGACCAAGGAGCACATGGAGTAACACTTAATAATTTCAACGCCGTAGAAGACATTTGCACACATGCAAACTACATATGACAGTAGTTGATGAGTCCTGGTGCAAGTAGAGTATACCTGTGCACAATATTAAGTGATATCACCTATGTGCGAGTATACCACGATTACAAAGTCTATTTATAAACTGTTCGTGCATCGCAGGTAGGTCGCATCAAATTTGCTGTATTAAAGTGGTGCAGTAGAATTGGATTATAATGTGTTTTCTCCGTAATTTATTCTTCTATTCTTATATTTTTCTCAGCCAAGGTACTGATGTCTTAATTCTGATTATTGTGTTCGTATTTGAAGTTCTTAAGGAGGTTTGTGATCCACCATTCCGCCCGAGGTAAAAAATGACTCTCACAATCTTTGTTTACACAACCCTTTTTCTTTCTCTATTTTTCTATGTATATACGTAGTTTAAATCACTTTGTCATTCAAAATGTTTGCTCACCAAAATCAGTTGAGGGGGAAAAGTCCCCTAAATAGCTTGAGTTCACCTTTAAATCTTTCCTCGCGTTTAAATAATGGAGAAGAAAATAGTTATTTATTCCTTGGTTTACTTAATCGATATGCATCAAGCCTAGAGCTAAGAAACAAGATCTGCTGACCAAAACTCGCGTGCTCTCACTTATACTGATTTATGACCTTAAGACCTTCAAAACTTTCAATAATTCTCGGACTAACATTGGGAGGACCTTGGTAATTATATAATTCGGAAGAGAATTTAAAACAACATAAAGGTTCAAATTTCATTAGAATCGGTAGAATAGTTATGATCTTATTGGCAAATAATTCCCCTACTAATCTTAAGGTGGACTTTGGTTATTATATCATTTGAAAGAGAATGCAAAACAACTGAAGGGTTTCAAGTTTCGTTAGAATCGGCCGAATAGTTATGATATTATTGCCAAAGCAAAATAATTCGCGGGCTAACTTTGGGAGGACCTTGGCAATTATATCATTCGAAAGAGAATGTAAAACAACATGAGGGTTTCAAACTTTGTTAGAATCTGCCGAATAGTTACAATGTTGTAACCCCCCACCCCCCAAAAAAAGCAAAACGGAGACGGACCGACATAGTAAGATATAGTGTCACCCGCGACTAAAAATACGCACATAAGCTGCCATCCGACGTATCAGGAAAAAAGACCGTATAGAAACCTTAGCTCTAAATTTCAGAAAAAAAGTACCCACAATGGTTTAACTTACAAAATGAAGAAAAAAGCCCAGAATTTTAAAATATATACGTGCATAGTCTAAAGAAAAGATTATCAGGAAAGAAATACGTGTATTATAGGCTGTTCTCTCAATTTCAGGAAAAATGCCTGTACATAAAATTTCAGACCCTAAAATTGAGGTAAAGAACTTCCAGTGTGTGTTAGTCTAACCTAGCAAGGTGCCACATGCAATTAGGGCATTATAAAATTGACCTGACGGAACACTAAAGCTCGTATCACCTCATTTCGTGAATAATGGATGAGCACAAACTGAACGTGAGAGGAAGGTGTAAACTTGGCACTGCACTACTCGCTGGCACCTGGTAGAGTGTGGCATTGGCACGCAATATAGCATGTACCAATAAGAGTTGGTTTGCTTATTCCAATTCTCAGTCGAGTTCGGAAGTTTTTACTGACGAAACGGAACAACTGCTTGCGTCTGACTCGCCGTAGACGAGTGGCCGGAATTTCTAACCTTTATTTTATTCTTCTAAAGTTAGTAGTTTAGTAGCCCTCTCTCTGTAACTAGTTGTGAAGAGTTGGTGGTCGTGACCCTTTGCTCTATCCTTAATTATTTGGATTAAGCGAATGTAAACATTAGGCCCAGGGCAGCCACGGCTAAAAATATATATGGACACCTAGAAAATGATAGGAAATCAGATTAATGAAGGGTCGTTAAATTTTTATTTTGCATATAAATTTAAATAGCAATAAGTTATATATACCACAAACATTCAATAATAATTAACAAACTACAAAACATACCAAAAATGTAACAATGGCAACATAAAACAGATAAACAGACGAAGTTTTATGAAAGTTACAACAGCACCAAACTCATACACGAAGCTCAATAGCGTCTCGAGAGGTCCTTGGCAATGATAAGAGAATTAATTCTTTGGAAATGTTCCCCATGGGTGTATGGCACCTGAGGAGTGTGATGCTGGCCCATTCCTCGGTGATAACTACCTTAAGTTATTCAGTGAAGGATGGCTGACGACGTCTTATGTCTTCTCTCATGTCCTGCCAGAGGTTTACCACTAGATTCATATTCGTAGCCTGAGGTGGCCAGTCCATCAGCCTGACATACGAGTATATTGTTGTCCTTAAACCAATGCATGGTGGACGCATACTTGTGAAATGGGGCATTGTCCTCCTAAAAACTCACATTACGGCCATTTCCTTTAAGATGTCGGGCGGAGGGCAGCATTCAATCTCTCAGGACAGTTTGGTACTTGTCTGCAGCCCCATACCATAACAAATGGCCACCATGCTTTACTTTTTGAACTATTCTTCCTTGGTTCTACTGCTCTATTGGCCTACAGCGGACTCTACATTGCCTGGTGTCGAGAACAACTGGAACGTAGATTCGTTGGATTAATAGACACACTTCCACTGAGACACGGTCCAGTTGCGGTGAGCGTGTGCCCAAACCTTTCGACGTTGCTTCTGATGAAGGTTGATCAGCGGCTTCTGGAGCAATTTACATCGCTTAAGGCCTTGTGTAACGGTCTGTGATGGACTATTATAATGGATGTTTTTACATGGACGCCCTCTGTCCATTCAGGTTGCACATGGATTGCGTTTTATTTACGATACCGAATGCTTGTGCTACGCAGAAACCTGTCGTTACGTTGCACCTTGACCCTTGGTCGTCCCAAATGAGGTCGTTCTTTGATGTTCACAATTACTCAGAATCTTTTCAACACTTCTGCAACACCGTAATGTAATCCGCCGACCCTCCAGACGATTTTTCGACAGCTGAGACCCTCCTCGTGCACCATCCGTATCAGGCTTATTTTCTCCATGGTATAGTTACGTGTTTTTGCCATTATCGTATTATCAGATTCTGTTGGCATGGTCATATAAATCAACAAATATAATGTGTTATATGAAGACCTTGAATTTTAATCCAATGTCTTTTAAGTAGTAGCATTCCGAAGAGTTGTAGGGGTAAATCCTAAACCTCCACCTCCATCTGGTTAGCCCACGGTTCCCTACAAACCTCGCAACATTGAAACTAAAAAGCAAACTGATCATATGGTCTCTCGAGCAAAATAAAGAGTTTTTTCAACCGAGTCCTCTCACCAGACTCAACCTCAGACTTTTAGACAAAAGTAGTGGGCTCTTAGAAGTGTGTTGGTAGATAAAAAATGCCTCATCGGTTTTCCCTTGGACATCGATAGAAATGTGCATTTGGAAATAATCGAGAGTGAAACAAGCGCCCAATTGGAAGAGGTGAACCAGAGAAAGACGGGAATAATCCATATTCTACATCTGCCCTTAACTATATTCTCCCCAACTCCCAGTGCTAAATCTCTCCCATTTTACTTTCCCAAATCTGACACCCTTTAATAACCCGTACATGGCCTACAGGTACATTTATCCTTTTTTCGCATCAATAAATAACGGTATGGAATCCAAACGAAACGAAATGAATCGAAACGACGAGCGAATGGAACAGAAATATAATATGTCGATGTGGCGGCACTGCAGGGCATACCGAAATGTATCGTTCAACACTCTGTTGATGAATTTTTAATAGGTACAAATTCATCTTTTCCATAACGCTCCGACAAGACTTCCCCCAAATGAACAGAGGCGAACCCGATAATTATGACAAGAATAACAAAGATAATAAAAAAGGAATACCAATAACCAACACCTAAAACGGCATTAATGACTAAGAATACGCAGAAGTAACCATGAAGATAAACACACACAAGTTCTAGAAATCGGCATTAGATCTACATAACTTTACACACGCAGATTCGCGTGGTATTTGGAGGTTGTGTGTCTGAATCATTGTGGATAAAAAAAAACACAAACGTCAAGGCATCTAAGTTTATTAATTACATGAATGAACATATACATATTACGTACACGAAATGTGATGGGACGTGAACCAAATTGTAATAGAAGTATCGCGAGAGAAATTTTGTATACATGCATTCGTACGCGTGACATTGCATCATAAATATCGTGTACATGTATGAGTACATGTAACATTGCGTGAGATCTTTCGTATATATGGTTTCGTTCACGAGGCATCGCGTTAGAACTTTCCTGTAACGGAGCTCTCTCTAGCCTAGTAAATATGCCGTTGGACTTCTGACGTCAAGGTGTCGTGTCCAATCCCAAACGGGAGCGGTCGCAAACGTCAGCGCACGTAGATATCTGGCCAACGAGTAGTGGACGCACCGCGTCTCATACAGATCATCACACACGCACGCACACACATACATAACCAATCACTACACCGCTATCCTTCCTCTCCCGTCTGCACAGCACAACATTGTTTTCCTCTGTTCCAAGGAATCCTTTCGATGGGTAGCTTTATCCACATGCCTCTGACGCGGAACGGGTCCCCCTTCTCCTCGGCTGAAGAAGGGACCTATGTAATGGCAGGTTGTTATAAAAAAAAAATACAAATCCTCCCCGGCCTCTTCCCTTACCCAATGAGGACCGGCGCCTTGTGCGCTTGGACTGATCAGCGATTGTCATGCTGAACTTTATGTTGGTTTCATTTTCTGATCAGGTGTTTGTCCCTCTTGGCTAAAAGACAGATGGCGTTACGTACCTACCTACTTTCATATATATGGATTTGTAGACGTCGCAGCAAATGAATAATTTCGAGTACATGGAGAGATACACGTGGTATCGATTGAGACTTTTTTTGTACATGAACTTGTACACGTATTATTACTTCGTCGCGTGAGAATTTTCGTGTAAGTACACGTGGCATCGAATGATGATTTTCGTGTACCATGGTTTCGTATACCATGAATATCTAGTAAAGTTTCGTGTACATTAGTTCATACACGTGGTATCGCTTGTGAAAGTTGACCTACATGGATTCGTACATGTGGTATCGTGGGGATGAATTTGTGTGCATTGGAAGATGAATCCAAGGAAGAAAAGGCCTTTTTTTTGTCACAGTGATTCAAGTCCCTTTTTCTATTTTCAGTAATATTCTTTTTTATAATCATTTTTTTTGCATTCTGTTCATTCTATTTCACTCTACTGCACTTTCTCGTTTTCTGTTTTCCCCCATAAAATCACTAAGAACCATTGCATTCCATTTTTATCTAGACCTGACCAGTGCCATCTTGTGTCTGGCGGTAAATATATTTTGCCAGACTACAGGCGTAAGTGTGTTTGTGCTCAAACTTGTGAAGAGCCATACTTTAAAAGAACTTCACAGTCACGTGGAGATTTTGCGCCGGCACAAATTAAACATTCATTCAAATCTACCCCTTCAAAGCACAAAATTGCGTATACACACACGTGTGTGCGATCATAAACTTACACTTAAAAGGCGGTGTATCAGCCGCAAACAAATACGCACAGGTGCGGATGTAATTACAGACTATGTGACGTCAAAGTAACTTGTCAACCTTCCTCACTTAGATATTGGGAACACGTCACTCACTTTCATGAACTCAATCCATATTGGAAAAATTCGAATGCATTCAATATCCTTCTGGCGACAATCAATCAAGAAGAGGCGATGACATTTCGCATGAGTAAGTCTGAAACAATCTAATTAATTCCAATTAAAGGAGAAAAAAATAGCCAATTCGTGCAGACTGAAGTATGGCGTCATTAAATCTTGTAAACAATACGAGAGGGGAATTGCCAGGGGACTAGTCATGAGCAAATGTTTTGGCAGATAAAAGAAAATTGTGGCTTGTTAACTTTATTTTATCAGATTACTCACCAATATCGAATTAATGATTTTATAGTAAAATACAAGATAATCAAAATGATATGTAGTAACCATGATTGGCAAACAGAAAATGATGTCAAAATTTTCTATCCACGATCACAAAGATTAGGAAGATGGTTTCAGGGAGGAAGGTTTTGTGGCATTCGCTCACACACGCTTATCGCTAAGGTAAAAATTAGGTGGTAAAATATGGTTGGTTGGCCGATTGATTTTGTCCTACGGTACATAATTCAGAATTATGATTCGAAGATAACTTCGATTTTTTTTAATTTATGCAACTATAAACACACCTTAGAAAGACTAATAACAGATAAAAAAATGTATATTATATATAGTGTATATATATATATAATATATATATATATATATATATATATATATATATATATATATATATATTTTAGATATTTATATAATTAGTTTGTATCGAAATAGAGAGCTCTGCCAAAAAATGTGCGCATGATGGTATAATAGACCTATCTGGCTTTGCAAAAGTTCTGTTACACTCGATTTTTTAATCTTTCGAGAGAGTTACGTGTGTGATAGAAAAAGGTTCAGTCAAACAAACTTAAACATCTACTTTTCTAGCATGTCACTTCTATTTTGTGCCAGTGTATCGAGATGAAAGGGAAAAAAAACTGAGAACTTTGCTCTCCTGGGCGCGTTCACAACTAGTCTGACATCGTTACGCAGCTCAACCTCAGCCAGATGACCGTCCACAGAGTCGCAAAGAGTTTCAAGAGCGGGGAAGACCTCAAATATCGACCTCGTTCAGGCAAACCAACCTCAAGTTCTCAATGGTTTGGCTGTGAGAAAGGCTTTCAAATGTGCCCCGAAGCTCAAAATGACGGCGCTCGCGAAGAAGAAGAACATGTCGGTGCCCATGGTGTCCAGAGCCGTCAAGAGGGAGAGGGCAAGAACTTGAGGTGCGTGTTTAGGCCTCTGCTCACCGACCGTATGTCATAGCAACGTCTGGAGCGCTGCCCCCCTCGCCTTCTCGCCGGCTTGAAGAGTCATGGAAATCGAATTCTCAATCTTTCTGATGAAAAAACATTGACAGTCAATAGCCTTGACTACAGATTGTAGGCGCCTGTCGAGGGTTAGGCTTGCAAGGTCCGCCACAGCAACGTCGACGAGCTTAAGTCTTCCATCAACCGCGGGTGGGTTAGCAATGAGGAAAGGCTTCGTCCGCAACGGATGCACTGCCTTCAAGTCTCTCTTGCAGCACGTAATCGCCACCGAGGGTGCCCACATTGATTAATATTACAATTTAAGCACATATTTTATTTTAAAATAATAAAAACGTGTCTAAATGCATAAAAAGTTTTATTGTGTCGTTTGTTGAGCGTCGTAACGAGTGTATCAGGGCTTTTGCAATACTCGGTATTAATAGAATTTTATCACTAATCCTGAGATACGGAATCGAGTTTAGAAAATATTACTCTAGATTAATTATTCCATTTATATTGTGATAAATAATTTTTCACAGATAAGGAACAATACTAAACCCAATTTAGTTTATAAATAAAACCTGAGCTGGAATCAGACAATCATTTACTATTTTAATCTATGACAACTAGGAGTTTACTTGATGAGTTCAAACTTGTCCATAAATAAATCAAAACAGTTCAATAAGTACAGTTACTACATTTGGATTAATATATCAATTCATACTTAATCAGGTATAAGTCCTTATCACAATTCAATGTTTGTATTTAGGAGTCTATTTCCTGCTCTGTTGACAACACACACTAAGTTCTGCGTGGGTTTGTTTCTAACTGGCTTCCTGTTGGCAATGCAAACTGTTTTGGTGGTCCGTACTTCAGGAATTTAATTTCTGCATCTATCATACTAACCTGTTAAATTAGAGGACCTTTAAAGTTCATGAGTTCGTACACTTTGGATCAATGGAAGGTTATAGAAAATTTTCATTGCTCCACTTTTTCTGAGATCGTTTCTGAGGCTTTTCATCCGTAAACTCTTTTGCTGTTTCCCTTTGTTTTTCCTATCAGCCCTTCTCTTTCTCTCTGTCAATTCCGTAATTCTCCCCCCCCCCCACTAAGTCCCATTTTTTATGTAGAAAACTAATCTGCGCACAAACTTAGATAGCTCAAATAAAAAGACCCCGCAGTATGTCAACAGTTTGGTGTTGATATGCTCGTTGCTATATACCAGTACAGGTTTTGTTTTCTCCTAACCACCATCCACCTGGTTCTTAGCACCCTATGGTCTCTACTTGGGATATAAACCTTCTGCATTTTTCTTTTTTCTAAAATCAACCTTTGGTTGAAACTCTTTTGCCTTATTCATCATTATATTTTAAGAAGGGGATTTTTTTAAGTATTTGTATAATAATTTCATCTTAGTTTGGTTAGGACTTATGTTTTTTTTATCAAAGTTATTTCTAATAAAAACAAAATGGTAAAGTTCAGAAATAAATATAAGTATCGAAATTTTGTGAATTATTTTTCAAAACCCAAATCATTACAAATGGTGAAGTTCAGAAAATTTATTTTATATATCTTCTATAACTCTATATTTTAGCAACGTGATATTTTGAAAGGGGGGAAAATTAGTTTAGAGTTTCTATATAAAATTATTATAATTGGCGAAGTTCAGAAAACTGATAAAAATTTAACCATGGCTGCTTTTTTTAGATTTTAGATTTTAATCTTATTACGAAGCCCAAGCTACCCCCATAGGGGGAGTGGCGAAGCCATTGCCTGGTTATATAATTAAAAAAACTACGGAATTAAGCGAAAGATCCCCATGGATCGAGTAAAAAAACCACTTAGTGGGAAGAAAGGTGATATAAACCTAGCATCTTACGTTTTTAGGTGCGTGCAGGTCAGGTCGCGAGTGACTTTTACATCATCTCACTATGTCGGTCGGTTCATGTTTTGCTTTGTTGTTTTGTTTTTGTAATAACATTGTAACTATTCGGCCAATTCTAACGAAATTCAAAACCATTATGTTGTTTTACACTCTCTCAAAGGATAGTTAATGCTAGGCTAGGTTATGCTATGCTAGGCTAAGCTAAGCAATAGTAGGCTAGGCAGGGCATGAAAGGCTATACTAGGCTAGGCAGTGCATGGAAGGCTATACTAGGCTAGGCTACGTTATGGTATGCTAGGTTAGGCTATGCCACACTAGGCTAGTCATCCATATACCAGGCCAGGATAAGCGAGGGCTTGCTAGGGTAGGCTAGGCATGTTATGCATTCTATGCAACCCTAGGCTAAGGTCTAAATGTCTAGTCTAGGCTAGGCAATGCTATGATATACTATACGCGGCTATGCTAGTCTAGGATAGAATATGCTAACTAGGCTATGATAGGATAGAATATACAAAGTTAGGCTCCAGTGAATTAGGCTAACCTAGTCTATAATAGACTATGGTAATCTAATCTAGGCTAGACTAAGTTTTAATATACAATTGTAGACTGCGCTAAGCTAGGCTAAGCTATACTCTCCTAGGCAGGCTAAGCTATACTTTGATAACCTAGGCTAGGCTAGGATAAACTGTGTACCATGCTAAGCTACCATAGGCTAAGGTAGGCTAGGCTAGACTATGATTGGGTCTGCTATGCCAAGATATACCATGCAAGAATAGAATAGGATATACTATGCTAAGCTAGGCTATACTATGCTAGACTAGTTTATACTATGCTAGGCTAGGTTATACTATGCTTATACTGTACTATACTAAGCTGGATTAGTGTATGGTAGGCCTTTGGTAGATAGGCTATACTGTGCTAGGCTTTGCCAGGCTAGGCTAGCCGAGGCTCTACGAGAATAGGATAGGCAATACTATGTTAAACTATTCTAAACTATTCTAGGTTAGGCTATGCTATACTATACTATTCTAGGCTATACTATGGTAAGCTTTACTATCATATATATGCTAGGCTATGCTAGGCTATGTTAGGCTAGGCTTTACTTTGGTTTCTAGGCTAAGATAGGCCATACTACACATTCCCAGCAAATTAAGGCTGTATTAATCTAAGCTAAGTCATACTATGCCAGGCGGACATAAATCAGAATAAGTGAGGGCATGCGACCTTTTGGTTAGCAGACCTTGTTATCTTTATATAGCTATTTTCTATGTACAGGAGACGGCATAGACAGCTGCAGCATACACGAGTCATATACAGTTACACACGTTCTCTCTCTCTCTCGGTGAAAAGCTGGAAGCATTTCTTTTTAATACCACACATGAGCAAAACGTTTTTCCGTAAGTCACTGCAAAGTTGTTTTACTCTACATTTTCACTTAAACTTTGCGCCTTCTTTTTGGTCTGGAAAACAAGCAAGACATTGCTTTTCGTCATCTTCTGCCTCGCTCTCCAATACAAAAGATCATCATTATTTCTGCTAATTGTTCTTTTTTTACTGTTCAACCTTGAACAGTCAAATGGTCTATGATCAAGCCTTTCTTATTTTTCCTCCAAGTTTTTAAAACGAGCCTTTCATTTTTCTCTACCATGAACCTTTGTTGGCACCTACCCAATTTTTCTTATTCTCTTCTACTCATAGCTATGGTTGATAATTTTTTTTCTTTAATAAAGGAGGTGATAGCTACACATTAAAGGATAAAGAAAGAAGAGAGCGAATAAGAGAATATTAAATAAGAAGAATTAAACGCTAAAAATGTTAACTACAAACCAAAATCACACAAATCACAGTATGCATGAGCAGGGATGCTTCAGAACCTGTTTTTTAATGCACATCTGCCAAGTGACTACAAGGAGATAAGTTGCCGTGTTTCAGATCTCGAAGGTTAATTTTGTTCAAAAAGGACTTGAACCAATTGTTGTGTCTTCAAAACTGCTCCTGTATTTGAATAGCGTTTCTATCCCTGAATTCAGAGATTTCCATAGTTGTTGTTTTCAACTTTCCTTCTTAACTTAAATCCATAGATTCAGCTTAATTTCTATTGATGCCTTTTTATACCGTTTCTACCTCTTCTTTATTTCATCCACTAAGCTATCTCACTTCATTTGTCTACAATATTTCCGATGAAATCTTTCTTTCGTGACTTCATTTTGGCCCAAGCGTGGATGCACATTTTAAAATCGATAATTAATCAGCCCAAGTCCACAGTTTTCCTCAATAGAAGTCCATGACATTTGTTCTATTCCCTCCCTGCTATGCTACGATTGCAATTATTCCTCTCACCAATCAACTTGCAAGGAAAAACTACCCATATTCACTTGCTAAGGGAGATAATCAATACCCACTTGTAAAAGTAGACGACCCATACCCACTTGTAAGAAGAGACGTCCCATACCATGAGGTTGTTAGAAACAACGTAAACAACATGGATTGAGGGAGAGAGGAGTGTCGTTGTATACGGCCGAGTACGTATATATATTTGTTGTGTACATGAATAACTCCGTTCCACTTTTCTCTAAAAGTGCTTTATTTTTTTATTTTTTATTCTTTAACCAGGGAGGATTCGTAATATTATATATCTATTGCCATTTGCACCGTTTCGAGGATATAACTAAACAACTAGGGCAAAAATGTACTTTTAATTACATAAAAAAATAAAATATTAAAACTTTAAATATACTAATGCTATAATAAGAGGATCTAAATAAAGCTTAATACTACCAATGAGTACTACGCGATGCTTGACGCAAAATTCACTTTAGCACGGAATGGTAACTAACGAACATGAATAAGTTTTGGACTCCTTTTGCCTTTAACTAAAAGGGAGTCTGGAGTTGGATTCCCTTGAACGAGAACCTTTTCAATGCGATGATTCGAGACGCGTTTGACTGGAGCTTTATTCGCCGACGTGAGACTGACTAGTAAAACAGCTGATCGTCTCTCTCTGGGAGAAGGAGACGCTGGTTTAGGCTATTCAGGAAGAAAAGCTGATGCTTATCCCGAGGTAGGTGGGAAGCACGTGGCGATGCTTCTTGACTTGAAGATATAAGCGAGGGGATTGTGTATGTACGGGTTATTCCAATCCCTGTGTTACACTTGTGGGCTTCTCGATGATGAGACTTGACCAAGAGGTGAATCTTTTCTCGAGTGGAGCTTCACATTGGTATTCCTCAATGGTGAGGGATATCTCTGGTGAGGGACTGGTTCTCGATACCACTGGTCTACTCTTCTAGGTGACCAAAGGACCGGCCTTGGGAAGAAAAATCCCTCTCAGTTCCACTGTCTTCTTGATTCCCTGTTTGCCTCCGGGACTCGTCGTCTTGTCTCCACTGCTACTCGGATTCTCTTTACATTTCTCTAGATCGAAGTATATATACGTCGATTATCCTCTGGGGGGAGGCGAGGGGAGACGAGGGCCCACCTTGAAGACTCTATCCTAGGGCATAAATTTTCAACGTTGTGACCATTCGCCCTTCTGGTTTACGCACGGAGAAGTGAAATTTTGTCTATTTGGTGAAAATAGACATAAACAATCGGAAAGGAGAGTGAGACTGTTCATATATTTTTATTCTAAGAGCTATGCCACCCTCCTATGTTTATATTAACGGACTACGAAATCTGCTGATTGTAATTCTTCTTCGTGAGCGACCTCGAGGATCTTTGGGGCAGCGGGGCAGAGGAGAGGAGGCGAAGTAGAGTATCGGACCATATGGAACATAACCGTTGACGCTGTATAAACAAACTAGCGTCTGTTTGTCCTCGTGATATTTATTTTTCCACAAGGAGTTTAAATAGTTCCCATGGAAGGAAAAAACGCTCATGATAAAGCGTGAGAAATGTTACTGCTGCTACTACTATAACTTTTTAATAATAAGCCTAGTAATAATGAAAAATAATATTATTGATAATAATAATGATAATAATACTAATACTAATAAGGAGAAGAAGAAGAATAGGAGACTCCATTAGTCGTATAAATCGTTGATCGACGCCATCGTAGGTCGAGCACGGCCGGAGAGTTATGCATCCCTACACCCCGTTGCGCCATAGGCATCTCCTTTCATAGCTTCTCAGGTCATATAATTTTTGCTCAATTTTACAACCACTTACATCACAAGTTTCTTAATGAATCGCTTTTCGAATAAATTTAGACGGAGATTCTCTCGTTAGTTTACCCCTCCTCCCTTACGTTATTAACAATCTAATAAAAAAATATGAGAAAAAATATCGGCCATATTCACATTGCAGGAATGAGGGGAAATCTCGTCAAGTGCAAGAGTAATGAGGGTTGAACAACATCTATTGGAGGAACTTTGAAGAGGGAAATAAAAATGAGATGATGAGGAGAAATTCAAACCTCCACGAAGAACGGATAAAAGGAAATCAAGTATAAATAAAACTGAAAATTTAATTCTGGTATAAAGTGAAGGTGAAAAGGGAATAATCCAAATTCAATTACATCGAGGGGATAATCACTTACCCATATGACGATTGCGGTCAATCTCTACTACCGAGGGGAACAGAACCCGAGAAAAGATGAAAATGCCGGTTCCACGGTAAGGGTGAAAGGTAACTAATTCCTCTTCGGTGATCGGAACAGAAAGTTTCCCTTTCCTTATTAAATAGTGAATGGCGTTCGAATGTGAGGAGGAAATGAAAGCGAACCACGTTGAATTCCAAAAGAGCGTTTTCATTCTACTTCTCTCTATCTTAGTTAGGATTTTGATGGCTTTCCTTATATCGGCATCCATCATATTCCATCCTCAGGAAACTCCTTCAACTTCGGTGGTGTTGTCAGCTCTCAAACTTTATCAATTTTCCCTTCATTAAAAAGTAAGGAAACTTATATCCACCCCGGCTAAAAGTTGATATTTACACTGAAACTCAAGCACTCAGGTGTGACATTTAGAGCTGTAATTTACCTTTTTTTTCATTACCACTTGCTTTTTACTATTCATTCATGCAAAACCTAACCTACAATCATGCATCTTTATACTATTAGTGGCAAAAGCAATCAGACATATTAATGCCTATCTTCACTACTACATTAAATACAAATACATACGTATAATCATAACTTTTGAGTCATAAAAACTCCTGACATTGATTTAGCTGGCTATGACCAACCTAAGATAAAAAAAATGGCTGCTGACACGTGAAATTAATCTATGTGGGTACATTTATTCGCCAGATTGTCCCTTTATTTGAGTCAACATTGTAATCGTAGTATGTTAGAGCGATCCTTTGATTAAATACCACATAATAATATAGGTCTTAATTGAGATATGTGTCAGAGTGTGTAAACAGCTGACAAGACCAAAACGCGGACATGTATACATGCATACATATTTCTTTGGTCAGCTGTTTATATGTTTATAAATAGGCTCGCTTCTGACCTTAATCAAGAAAATACTACAACCAGGCGTCATTGACGCCACAAAAGGCGCCTTTTCTTGCCTGTGGATTCCATGTTCACGTTTAAATTCCTGTGACTGAAGGTGCGAACATGGTTACATCAGATATTTGTGATATAATTGTTTTTCGATTCCTGACTGTCTTCCACTGCATTCCATTTTCTTGAAGAGCTTTATCAGTCATCTTCTGTTTCCCATCCTCATTTCTCCCTTTTCATACAACGGGTCTCTCTTCTTCTCTAACCCAATCTTTCCCAACCTCTTTAATTTTAGGTCTCACTAAAACTACAGAAAAAAAGTGTGCCTCCGGAGGTTAAAAAAAGCAAAATATTTATAAATATTTTTGATTTTGTGATCTTAATTATCGAGTACTAAAGAATACATATAACTAGCATTTTTATTTTTCAAAAAAGAATAAAAAAAACTAAATAAACACAAAATTTCCTATTGGCCTATTTAACCACCCAAACACATGAAGAAAAACAGAAAATACGGGGTCAATCACAACTTGACACAGATGCCAATGACTGTGCTAAATCAGCTAATGAACTAATTTTAATATCATTTGATATAACTGCAAATTGGCAAGTTGTCATTTAGAAAAAAAAGAAAAAAAAGATGGATGCTCATTGTTAAAAAAATATTTTTGTATCCCACCCTTACGTCCCACCATAGTTATTCCAGGTCCTACCGATGTGTGGTACACTGCTCTAACCTTCACGCTTCCCACATGCTATTTTCTGCCCATATTTTCTCAAGGGAATTGATCGAAATAGCAAGTTATCAAAGAAAATGCCAGTTCTGTTGATGAACATAAGTTTATGAACACCCTGTACTTACGGCTAAACGGCACGAGTCGGTGTCCAAAACCATAATTAGTAAAGTCAAGTCGCATATAAAGATATTTACCCTTTCAGCAGAATGAGAAACGTTGTGCAGGTGTCTGGAAGCACTTATGAAGATTTATTCTACCTCCCAATCATGAATGAGCGAAGGAATTTCACGTATCTCCGACCTTCATAAGAACGAGTCCCTACAGGAATGGACTGAAGCTTGATTCTATTTATAAAATTAAAAGAAGAGATCGTTTTAACCTTTTAGAAAAAAATAGTTAACTCGTCTCAAAGCTAAGTGGTCGTTTGCGATTACTTTAATTTAGAACAATAAACTCTAAGGCACTATAGTTTTTCTATCTTAACTTCAATTGTTGAAAAATTCATGAATATCTTCCTTATTTGAAACTTGTCAACAACTTCGAAGACCAAAAAAATGTTAAAGATAGTCAACATGGTTTTATAAAGCACTCTTATTTTGGTTTTCCTCAGTTTTCTTTTTAAGAGCCCATCTGGCGACAGTCTACTAGGGCAAGGGTCGCCGTACTTACGCTACAGCCTAATACTAGGATATATTCAGAAACAAGTAACAACATGTAAATAAAAAAGATGAAAAAGGCAAAAAGGCTGAGAAACAAGCTAAAAAACAACAACAACAAATAAACATAAAACAAGATAGCAATAGAGCAACAGGAATGACGCACGCTCCGTCATCGGGGGTGGCCTGCCTTACACCCGGTGCAGGAACATACGACCTACAGCAAAGAATCAAAGAAAGTGGAGGAGGCCAGCCTCCTCTAAAAAGTCATATAGTCCGCATGTCTGTGTGCACGAACCAGTACCGAGTACAAGGGACAAGCAGCGCTAACGACCTCGCTTGCCCTGGCTCTCCTCAGACTTTGATAGGTATCGACGGCCTAAAAATAGCCGCGGACTGTCTTTCTCTTTTTGAATAAAGCGATTGATCCAGTGCTTAAGCTTAGATTCGGAAGGGAAAGAAAATACTTTCGGGATTTGAAAGAAAATTTAAAAATGATCAAACTCAAGTTAAGCGAAACAAAACGTAGTAATAGATTTGAAAAATAAACAATCCGAATTATCCCATGTAAAAAATGGCCTACCATAGTGTTACGTTAGTATTTATTTTATTTGAAAGTAGAACTATATTTTTAAATGGCACAAAATTGATAAAACTTAGGCATTATATAGCTGAAGTAGATAATGCAACATGGTTTAGACATGATAAAAAAGGCAGTCTGTCAAATGGGAACGAAGGCTTAATATCGTGAAATGCAAAGTTATTTATATTAAAATTCATAGGTATAAATATTTCCTGATGAGATTAGTTAGTTATTCAGTTGACCTAACCATTGTAAGACTGTCCGTTCAAAACCGAGTAAAGGTGAAATAGATCCCATGATATAACCACAACCTTTAATTATAAATCTATTAGCTACTAGCGAGGGTTTCATATGCGTATATGCGTCTTTTTTAGTCTAAAATAATTACTAACTTATGACATTTCAACGCACACCACTAGTTCCCAAACTAAATATATTTGCATATGAAGTAAGGCACATAAACACTATTTTTAAAATTAGATTACCATTGCTTTCCCAGGCAAATTTCGCTGGTACACCCTAGTTTTGATTCATGGAAAAGGATATTTCCATCCGAATTTTATGCTCAATTCAGGTATGTGGTATGAATAACTCTATCCCCTATATTTTTTGTGACGAGTCTTTTTTTTCTTAATTATGTCACGACACGCTGCATAACAAATCATCTGTCGCTCATCTGCCTACGTTCTTTTTATTTTGCTGTACAAAGAATTATCCCGTAAATTTTAATGTGATTGTAAATCATCCAGATAATTATTTTACATGTGTGGAATTGAAATTATTAGTTCAACAGTGAAATTTGACTATTAGTTTACCACTGACACGAACTATAATTTCGTTGTAGAATATCCGATAAAGGTATGAAATGGGCCTCTTTATATTTGATTATTGACCTGTGTGAAACGTCCACTTGACTGAGCTAAAGACTGTTAACACACGAAGTTTGTGCTACCTATAAATTGGTGTGAACCTCAAGATCCTTAATCTGACCTTTATTTCTGAATTACAAATATGAAAGGAATAAGTTAGAAATGCTAATATTAAAGAACTACAATATTCGATTTGTTATAAGACTAGTTCATAACAGTAAGGAATTATTTTCACCGCATCCTACAACACTCCCAACTGTTGAAGATGCTTATAAACATGAGGCAGCTGCTTAGGTTCAAAAGCAAGCACAAGATGATCTTAATTTTGAAGCAAAAATCACTACCTCTGACCCTCATCTGTTAATTCAAAGTGATAATATAAGGGTACTTTCTTGTGATTTTAAGGGACCTTGTTCGGAATTTAAATTGTAGAAAAAAAGGGCCATACCTCTGGTTGAAAGGCTAGATCTACTTTATCATGATCTTCAATTGTGTGTTTCTAACTCCCAGGGTGTTTCAGAATTTTTATTTCTATTGAAATGAATTAGTTTATTGTGAAGCATTTTGTAGTATGATGGACTTAATCAATTATAGACATAAAACAAAAGATTGTTGACCCGTTCATTGACTCTTCTAAAATGAGTTTGAAGACTGTCTTGTGACACAATGGAAATAGTTATAATTCGATGCAGTTAACTTATTTAATTAATTTTAAATGACAAACAAATATTGTGGTGGAAATAATTGAGTATGGCTATATGCTAGATTTAAAAATCTTTTAGTTGTTATTAGGTTTGCAACTTGACAGAATACATGCTGTTTCTTATGCGAAGGCGACAGGAGAGACAACCCTGAACTTTATCTCAGACATTAAAATATTGTCCTTCAATCATTAGTCAACTGTGTAATGATTCTTCCACCCTCACATAAAATAAAGTTTGGTCTTTTAAAATACTTTGTTTAGGCGATAGATAACAATGGTACTGCGATTCATTATATGAAAGGAAGGTTTATTTGATTAGATGTTTCCAGTATCAGGGAATGGATTTTTGTGGTCTCCACAATAAGGGCATTCTTGAGATGGAAATTTGGGAAGATCAGTTGAGCCAAGTTCATAAATAAGCGTGGAGGTCAGCCAAAAAGTCCGGAAATGTTTTAGAGGGCAATCATAAAGCTCCGAACTACCAAAAGATTATGAGTGAGCTATTAACAATCATTCACAGAAATGAGGTGTAATATTTCAATCAAAATGCATTTCTAGGCCTCCCACATTGAATTATTGCCTCAAAATCATGTTTTCTAGATGAAGTACACGGAGCGTTTCCACCGAGACATATCTGCCTTGAAAAAGGGGTATCAGGTACAGCAGATAGTTAAATGCTTTATGATTACGGCTGGATGTTCAAGAAAGATAGGAAGATGCCAAACACAAGAATGTGAAAAAAATCTCACATTTTAGGTAGGATGAATAGTGCCATGAATGAAGACTAATATACACAACAAAGGCTGATAAAAAAGAACTAGTAACCTATTTGAATTTTGTGTGCATCGTCCGATTGAAATCAAATATTTTCCCTCGCGTCCACTTCTTCCAAATTTCCTTTGGTTCCCAGTTTTACTGAGGCATATAAATTTAAAGTTATCAAGAGTTTCACTGCTCAAAAGGCAGCGCTGCTTTTTGGGTGATGAAAATTAACTTGAGTAAACAGATTCAAACTCAATCTCAAACAGTCGTAATTAAAGGGATAAAAAAAGTTAGTGCTCTATGCACGGGACCATAATGATTATTTAAGCAATCTTCTTAGAAAACACGAGTATAATTGTGATCTTTTTACACTTTCTTCTCAACCTCATTATTAAATTATAGTTCGACTTGGCCTAAAAAACGTTTTTCCTACTCTTTCACCTCTCGTTTTAACCATTAAGAATTTACTTTACTTAAGTGGATCCATAGTATTATCATCCTAGTAGCTTTCCCCTTCTTGGTATATGTACATATATATATCTAAAAGATAAAAGAAAAGAGAAATAAAATGTGTACCATCAGCTCTAGATGTAGTGGAGGGTACGTATATGGTGAAGCTATACTAATTAAAGAGATTTTTCCCCACCTAAGAACCCATAGAATAAGATCCGAGCGAGTAAACTAGCTCGTCTACTAAAAGTGAACATTAACCCCTAGTCTAACTAATAAAAACAACAAAGCATAACACCAAGTTAACTTAGATCACGTCTTTCATTTTACTATGATTTCTCACTTCATCCGGCATTGTACCATCTTCCTACTCTTCTACTTCATTCTCGGCTGCCCACCTCCTCTTTAACGGTTGGGTCTGCAAGAGTAGAGAGCTGGAAAATCGGGGCTCGCTTCCTTACCCATCCTCTCTGGGATGAGACGGAGGGGGACCTGCGATGGATAGTTCTATCTCTCTCACAGTCTAAAAATGCTTCATTCTCTGCTGTTCTCAAACGTTGCTCAACCACAATGCTGGCAAAGGTGGCAAGCTTAAATGAAACGAAATATGAATTTCGCCTCTAAAACAAGGAAAACAGCCATCTAAAGAAGCCTCAATGAAGAAGAAAGGTCAAATTTGTTATCAATTATAAATGTCTAAATAAATAGATTTGACTCAGTTGATTTTTCATTTCAGCCAAGATAATAAAAACGGTAATCACAAGGTAGAATGCTGGAGAATAAACCTAGTATATGAACAAAAGTGGAGTTTATAATTGGCTCTAGATATATAATCCTAGGTGCATGAATGCATGTGCGCCTAAACACTATCGTCCAAAAATAGAAACAAAGTATCGAAATCTACATTTAGTTTGAAATACTCGTTTAATTTTCGTGAAAATCGTAGAATATTCCTTTAAATTGACCGTTTTTATTTTCTAAGATAATTTCATAGAATAAGGCTAAAATATTTATGGTTAACGTAATGTTTATTTGTTGTTTTTTTATATTTTAGGATCCCATCTGACGACTAGAGAACTAGAGAACAATAAATTAAACCTTTAGATTATACCTAAACGTTCATAACTTATGCGTCCCATAGAAAAGTTAAGGGATGATGACACTGACTATTCGACTCCTTGTAATTAGTAAAATATAGTGATCTCATTTATAATAAATCTGCATGAGGAGACACTAGGTCATACGAGAAGACAAGTTAAACGAGTCGCCCAGAAAAGCTACTCCCAGGGAAGATTATACAATGAAAAACGAAGTCATTGAAGGATTGATTTGAGAACGCACCTGGTATTTACGTCATTTTGCCAGGAACTTGAACCGGAATAATTTCCCGATCCACAGCATCTCTTGGATGTTGATGACAGAGCCTGGTTTAAATCCAATAGGAAACCAATGGAATATACTCATTGAAAATGTTTTGAGTAGGAAAACGACGAATCATGAGGATCTCTGTCAAAGATCGCAAGAAGAATGGAATAAAATCACGCTCGAACAATGCGATAAATTGGAGAAGACGTGCAAGCGAAGATGTTCTCAAGTCATTCAGAACATGGGCTTGTATACATATTAATATTTTATTCGCGTATCCATGACATTATTATTTTTTTCTGGTTATGGCTGTCTAGTTTTGGATGTATCCTTTCTTCAAATGAACAATAAATTCCTGATAAACTTTCTTATCCATTGTTCTATGATATGAAACTTGGACACTATCACAGGCAAATTAAACTAGTATGGCCAAACAAGTGCAGATTTTCTTATTTTGTTCTCTACTTTTGGACAATTCAGTATGCTTTTATATTTATTAAACAAAAGGGGAAAATGTAGGATGTAGGAGAGAAGATCACCCTTTTATGTATCAAATAAATATCCACGTTTTTACTAAATATTTGTATATATAGATCATTATTATTTCCTTCTCTAACTTAAATTTCAAGGTTGTTTCTCTCACTAGCTATCTTGAAGTGGATATAAAGTGTCTCTGATAGTCCTCGGTTCCCTATTTCTTCCCACAAAGATCAGAGCAATTTTTATTTACCCTTCGCTCTTGCGACAGATTTCCCTCAAACACTCACTACACCTCCCGAAATTTATCCTTTGAATCTTTCTTCCACTTGACATTTACTATATCCTTCGAGACTTGGCGGAATCTTTCTCCTTCAGGAAACAGAAATACATGATATCTAATATGATTTTTGCTTTAGTTCTTCTTCTTAGCCGTCCACTCACATCTTCTCTCTTTAAACGAAGTTTTTCCCCAAAAGACTCCACCTTCCTTTATTGTCTTTTATTTGCAAACGATGGAGAGCGAGAAGAAATTAATTAAATGATAGGGAAAGTGAACAAAGGGAATATGGATGTAAAGAATAGAAAGTGAGAGGGAATAAGCTAAAGTAAGGGGAAAGAAAACATAGGGAGTGTAGATATAAATAATAGAAAGTGAGAGGGAATGAGCTGAAAGATGCAATATGTACATACAGGGTGTTTGGTCTAAATCTGAGGGTTTGCATAAAAGAAAAATAAAGGCCAATATTTCAGCCCAAATTATATTTATTTTAATAATAAAAAAGTTAAACTCTTTATGGCTTAGAGATAACAAAGTAGCTTTCATTAGCTCCGGCCATGGGCTAAAGACTGCTCCGGAACCAGGCACATGGGTTTCTAACTGTGTACCAGAAAAGATCTTCGATCACCTACTTGATCTTGGCTACCAGCTGGGCCATGGTATTGCAAGTAGAGCAGAGAAGTTGGTGTCTTTATTTAACAGCGCCTCCTACATAGTAATACATGGGATACAATCGTGTTAATTAACAGAGGAGAAAGAGGGGCTAGTGAGTTCATAGAAATATTAGGACAAACAGTTCTGACTCCTTCTGGACTTCCAGCACCAGCGTTCTCTGGCCATGGTTTAAACAGTCTCCAGCAGCTCCATATCTAAAGACCATCGCAGTTTGAGGGAACCTGTTCTTTATGATATGTGTAGCGTTAAATAGATTGTAGGAAAGTCACTTATTGTTCTAGGTGTTGTGCAACTGGACTTGGCAGAGGTTCTTTTCTTCAGAAAAGAACCAGATCGTCCCCGGATACACATAATAATTCGGCTTGTGTAGGACCTTCTTTGTCTCCGTCAAGCGGTTCTCCTTGGCCTTATCTGTCAGAATTTATCCTTTGCGTGTCCTGTACGGGTGGTAGCAAAAATCCTCATTCAGAGCCAGCTTAAGGGTGGTGAGTCCAACGTCTATCTCTCACCAACGCCAGGATTCCCTTGCTCGAGTTTTCCAACAGCTTGTCCTACAGTCGTTGGATGAATGTTGCTGTGCGGACACACTCAGAACACCTGTTGTGTCCCTTGAGCCTGGCCACGTCTTCGTAGTCATCTTTGCACTTGTATTATATCACGTTAGTATTCATAGAGCATTGAGCATCAGTCATAAAGTCAGCATTTATTTAGCCAGCGCGAAGCATCATGATGCAAGTAATTCTTTTACAATATTGAAATGGCTTCCATTCCTCCATGTCATTTAACATGTTTTAACTAAAACGTTTCTCTGTATGATATCCAACAACGTTTGACTTTCATCGATATATCAAGCTGTTATTGAAAAAAAAGAAACATTAAACATCATTAAATTTAGCCCGAACACATTATATATATATATATATATATATATATATATATATATATACATTAAGAGAGCAGAGGGTTGCGTGTTGCCAGGCGTATACGTATTTTTAGAATAAATAAGGAGGCGAAATTTAGGAAGTTCATTATTATACAGAGGTGGGCGCGATTAGAAAAAAATAGCGATTACCGATCCGCCAGCTCGTCAAGTCCTATTCGATTATCCGATTCTGGTGCTAAAAACCTAAGTCCGATTAGCCATTATCCGATTCGATTAAATTTTTTTAATGCAATTCGATTTTTTTAAAAGCGATTTAATGTTTTTAAAGCGATTTTCAATGTTTTTAAAGCGATTTTGAATGTTTCCAAAGGGAATTTAATGCTTTTTTTCCTAATTAAGCCATTTTTAACTAATACGAAGAGAAACCAAGCTTTTAAGATCAAAAATAAACATTTTATTTTAATTAAAATATAATATAACAATAAATTAAACTATAAAGTACATATTACAGAAAATACACAGAGTAATACTAATATATTCTCTCAGAAAAAAAGATAGGGTCAACTAACAACTTTGTTCAATATATACCTCATAATATTTAAATATTTCCACTCTACTCTACTCTCAGCCTGCCAGCTTAGTCCTCGTCTTTCTCCTCCACCTCGTGGGCCTTCTTGAGGAGGTGGAGGTTGCCCTTCATAAAGACGAGGGCCTTGTAAGTTCGGTGCAGCGAGGGCTACCCTCTTAGGACTGAGGATGCCCAACCCATAGCTGAACACACGCTCGACCGAGGCGGAGCTCGGGAGCGGCGTGTTATACTCGAGGAAGAGTGTTACCCAAGCATCACGGAACTCGAGCGGGAAGAGATTGGGCGAGAGCACCGGGTTCCCTCTCAGCGGCTTCCTCAACCAGTTGTTGACCTCTTCCCTGACCTCCTCCTCGAAGCTCTCCTCTTGCTGCCCATCCTCCATGGCGAACAGGTAGTCTATGCTACTGGGGCATGGCTGGGGTCCATGCTGGGGGGCAGGGTCCAGGTGCTCGTCAGGCCGGACGAGGGCCAGAAAGTCCCTGATGAGCTTGTCCCTCACCAGGTCGCAGTAGACCTCATTTCCGTCTCCTGCAGATGGCCCTGACCGTGCCGAGCTTGTGGTGGGGGTGCAGCGCCGTAGCCATCAACAGGTCCATGTCCACAAAGAGGTGGCTGAAACTGCAGTAGAAGAAAAGTTTTAAAACAAATTTTAAAATATATCAGATTTGTCAATTGAAAAATAAAATTTCATTACACTGATTTTAGTTAATTTCAAATGAATCATTTGACCAGCAAGGATTATAATCATTTAATAATAATATAATATAAGATGAAAAAAACACTTATTAAGTTTTAATTCACTGCGATAAAATATAATAATAATAATATCATAATAGGACTAATCTTCCATCAAAGCCCTTTGTTCCAGGCTGGTGGAGGAGGTGGGCCACCAGGTTCTGGGCATGGACAATGCTGTCGTCGCGCGAAAGTGCCTCCAGGAAGTCTTTGAGCACCTGGAGGTGGGGGAGAAGGCACCACATGTATACCTTCTTCTCGCCCTGGAGTACGTCTAGGCAGGCGGCCAGGGGGGCGGTTACCTTGACGTAATCCGACCAGATCTGCACGTCATCCTGCATAATGTGCGGCAGGGGGTAGGGTGCTGCCGCTGACAGATCTGGTAGAGTCACTGTGCCTGGTAGCTTAACGGTAGAACATCTGGCCAGAAATCAGAAAACCCGGGTTTGAGTTCCGGCCAGGAATTTCAGAGTTTTTTTCCCTGGCGTTATTTCTGTCTTCTAGATAAAGGATTGCCTTCGTTGTGCCGACCTCTGCTCTCTTTGATTCTAGTGCTCTTCTAATGTCCCTTTCTCTTACCTCTAAGAAACTCCTGTTTCATTGCTCATTCGCGTCAAATTTCTCCTTCTTTTGTTACATATATATATATATATATATATATATATATATATATATATATATATATATATATATATGCCACAAAACTCACAAGGAAAATGAAACGAAGCTTCCAAGTACTTTTGAACTATATTTCATGCTCATTGCTCTTTATTAAGGTATTACATTAACAAGAGAAACCTAGGTTCTTTTTCTGAACAGGCCCGGCAGCGAATTAAGCGTTCAAGGGTATTACACTAAGGTTAAATTACTTAGGTAAAAGATATTTAAGAGTAAGAAAAAAAAACAACATAACTTTAGAAATTTATTTATTTAGTGGAAAATATGCAACAATACCATCAGCAATTGACATCATCTTTTAATGATCTGTAATGAAGAGAAGTAATGAATGAATGAGACACCAACTATTGGTCTATCTATCGACGTGACTGACTGACTAACGGACTGACAGTCTATATTTGCACTACGAGCGTCGAACGCTATAACCTAACCTTAGCTTAATCTTAACCCTACGATAGCCTCAGACGCCTAATTCGCTGCCCTGCCAGTTACCAATTAGGTGAAGAGAGAGAATACATAAAACAAGAAATTAAACCAATCCTAAAATGAATTTACGGTATATAGATAAGAAATAGAAGGATGAGGTGAATAAAGAAATAAATCAAGAAAGGTAAATGCAAAAAGGTTCATTAAAACCAGGTAGATGCACATATCTAAAGACTACACAAAGAATTGAATATAACAAAAAAAATTAAGGAAGAACATAAGATCACAAAGGGAGATTAATATGGGAGGATAAGTGTAAGGAAATGGACATACAACATACATAAACACAAACATACAAGTACATATAAACATGCATACACAAATATATATATATATATATATATATATATATATATATATATATATTATATATATATATATATATATATATATATATATATATATATATATATATATATATATATATATATATATATATATATGAAAAAAGCTCACAAAGGGCACGTGCGTCATTGACGAAAGCACTCGGAATCGTATTTCACTTTTCCTTTGTGTGTGTATCGAGTGAATAAAGAAGGAAAATGAATATATATATATATAATCATTTAATTGCACCATAAAAGTTTGGAAATTGTCGTGTGAATGCAATTTATAATATAGTCATGTAGTTTATACAAACCAGAAGTAAGTTAAATTTAAATTAGGTGAATTACCGATGAATGTCGATTCTGTAAATATATCGTGCAATTGTATTTTTAGCATGACAAATAATTTTAGTTGAGTTCCAATTTATTTTATGCTCGAGTTGAGACATGTATATAAAATGCACTACTCTCTTCACCAAGTCAGTCATTATATTTCTGTTGAGTTATAAGTTTTGAAGAACATTTACTCGATTGGCCAAAGAAATATTTAGAACAATCTATACATTATACTCAATATATTGGCCATGGTGGAAGGAGCATTCTGAAATAAGAGATTGAAGAATTATTTGGACCCACCTACTATTAATGAGCTTATTGTATTTATCTTTCCAGTTTTTGTGTGTCACTTCCGCTCCTCCTAATTTCTGTTTATAGGCCTATATTTCACTTTTTTGATTCGTTTAATTTCTTGCTTTCTTCATTGACTCCTTAAATATTGCAGTTTTTATGTTGTTTCCGTCATTTGTTGATAACGAACTTGAAAGAGACTTCGAAAGTACTTGTTGTTCATTGCGTTATTTCCTTGGGAACAAATTAAAGAAGGATCGTTGTTGAAAACACTACCATCCTCAGAAAAAACTCGGATCTTTGCTGCCTGAATATTCTGGATGCTCTTCTCATCAAATAGATTGACCCAAACATGAACACACAGTACATCAGCTCGGAGTAAGTGTTGGACCTTTTCTACTAAAAGAAAGGTGAACCGTACTCTGACTCAAACCTATAAAAGGCATCAAAGAACGAAGACGAAATTCCATGAATGCTCGCTCCTAGCCCGCTCGCACGTACTCTTCAGAACTCGCGACACCGAAAGCACACACTCGCTCTACACCGAAGGAAGAACTTTTTATCTACGTGGAATTTCCGAAGGAAGAATTTTCACTCTCGAAGGTGCTTCATTCCACACAAAGGTCTCCCGAGGAAACCAGCCTTGTCTTCAGAGAACCACCACCTTCATTTCTTTTCTCCGACACCCGTTATAATCTTTTCTCATCTAATCTATCTTCACACCATTCTCTAAGTGGGTTAGAAGAGATGAAACTTTTCACCGGGCCTTCATATTTTAATATGTCTGGCTAAATTCACCGCCTTCCCCTGGTGGCGGCATCCCGGCTGGTAGAGGCTGATTTACCTACCATCCAACAAAAGTCCGTCGTGAGTCATCCCTCCGAGGCTCGGAGGATTCCACCAGGTACATCCTTCATCAATTCACCCCATAACTCATCCTTGGACAAAGAATGCTCTATAATAGGCAAGGGAAGCTCATCACTCATTAAAAAGCCAAAACCACATCAAATTTATAGGTTTGAACTTCAATCAAGACATCACAGAACGGGAAAGGAACTAAAGAACCCAAGGAACTCTCGGGGGAAAAGTCCCGCGGGAAATAATAGGGATCCTAGAGGACACTAAGAGGGTGCCCGACAGGGTCTTCAAAGGTCACACGAAACCCGACCAAGAAAAGACCCTCTATACGATTTACGCTGAACTTGGAATCATCGTACTAAAACTAAAGGATAAGTACAATGGCTACATAGCCTATCGCGACAGCGAGAAGGACTTGGATAAACTTCTTAGTGAAAATTCAGCAAAGAAACTGAAAACAAGATCTGCTAACCAAAACGCCGCGTGCCCTCACGTATTCTGATTTATGCCGTTACGACTTTGCAAACTTTCAATAATTCTGGGGGTAACCTTGGAAAGACCTTGGCAACTATGTCATTTAAAAGAGAATATAAACAACTTAAGAGTTTCAAATTTCGTTAGAATCTGCCGAATAGTTATGATGTTATTGCCAAAACAATATAATACCCGGGCTAACATGGGAGGACTTTGCCAATTGTATCATTTGAAAGAGATTTTAAAACAACATAAGGGTTTCAAATTTCGTTAGAATTTGCTGAATTATTACAATGTTATTAAAAAAAAAGCAAAACGTGGACCGACCGACTGACCGACCGACCGACGACATAGTGAGATGTAGAGTCGCCCGCGACTAAAAAGTCACATCTTTCTGAAAGATTATTAAAAGGAGGAACTAAATTATATTAAAATATATATTTCTTTAATTAGAACGGTGGGCCTTAACATTTTTGTCACGCCACATTTATGGAATTGGAAAGGCGAAAAAATGGTCACACCCTAATTGCATAATCTAAAATAGTATATTATAGCACATTATAATAGCATAGTATAGCAGAGTATATTGTTGCATAGTGGTGCTTATCATACTATAGCATAGCATAGAAACCATAGTATAGTAAAGTATAATATAGTATAGTATATGTAGTATAGTATCTCCTAGCATGGTATAGGCTAGCATAGCATATCCTAGTATAGCTTAGTATTGTCTAGAACAGTATCAAATTTTATAGCATAGCCTATAAGCAAAACCAAGCTCACCGTAGGATAGCCTGCCATTAAAATTACCTAGCATAATAAAGCCTAGCATGGTATAGCCTAGCCTAGATTGCCTAACATAGTAAATCCTGCCTAGCCTAGCCTAGCCTAGCTTAGCAGAGAATGTATTGTATGGCCTATCTTAGCCTAGAAACCATAGTAAATCCTAGCCTAACAAAAACTAACCTAACATAGCCAATACAGCCTAGCATATATAGGATCCTACCCTAGTATATTCTATCCTATCATAGTCTACTTAGCATATCCTAGTATAATATATCATTGCCTACCTTACCCTACCCTAGCCTAGTTAGTATAGTATAGTATATCATAGTATTGCCTAGTCTAGACTAGACTATTAGATCTTAGCCTAGGGTTGCATAGCATGCATAACACAGCCTAGCCTACCCTTTCAAAGCCTCGCTTATCCTAGCCTAGTATATCGAAGACTAACCTAGTGTTTGCATAGCTTAGTATATCATAACCTAACCTAGCATACCATAGCGTAGCCTAACCTAGTATAGCTTAGCCTATTATGGCATAGCATAACCTAGCCTAGCATTAACTATCCTAGACATGTATAGCGTATACTACACTATTTTACCCTAGCCTAGATAGCTCATTATTGTCTATCCTAACATATGTACTATATGCTATCCTATCATAGCATATTATAACCTAAATTAGCATAGTATATTTTACTCATGTACATTATATCTTAGCAGAGCTTAGCATAGTATAGCCTAGCCTCTAATATCCTAGCGTAGCATAGCCTATTCTAGGCTTGCCTAGCAGAGCATAGCATATTATAGCCTAGTCTATTCTAGCAGAGTATCGGCCGAAAACTTATGATTTTATTGCCAAAACAAAATAATTACCGGGATAACCTTGATAGGACTTTGAAAATTATATTATTCAAAAGAGAATGTAAAACAATATAAGGGTTTCAGATTTAAAGATGTAAAGATTTAAAGATGTAAAGTCGCTCGCGATCTACCTCGCAGGCGACTAAAAATAAGACTTTCCACCAGGACCTTGCCAGTCGTAACTACCAAGAGATCGGTCATCTGCAGGGGTTTAACCCTTAGATCAGGGAGCACTCCGCAGATGAATTCAAGACAGAACTGGTAAAAAAAACAATCATGGGCTAAAATCTAAGAAATATTCAAATTTAAAAAAAAAACAACGGGAGAAAAACACTCCCATGTGTGTAGAGCTATCTTCAAAGAGACCGTAATGGTAATAAAAGCAGCAGAACACAGACTACTGCCTTTCTATACCAAAATAGCATCAGACCAGATAGAGAGAGAAATTTTCATCTTTTTCCAGGTCTGTTTCAAGTGCTATGCCCTGGACAATCATTCAACAAAAGAAAGCACTTATCAAGGCAAGAAGTATTCTGAGTGCTCAATTACAGAATAAAGATGGGAGGAATGTAAAAATCCCGACAAAAAGTGTGCGAACTGTGGAGTCCCACACCACACACTTGCAATGACGTGTCCAAAAAAGAAGGAAATGATAAAAAAACAAAAACAGCCATAATTAAAGAAAAGGAACAAGAAGAACACCATATATACAGCTGCGACCGCTAATCAATCAAAACAGGTCAAGCACAAAAAACGGTAGTATACATTAATGGAAACATGAGACCCAATCGCATCCTGCATGCACATTTCATTAACATGGTGAAACCCGGTTCGTTTGCAGAGGAACCTAACAGAAAAGGGACCAAAAACACCAGTAAATGAAATCCAAGAAGAGGATGGGATGATTGTATCTGAACACATCTAACTAATCAAACAAATTTGGAAGAAGTGAAGGAAAAGGAAACCACCCCAAACAACACTGATAAATTTAAAATATAATTTACGGATCGCACTAAAACCCTCTACCATCGATTACAAAACAAAAGAAAATAGTAGAAGTCTAGCTAGCTAAAGGAAAATTCAAGTGAGATTATGACTGATTATGACGAAACTGAGATCAACAATGCCTTTAAACAAGGCCTCATCGAAATCTCAGCTAACTCATGCGTCAACCTCCAGACAGAACATTTCCGAAAAAAACGCTCATGTCAAATAAGATCACCGGCAAAATCGGACAAGACCAAGACGGTAAAAACATTTAAACGATAATGGATCAAGTCGTACATAACTGAGACAACCTCAAGATCCTTACTCTGAACGTAAATGGATGGAGAACAAAGAACCTAGATTTCTGCAATATAATTAGAAAAATAGACCGAGAAATTGTTATAATTACAGAACACAGTAAACCTACAGGAAGAAAGAATAAAAATTCTCAATTACAACGTAATAACAGTGAACCCAATGCAGACGCGCTACGATGGAACAACTATGGGGATCAGAAGAGGACTAGCGTACTTCGAAATAAAAGAGACTTTGTCATCACCAAGGCATATCAACCACCCCGGTGATCGTATTTCCCGATCCCCAACTTCATTTGCAGTTTCTACCGCTAATCATTAGCGATACTTCTAGGAGACTTAAACGCAAGGAGCCGGTCAACAGGCTAAACGACTGGATCTAACGGCACCGAAAAAACCCTGGACTCCTATTAAGGAGACGAAAAGTGCAGAGTGTAGGTCCCGACTTCCCAACGTTCCTAACGGAGAGGTTTCAACCACTCTGGATATTTTTCTGACGAACCCGAACTTCGTACTAAACCTCCACACCCTTCCTAGCCCTGAAATACCTTCAGATCAAATTGGGTTTGTTACAAGAATCTCAACTTCTATTCTAATTCAAATCCAAAAGGAAAAGCACTATCCAGGACCAACTAGGAAGCATATAAAGCCCACCTTGCCGGATATAACATCGCCTCCATTCATGAAAGCCCCTAGAGGGAATAGACTCGCAACTAAAAAGTATCACTGAACTAATAACAGAAGCCGATTCATTCCACACTCCTAGAACAAGCTACAAAACAATCTCCGCACCAATATGGACAGAAGAAATCAAACAAAAAATGCAACAAATTAACACCATATCCGAGGAAAGGTACCTAAGATTAAGAAACCTACGTACAGAAGTGAACGAACTCATAAAAAATAGCGTGCATACAACTTGGAATGAACTCATAGACAGGTTGGACATAGATAGAGACCCAAGAATGTTCTGGAATCAGTAGAGAAAATTAAAAGGTTCCGAATCCAAAGAAAAGGTGCTTTTGAAAAAAGGAGAAGCTACAATAAACCACGAAAGAGAGATCAAAACCCGATTCAAGAACCAGTGGTCGAAAATCTTCTCCATTACCCGTAGGAGAGTTAAAATTATTAGCTAGCTTTTGAACAAAATATCAAACAGCAACTAGAGGAAAGGTAACCCGACCTCCGTCTTCATTTACGGGTAGACTAAACCCGGGAACATGGAAACGAGGAAGGACCCTTTACTCGTGAAGAACTTAAAACAGTCCTTTCATCATTCAAAGAGAAAAGCCCAGGAATCAGTGCTATTACCAAACACCACTTAACGAACGCCCAAGACAACATATTAAGATCATTACTCAAAATCTTCAACGCATGACTAAGTACAAGTCACTTTCCAGCAGCGTTGAAGACAGTAAGAATGACATTTCTCCCAAAACCAGGCACACCAAAAGGTCACATCTAAAGCTACTGACCGATCTCACCGTTAGAATTTAATGGTAAACTGCTCAGGAAACTCATTGATGGTAGGCTTAGAAACTTCTTAGAAGATAATGATTTGCAGAATAAAATCTAACATTGATTCCGTAAACAACGAGGTACCGAGACAGCATTGGCACTAATCATTGAAAAACTCGCCATAGAAATTATAAGAGGCAACAGAGTGGATTACACGCTCCACAATGTTGCCAAAACATTTGACAAAGTATGGGTGACAGGACTAAGCTAAAAATAGCTGACCTCGGACGAAGCTCAAACCTCACGCGAATCTTCTGCAGTTATCTTAAAAAAGGAAAGCAAGAATATCTATTAATTGTTTCACCGGAGAAGCCTTCACTTTAAATGCAAGAGTCCCTCAGGGGGGTGTCTTAGCCCCACGCTCTATACCTTGTATGCGAGAGACATCCCGCTACCAAATGATAACTAAGCAATGTATGTCCAATTGGCAGACGATATCTCTCAAATCATTACCAGCAAACGACAGAACCCGAGAGATATCGTGCGGAGATCTGCTCGCAAAATCCAAAATATTAATGATTTCGAAAAAGCTAATAAAATTAGAATAAACACGGAAAAGTTCCGTATGATTCCAGTGAATAGATACGAGTCCACCAAGTCCCGCGAATAACATCATATATCCTTACAATGTCGGAGGAAAAGTCTTCGGCTTGAAGATCACAAGAAAAGGATATAGCTCGCACGTAAATGAGAAATTTAACTATGCAAAGACCCTCCTATCACTCCTGTTCAGGTCCTATAATTATACTTAGCATTATTACGCCCGATTATGATCTAACCGATTATTCCACTACATACCTTAACAAAGACAAAGATTATGTAAATGCAAAAGGTCAAAAACAAAGCGACCCGCCTTATTTCGCAATCCAGAAGGATAGAAGGAACACCATCAAGTGTTCTGCATCGATGATCAAATCTAAACCCTATTAAAATATTTATGGACGAACGCGCCAAAAAGATACGGCAAAAAATTTGAGAAAACTACCGGACCAAATTCTCGAAAGATCCACCCTCAGAAAAGAGAATACAAAACCATGAACTTTAAACAATGATTAAAAAGTAGTAGAGAAAAGTTAAAAAAGAAAATAAAAATGAATAAAAAAATAAGTACAAAAGCTACAGAAGGAGTAAAAATAGACATAGCAGCACATGAGTGCTCCAACATCCAAAACCATATATAAAAATCAACAATGACAAAGATCACAAGAGAACATTACAAAAACAAAGGATTGAATGCTAAACTAAAAGAAACCTAATAAAACAAAAGAAAAAATAACCTCATGAAAGAAAAACAAAACCCGAGAACAAAGGCTATGTGATAGAACGGGTTAAGGCCGCGTTAATTTCAACCACTATCACATGTTATTTAAAACCACGATGCTCCCCACGTGCATCTTCGCTTTGAAGCTGGGCGCCTTATCACAGCCGCCTGAGTCAATGTTTAAACAAGGAGGTTTATCATCCCCCCCCCATTCGCCCCATCCACCGATCACGCCAGATTGAGTTAGGCTTATGGGCAGATAAGGCTTGTTCTCAGGCTCGGCTGTGCATTCCCTCAAAGCCTCCTCTCCATTGTCCCCCACGCCAATGGAGTGTCTCGACTATTTAGATGGAAACTTTACCAGTAAGATCAGATTGGAGATCCAGATTTTCGTCGCGAAACATCACTACGACCCTCTCTCACATTGTGTGCCAAGGGACCTCAACCTCGAGATTCACCATCACTTGTCCAGAAGAAGGACAATATCCCTTGAGTGCCAAGGTTCGAGCCTTTAACGCCGAGTCCACAAGGCTTCCCCTGTTGTTCAGAAGAGAACAACGCACAACAGCCATTGTTCGTTTGAGCCCGTTCGCCAAGAAACGGTTCTCACCCATCCCCTGTTGTTCAGAAAGAGAACAACGTTAGAACAGCCATTGTTCGTTCGAGCCCGTTGTCAAGAAACGGTTCTCACCCTTTCCCTGTTGTTCAGAAGAGAACAACGTAGAACAGCCATTGTTCGTTTGAGACCGTTTGCCAAGAAACGGTTCTCACCCTTCTCCCTTGTTGTTCAGAAGAGAACAACATTAGAACAGCCATTGTTCTCGAGCCCGTAGACAAGAGACGGTTATCACCCCCCCCACCCTGTTGTTCAGAAGAGAACAACGTAGAACAGCTATTGTTCTTTTGAGCCGTTTGTCAAGAAACAATTCTCATTCCCAAGACGCTACGTCAGGATCATTTTATTCCCCCCCGTCCCTTCGGCTGGAACTCGGCAGCGGACCGAAAATTCCATCACGTTGCCTTCCTCTGCACAACAAGTATAAATTACGTAAGCCGAACGTTACCTTTGAGTATTTAACCCTTTTGTCAATTCTATCCTGTGCTTTAAATGGTTTAGCGAACCATCCCATCTCTTTAACTTTATATTTGTTTTACCTTTTTAAATATTTTAATCCTCGGATTAACTTGAGTCCCCACGACCCTTTCCATTCTCTGTTTATGTCAATATTTTCCGTTTTGTGTGTTGTTGATAGTTATTATTAATAAAACTCTATTTTATTAATGATAACAATATTATTATCCTTGAGCTCAGTTCCACTTCTTAAGTATATCGAAGATATATAATATCGGCCAGCCAGACATCCACCCACTCTAAAGATAATTAATAAGTTCGCTCAACGAATAGTTATATATGGTATATCGTCGAGAGTCCATTCTACGACAGGCTCCTATGCTGTAAATAAAAATAATATAACCAAAAAGCAAAACATAATGTAAAACGAAAGCGGTAGCCAGGCAACCTGGCACACATCACTCTCATTATAATCATTCATCACAATCTCCTCTCCTCATCCATTTGATTAACACCACTCATCCCTAACTTACACAATCTTTTCCACCTTTTATATCTCTCTTTCAACTTTCACCTCTTCTTTTATCCCGATCCCGAAATTCATCCTTTACTGCTCACCGCTAAAGGAGGCACCGCGAATAGAAACTTTCCATCAATGCCGCCTCAATTGTATCCAAGACTTTCGTCTGAAGATGCCTGAAGAAAGGTGAAAGCTCTCGGCCAAAATTTGTACAAAATTTAAATATTTTAAATAAGATAAAATAAAATGGATCTTTCTCAGTTGATTTTTAGTCTTCAGCCTCATATAAAAAAAAACTGTATTCGGCAGTTAGAACGCGCTAACATAAAATTGGTAAAGTCGAAATACAACCTGATCTTTAACAAAACATCTATAGAAAGGAAGCTACTCCCATCATACACACACACACACACACATACACACACACATATATATATATATATATATATATATATATATATATATATATATATATATATATATATATATATATATATCGTATATATTCTTCTTTTACTCTATATTTTAAAAGCGGGATTTTTTTCTCTTGGTTTAAATGTACTCCATACGTCGTCATGATATCCACCTCTACATCCTGTAGTCATGGTAACCACCTCTCCCCCTTCGTTATGGTAAGCACCTTTACCTCCGTTGTCATGGTAATCACCTCTACCCCCGTCGTCATTGTAACCACCTCTACCACCACCCCCATCGCCCCGGTAACCACCTCTATCCCCCGTCGTCATGGTAGCTAACTCTGCCTCCCTCTTCATGGTAACAACCTCTATCCACTTTGCTATGGTAACCACCTCCATCCTCGTTGTCAAAGTGACCACCTCTACCCCTGTTGCCACGGTAACCACATCTGCCCTCCTCGTCAAGGTATCCACCTCTACCCTTATTGTCATGGTAACCACCTATACCTCCTGTGGTCATGGTAACCACCTCTACCCCACGTCGACAATGTTAAATCGATAGAATCGATTACGTAAGATAAACATAATTTCACGCAATAAACGTAAGCAAGGTGTTAAAGAATGGCACGGCATAACATTTCAATTCTAATAATTCCACTAACGTAATCAGTATGGTAGAGCAATGTCTTGATGCTGTTTCAGACGACAGTGGAAATGATCTAAAAAGGACTCACTTCTGGTACTAAATCATGTGGCTCTAAATTTAATATTATAGATACCAAATCACTTCATGAAGCTAGGTTACATTCAGCATAGTGGACACTGGAGCTTGGAAACAAAAAGCCTTGTAAGGTGAAGATTAGAAATGCGTGAGAAAGAGTGGCTGAAAAAAGCCGATTAAAGTACAATGTAAAAACACTAGTATCAGACCAGAACTAGTTTGTTTGGCCACCAGTCTTTCTATCGACGTTCACTGGTTTTGTTGAGGTCTTTACCAGTTGATGAGCTCTTGTTTAACGTTCGATCTATCCACTGTCGCTACTTGTCAGTTGCCGAATGTCGAAACTAATTGTGATTTCACGCAAGGCTAATTGCACTCAATATAGATTAACTTTGCTAAACTTGAAATTTTATAATATGTTAATTTTACGATCTCTTCTGGCGGCAGCTATGTTAACTCAATTAAAAGCTGTATTTTCGCTGAACTATGTAGCATCTTAAAAGATGAAGCAATAAGGTCTAATATCGGTTTTAAGTTGCAGTCTGACCAAGATTTTGCATTGTTAACAAGGGCAGATCCAAAAGAACAACAGATTATGTAAAATAGATGGGAATTGCATGAAACTTACTTGTATTAGGTGAAGTGTGCTAAAACTGGAGTTTAAGTTCCTCAGAAAAATAAGAAAGGAAATTCTGATTCATGCTGGGTTCAAACCCTCTGGACTAACATGGAAGCAAAAGGCCAATGAAGCACTTCCAAAATTAGCCCCTGAATTTAGCAGATATAAAAAAATGAAACTATGAAACGAAAGCATGTAAAACGAAACTAAAACCAAGTTTAATGACCCAATTAAGAACAGAAAGTTTCTAAAACCCAATTTATTCCCTAAATAATACCAACCGACAATACTTAAATTTCGTTTTATCAACTTTAACCATAAAATTAGTAATTGTCAAAGCAATTCGATATTTTTGGGGGAAAGAAATTTCGAGAAATAAATTTTACAAATTCTAATTAAAATTTTGATTACACGAGAATGAAAATTAGAGTTTTTAATTGGGGATTGAAGAAAAGGAGTTTCTTGGAAAAGTCCTAGGGTAGAAAAGATGAGAGTAAAAGCAAAAATAGAAAATATTTTTGGTTTTAATCTTTTATTTAGATTTATACAGATTGTTTTGGGTAATTCATAAAATACTCGCAGCTCATAAATGATATTTGATTTCTCCCGTTATCATGAGGTTTGCCTTCAGAACAATCACTCTTATCTTTAAACTTGCCTTGTATTAGGTCGATTATTTGCAGCCTCCAATAAAATATAGATGAAAAAGAATTAGAAATACAGAAAAATAAAAGAGTTAATGATGACGGGATAATATACTTCCAAAACAACAAAAATACCTGTAAGAGTCACTAGATGGAGTTGTATTTCCAACCTTCCAACCACACAGAATGAGACAACCTTTTACTATAAACTTTAAACAAGGTCAACAGACCTAGGTTGCATGATCGCAATTATCTTGACGAATGACCCTATGACCTTACGAGCTTCAAAACTTTCAATAATTTCCGCGCTAACCTTTGGAGGACCTTGACAATTCTATCATTCGAAAGAGAATGCAAAACAATATAAAGGATTTCAAATTTCGTTGGAATCAGCCGAATAGTTACGATGTTATTTTAAAATAGTTCCTGGACTAACCTGGGGAGACCTTGATAATTATATTATTCGAAAAAAATCTAAAATAACATGACTCTTTCAAGTTTTGTTAGAGTTGCCGAATAATGACGATGTTATTGCCCCAAACCCATTGAAAAGTAAAATGTTACCATCCGGGCGCCCGAACTATGGACCGACATTGTAATTTATCGAGACGAGACCACGCGACTAAAAATATGACGCTGCCTTTGATGGTCACCAATCTGGCGAACATTCCGTTTCTGACTCCAAAAAGGAAGCAAAGTTAATTCAGTAACGTAATAACCACGAATTTAAATAACAGGATTAGAGTGCGAAATATATTTTTATCTATTATTCTTGTTTAAATTATATTTAAGAATTAAGGAATAAAAAATCCCAGAAAATATATTTTTTTTTAATCCATATAAAAAGCTTTAAGTGTATGGATTACAAATATAGTTTGTAAAAAATGGAGGATTGAATTAATCTAAAATCACCCAATTTACCAATAAATTTAACGCTATAAGTTGAAGTAACTATTTACAGAATTAATTAGACATATAGAAAATTCCAATTTTTGATTTCAAAGTATATTTAATGCCTATAATTTATTCTATTATATCTAAAAATATGGTTATATTCCTAATAAATGCATGTGTGTACATATATAGTTGTATTTATGCATGCATGTATGTATGCGTAGGACTTTGCATGGATGCTTTTAAGTTTTTCACACCATAATAGGTCAGGTTGAGTCGTATCGCTTCATTTCTGTGTTCTAAATTAATGGGGCCTAAAGCGAGTAAAGTTGTCTAACTGGTGTGGGACAATCAATACAGGGCTCGACTCCAGGTAAGAAGAAATCTCTAAACTCACCTCAAATTTGACCAAAATATAAAAATAATTATTAATTGGGTTGAAGGAATAGTCGTTTCCTCAACTCGCTGATTTGGCCTGACATTCTGATGGAGCAACTAACTGGGCGGGTGGCTGATCCTCTTAACTGATCGACTGGCTTGCAAAGTCAGGTACTTTTTTAAGGAGCGCCAAGGGCTCACATGCCCTCCTCCACTCTGCCCCCCATCCACAATTGGGGAAAGAGAGAAGAGGGCTAAAGTGAACCGATGGAGAAAGGCTTGGTAGGAAGTCCAGAGCAAGGTTTTGTTGAGGGTTTATAGCAGAAGATGGAAATATGAAAAAAATAAAAGCGATAAAGTTTTTTGAGGAGGCAGAATGAACAACTCGGTAGTCATAGGTGAAAAAGGGATAATATTTTCCATGGCAAAATGACACGGTGGACATGCTGATTAATGTGGAATCAGAACCCCCATAATGCATTTACTCATCATTCCTTCTTCCTTTTTCACGCTCAGAGTCACTAAGTTACTCTGGTGTTGAGTTATCTCGAGATCCGACTATTCTCTAGAATCTATTTGTTTTTGTGTATTTTTTAATATATGAGTCATGGCATTCATGCCTTTGGATACATTTGATATACTTCGTATATCATGTTTTGATTTATACTTTTCTATTTATCCGTAGGAAGTGATCTTATTTTTGTATGAAATTAAACTTTAGATAAGTTGTCAAATGACGACCATTTTGGCCGAGGAAGGAATTGCAATTTTTGGCAAAGATTATTTTGTGATTCGATTCGCTTCTATTCTTTATTATTTTAAAGTTCCTTTCTGCAGTGTATATACACAAAAAGTTTGCATTTAAACTTGTATTAATTGGGGGACAGCTATAAAATATATAAATTTCTAATATCGCTTAATACTAATAATTAAAAAAGATATTTGACAAATTTTTCTTGGAGTTCAATTTAGAAAGATTTCTAAAAATTATACCTATTATCAATTTTGGAAAAATCATCTAATATTTACTTTTACTTGTGATTAATATTGAGCCTGTTAATTTAGGAAAAGAGGCGCAAAATAAAACCATGATCACTAAAAGCATAAGTTCTTTTATAAAATCTTCCACATCACTCGAAATAAGATAGTTTCAGGTTTCTAGAGTAATAAATACTAGGAATTAAAAATAAAAACAAAATTGTAGACCATCATCACTAATGAGATATAGGCCATAGCATCGCTAACGCTTGCTAAAGGCAGGTCGAACTTTCTGACCAGAATTGTGAAACTCTTTAAAACTAATGGATCACATTCGATATTAAACTTATAACTCGACCCAATCGAATGATATATATATATATATATATATATATATATATATATATATATATATATATATATTATGAAAGAAATAAAATATTGAGAATATATAGCTTTTATTTATTGGTTCCATTTTCATTATAAATTGAACCCATTCCAAATTCAGGTCGAAATTTTGATTAATACAGATATTTTTCTGAATTTAGAAAACAAATTTTATCTCATTGTGTAATTCATTTTGTGATTCAGCCAATTGTAAAAAAAAAAATAATTCTTATATAGCTTCACTCTTGGATTTGAAGAATTACGTGCCCTCAATATGTCTATTGCTCTAATTAGTCTCCTTGGGTCATCTCTCATACTTCTTCACTTTTCATAGTTTTATCCTCTTGCGAAACTCCTTTCCTAAATAAATAAATAAACTTGCCGTTTTCTCGTTCGCGCAGGTTCGGAATGAGTACTTTGCACTATACCGAGATAATTATTTTCCATTATAATCCAGCTCCCAAAGGATTATATAGGATTAATCTATTAATTTAAAAATATGGTGTAATGTTAATTAGCACGATACCAATTTGTTATTCTTAAGTCGTTTTTTCCCACTAATTTGGTATATGGTCTAATTGGTGTTTTTTCATACATTTTTATGAATTGTCTCTAAGGTCTTTTTTTATATCATTTACAACAATCAATATTGAATGATTTTAATGTAATGGTGAGGAGATTCATGTTATTTCACACGACTTGGGATCTTAATAGTGGTTTTAAGTGGGTAACTGATCAAACCAACAAGCCGAGGAAACTCGAGGCAAGGATTCAGTAAATAATTTTAGTGTTGTGGTAGGGGATAGAGGGTTTATCTTCAGGTATAGGTTTCAACCTTTCATTTTAACTTGATTTATTTTGTAAGACATTAACTTCTATATTAGGTCTTTTGTGGTCATCTTTAATATCTAAAACAATATATGAAGTTGACTTCAAGCCCAAATGAAAGAACTATTTGCTATTTTTAAATAGATGTATAATTAAGAATTTTATAAAAAATCGCCCAACCTGGAGCTCTCTGTCCGTTTGCACCAAATTTCGGGAATTTTGAAACCGTGCGAGATTAGTAAGGTGGTGACATCCAAAGCGAAACAGATTTAATTATAAAAATAAAGCTAAGTAATAAAAGTTAAATCATGCTTCGTGATTCTACTTAGTTGGTATGCACTTTACATTCGAGGGGAAAAACGACTTAACTAAACCTACAGAACAAAATATACAACTACTTATTATTTCAAAGAAACACCAAACCAAAAACGTCGGAACTGACCTAAAAATCATATAATAACATTCTTTATCTTTTAATCTAATCAATAAATACAAGCTATCTGACGTAACCTCGGAATCATCAGGGATGAATCTATATCATTTAATATACTTGATCAGCCCAAACACCTTTACATAACCTACAACACAGAAATGGCTTCACTTTTTGTCACACCTCATTTATGGAATTGGAAAGGCGAAAAAATGGTCACACCCGAATTGCATACTCTAGAATAGTATAGCATAGCACATTATACCATAATATAACTTAGCATATTATTGCATAGTGGTGCTTATGATATTATAGCATAGTATGACATATCATAGTATTTTATAGCAAAATATAGTATAGTATAGCATAGCATAGCATAGAAAATATAGTATAGTAAAGTATATTATAGTATAGTATATGTATTATAGTATCTCCTAACATAGTATAGCCTAGTATAGCATATTCTAGTATAGCCTAGTATTGTCTAAAATAGTATATTTTATACTATAGCCTAGTATAGTCTCGAATAGTGGACTGATAAAACGAAGCTTACCGTATGATAGCCTAAATGAGTATTACTTCAACTAGCATAATAATGCCTAGCATCGTATAGACTTGCCTAGATTGCCTAATATAGTAAATCCTGTGTAGCATAGCATAGTATATCCTAGCTTAGTATATTATAGCATAGTATAACAGAGTAAATTATGTCATAGTATAGCCTATCATAGTATGGTCTAGCGTAGCTTCGGATTTTCATTGTTTATACTTTTATTCCTATGGTTGTTTGTTTAAGGAAGTCGCAAAAAAGTTTACTGTTGAAAGAGGGTCGTAATGAAAAAGGTTTTAAGAGCCCTGCTTTAGACCACTCTGCTACGCTAAAAAACAAAACTTCTTCCGAATATACAAGCTTTTAAGGCACGCATTGCTTAGTCGATCAGGATTATGAAACAGAATGAGAAATTAAATTAGTTTGTAATGCAAAGGACAAACAAGAAATAGAGTTAAGCGCGCGATATATAAATATATATATATATATATATATATATATATATATATATATATATATATATATATATATATAGTCATAGCTTTAGAGCTCTTTATGCTGAAATGATCATGTGATAGTGTGAGATTTTATCCCTTGACGCTGATTTCCCAACTCCTATATAGACGAATGCTGTTTTTTTTTTTATCTTATTCGGCAAAAGGTTATCAGCAGTATTTCAGCCTATTCAAATTTCCCTAATTGGAAAGCAAGTTGAATTAGAAGTAATTTGCAGCACTATTTAATTATGAAAATAATATTCAGCTTTAATTAAATGAAATAATATGTGAATGATCTCCTTCGAAACGGGAGTTAACTAAAGTTCTTCCTTGGCGAATAAAGCTGCATGAAATTATAGCCATGGTTTAATCAGGTGAACTGATTAAACTTTGGTCAGTTTAAGTCCTTCCTTGTTAGATGGAGCGTATGTGAACGCAAATGGCAAGAAGACTTGTTCTCCTGGATGTGATATGATGCCCCTTTGTGTCTCGAGAAGAGAGAGATTGTGTATTTATGAGTAAAGAAAATGGGCAGAGACTGCGACTTTTTTTCATGGAAGGATTCAAGGAGCCTGTGCAATCTCATATGTGTCCTTATGAATGTGCAGTTTTAAATGAAAGGCAGGAAAAGTGGTGAGGCGTCTCTCAAAGTCCACAAACTGGACGCTATGCCTTTCTCGTGAATCATATTTACTTGATGATGCCATGAAGAGCAAATAACGGCTCTACTGTTTTTTGGGGCTCTATCAGTTATGGAATAGCATATATTTTGAAGCCTCATAATTTTATAAGCGAGATGAGAGCGCTCAAGCTTAAATTCCAATATGATCTTCAGATGAAAGGCATCGGAGAGTTAGAAATTGGCAACATTCCAAAACGAGTGGCAGAGTAAATTTATTTGCAGAAAAAGTTCCAATATCCTTTCTAAAAAAAGGAGATATGCAAAATATATATTGTATAATGGAATTGACTAGGCAAACCTTCCTTAATATTTGAAAGATTTTTTTGAAGCTTTCATTCCAATAATACTACTGGCTTTGCTGCTCTTTTATTAAGCCATGTACCATTGCTCCTAACTTAACGCCTCCTTAACAATCGGTCTTTAAAAATCCTTTGGTTGAAGACTTATCCTTTGGGTTTTGCTCGTAAAAGATACATGAAGATACGTAAAAGATACATTCGTGCAATAACGCCTTTGGTTTCTGATTTCAAAGAGACCACGCGAATGAACGTTGCTCACGACGAATCTGAAGCGCTTCGATGAATCACGGAATGGACCGAAGCCAACAGAGCTTCATCATTGGGGTACGAGCGTTGTCTGATAAAGATAATGGATAAGCAGATCAAGTAAAAGGAAAGAGAGTTCAATGCGTAAATAAGGAAGAAAGAGGGACGGAATGGAACTAACGAAGTAAAACAATTAGGAAAAAAGGGTCGATTGAAAATGGATCCTCGATGACAATGACTTCAAGATAAAATTCAACAAGCAATGATTGGGTCTGAAATTTACAATTTGAAAAATGTAAAGGGCTCAAACAATTCCTGAATGGAATTGTACAAGGAAGCAGTCAGAATCCTTTTGGAAAGAATTAAAGTGTCTTGGGAAATCGAATCGAATTGTGCCCACATCAAAGGTTCCAAGTTCGTTTTAAGTTACTGTAATGGAAGTTGTTTACAAATTTCCCATCCTTAGAACAAACTTTAACTATTAATGATATCATTGTCTTTACTATTTGTCCTTGTTATCATTGATCCTTCTTTGCCAAAAATATGCTGCCAATTTTTATCGGTTTAATCTCTCCTTTATTACTCCAACTAAATTCTTTGGCCTTATTAATCCAACACTTCTATTTTTATCTAGATGAAAATAGAAAAATCGGTACTCTCCTATTACTGACAGGCAATTTATTTTTACTAAAAGATTATTTTCTATAATTTTTTATACTAAAGAATTAAGTTAAGTTAGGTAGGTTTGTTTATTAAAACAAAAACCATCAAACAAAATATTTATTTCCCAAAACACCAAAATTTAATAATTCACCCTAACCAAACCTAATATTTTAGTTAAACAAATAGTAGATAAAATATCCTTTAGAAAAATAATCGTAGATAATAGGGAAGTAAAATAATTGGCTCGCAATAAAAGGAAAGTACCGAGAAATATTCTCTCACGTATTACCACTAGTTTTACAATATATAATTTTAACTATTTTAATAAAACACAATAGGTGGAAAATAAAAGCATATATGCTTTAATTAAGTACGAATTATTAACTTTATTTGTAAAACATTTAATTTGTGTGAACAGTTTCTAATTCACTTATCATTTGTTTCTCTCCCTCCCGAAGGTAAGGTCTGTTGCCAGTCAATTAAAGAAACTTGACTTGAGAAGAGCAGACTTTGCAAGCCTTCGAGCTGGACTGACTGACGTGAGGCTAGAAGTGTGCGATGCCGTTGAAGACTCGTGGAATAGTTTCAAAACCACATTCATGAGTCTTCAATCGCGTTTCATCCCTCTGAAATGCCCCCGTCTGTCTTCTGTTCAACCTAAGTGGTTTAATCGAGAAATCGGCCAACTGCTTAGGGAGAAGAGAAATGTGTACCGGCAATCGAAGATCTCGGGTGACTTTGACGAATACCGGAGGCTAGCCAGGAGAGTGAAGTCCAGCATAAGGGCGGCTAAGCGGTCTGAGGAACTCCGAGTGGCGAGACTCTGTAAAGGGAATCCCAAGGAGTTTTTTGGATATGTGAACAGCCGTAAACCAATCCGTCGAACGATTGGCCCTTTGAGGAATGAGGAGGGGACATTAAAGCATTCAGATGCAGAAAATGCTAACCTCCTCAACGACTACTTCTCTTCAGTGTTTACTGAAGAGTGTGGTCCTATTCCCCAGCCGACGGATTCCTACTCGGGGGAAAAGCTGGAGGCAATGGACTTCACCGAAGGAGAAATAAAGAAAAAGATCGCTGACCTAAAGACGAATAAGTCCCCTGGACCGGACGGGTTTCTACCTAAAGTGTTGAAGGAAGTGTGCGATGAAGTATCACGACATCTGTGCGCTATCTTTAACATGTCAATCCGGACCGGATGCGTTCCTAGAGACTGGCGTGAGGCGGAGGTGACTCCTATCTTCAAGAAAGGAGACCGTAACCAACCGTCGAACTACCGACCTATCAGTCTGACTTCGATAGTCGGTAAACTCATGGAAAGCATCATGGTGGACAAAGTGACGTCGTATTTAGAGTCAAACCTGCTACTGAGGAGTTCCCAGCACGGCTTCCGAAGGCAACGGTCATGCCTGACGAACCTTGTGGAATTCTTCCACTTCGTTTTCAGTGAGCACGATCGGGACAAGGCGGTGGATGTGGTCTACCTAGACTTTCAGAAAGCCTTTGATAAGGTACCACACCGCCGCCTTCTCCGGAAAGTGCGAGCGCTTGGCATAGACGGAAAGGTAGCCGGCTGGATCGAGAACTGGCTAAGTGGCAGACGGCAACGGGTGGTGGTAAATGGACAGTCTTCTGAGTGGGTGCCCGTTACTAGCGGGGTGCCTCAAGGTTCTGTCCTGGGACCACTACTATTCATCATCTACGTCAACGACATGGACGGTGACATGGTTGCCAAGATTTCCAAATTTGCCGACGATACCAAGCTTGGTATGAACGTTGCAAAGGATGGAAATACTGCCCGCCTGCAGGAAGATCTTGGGAAGATTGGGGAGTGGTCGGACACGTGGCAAATGCCTTTTAACGTGGGAAAATGCAAAGTGATGCATATCGGCCACAGAAACCCCCAATCTCAGTATATCCTTAAGGGCACTGCTCTTGAATCGAGTGACACTGAGAAGGACTTGGGTGTAACAATCACTAGTGACCTCAAGTTCTCGAAACAGTGCATTGAGGCGGAGAAAAAGGCCCAAAGGATGCTAGGCTATATTAAGCGCCAGTTTGGTTATCGGAACCAGGAGATTGTACTGTGCCTGTACAACTCACTTGTCCGACCGCACCTGGAGTATGCCGTACAATTTTGGAGTCCTTCATTGCGAAAGGACATCGCGAGATTGGAACGCGTACAAGCCAGGGCAACCAAGCTGATTCCCTCTATCCGACATAAAAGTTATGAGGATAGACTAAGGGAGTTAGATCTGTTCTCACTGGAAACCCGTAGACTGCGTGGTCAGCTCATCGAAGTCTTCAAAATACTTCGAGGGTTCGACAATGTTGACTACCGGGATATTTTCACACTGAGTGAGAACAGAACGCGCAATCACGGCTTCAAACTTGAACTGAAGCGTTACAACCGCAATCTGTGTGGAAACTTTTTCACCTACAGTATCTGCGGTAAGTGGAACGCACTTCCAGTGGAAGTTGTCAACAGTGAATCTGTTGACCAGTTCAAGTCAAGACTAGACAAAGTCTTGAAAAGTGGCCGTTTATGGACGCAAAACAATTGAGCAGCCATGTGCCCGCTCAATTGCTAGTCCAAAGGTACCCTCTTTGAATGGACCGTAAGGTCTCCTAGGGTACTTACTTTCCTTGTTACTCCTTGTTACTCTCACTCTCTCTCTCTCTCTCTCTCTCTCTCTCACACACTCTCTCTCTCTCTCTATCTCTCTCTCTCTCTCTCTCTTTCTATATATATATATATATATATATATATGTATATATTATTTATAATTTTTTATTCATATTTTACTACTAAGCTGCTAATTGCGGCCCTAATTCTTTGTGAGATAGATCACACCAAATTTTCCCAAATTTTGGATGTTATTTTTCACCACCTGGCTTGTCACTTTTCACACAGTTATGTTTTATTTGTACTACATATTGGTCTTCCTATGGCTTTTCTAACCACTCACCTGTCTGGGCTCGGTGGTGGCCACTCCAAAATGGTGATCTTCATTTCTCCAAACCAATTGTTGGTATGGTTGGATGTATGGCATGAGGCATTGTATTGCTGAACTATAACTTCATTTCTTGGTGTGTGAGTTGCAATTTCTCGATAGATGGATCTAAAACTTGTGACAACGATGAGGTATAAGTTTTGGAGTTCGTTCTTCGATGGCTTAAAACCTTCTTCCCTTAACCCTGAAGAAGAGATACAGTCCCTACCATAATATAACCACTTCTTTGCTTCATATTTAATACCACATAAGCAGGGTGAAATGCTTCTCTAACTCTTCGTCTCAAGAAAGTAGCCCCAGAAGTGCTGGAAATTCGTAAAATTCTTCCAACAATTAAATTTTTAGTTAATTTTCTTTCGAGTGGTTTTGGTTTCGCGTCGGAACGTGGGTGTGTTTGTTTGTTTGTTTGTTTTTGTCAATACATAATGATTGCCTTTCTCAAAAGGATGCACCTCCCCTCCCCATGTTACTTAGTTCCTTAGATTTTTATCAATTTTAAGGGCGGATTGCTAAACTCTACCTAGGCAAAAATGCATTCTTGTACATGTCTGTAAAGTAAATAATTGTATAACAATTTATTGTTTTATAAAAAAACTCCGAAAACTGCGTCTTTCTCCTTACATATATTGCAATTAAATTTGAGTATCTGTAAATATATAGGTATTTTTCGTTGCACAGGAAAACCGATTATTCTCGGAATGTTCTTCGGTGCGAAGTGACTTAAATTCTTGCAACTCTTCATTTTGACTCTAAAATTTTAAAAAGGTAAATCCAGAATTAAACTCCAGTCAGTCTTAAATTCCTCTTTGTGTCTTAATTAAAGTTTTAACTACCTTTAGTTCGATTTATAATTCATTTTAAAGGAACTTTGTGCATATACCAGTATACATAATGACTTGACAGCTAAATTGCTTGAGTGGTATTTTCACATTATTTCAATTATTTTAAACCAGTCTCAAATTTACCTACTGTATTTTCGAATATTCACTCTTTGAATTATTCGGTTTTTGTCCTTTACTCAACTTGGTAAGTTATTATTTTGCTCTTATAAATTTTAAAATTCAATTTTTTAATTTTACATTATAATTCATCCCTTTTTCTCTGTGTCCTATAACTTTATTATAATTTGTGGAATTAATTAATATGAAGTATCTTGATTCACCGCTTAACTTTTGGATGTTTTGTGCGACTGTAATTTAGCAATAGATTTTGGGTTCCATTGAGTTTTTATTTTTAAATATACCTTTTTATTTGCTAATTAATTATCGTGCACCATTAAAGGAATTGGCTAAATAATAAAAATAGAAAGTTTCGAAGAGTTCTAACTAGACATTTTCCGTTTCTTGGTCATGCTTTTCATCTTCTCAACAATAAAACAAAGTAAATTACGACGTCTTTCTTCTTTATTTCTAAAGACATCTTGAAGGACTAAACAAAGACAAAAGGAAACGGCTTAAATAGTAAAGTGGGCCCCACTTTCCCAAAATCTTAAGTAGGAGGGAAAATAGTGGGCAAAATATTAAAGTGACGTCTGAGATGGATCTAACAAAAACGACCCAGAGAATTTATGTTGAAATTTAGGAGTGCCAACACATACACATTATTTAATGTTTCTAGAAATATAATTGGTAATTTCAATGAATGATCATGTACTAGCTCAAATGAGTGCAAAAATAAAACTATCATTTACCTTGTTTTTTTTAAACGTACCTGAAATTCTTTCCCAGATTTTTAATGGACATATTTTTTACGTTCTTTGGAATAAACAGTTACTGGGAGAAGGGAGCAGCAGTTCCTGTCCAGAGTTAGGTGTATTATTCTTTTAATACTGGACAGAATGATATTGGCAAATCAAGCTCAGAATATGTGAAAAGGAAATTAAACAAGAAACAAAAATAGAACAAGAAATGATGGAAAAACAACAACGCAAAGTGTTAATGGACTGCTATCCTGAGGAGATGGCGGACCAGCCTCTTAAATAGAGTGGGGTTATAAGATTCATGATAAATAGTGTAGGCCAAAGAGCTTCACACTCTTGCTGTGAAGAGAATGGGAGTTTTCAGCTTGTTTTATCCCGGAGTTAACTATTTATACACAAAAATCGTGTGAATTTGAAACGTAGCAGGCATTACACGGCTGTGAGAGTAGATGTAGCATACACTTATGTAATTCGTGAGAGCAATACCCAAAATAGTACCTATAAAAGAGGAAGAGTGGGCGGAGTATCAGTTAGTCCAAGACGTTCTACTATTAATTTCTAAATTATAGTGGTCAAAGGAGACAGGGAATTTTCTTGAAAAGTTGGTCAAAAGATAAATCAATGTTTTCAGCTTCAAACATTATATAATATAACCGTTGACATTATAATAGATTTTTTGTTCGTACTTTAAATCTAAATATTAAATATGAAAAAAGCATAATTTGAAGCTTATGTTATAAACTAATTTATTTCTTTGTCAAATATTTTCAGCTCTCACGTACCGAACCAGTAATTACTCCGTTGGATTATGTATCAAGTTTTCGTATTCAAGAGCCTAAAAACAAACAGATATTCGCATGAACATTACTGCCGCTATACGAACGCATTTAAGATTTCGTGGAGTAGGATCATCACTCAAGACACCTTGAATAACCATTGATATTATTGGCACGTATGCTTATCATTTATACTGTTCATATAAACTCACTTTCTGGAAAATACCTTTATTTTGTTATTTCTCAATAAGTTATAATTTAAAGCGAAATTTGGCAATGCAACCCCATCTGAAATAGTGGTGTTTTATCCTTACTTGTTTTTTAGTCGACTTTATGGAGTTCAGTATATGTGCTTGATCTTTTTACTAATTGTTCCAGCATCTTATTGTTGGCCTTTTTTCCAATAGTCTCATTTATTTTTTGCATTATACGAACTTAACTCATTGTCATTGGCATATATTTTTCCACTGTAAAATCGTTTCTGTTATATTATTGCTGGAGGCCTCTTCATAAATATTCCTATAGAAGTGATCATTTGTAATATTTGAAAGTATTCATTTTACGTTGAATGAAAAATTTCAGTGGATTTGTTCTCTTTATATATATATATATATATATATATATATATATATATATATATATATATATATATATATATATATATATATATATGATATAAAAAACACACTTTAGTAGGAACTCTTTTTTACATTACAGGACTAGTTTTGGTATCTACTATCATCTTCAACTGTACATTGAAAAGACTGGACACGTAAATGCTTAATCTATAGTAGAAGATGTGGACAAAAGATCACAGGGAAGGGAGAGAAGAAAAGGAAAGTATAGATTAAGGAGCAGGCAAATTTATAACGGTTTTCGAAGCAAGTTTTGGTCCGAAATTATTTTCAATAACTGTTAAATTAAATGAGCACCCAGACATATTGTAATTTGGCATTTGTTTAATCAATTTTATCAGACGTATAATAAAGTCAGTTTACGCTGTTTAGATGAAGCAGGAATTGAACCTCTCCACAACAACGTTACATTGAATTTTGGCAAAAATTTGTCTCTACACGCTTACAAAATTTTATTGACACAAGAACTGAAGACTGCTGATAATTTGAAGCGTCGTACATTCGTCAATTGGGTACACGAGCAAAGACAAGCTGATGATGATTTTTCGCAAAAAATCATCTTTAGTGATGAAACCTATTTTCATCTTCGTGGATTCGTTAATAAGCAGAATTGTCACATTTGGGTTCATGAAAATCTCTGTAAGATTGTTGAAAAGCCACTGCATACAAAAAAGGTCACAGTTTGGTGTGCACTTTTTGCTAGCGGAATCATTGGGCCGTATTTCTTCGAAAATGATGCCGGGAATTCTGTTACGGTGACAGGCGAGCGATACCGTGCAATGATAACCAACTTTTTATGGCGGAATTGAATTTTATGGATGTCGAAGATTTGTAGTTTCAACAGGACGGCGCGACATGCCACACAACCAATGCAACAATGGCATTATTGAATAAAGAGTTCCCAGGTCGCATCATCTCTCGAAACAACAAGGTCAATTGGCCACCATGATCGTGTGACTTGACGCCTTTAGATTTCTTCCTTTGGGGTCATCTCAAAAGTAAGATCTATGCCAACAAGCCAACAACAATTTAACAGCTGAAGGATGAGATAATAAGGCATATTGGTGAGATCGAGGAGCAACTATGCAGAGACGTCATAAAAAATTTTGAGCATCGAGTGGAGGTGTAACGCCGAAGCCTTGGCGAACATTTAGGCAATATTATCTTTCACAAATAATTGCCATGACTTAAATAACATGATCAATAGTGAAATAAATAAATTTTCCCCAATAACACTTTTTTATTTACTGCTAAATTTGATCCGTCTTAATTATATATAAATATATAAAATATTCAATCAAATAATCGCAACGTAATGTGATTAAAATGCTTGAAAATCACAAAAGAAAATAAAACACAAGATATCCCAAGTGTTGCCTTCGTCAGGAGCACAAAAGATAATGAACAAAATTGAGTCAAAACAATCAGAGGCGACGAACCCAAACAAATGGAAGGTTGCATATTTTAAATGAAACGAATTTACTAATGAACATAAAATAAAAATAAAATGCGGGGTAATAATTTTTTAGACAAATTAAATTTCTATTGTTGAAGAATTATATAAATTCCAAATATTTCTAATTTAAATAAACCTTCATTTTGATTTTAATTTAAATTTACTTTTGGGAATAGCTAATTAATGCAGATTCAACTAAATTTTTCTCAAAATATTATGTATATATACAAGAACATTCGCATTTGGCCAATCTATTTCATGGTCGAAAGTAGATATATAAATAAAGAGGGTATTTAAAGTTTTCCCTGGCCAACAACTGTAGATAAGCTGCTTAATATGAGCAAGGTTTACAGTGGATATCATAATTGCAAGAAGAATGATTAGGAATTCAGATTTTAATTAATAATTTTGAAGGAGAGAATTAGTGCCAAAGGAAACATTATCATTAAAATATTCTAATAATTCAGGCATAATTGAAAGCTGGTCATTGTAATGTACGACTAATTTATTAATCGAGGTAAACATTGCTCTGTATTTTCCCTAGAAAGACTTTTTAGCTGAGATAAAAAATATCAGTTAAAACTTGAGGAAAATATATTAAGTTGATATTTTTTATATTAGGTTGAGGAATAAGTTCTTGCGTTTTTTTTAATGTTGTGTTGATTTAAGTTTTGTTCACGTGATTTGTGCACATATTAAGAAACAATAATACATAATGCAAGCAAAATTTGCAAAGGTTAGACTACATCTCTTAACAGCGTAGACTATTAGGCTTTTGCTTAGGCTACGTCTTGAAGTTGAGTAATAAGTCATTGCGGTTTATTTCAAAGGTGTGTTAATTTAATTTTCGTTCTGTAGCCTCAAAATGGAATGTCAAGTTGAAAGAAAAGCGCATTTTCGACACTTGTTATTCATTTTCAATCGAGACGGGAACAATGCAAACGCAGCCAAAGCTCGTTGCGATATTTGTGCTGTGTACGGAGAAAGTGCTTTATTAGAAAGGACAGCTCAATGGTGGGTTTCACGTTTCAAAAACGGTCATTTCAATCTTAATGACCAAGAACGTTCTGGTCGCCCCATTAATTTGGATGAAGATCGATTGAACGACCTTCTTCATGAAAATCATCTTCAATCGACTAGAGAATTGGCTGTACAATTGGCGTTGATGAGAAAGTCAAAAACTCGGTTTATGAGTTCGGCACGCTTTAAGCGAAAGCAACAAACTTCAACGCTCCACGATTGCCGCAGGTTTGCTTGCTCGTCAAAAGGCTCCTCGCGGATATAAGGACATATTTCTTTCCCCCATCATCACTGGCGACTAAAAGTTGTGTGTTTATGTTAACATGAACCATCGAAAACAATGGCTTAGCCCCAATAAAAAGCCACTTTCGAGATTAAAGCAAGGACTTCATCGACGAAAGACGATGCTGTGTGTGTGGATATATCGAGCGTCAGGCTAAGTTACATTTGATCTTCCGCTTGCTAGCTGTTGCAGGGGGTGCTAAGACAGGAAGGGTCGTATAAAACTTCCACAGCATGTAACTGCGTCCATCAAGCTACACTGGTCCCTCGGGCCAATCTCACAGAAGGCGCAGCTGCACTTAATTGTGGTAATGGTGGCGGAGGCCTGAAGCACAGGTTCTGGGATCAAAGGCTTTCTCTCTAAATATCCTAAGCGGTCGGAGAGATCAGAGGTTATCTCCTCCTAGTGAGTGATTAGTAACAACAATATATATATATATATATATATATATATATATATATATATATATATATATATATATATATATATATATATATATATTCACAGATTTAGCATGCTCTGTTTTTATATTGAGTAAAAAAAAATGTAAATACATTGAGTGAAGCTCTTATAAGCCATTCGCTTCCAAATATGAAAAAAAATGGAATTCTGTTGACAAAATATAAAAGAAGAGATGTGGCATCTTTAAACCACTATTGAGCCGTCGAGTCAGGTATTTTTTATTATTCTTCTGTAGTAAAGGAAAGCGTTTTGGGATGAATTTAGTGGGATTTTTTATTAGATAAAAGGAGTTCAGGTGCACTTAAAAATTTCAGTTGGGGTTTATTTCATGATTAACCCTATTTCATCATTGTGGTGGTGTAATTAGAGAAAAGAATCAACGTAACGTTACGTGATTTGATATCATGATTTATATTTATCCTCCAAAACACCTAAAATTCATGAGTTTTGGAAAAGAATGTTAGTTTTTTACTTTAAAACAAATACCCACTAGGTTATACACCAAAGAAGGTTCGTGAAGATTAGTTAAGTAAGTAGATAAGATAGAGGAAGCGAAAAGGTGTGAAAGACAAATAGTCGCTTATCCACTGCCTGAATTGTACCTGGGAAAACACCAAATTCCTTAGATGAAAGAAGCGTCACATTCTTATACATGCTACACTTAAATAGCTAAGACTCCATGCAGTGTGTACACTATTTAGCAGATAGGACGTGCAATTTCTCCACGTTTCTGCTGTAGTACACCCTAAAAGCCAAAAAAGCCCCAAAGGTCCATTTGAGGAGTTTCCAAGAAAAACGAAGAAAGCAAAGGCCATAGGATTCACTCACAGCCACCAGCAAAAAACAACTAACAAACCACTATACTAATCAGATTAGTATATTAACAAATTAAAGGGGATCGAATTAAATACCGTTCGCTCTAATTTGGGTAGAGAACTGCAACCAACAATACTGCCAGGCTCCTTGGTATTGTTTTTCTTTTTTGGACAAAGTTTCGACCCACGGATTTACACTTATCGCCGTGTGCACCTAAGATTCATACAGGAATTCCTCAAGGAATCTCCACTGCCATAACTCTTTCGCAGCAAAAGTAAGATTTGGAAAGATCGTCTTCTTAACGTGCTCTTTTCCTGCTCGCGATGGAAAGTGTAAAGTGATAAGAAAAGATGAAAGGAGTAAGGAAGCAAATCGCTAGCATCATTTAATCTTTCTTATTTTTCTTTCTCCCTTTCTTCTCCTTCACTGGATGTTAGCGACTCTGCTTCCTACTTTATAATTGTAACATTAGAAAATTACTTTTCAAATTTGGCTTTAAACCTCCTTTCTTATCTGTGCTCCCTAGTAAGTAATATTTACATTTCAAAAATAATTGTAGTCAATATTTAAAATATTAACTACTCGGGTAGAGAGATTATTCGACAATTATGGAATTTAATAACTAACCTCATTTTGGCCTATGGTTGTGGTGAAATGCTTGCTCACAATTTTGAATCTATTTGACCAGTGTTTGCTCTATCTTCAAACTCTAAGTGTAGTCTTTAGGTAATATTACTGAATCTTTTACTTCATTAAACTCTGCAATAATTTGCCCACGGTTAATATCTAAGCTTTGGAATTAGTTTGATTGCCTTAAGTTATACTCCTTCTCTGAGTGCTACACGTTTATTTAAAAAGGAGGACCAAAGCTGTACTGCGTATTCAATATTAAACATGAAGTTCCGGTTATTTTATCTTTTCACTCTGTCTTTCTTGGCAGCTTCACACACACCCTTATATAAAGCCCATATAAGACATAATTTGAAATCTAAGGATATATTTTGGTCCCTTAATCTTCGAAATGATATGTTATCCTTAAAATGTGTTCAACATGGGGCAACGAAGTTAATTCCAGAACTTAAAAATCAACATATAAGGCCAAGCGGCTCTAACTTAATTTTCTTTGACTGGGAAACCGTCATTTGCGCGTTTAGCTCATCGAAATCGTTAAAATACCAATTGGTTTCACTAATATAAAGAATGAGATATGAGTTGAGTGAGATACTTAATTACCTACTAGAAATACAGACTTTAGCTTATTAACAAAATAGTTGATTTTGCTATAGCGAAAATATTTTTTCGTAGATAATTACTCAATATGGAATAATTTTCCCTTACAAGCAGTTGGAAGCATTTTAATAATGTTAAAGAACATATTATTTTAACATATAAAATTAGAATAAAGAGCAACATTGCGTATAACTGATGTATAATTTATATCCTCTATTCCCTTTCTTCTGATTTTCTTTCCTTTTTTTTCTTTCTTGGAAGGATGTCGAGTAGATCTTAAGGTCTTTGTCGGTCTGTAAATCTTTAGTTTGGCAGTGCATTTGGTAATCCTATTTTAAATTTCAACATTCTTAGTACATAACCTTGAACTTGCGTATGTTAAGGTTTATCTACCATTTATCCGCTTGCTTAATAATTTATCTCGGTCCCGCTGTGGTTTCCACCACGTTGCAATAAAAACTACTCTTTTTCCTACAATGGTAAACAGTGTGCCCAGGTGAGATTATTGATCTACTCCACTAGGATTGGCTCCCTTTCGAATTTACCCCACTTAAGACACTCCGCTGTTAACGATCCGAGTGCTAAATTTGATGATCAAAATAGGAATGTTTCTCTTATTCCGTGCGCTTTAAGATCCAAAAAGAGAGTCTTATACGAAACCGCATCGGCCTTTTAGAATTCTATGAAAATTATATCTACTAATTTGTTGTCATCGTAGAAAGAAATCATCTCATGAATAATTTTTGGCGGCCTAATTAAGCACAATCATCCTCGCTGAAACCCGTTTTAACTATATTTCGATGATTTTACTCGAGTTAACCAATTATCCTTTCTCTTTTTTTTATTCTAAGAGTTTGCCAATTAATAAAGTTAAATAAATAGGATAAAAGTTATTTGGCTCGATTTTCTCTTCTATTTTGAAAATTAGTTTGACATTAGCTCTTTTTAACTCTAGTGGGACTACCCTGTCTCTAATATACTGGTTAAATATCAGACACACTCGCTTTACTAATTCATTTTATCTCATTTAGTTAAAATATGTACACGCAATAAGTACAGGTACCTTCGCTAGTTTCATTATATATATATATATATATATATATATATATATATATATATATATATATATATATATATATATATATATATATATATATATATATATATATATATAAGGGTCTTTCAATAAGGTCGCTCGATTTTTAAAGTAAATAAAACAAGTTGTGTGTGATATATGCACTCAATTTATTTTAATTTGAAAGTACATTTTATGGCATTAAGTGTGGAATATGACGTCGTTCAAATGTCCGTCGCGGCTTCGCTTGATGGAACGTATTCGGGAGGCCCAATTTTAGATGACTTTGTCATATAAATCTGGCTGAATTTACTGGATCGTGTTCGTTATGTTGACTTTGAGGACATCACCTGTTTGCGGATTATTCGCATAGATCTACGATTTAAGGTAGCCCCAAGGAAAGTTGTCTAATGGCGTTAAATCGTATGATCTCGGTGGCCAGTTGACAACGCTGCCACGCGAGATGACCCTACCCGCAAATCGCTGGTGCAAAATGTCTATCATGGATTGCGCAGTGTTTTCACGTAGCGCCGTCCTGTTGGAACCACATGTCGTCAGTATCCATATCAGGCATATAATCCAGTTGACGCAACAAGAAGTTGCTTATTATCGATCTGTAGGTCTCGCCGTTAACGGTTATGGCAATCCCATCTTCGTTCCCAAAAAAGTACGGACCGATGATTCCGTTAGACTAAAATCCGCACCAACAGTGATTTTTTGGGATGCAATTGGTGCTGGTGTATCTCATGTAAATTGTTTGCGTCCCAAATCCATTCATGCAAAAATTGGCCTCGTCGCTGAAGGTGATTTTTCGGGGGAAATTTGGGGCAACTTCTAACTTCTCTAGAGCCCAATCAGTGAACACACGGCGTTGTCTATGATCGTTTACCTTAAGTTCCTGGGTAAGTTGGATTTTGTACGGGTGCAGACCCAAGTGCCTACGCATAATTCGCCAAACTGAATTCAAACAAAGGCCAAGTTCTTGTGAACGACGAGAAATTGACTGTCTCGGATTTTCCCGTACGCTCTCATTTACGACAGCGATGTTTTCAACAGACCCTGCATTTCGGCGACATACGAGTGTTGGCTGATTGTTGATCGACCCTTTTGCCTCGAACTTGGCCACCAAGCATCGAACAATGGACTCTGTAGGACGATTGTGGCGAGGATAGAAATCACGTAATGCGCGGAACGTTTGTCGAACGGAGCACTGATTTTGATAATAATATTCTATAAATTGCACACATTGTTCAACGCTATAACCTTTCATCGTGACTTGCCAAGTAGTACTGAACAGTTCACAGTGAGGTTGCCAGATGTCGCTCTAACAACATTACCACTATCGCCTGACAAAGCTCAAGCGTCCTTGTTGAAATACCCTTAATATATATTTAATTATTTCTTTTCATTTAATCGCGAATAAAATGTCAAATATAGTAGAAACTCTAACGAACTGATTTCTAATAGGCATTCTACTGTTAACGTAATTATAGAGACACTTTGGCTCATGTTTGAAGTTATGTTGGTCTTTTACATACCTAGTTTTTGCCTTCCTAACGTTCCCGGTGACTAGAATCAGATAAAATAAAAAAAATTCTCGATTTACTTCAGTGTAATTCTTTTGTGTGAAAACGGGAAAGGGAAATTCTTTAATTTACGGTATTTTCTGCGAACGTATTTTATTAACTTTAAATCAAGAGTGAGCGCAAATTGCTGTAACTCTGAATACTCTTCGTGGACTTTAGCGTTATGAAAACAACTAACCCAATCATTTTGCCCCAGACAATTACTAGAATCAATATAATTTCACCCCCTCAAAAGAGGTAATAATTGGTTGCTCGCAAAAGATTTTATGCTTATTTTTGTATGGAATCTAGGTTGTGGTCCCAGATCTGCAGTGGATTGTCAACGTGATCGATTTCTACTATGTATTCGTTCGTGGTAAAAATTCAAAGCCAATATATTTGGGTCAAGCATTTATTCCATAACATTTTGAAAAAGAAAGTTCTCATAAATCAAGTTTAGCAGTCTTTCTTCCTCTTTATCCGATGTATTTGCTATAAATTTAAGGTTCAAAATTTAAAGTCTCTCTATATTACTTTTTTATTTATTCGAGTAATATAAAAGAAACCGTCAAAGAACAGGTTTTCGTAAGTTTTGGATTGATCTCGTGAATTGAAAAATTTGATATTGATTTTAATTTAGGCAGACTCAAACTTCACTACCGCCATCTCAGCCCCATCATCTCTTTCTATGTACATCTATAATTGCTGAGTTCATTTATTCTTTTATAAACTAATACAATCTCTATTTATTTTTATATTACCCTTTAATACTGATGACTTCTCCAATAAAGTTCTTATACACAAGGTCCAAAAGTTCTTAATACCCATTAGTGCCCATGGTCCTTTTCTAAGGACCCGCAAAATATTTTATAATATCTCATCAATAATTGTAGTTTCAGATATTTAAATAATTTGTCATAAAAATTATTAATTCTTTGAGATTTTACACTAGTTTCCTGGTGAATGTTGTCTTTAGTGTTGGTTCAGGTTTCAGTACTGTCTGAGTATCTTGAGAGGAAGTGCACTTTTAGTTTCAACTATTATTCAAACAAAAGATTTCCGGTCAGTAATACATATATTTGATTGATATTTTATATTTGGTAAATAAATGTTCTAAATATCCAGTGAAATAAAAAATAAATCTTTTAAAATAACATTATTTAAATATGGTATGCTCTAACTTGTAGCTTGATCCTGCCATTTTTTCCATTTTCTTTGGATACTCAATAAAATATAAAATGGCTTGCAAGGACAAGTTCACTATTTTTATAACTTTATCAATTTAGAAGCGAATGGATAAATGTAAAATTATTTCTATATTTATTATTATTATATGTATATATATATATATATATATATATATATATATATATATATATATATATATATATATATATATATATATATGTTTTTGGTAATTGTGTTTAATATGGCCGGATCCGAGTCATAGCTTATTTTGGGCTATTTTTCCTAACTACTTTTTCTGAGCTGAAATCTATTTTGACCAAGTTTATGGCGATTTCCGATTATATACTAGGGGGATGTACCCCCCAAACCCCCCAAATTATTGAAATCTCAGGATCATCGTAAGCCCATCCCTCCGACGAGCCGACCCTCAAAATAACCTTTACCATTTAAATTTTTTTTTTTCAGATATCCATGGCTTACACCGTTTCAACCAATTCATTTTATTCAGTTCGTAAAGCTGTAGAACATGCAAAACAAAATAACTCTCCTATTGATGAACAACTCATCGATATAGTTGAAATCCTCCGACTAGTAAGTGAACTAACAGATGAGGAAGACTTTGATGATGAGAGTTTAGATAATGAAAACAGAGGTCCAAACTTTATTTTGCTAGATGCGCTAGGAAGTATTGAACTTTATTGTTTTGACTTCGAAGAAGAACAAATAACAGAAAAAAGAGCAGAAGAAAGAAAACTTCAGGTTTTGCTTGGAAAAACATTGAGCCCAATTTCACCAAATTTCCTTCACCAACTACTGATGGATCAAATGAAAGCATAATAGCAATGAAAGATAAAGTAATTGGAAAAAGTTCAGTTAATATTTTTTAACTATATACAAATGATGATTTACTGGATCAAATGTGCACAGAATCTGTCATTTATTCCCCATAGAAAAATGTGCACGATTTTAAATTGTCAAAAACTGCTTGAAAAACCTTTTTCGAATACTTTTTTTCCAGGTATTACAGAATATCAAGTGAACGGCACTAAAGGAGTACTGATAAAGACTTATAAACTCAGATTATTAGAATGGCAATGCCAAGAAATTAATTTCTAAGCATAAAAAGTTTTTTTCATTTTTGTTAACAACGAAAATGCAGAAAGCATCAAAGATGATACCGGATTTAAATTTAAAGCACTAGCTGATGCTTTAAATGAGAAGTTCAAACAGTTTGGGGTATTTGCAAAGGAACCCTCAATAGATTTGCAGATCGCAAGATAATACAGGAGAAATTCTCTGGAATAATTCATAAGAGGAAAGCCAATAAGATTCCGTTTTAAACAGTAGATGCTGTGTTGTGCCATTAGTGATATTGTTTTCAAGCGGACCTATATCAAGAAAAGCAAATAAAATCCACATCACATGTCAATAATAACGAGATCCTAGGTACAAAAGTGGTCTTACCTATGATCAATCACCTAGAGAACCCAAATGATCATGAAATTTATGTTGATAATTTTTTAATCTTTTGATATGTTTGCACAAATGACGCCTTTAGGAATCAGAATCACAGATACCATACATTCACAAAACATCCAAATGTCCTCTGAAAGATGATAAGTTCTTAAAAAAGGAAAGATCATGGTTCTTATGAGTAAAGATTTGAAGAGTAAATTGAATATTTTAAATGTGGCATGATAGGAGTATCTTCACAATTGAAAGCAATCATCAGTCTTTTACCCTAGTTGGAAATGCTAAAAGATAGTCAACCAGTCAGAAAAAGAAAAGAGTTGTCCCCCAGCCCTTTATCATAGGCCAATATAATAAATATATGGGAGGAGTAGATCACTTAGACTGGCTCATTCAAACATATCGCATTTCTATTAGATCTAAGAAATAATACTTCCCTTTATTCACAAAATTGCTCGATATTACAATGATTAATTCATGGATCATATATTATTTAGTAACTGGGAATAGTTTGGCATTATTAGCCTTCAAGAAGTCAGTTACAAGAACTTGTTTGCAACTATCCTCAGATTCTGATCCTCAAAATTCTGGACGATCAAAGGTACTTTGTGCAAAAGTAATACCATAAAATAGTTTTTCTCCTACAGGAAATATTGTTGATCAAACTGAGGGAAGGAAACAAAGAAAATGTGGTCATTGTAAGAAAATGTTTCAAGAGAATGTAAAACATGTAATGTTGGACTTCATATGGGTCAATATATCCATAAATTGCATTCAAAGTAACCTTCTTTACTTAGAGAAAATAGGAATAAATAATTTTTTTAGGAATATGAGGCAGTCTACTTTGAATTAATAAATAAATTTTTCTTTCATTCAAAATTTGAAAGCTAGCATTTGTTTGAAGAAAGGTCTCTTAAGCAGAAATGCTCATTTTGCCCATGGTCTTAAAAAAAGACCAATATAAATATCTAAATTTTTCTAAGTATATTATAATAAATTTATATTTCTTTTAATTTCCTATGAAATAATGTCTTAGAATAAACAATTTTTGCAAAAATTCAAATAAAAGAATTTGGGCACGAATGGGTTTTAAATTGAGCGCATTTGTATACATGAAATTTACTTTGGCTTTTAAAAAGACATCTCGATCAATAGATTTACCCTGCCCTTACATTCATTTCTATGATTTTTCCATTTCTAGCTTTCTTTTTCTAATTGTCACGGTTGTACTTTCGCGTGTTAGAGCTTCTCTGGTCTTGAGATTTTTAGCCACCCCGAGGCATATAATTATTGGTTTAAGTGAATAGCGTCATTTAAAATTTAGGGCTAGGGCATGAAAATACTACGAGTAGTTAGCAAATTTCACACCAATCACATGTCAATTGCTATTGATTTAGTGATTTCAGTCTTAGTCTTTCCCAAATTCTGGAAATTATTCCACTTGTATCACAGAATCCCTTAGTTGACGATAACCGTGAACAAACCTTTTTGACGTAGTATCAAGCCGATGAACATCGATTCTCGTAACGGCTGTTGCAATTAAAATATTATCACTATGCATATAAGAAACAAAAATGTGACGTCAGAATATCCTGATTGAGAGCATTTAATAGGATCGTAGTAAATTTACATCGTTTCAGAGGCAGGGAAGAGCGCGGAATGAACAAAGAGGATAAAAAATTAGTTTCATAACTCTTATTTCCCCAAATGAATATATATCAATTCTATTCTTAAACTTAATTGTTGTAGTCCTATCAACAAAATTTATAAGTAAGATATTCCATGTCTGTGTTATTTTATAAAAAATAAATGTTGCAGCGTCAAATATTTTGTTTACTAGCTTAGAAACCGTCATTTCTAGTAGCTTATCGCTTAGCTAGCTCGAATATTGAGTCATAAAGTATATTAGTGAATCTGTTTATTATTTTAAACACTTCAAAAAGTTGGCCGCGCAGATGCCAATCTTGCAGTGAACGTAAATCAAGTTGCTTCAGCCTTTTCTTCGTACGATCTATTTCAAATTTCAAAAATTCATTTCGTCGCATGTGTGATGACCAAAATTGCATCGCATATTTCAAGTGAGGTCTTACAAAACATTTAAAACAAATGAAAAGTAATAGCTTTTGATTTAAAAGCCAAATATCTAAGAATACATTTTAGAACCTTAATTCTGTTTTTATGACGCTAGAGTGAGTTAATTATTGTTTTTTTTTAAATTTTAGATCACTCGAGGTGAAATTTAAATCCTTTACTCTGTGGACTGTTTTGATCATCGGAGTTTATTATGATCTATGTGCATTACCTTCCCACTTGTACACTTTGAACTGTATATGCTATCTTTCTGACCATTTAACTATTTTATCAGTCTTTAAATAAGTTTCTCACTGTTATTAGAATATATTTACCCAGTACCTAGGTCCGTGTCCTCAGTCGATTTTTCAAATTTTACCCAATAAATTCATATCAATATTACTGATATATGTTTAAAAAATCAAGGGTTTATCCCTCGCTACAGCCCCTCCCTCTTCTTTGCAGATGTTAAGTAAAATGAAAAAAAAGAACCTAACCACAGATGCAGGAGGACTACCTAGAATACTGATGGCCGAAGGACGCGCAAATCTCCTGAACTTGCACACGTTTGACAATTAGCCGTAATCTAATTTAATCCACCTGCGTACACGCAAACTAAACTAATCTAACGTCGGCTAATCCAAGTGAACTTAATCGTTTAGTGAAACTGATCTTAGTTTTAGGTGACTACCTTGTAAATAAAATTGAAAACAGTTCGCTATAATATGGGACAAATTTCTGAAACTATTTTCGAAAACCTGTTTTTCTATCGTCAATATGACTAAATTGGAAGTCCTTTCTAAAAATTGTTTCTGAAATAAGTTTTATTATAATATGATAATAATAAATTTTTAGCCCTTTTAATAATATTCGCCAACAACTGTGTGCCTATATTCTTGGAGTGATTCTTAACTTGAGATTGAGAAACTTGGAAAATCAAAGAGAGGATGAGTCAATTTTGGAACTTTACTCGACGTGTAATCTAGAGTATTGCCCAGATCTCACTTATGGTATATTTTATTAACTTTTGATTCCATGATTACACCTTCAGATTATCTTTATCTCGAGGTTTGATGACTCGCCAGCCCTTCCATTCGTTATTAACTTCATCCTTCTGATTTATCTTCTTTATCTATGCTTTAATTGAATTTAAGTTTGGAATTTTTACTTTTGCCTCAATGATCGTCTTATTACTCCCACATTCTGCGATTGAAGAAGTAAATAGGAGGAAGAATTAATCCCACGGAATAAGAGAATCTAAATTTAAGTGTGATAAATGAAAAAGATAGTGATCATGGAGGACATTGGCAGAGTTCCTTGAGTGTATAGAACAAAAGTAATGGAAATTTATACAAATAGAAATGAAGAGAATAAAATAAACAATAGAAATGAAAAAAATAATAATCATGAGAAGTGGTCAAATACATGAGTGAATTTTAATATCTTCTGACGATTGACGAAGGAGGTTGTTAAATCGAGTACACACAATGGAAACTGAGACTCAAAAAATACGATCATCCACTCTCTTCATTTGTGTTAAGACTAATGTGTGAGATAAGCTGGCACGATTTTACATTTTTTTGAAAGATCACCAAATTTAAAAAAGGATTATGAAAACACGTTTTCAATGAAGGCAGTCTAGAAACGATATGTTGTTTTCCATGATTTTCTCTTTTCGTTAATCCTTATCTCTTTTTAAAGCCATAACTTGACTTTAGTGAGTCTTTTTGGAGGTTTATTTACTTCCAAACCTGAATGAGATATGAATTTGAGGAATTTTAAGCGTCACAAATATGGTATCATTTTCCACGAAATTGAAGAAGTTAAATAATCCATTTAACTTGAGTTGATCTTTAAATTTTAGCGGAAAATATTTTCAGGATGTGTATTTAAAATACATCTGCAAAGGTTTATATTTTTTTAACAGAAATTCCGATATAAAAGACATGTACTTTAGGATTATATGAATGTATGGTAGATGGGAATTATTAGAGTATTGGAAGTTCGAAAAGGCCGGCTGATGAGAGCGCCAGGTTGTCCGGATAGATAAGGTAACCGGACAGGTGTCTTGTTCTTCTCTACTCTGACTACATATCATCCCTTATGGCTGCATGGCAAAGAAGAAGGGAGACGTGGATGCTGGAATTTAAAGTTCCGTGCCATTACGCACCAACATTTCCTGAAACTTATAAAGCACTATCATGAATTTTATAGAGCGCTAGAATCATTTTTTTTATAGAATGCTACCGTGAATCTTATATAGCGCCACCATGAAACCTTTGGCGCTACTATTAAATTTTTAGAACGCTACCATTAAACCTGTGAATAGTTACAATAAAACTTATAGACCATTACCATGAAACATATAGAAAGCTACCATGAAATTTACAGTGTGCTCCCATGTATCGTACACTACGCTACAATGAGACTTATAGAGCATTACTATGTAACTTATAAAGTACTACCGTGTAAAATTGGTTGAGCTCTTGGATGAATCTTGTAGAACGTTACCCTAATACCTATAGAATGCCTCGATGAATTTTTACGAACGTTAGCATGAAATTTACAGAACTATAGCATGAAAAATAAACCGCTTTTATTAAATTTATAGGAGGCTACTAAGAAACTTCTAAAACGTCAGCATGATACTTGTGAAGAGCTTCTATGAAACTTATGTAGCTCTACGATGATTTATTTATAAACGACCATGAAACTTATGTAGCTCTACGATGATTTAGTTATAAACGACCATGAAACTTATGTAGCTCTACGATGAAACTTATAGAACGCTACCCTGAAACATATAGAGCGCGATGATGATTTGTAAATTTATAAAACCCTAACATAAAACCTGTAGAGCGCTACTATGAAACATAGAACTCTACGATGATTGTTTTTATAGAACACTACCATGAAACTTATAAAGCTCTATCACACTTCTATTAATCTGCTTAGCCTCTTTGTTCTCCTATTTCACTTCACTATGGGCGATCCCCTCAGAGTTCCATGCGTCTTTTTCTTCTTTCAATGTTATGTGTTCTGTATTTTTGCTGAATAAATACACTGAAAAACTGTATGTTTCCTTATTAAGTGAATGTTATTTGTAAGTTTGGTTGGTCGTTTGCATGAATTTCATTTTGGCAAAGGAAAATTGAGCGAAACCAATTGAGCTCAAATCATTTTGAACGAAACATTAGCAGCAAAAGGCAAATTGAACGAAACCAATTGGGCTCAAATCATTTTGAACGAAACATTAGCAGCAAAAGGCAAATTGAGCGAAACCAACTGAGTTCGAGTCATTTTAACTGATACATTAACAGTAAAATCATACTAAGCGAAATTTCGTAATATTATATGCAAAACTCGACCTAGCAACATTCATACTTCAGAGGACAATAACAATGAAATTATAAAATGAGCATTTATTTATTTGTAATATTTATGTTATATGTATTATCTCCGAGATAATTGGCAACGGTCGAATCTTTTCTTGATACAACCATTATTCTAATTCCGCCAGATCTAATAACTCTTCTTTCTTCGAGGCTCTTCTGCCATTATTCCCCAATAGTAGTCGTTTCCAGAGACTCTTCTCCTCTGAGAACATCTGTGGGGAGCCAAACTGTTGGCGAACTACATGATAAAGTTCTTTGCTTAACTTAGCTGAAGATGATGGGTTATAGTTAATGCAAATTAAATGTCATAACTACGACCATACAGTGGATAAATGTTCTTAAGTTATGGGAGGATTCTTAGGCATATATTTCGTTTTGCCCCCAATCACCTGTATCGCTCGAAACGACCTTTGCTCATTTACCAGTATTCTGACTTCTCCAATCCATCTTCGACCTACTGGTACAAAATCATTTGTAGTTGGTTCATTTGATTCGAGAATACTGCAAAATATCATAGACAATAGTGGATTGGCAGATTTACTTATGAAATGGTGCGTACGAAAAGACGTAGAGTTTCCCTCTTTTTCCCATCTGAATCAGATAAGGAAGAGGGATTTAGTCTCAAACTATAATTATTCTGTTTGTTTCCCCAAACGAATCCTTTATTTCTTATTTTTATCGTTATTTCTTCCACCCCCAAAAGCAAATAGATTAAGGGAAACATTGATGCATGGATTTCTAAAGGGTATGTTCCATTACGTTTCTCATAGCATAGTAACTCGTCGCAACAAAGACACATAGCATTTGAGTGAGCGTGACTAAGCCATCTTAGCGCCGATGTAGCACCTGCAACGAATCAGTCACGGAAATTACTAAGTGACCATTATTATAGGAATTGAATATGAAATATGAATGAATTTAGCAGCAGAGAACCGTTTAGATATTACCATATTACAACTATTTTAAATTATAAAATATTCAATATTGGAAATTAATATGAAAACCGTAGCTGATAAGTTTGCAGGATTAATTTACCGTTAAAAAGACTGAATTCTACCCTTGCATCAGATCAGGTAATTCTTTTACCTATTCCCTCAAGGTCGTTCTAGAGATTGAGAGTACTAATGGATTTTGGTATAAATTGATCTGAGTGGTCCATTATGTAAGTTCTCTACCCTCTTAAGCTCAATCATCTTTTTAACTTTCGAGGATTTTTCCTCATCTAAAATATCAGGCGTTCTTTCAAAAAGCTACTTTGGTTATTTTTTACACAAGTTATTATCACTTGAACATTAGCAGCAGGAGATTCCAGTCTTGACACCGGGTTGTTTTGGATCCTTTCTCTTTGGTATTCAGTGCCAAGTATCTTTTATCGAGGCTTGAACTCTGTGTCTTCTAAAATCGTGATCTTACCGGCGTGACGAACCTGAGTGTATGGTATCTTAGCGGTGAATTGTAAATGTAGTAGGCAAGTAACCTGGTGCGTAATTCGGAAACATGAATATTAACGAAGTCGATCGATCTGCCTCTAATTATATTGATTAGAGACGAGGTTAGATGCAGGTTGGGAAAGCTTTTGTTTGTTAAAGGACTGGGGAGAAATGAAGTCATGCAGCCTCTCCTTGGGTGAATTGATGGAATGTACTTTGATGGATTTAAATTTTAATTAAAAATACAAAAAAAAATGAAATAGTGGCTATTCCACCATACTTAGAAAAAAAGGTAGCAATGAAAGTGGAGGATTATTGGAGCTGATCATCTGTGAGAGAGAGAAAGCCAGAGATGACAAAGGAGGAGACTTCTCGGCGCTTTATGTCATCTTATTTGATTACACTCCCTTTACACACAGGCAATTCCATCTGAATTTAAATGTGTTGGTTCTGATTCAACACATTAATATGCAGGTGGAATTGTCTGTCGGTAAGTGAGGTGTAATGGAAGAAGATGATGTAAAGCAAAATACAACATGTAGAATGCGTGGATGGGAAAGGAATCCTTAAAATTTGGCTTCATATTTTCAATTGCATCTTCTCTTGCACAACATTTATGGTTGAAGTAGTGGAAACTGCAGACACTTATAGGATAAATAACCATGCTGCAGCTGACATCTGGAGGATATCTTACAATTCCGTCTCTAACATATGCAGTTTCGCGCCTTCCCGACCCCAATGATCGCCAGAAGATCTACAGCTATATATCTTTCACATATTTTCACTTCCGCTATTTTCACCACTTTCATAACAGATCTTTAAGTGGATCCTGGTTCCTCTCCGGGAACCAATCGCTCCAGAAGGTCTCATAGGGCTCTAGAATGATTACTTCCAGTCCGATTCATAATTTACATTATTTAGGGACGATATTAGTACTCAGTGAATCGTTCCTTCCCCTCTCTGCTTCCAGACCCCCTCCCTTCTTCCTATGGGTGCAGGTCTTTAATTTAGAGAAATTTTGCCCCATTTTAAGAAATCCTTTTCTTAAAATCTCCTTTTCACCTCTTTTATATTTTATCCCCGCTTTTGTTTTAATGTTTATACATAAGATATCTTCCCTTTTTATCGCTATTCGCTTCTCCTTGCATCCCATTATTTCATTTATCGGAATTTACCATTTTTACCCCAGGCCCGGGTAAAGAAGATAGTCCGCTGTCTTGCGCATCGAGGCCTTATTCGGCGAGAAGGGACTCGTGAGCCTTTCTTCCCTTGCCTTGCATTTCAAGATCCGTTTGTCCGATACATGAATGGGGTTTGTTTTGAATGTAGTGGAGTAAAGGAGTACAAGATTCTTTGTCAACAAAGATAAGAAACTCAATTCAATAATCTCTTAACGGATCATTCGAATCAGGGGTTTGTGACGCATGGACGAATGAATGAATAAATTAATGCATATATGAATGAATGAATGGATTCTCGCTTACATCAAGCAACTCAGTGAGGCTAAGCAAGTACAAGTTTTAACATCTATCAATCATTAGTCCTTACATGAGGCGGCTAAAATAATGGATTATTCTAATTAGGAAATGGTAAACTTTTAAGTAAATTTCATGTTTGGAAAGATGTCCTTTGAAATCTGCACACTTCTTGATACGAAGATAAAGAATTTCAAAGAGATTTTTCAAAATATTAGCGTTGATTCAAGCATTGGTTTCAGGAAAAGCATTATTTAGCTCGCTAAAATAAGAAAGTGCGTTTCTCAAGGAGAATTCTTTGACAAAATCCCATAGAAAAAGAGTAAAGAGTCGATAAGTCTGGATATACATGAGTACATCGGCGGTATGTGAAGTCTTACTGAAACTCATCATTTTATTTGCTGTAATTGGCTTCCCATGACTTGTTTCAGTATCTTCAAACTAGTGTGGTGCACAAATCTTGTTTCCATTCAGTACAAATCAAAAAGTTATGTATATTTTGAGAATGCAAAGTTTCTTAAATTGCTAAAAGGGTTTAGTAGCTGACCATTTTCAATAACAGCTGGCAAACAAATGTGTCATTCGTCGCTGAATATGATTTTGAATTTTAATTTATTTTTACTGTAGCTTTTTGGAATGTTTCGAAAGTGTTGAAAGTTGCTGGAAGCATTTGATTTGTCACAACTTAAGCTTAAGTTCCTAATTTAAATTATTTCGTATGTTTTCTTTTCAAATCTGTCTCAACAGCCACTTTTCCCAATGATCTCTTTATATAATCATTGATAAATACCCTCATGAATTCGATGTTTGTTTCAGTAGCCTTGATTCTCTTAGTTTCACGAGCCAATTCAAGAAATGCAACTGAAACTTCATTAAGAAAAAAAACTACCGATTTTCACTCATCAGCAGGGGTTCTCGGAGCAGCAATGAGTCCCAGAAGTACGGCGTGCAGGCCTACCGATGTGTTAACACCCCCTGGCGCCTACCAACCACTGCACTTCCCCCATGCTGCCTTATGCGTTCTGCATTTTTAAGCAGAGGCTAAAGGAAGGATTCCTCGATCACAAACTAGGATCGAGAGTGCCTATAGGCCAGCACCAACAGACCGGTGTCTCGGCAGCTCCCTGCAGCCGAGGATGAAGCCTTCTCGTCTCGAGTCTCTTCTGCCACCAGGGTCCTTCTCCCCAGGTCAAAATACGGGTCCAAAGCCTGCACACATTCCCTCCAGTTTAAAACTAGTGCAGGTTTGGTGCTCTCAATACGAGGGCATCCGTTATCATCGACCTCGATGGACTTCCCAAAGCAACGCAAGCGTACTTTAGTTTTTAATCCTGTTTTAGGTACGTTTCTCAAAGGTAATTGGTTAAATATATCCTATTATTGTTAGTCTCTCTTTAGTACTTTTGTTGATGCAATTGCAATTTTTTTCTGATTTATATTAGTGTACTTTTGTAATTTCCTTAGAACATCCCGGATGGAAATGTGATTATTGGTAGCTTTGGCGACACATCCTCCCCGACCCTTCTCTTGGAGAGTTGCTAGAGGCCACCCTTTCAATTTCGGATTGTTTTCATACACATTTTCGTCCATATGTAACATTTCATTAATATAATATTTAAAATAACTTTAGCTTAATAAAATCTTGTAATGACTTTAAGTTTTTATCATAAATAGGTCAAGTAGTTTTAATTGTAACTGGCACATTTTAGATACTCCATAATGTTATAGCAAGCTCCATTTTCTTTGGAATGGTAAGCTGAAAATTGGCAATATGCTGACGCGGGACATTATTTCAAACTTCTTAAAGGCCTTAATATAACTCTTCTTTGTATTTTGGCTGAATCTTGGCATTTAGTGGGAAAAATAGGTCCATAAATTATCAATAATACTCAGGTCTGTAGGCTAAGGGACACACAATTCATTAATTGAACTTCTTCAAACCCTTTTTCCTTAATCAGTAAGATATAATTTTATATCGGGTGTTTAGAGTCATTATCATACTTAAAAACATAGTTAAGATGACATTGTTTAATAAATCCTTGACTGACAACCAAACCCTGATGTAATAAAAGCCTCACTTTCATTCTGTTTAAAATATCATTGACAACATTAATTTAATTTAGCCCCTCTCCAACACTTCGCTTTACATATTTCTCTTTGTCCTGAAAATCTCGAATTGTTCATTGTCCCATTTGTGCTGGAGCCAATGTAACTATTTTTCTTTATCCATTTTGGCAGATATTGGTAGATATTGTTTTTCTTTAGTTGTACGAAAATAACCTCGTTCTTTAGTAGCGCACCCACATAAGGATGTCAAGTCAGATCTAGAGACTTATGTGCCCTGCAGGAAGATCTACGGCTTAGATCCTTCACATATTTGTACTTTCTTTAGCTTCACTGACGAGTTTCATTACATCTCTTATAAACCTTTTGCGTGATACAGCCTCGCTGCTATTGCTGTTTAAATTCTATAAAGAAAAATCTTTACTAGTATCCTCTTGATGGACGATGGATAAAATTAAGTTTCAAAGATTAGGGACAGTTCATAAGATACTTGATCACAGGATTTGCTTCTATCGTCTGTTGTGAGTTGAAGATATTTAGAATTAATTTTTTACACACTTTTCAAAGTTTGGACATATTTTTTATCCTATTTTTATAAGTTTTGAATCCTCAACGTTAGAATGAGACTGCAGATCTTGAAATGAAAGTATTTTTTCTTATTTTAAGATTAAAAAAAAGCCGTTTTAATAAATAAGACACCGCTTAAAGCTGCTTCCAATTAACACTTCGAATTTTTACATTTTTTCCCGCTTTAAATAATCTGAAAACGTAAAAATACAGGTATCTTAGATCAGACTGACCCCCCCCCCCCCGTCCACACTGAAAAAAGTTTACATTTTTTTGTTCTTTTACGGTTTTTCTAACTCCAAAAAATTAAATGCTATGGAAACACTACATCGAGTTAAAAAAAAATGATATAAAAAAGGCGCAGCAGCTGGGTACTACCTAATAGCCGATTCGAAACAGAAGATAAACTCTTCCTGTCATTCTGTAATATTAAAAGCGAATTCGGACATGTTTATGGAAATAGAGCGACACACTATTGTTATAAATCTACTTGCTCGTGTGGTTAACTACAGTAAAGATATCAGCTTCTTAAGAGCTATGATAATAGTGTATATATATATATATATATATATATATATATATATATATATATATATATATATATATATCCATAACCCTATATTTTAAGAACGAGATTTTTTGAAGGTGTTTGAATAGGATTTTTTTATCAAAGTTATTTCTAATAATTCCTTTATAAGAAGAAGAGGAAGAAGAAGAAGAAGAAGAAGCAGAAGAAGAACAACAACAAAAACAAGAAGATGATGAAGATTAATATGAAGAAGATTAAGTTGAAGATGAAAAAGAAGAAGATGATGAAGAAGAAGTAGATGAAGATGAAAATGAAAATGATGATGAAGATGAAGAAGAAGATGAAAATGAAGATGAAGAAGATGAAGATAAAGAAGAAGAGAAAAGGGTGTTCAGGGTGTTGAAATAAAGAGTCTATAAAGGGGATATAAAAAGGCGGTTAAGATTAGCAAATAAGGCCGTAGGCCACACCCCGCAGGGGTGCCTGTGCAACCAAGCTCTTCGTGTTGGGGAAGAGAACAGCGGCTTGTATATATATATATATATATATATATATATATATATATATATATATATATATATATATATACAAAGAAGGAGCAACTACAGGATCTGCGGGTGATTATACAACCACCACAGGGCTATGCCATTTTTATTTTCTGTCTTTCAAATAAAATTTGAAAACAGAAAGAAAGGTGCAGAAACCTGGTTTAGTTGACTATAAATACATATAGTACATGAGGAATAAGAATTGGACGCGAATGAGCAAATGAGACAAGAAACCGGAGGGGTTTTTTAAAGGCAAGAGAGAGGGACATTAGAAGAATCCAGAATCAAAGGGAGCAGAGGGCGGCACAGTGAAGGCGATCCTTTACCGAGAAGACAGAAATAACGCCAGATGAAAAAAATTTTTGAATTCCTGGCCGGGACTCGAACCTGGGTCTGCTGATTGCTGGTCAGATGCTTTACCGATAAGCTACCAGGCACAGTAACTGACCGGCAATCAGCAGACCCGGGTTCGAGTCCCGGCCAGGAATTCAAAACTTTTTTCCCCTCGCGTTATTTCTGTCTTCTCGGTAAAGGATCGCCTTCACTGTGCCGCCCTCTGTTCACATCCTTGAGAATGGGTTCCTACCCGAAGCGTAGGTACCAAGAAGTTATAATATAGTAATGAACTTCCTAAATTTAACCTGCCTATTTATCCTAAAAATACGTATATATATATATATATATATATATATATATATATATATATATATATATACCAGGCAATGGTTTCGCTACTATGATTAAAATCGAAAATCTAAAAAAAAGCAGCCATGGTTTAATTTTTATAAATTTTCTGAACTTTGCCAATTATAATAATTTTAACAGTGAACTCTAAACTAAAATTTTTCTCCTTTCAAAATATGACGTTGCTAAAATATAGAGTTATAGAAGAATAGAAGAATAAGATATATAAAAATAAATTTTCTGAACTTCACCATTTGTAATTCTCCCAGTTTTAAAAAATTCACAAAATCTCGATACTTATATTTATTTCAGAACTTCACCATTTTGTTTTTTGATATTATAAAAGAATCATTAGAAATAAATTTGATAAAAAAACATAATTCATAACTAAACTAAGATGAAATTATTATTCAAATACTAAAAAAAAATCCCCTTCTTAAATTATAGAGTTAGTAATGATGATGATGATGATGATGATGATTATATATGGTCTCAGTCGCACTATGAATTTCGAAGTCGCAAAGTCGAAAGTCGCAAACGTTTTGAAAAAAGTCAGGCTAAGCAAAGTCGCACCGCCAATTGTCCGTGACTTTTGCCGCGACTTTGAACCAGAACAAAGATGACTTTTTAAAACAAATTGCCGTGGCTGTTTTAAGCCAGTGTTAAAGCCATTTTTGGCTAAAAATGTCAAATTTAATCCAATATCTGTTTTTCTACGGTGCTCTTGAAGGCCATACAAATAAATCCGAGAGCACTTGTCCTCGAACTAATAGGAAAAGGTTTGAGAGGCGAGATTGGTCTTCCAAGCACACTTGAAGGCATAGATGAAGGACAAGGGGCGTGTCGCAGTAGGCAAAGAATACAAGTTCAATGACCAAAGTGCAGAGAGCTGGATCAATAATTAAGCGCAGGCGAGTGCAAGGAAGATGCAGAATGAGAAAGAGCCAGAGCGTAGGATCTTTGGGAGAGGTTCAGTAATTAAGAAAGATAGGAAGCTCAGCGGCGATAATTTCATATTACTAATAAGGATTACCTCGAAGTTGATCATAGGATCGAAGGTGTAGCCAGGAAATATCGCAAAGTAGGGAACTACATGAAGGAAACATCCTCGATGGTGAGAAAAGCACGGGTTACAAAGTTTTGAACAAGGCGAAGGCGTCCTATGTAGAGTGAAAAAGTGTGATCTGCGTGAAGTGTATTGCAGTAGTCAAGGCAGTAAGCAACGAAAGCGTATATCAAAATTTCCAAAATATTTTGATCAAAGCAGAACGGATAATGATCCTGAAAAAGCAGAGTGGGAATTTACATCTTGTAGGTTAGTAACAATGATTTGAGAGATAATTGACTATGAAAACGTCGCGAAAGTGAATCAGAGAGTAACCGGTAACACCTCAGCTTTGCTATGATTGAGTTACGAAGTTAGGTCTTGGGTCATTGGGAAATGACGTTATTTGCGGAAAGAAGATTTCTAAGATAGAAAACAAGGCTGGGAAGAGAAATATATTAGCGTGGTATAAACATAGATATGGATTGATAGGCCAAAGCGACACATGATGTTAAGGAGAAGAAAAGATATACACGAAAAAGGAGCGCACCCAGAACAGAACTTTCGAAACACGAAAACGGATCCTTGCTGGTCTAAAGATTTTACGACCTATATGTAAATACTCAGTACAAAATCTTAGCTACGAGGGTAGTCAAAGGAATTTCAAGAAAGGCCGAGAAATCTACAAAGCTGATGAAGAACAGGGGCGGGGGGAATCACAAATCATGAACTATCTTGTTAAGAAGAAGTTAGAGATTTCGACAGATTGATGGGGGGGGAGGGGAAGCATAAGCTTCAGAAAAAGAAACAAGAAGTTTGAAAAATGTGTGTTGATTTTTCTTTTGTGAGAATACAGAAAATGTAGATTTACCTGGCAGATTTCAGAAGTGTGGCGTTTTATAGGAGTAAGTAGCAACGCTATTGATGAAGGAGAGACTAAAAACTTTGAGTACTAAGAGTCCGAACAGCACTAAATCTTTTCTTAAAGGTTCTCCTTTACCTTTTTATTTTCTCCATAGTATCATAGAACCAAGGAACATAGGATTGGTGAAAAGATAGGGGTCGTGGTTTTCAAGATTGGAGGAGAGGATACGGTAAACAGAAAGAACACAGGGAATTTTTGAGGTTAATTGTGGGAGTGGTAGAATCCAGCGAGGGAAAAAGAAAGGTAATATCCAGTGTCAACAGATTATGCTCAATGTAGGTAAGACTAAGATCATCAGACGTCATCTATTACATTCCTTGGCTTTGGCCAAATAATCGTGACATGAATTATTTTTTACAAAAATAAATAGTTTGGTCCTTTCATTAAAAATGGAAAATAATTGCACTCTCACAATTTTGTCTACACTTATTCACAAAAATTTTCAAGGTTTCCTAGATGAGGATTATGGCAAGCCTACGTGTTTCTTCTATGTTCCTTTGTGCCCAACGATTTGTCTCCGTGGATATTTTGACACGGAAATTGCTCAAATATACAATACTTGGTATTAAATTGTGCTACCCTCTTTACTTTCGATATTTTTTTTTAAAAAATCACACGAAAAGGCATTTTTTTATAATAATAACACCAGACACTATTATTGCTGGTACATGAAATGCAGTCTGCTTGACAATAATTGAGTCTAGGCTTGTCTCTCTTGACTTTAGTGCCGCCTTTGACACCTTCAACCATAATGGTTTTATTTTTAAATTAAAGTCTGTTGGCATTGGTGGTAGAGTGTTAAGTATTTTAATAGAGTTTTTACCTAATATACAACAACGTGTTGTTGCCATTGGGTGTTTTAGTCCTTATTTTAGATCATATTCTGGAGTTCCTCAAGGTAGCGTTCCTGTCCTTTGCTTTTTATATTATATACTAGTGACATGGGGTTTAATATCACTAATAAAATTCTAGCATATGCTGTGACACCTTAACTATTCTCATGTTCCATCTCCTGCAATGAGACTGGGTGTTGCAGACAGCCTCACTGAGGATTGGAATAAAATTCATTCCTGGTGTTTTCAGTGGGGTATGAAATTGAACCCTAGGGTGTCTAAGGAAATACCTGTGAGTCGTTCTAGATCTCTCTTACCTGAACATCCCAATTTGTTATTAAATGGTGCTTTGATCTACAAGGCTGACCAGTTCAAGCTCTTGGGAGTAACTCTAGATTCAAAACTCACTTTGAAACGCATCTAAGATATATGTCTTGAGATATCTCGCAAAAATTAGGCATTCTTCGTAAATTTAAGAAAATTGATGAGGATGAGGTTGTTCTTCGCAAGTGTTTCTTTTCTTTTATTCTACCTCATTTTGAATATTGCTCTGCTGTATGGAGTTATGCTGCAGACTCTCATCTGAGATTGCTTGATTGTGCATTTAAATCCGTAAGATATTTACTATCAAATTTGAATTTATAGATTGATCATCATAGATATGTTGGAGCTCTTTGTATTTTATTTGAAGTAATGAATGATGTGAATCATCCTTTGCATAAATTTCTGCCGAGATTTTATCAACCAGCCAGATTTTCTAGGTATTCTAAGGCTGTAAATTCCATGGCATTCGAAATTGGTCGCCATTCTACATCTCAGTTTTCTACGTGCTTTTTATTGAGCCTATGTAGACTGTGGAATACTTTGCCCACAAATATTGGGACTGCTCCTACGCTTGATAAGTTTAAAAGATTGGCTAATATATTTTTGTTGCGTAACCCTGGGGCTGTTTAATTCTTTTTCCTTTCTTTTTCTTTGACCTGCACTGACACCTCTTGGTGTATAAGTTCCAAAATTTTCACTGTGGCTCTTTGCAATATCTATATAATAATAATAATATAATAATAACAGCTAATTCTGATCTATACCAAACACTTGTAAAATCTTTCCATAAAAAAACAGGTTTTATTTAAAAAATCTAATGTATAGATTGTTAAGAAAGTTATATTGGAAAGACGCAAGTAACAGTGTGAGGATGAAAAAACATCAATACAATTTTCGTCATTGCAGCGAGAAAATTGCTTTATTTATGAGAATGTGTCCCCTTATATGATTAACTGAGAGAGCGCCAAAGAACTCCTCCATTAATTGTGTTCCAGCAAACAGCATCCGACCAGAATTTAAATATTATAAATCATCGGTTGTTTTCTCTTGACTCTTTTATTAGTAACTTTATTAAATCCTCCAATAGAAAAAACCTTCTACAAGGAACTCTGTCTCCCCCTTTTCTCTCTTATTCTTATCTGCCAATTATCACCGAAGAACATTTTCTGGACTGAAAAGAGAACGAAAGCCAATATATGCAGATGGAGGGAAGTTTAAAGGTGTTTACTATCATTTTTTAAAGACAGTATCATTCTATTTTAATAAAAGTATAGAAAGACCACATGTTCTTTCTCCACGTACCTGCGATGCCTCCATGGCCACGTTCGTAGCGTAACTATTGGAAGAATTGTATCTCGAGGTGGAGATGGAAACGAAAATATTGAGATGATAATCGCTGCTGAGTACCAACCACTAAGCAAGTTGTATGCCTGGCTAATTTCAACGTCCCGCTCAATTACTTGATGAAACCAGAAGTAATCCCATGCAGCGATCATTAAGGAATCTCTCTGAATGTCAATAGAAACCCAATTCAAATCCCCCAAAAGCTAAGGGAAAATTGTGAGGGGGCAAATTGGCAGAAATAGAGGTCAGACACAACAAAATTATATTTCACCACTGCTTGCTGATACTAATCCTGAGGATATCGACGAGGCGCTGTAAGGATTGAATAAAAAAAAGAGGGTGTGCTGAAAAGCAATCATATAGACTACGTACACCACCATATCATAATAGAAGTGGACTCCATGCATGAAACGCCTACATCGCCAAGTAGAAGCAATATATCAAAGAGGAGTCATAAAGAATTCTCAAGAGCAGAATTGAAGGGCAACCTCCACGTAAAAAAAAAAAATAATGAATAGCGCCGGGGAATTAAAAACGAAAGAGAAATAAATTAAACAGATATTCCATGAATACTGGGAATCTGCATTCCATATAAGCAAAGAGGAAAAGGAACAATTTTGATATCAAATTTAAAAAACAAATAATCGACGAGCTGAACGAAATAATGGAAGGAGCAAACTCTAACGTCTATGAATCGAAGCCACGAAAGAATCCAGTGATATATGAAACAGTAATTTATGGATAAAAAGTTCTGTGAACTCAACCAGCAAAATAAATAAATACACCAGATGATGAAAGAATTAATCGGAATTTGTTCTAAATTAACTATTTGGAACAATCTTCTACCGATGATGTTTTCCTTTCTTTTATCCTTCAGAAAATACAAAACAAAGTAAACACGAAAAGGTAAATATAATTTCGAACACCTAAAGGTAACCATTGCCTTAATTCGCAGTGCAAGTAACACACAAAAAGCACAAAATTAACCTAACAACAACAGTTTGAACGCCAAAAAATACAAACATAGTAAACAAAGAAATAAGAACCAATATTAGACTGACCCTCAGACAACTAACCTCCCAACCTCACCACCTTACATTTATATGTTTAATAGTCATTCCATGTAATCTTTCACACGATTAATGATGTTTTCCTTTCTTTTATCCTCCTTTCTTTGTACTGTTTTTGTTTTATCTAATTTGAATAAAGTTATGTATGTATTTATTCATTTTCATTTGCCATTTATGTATTTATTCATTTTGATTTGTCATTTATGTATTTCTTATTTTTTCATTCTCTTCCTATCGATCTTCCTTTCTTAGACTTTCGATACAGTTTCTGTTGGGAAGATTATAATCTCTTTTTTTTCTCTCCTGCCTTCCTGGCTGCAAATTACTGTGTGATTTTCTTTTAGTCGATCTTTCCTTCCTGTTTCTACACCCGTTGTTGAATGTAAGTACATCATGTGTTTTGCTTTCCTACATATATGTTGAGTCCTGTAAAACATTCAATGTTTTCATGTTTTCCTTGAGAATGAACTGAATAAAGTTTGAAATTACTTTGAATGCGCGTTTCATCTTTCCTGTGAGGCATTATATATATATATATATATATATATATATATATATATATATATATATATATATATAGCAGGAATATGAAGATATATGCGATGGTTACGAACATTTAATTTTCCGGACTTTTTGGTCATTAACGATGACCATCATCAGCAAATTCTTAAGCGGAAAACAAGAACAAGAAATTCACTATAAACCACAGCAAGAAAGAATTATAAGGGCCGGGCGAACAATCCAAAATAAGTTAGATCAGGGGGTATGTAATCGAAGCAGATATTAATAGATGGAGCGAAGCAAGTAATTCAATAAAGTTAAATTTTAAGTGATTGAACATTAAGTGAATATGAATAGACTAAGGCACGAAAGTTCAAATATTAAATAATCAATAATGGAGGGGCCAAAGAGGACGACTAAAACATTAAATTAAGGAAAAGTAAATCATAAAATAGATCATTTGGATATAAATAGGACGACCTAAAATAAAAATAAAAATTTATCTGCACGAGTACTAACCTTATTTCGGTGTAGATAGGAGTATCAACTGATATTACGGACAGAATTAGGAAGAAAGAAAACTATTAAGGGGGATGTGGTTGGTGTACGTTTGTCTCTATAGGGAATAATTTGAGGCATGATGAATAATCATTGAGTTCTGGGTTTATTTGTTTAATGTAAAGTGATTCAAGAATTTTTAAATCCAGAGAAGAGGAGGCAGAAAAGAGTATACTAAAGGAATCAGGGTCAAGCGGATGGTTATGTTTTAGTAAATGTTTTATTACACTGTATGTTAGCAAGTACTAATCCTCTAAAAAGGCTATATTAAACTTAATTTACGTAGATATGGCAGAAAGACAGTATGTTGTTAGAGGTAACTTAGCGTTGGACGAAGAATATAAAGATAGTAAGTTAAGGAAGATGAAGTCAAATATTCAAGCCGACCGATATTAAGACCATCTCAATAATGAGTAATTACTTCGTATCGGGCGCGAAGTGCGAACGTTGGTTGTACAACACCCGTATGATCGCAACCCTTGGTGTCCAGAAATATTTCACTGGAATTTACCATAGAAGTCCTAACTATTGTTTATACTTTTGGTCGATTCAGATATTTGCACATTAAATTTATCTCAATTTAAACATAATATGAGATGGTTAGGTAACAGTTTCTTTTCCTCTAGAGAGAGATCTTCCTCAAAAGCGAAAATTATCATGAATTTCTTGAGCTCTCAAATGAAACATGTCGGACTGAATGGTGTTGCACTGATATCAGTTGAACGAACTCTCAATTGCACTGAATTAATAAAATAATTTGTAGCTCAGAGATCAAGGAAAGCTCCACTCTGTGAAGAAAAAGAATTTGTTTTACAGTTCTAAATTTCAATTGATGTTTTTTCCCTTTAATATAGGTTTATATTTCTTATCTTCTCGGGTATTTAAAAGGATGGATATAATTATGTTACCTATATACACAAGCAATTGTTTTATGACGTTGAAATAGGGCAGAAAATATTCTAAAGACTTATGATACTTCACGTATTTGATAATACCTGAACTATATGCTTAAGCTTTACCGATTGTTCTTGTTAACATTAGTAAAATAAAATGACCATCCTAGAAGCAATTTGACTTTTGCTATGAGGACCCATTTACTCAGCACAAGTCTGGAAATATTCCAAGAACCCCCCCTTTAAGGCCACGTCAACCAAAGTCTAGAATTTCGGGTGTAGAAGAAAATCGTAGCTCATGGGATTTATGTTCAGTCAGAAGAGAGGAGGGCAATAAAAACGTCTTCCTACTTACATATATATTAATACCGTTAAAGATGCAGAATTGAAGGTTCCATTAATGAATAAAGAATTCTCCCCTTTAATTTGTGTCTGATTTCCTTTCAAACTGCTAAATATTAATGCCTCAAAACTCTACATTAGGGGTATAAGTTTTATAATGTTTCTCCCCCCCTACTCATTAGAATTAGCAGTTTCTAAAGCTTTATTTAACTGTCCGTAACTTTTTATAACTGTTTAGAACTTTCTAAAAATCATTAATTTTTGTATTTATCAAATAGTAAATTTTATCAGTGCCCAGTCCAGCCTGGCCCTAATGTAAGTCTGGGCGCTGAGGTGACCGCAGTCTGGAATACAAAACAACTGACTGGGTATGTTTTTGCTAAATTATCGTAAATACTGGGCATTATATTTTGCCGAGATTACTGCCATTTTTTTCTTCCTTTAGGTCTTAGGATGAAGGTTAATGTGTTAGAAGCTGTTGCGCAGGTCTAATTTAATTGCATAATCAGAGGGACTCACACGCGTGAACACTTTATCGATGTTAGGGACCGAATTTCTAGGAGCCTTGAAATTAGGAGTTAAGGAACTCATATCATAGATAGATAGCTCTTATAATTTGAAACTTTTATGTTGTTTTATATTCTCTTTCGAATGATATGATTGCCAAGGTCATCCCAAGGTTAGTCCGGGAATTATTAAAAGTTTTGATGGTCGTAAGGTTATAAATCAGAATAAGTGAGAACACGCGACTTTGGTCAGCAGACCTTGGGTTTTAAGATACCTGCCTGTACCAGCTCGTTTACAACTTCAGTCATTTTAGTATCAGTGGCAGTGCCTACCTAATTTTGATCATTTTTTTTTAAAGATATTTTTAAACCTAACTGTCGGCAGCTCTTAATTAATTTATGTTATTAAAAACAGGAATGTTAAGGTTAACCGTTTGAAGATTATCAAGAGTATAGTTTTTAAAAGTTTGTAATTTTAGTTTGTTTTAGATTTAAAGCATCAATTAGCAGGCAAATAATTTCATCCTTATCGTTATTCAAATTATTATTATTATTATTACTACTACCACCTTTACAATTCTTATTGTTATTTTTATTACTATTAGCCTTATTTCTAAAGTTCGGATCGAGGATATCAGGAGAAACACATTATGTCCGGTATTTCGATAGATTGAGTAGACGAAACGATTGATAAAGTCGTCAGAAGGACGCTCCAGAAAGGGTAAATTAATATTATTTCTATTCGCTATTAATGAACTGGATGGGAATTGATTGATTGTTCATAAATATTAAAGGCCTTAGCTCTGATACTGCAATTTTGAAGTATGTAAATTAAACAGAGCAGAGTTCCGTGCCGCTCTCTCAAGGGTAGAATTTAAAGAGGTAATTTCACTATTCACGATTAATACCGCCTTATCACTTTGATTCATGTCAATTACCTCAGAGACGGCACCCCCTGGAGGAATTAGTTAAAATCAAGTAATTCTAATTTGGTATTAAGTAAATGGTCACTATCAAAATCACTTAATATATTCACCCTAAGTTTGATTAGAGATTTGGAACTTGATTGTAAGAGTTTTTAGAGAGCTCATTCCATCTAGAAAAGGACTAATTTGATAAAGTAGTTGAACCAGTATCCGAATATGAGAGAAAAGAGTTGTGCCCTTCTGATGAAGTAAATCCTAATAATTGGTGTGTTCCTTGAGTTTGTAGTTGTTCCTATTCGGCGTTCCATTCCTTGTTCCATCTTTCACTGGCGAGTTCTTCCACAATTCTTTGAAAGAGCTCGAGCCCTTGAGCATCTAGCAGTGAAAGAATTTAGAGTGAGTGGGAATCAGGTTCGCTTAGGCAACGCACGGTTTCAAAGCACAATTCCGCCATCTGAAATTACCCGGTCCAAGGAATATCTTATAATTTAGGACGATGCAGTAGAGTCGTAATAGAGCTTTAAGGAAGTTGCATTCTGGGGAGATAGGACGTGAGATGTTCCGAATGATGTGGCCAAAGAAATTACCTGACAGCCAAAACGGGGTACTCCTGCTTGTGTCACATGGTGCAGAGTCTTGTTGCCACACATACGGCATTCCAACGCCCACTTACTGGATCCAAGATAACACCAACTCATGCGGGCACTTGATGTAGCCATCCGTGAAGATAAACGTCGGCATAAGGTATTCTTTGCTACTGACCACCTCAAATACCACGATATGATTCAATCAGTAAGTTGTTTATAAATGATCATCGCGAACTAGTAACTAAAAATCTATCTATATCTGGATTTCAAATCTATGAAAACTGCTTTGAATTAGTCAATCACTATTCATTACTAAGAGTGCTCTAGAAACAATGCGTTATTAACGCCTATAATGAAATCCTTTTTGTGTACTTATTAACTCAAAGAAAATCTTAAATTTTATACTGCAATAATTAGAAAAAATACTACTAAGAAAAGAGTGAGAATAAGAGACACTCAAGTTTCTTAAACTGTTAGAGCATTGATTCAAGTGATGTTGAAAAATCTGAACTGTAGAGAAAAATGACCGAGTCATAATTTGGCTGATGTTATCATATAAGTTTTTAAAGTAAAGAGAGTAATGAGGATCAATTGATAGCAAATTATCCTAAGTCATCTTCACAATTGAACTGAAAATAATATTTAGAAAGACAAAAGTAATTACTGAAAATAGAGCAATGAGAACTGATCATGAAATTTTATCGTTAGAAAAATACTTTTATTTAGGATAACTCGCAACACCTGATGGTGGCAGCGAGAAGCTAGAAGAATAACGAAGTTAGGTTGATGTTAGTAGAGTCATTTCCCATTCCCGAGAAACAGCATGTCTCTATGTTTAAAATTCAAGAAATTTAATGTGTCTTACGACGAGTTGAAACTTGCGCACTAAGTGCATTAAGATCTATACTGAGGAGAACTCATAGAAAAATAGAATTGATGAAAAATATTCACGAGTTCATGAAAAAAACACTTGCATAAGGACATAATCACAAGTGACGCCTTTATAAGAAAAATGTAGATTGTATCTGTCATTGCAAGACAAAGCACTTAGAGATAGATGAAATAAATCCTGAACTAGGCACCTTTATACACAAAGGGACTCAGAAGAAACTTTGCAGGAGGTGAGAAATTAGCATGTTTAACGAGAGAAACTTGGTCCTGTATAAATCATGATGGACAAAGACACACAAACACTCACTCCCCTGTACATAGGTACTTGTAAGATAATGCGCTCATAGGTCCCTACATAGACGTAAACAAACACTCACAATCAGCCCAAAAGTTAGCGGAGTGCATAAGGCAAGTAATTTTAATGCACACAAAAGTACTTTCGGCGTGAATGCTATTGGTAAGAAACAATCGCAGAATCTCAATTAACAAAATGTGATGAAAAAAATGTTTGGAAGGCGGGGAGTCGTGTTGCTGGGTTTTATTGGCAGGGTGAAAATCGAGGATGCTAAAAGCTGTTTACAGTCCTTTAGTAACGGGACCTTGTTAAAGTCAGGGAGCTGTTGAAAGAGAGAGAGAGAGAGATAATTATTTAGGGTCATCAAAAGACTGGATTAGATCACTGTGACCCAGCGGGTAATATATGGACTTGGAATCCCAATTTCATAAGATTTTCCATTCCTCACCGCGTCCTTATGAGATTTCAGTCCCAATTGTCGTCTGTAGATAAATACAGGAAGCCTTACTTGGGGCAAACGCTGGGCAGGCAAATAACGTATTATGTAGTGTTTGTGTGTGTTGCTAAAATTGCTTTCCTAGTTGGTTGTGCGTGAGACTGCTAGTATGTGTTTGTTTTAAAGTTTATAATGCTTTCTTTTATCATTGGTTATATCTATCCAGGCTTGGGTTAGAATACAAGAAGTAAAATAAGTGCTTCAGAAAGATCCCACCCTCCTTATCCTCAGGAAGCATCTTTATGCGTTAAACTCACTGTATAAAATAAAAACCACAAATTAAATTTATACATAACAATCTCACAAGTGTCCTGTAAAAGAGGAAGGAGTATAATACATAAAAAACTTCACCCCTAGTCTTTGTGTCATTCCAAATTGGAACCAGAGGCATGTAAAAAAAAAAGAAGGTCAGAATGAAGCTATGATTCAGTTGGTTGTTGTGACGGAAAATAATATCGTTCAAATTTAAAATGAAGAATAATGAATGTTTTAAGATTTAAAACAAGAATTCTTAATTTGATATTTTATCCATATTGCTAATACTTTAAACTAATTCTTTTCTTTTTGTTATAAAATTTTAATTGCTCCTGTTTTAATGGTTTTGTTTTTGTGTTTTTAGAGCATTAGACTCCCATTTCGGGATATACTTTGTCATAAGATAATTACGCCGTCTTCCATTCAGAGAAGGTAAACCCTTAGACAACAAAAAGAAATATTATGGATGGAGCTTTCACATTTACTTTATATAATAGCTACAATATTTTAAAAGGAAAAATTTCAACAGCCTTGTTTAAGGCATAAAAAAGATATGCGCGATGGGAGCTTGAAGTAAACTTAGATTCTTCTAATACATTTACTTTTTAAATTATGGAGGAGGATAGCGATCATGGCTTAGTTGAAAGAAATATATGAAAGATGCAGGTTAATTTTGTTGCCTCCTCAGCACTTTAGGGAATAAACCAAAAAGTTTCGATTAATAAGAGGAAATAATTTATTTGCTGTCAATAGTTAAAGAATAGACTAATTACCTGTTAATAACCCCTGGTTCTTATTTATATCTTCATTTATTTAGAATTTTTTGAAAGTCCACTGCATTACTCTAACTGATATTATAATTTTAATATTAGGGTATTTATGGCAGATCATTTTAATTATCTTGCTAAATAATGGGTTAAGTTTGCGTTTTTTTAGTTATTCCAATTCTTTGTAATAAGAATCTGCCTAAATTCTCTTGGGTTGTGTGGAAGGCGATTTAGATTTAAAATTTATAGAGCTGACACTATACGAGGCCAGGTAACTTTAGGCGATTAACCTAACCTCATCAGCAATGCTAAACAGAATTTCTAAGAATTTGATATGTGTTAACACATAATGTTTGTATAATCTGGAAACCTTTTCATATTTTTTAGTAACCCTTTCAGTTGGTCCATTCCTATAATTTAAAACCCTATAAAAAAGTATATCTTTACAATATCTTCAGAATTCCGGTGAACCCAGTTCACAACCATTGCTTTATAGATTTATAGACACCCGTATTTATACCATTTCATATATCACTAAAATTTATACATATAAATCTAAGCTTTGAATTGCTCTTTCTCAATGCCTTAATATAGTGATGGGGTAAATTTAAGGAGTTTTGGTTACCCGGATCTCACTCTGCTCCCTTCCCTTACTTTGGGCCAAACCAATCTGTGCCTGGTGTAATTGAAATCTTGGTTTGAGAATCTGATTTACAGAAGAGTAAATTTTTTTCATTAAATTTCATTTGTCACAATCCGATCAGATAAGTTTTTGAATGGATTTGAGTCTTATTATGTTCTCGTCTCCAAAATTCTGAATAATTTTTTATCAAGGAGTTAAAATCTACCATCAAAATTGTCTTTTAGTATTCGTCCGTTTATAATGTCTGTATTTTGAACTACACTACTAACGAGAAATGGGCCACAACTCACTGACAGACTTAGTTTAAGAAATTGAAGCAAGGAAAAAATAAGGATCAAAACTACCCATTTGGAAATTTCGAAGTCTGGAGGGGGAATTTAATGTGGAAACGATAAGGTGCAAGCTTATCTGAAAAGGTTCTGGTAGTTTTTTATACCCGCATTCTTTTCCATTATATTCTTAAGTGCCTTATAGCCTTCGAACAACAACACTCGTCATTTATTTGCTCAAACAAGAAACCTACAGAAACCATCTTCTACTAGACAGTGGACATTAGAGGTTGCTCAATGCAACAACGAGTAAAGTGAAGAGGGTCTAACGAAATTCAGGGTTGGTCTGCGATGTAGTTTAGGTGAGTTTCATTACTTTTACTCCAACGCTTAGATCTTCTCATTTTTGAAACCTATTATTATAACTTAACATAGGTTAGGTTATGAGAGCATGGTTAAACAATGGAAAAATCTATCGCGGAAACAACTAATCACAATCTAAAAAACATTCAGAGAGCGATTTTAATTCAAACTTTTTCTGTAAAGTCGCAATGAATCTTATTTTCTTTTCCGGATCAGCCATATCTTCAGTCCTTTGGATCGTCAACAAAAAAAGGATTTTACTTAATGGCAGATCTGGAACTCGTATTTATGCAGATATAACTTTTTATCTTTAGTCAAAAAATTTTCAGCCTTTCTACTGTACATCAACATTATCTCTGCTACACATTGATAAAAGTCTTTTGCTTCTGATACTCTTCATTACTTTACTGTTATTCTCTAATTATTGCTCATACATATATATATATATATATATATATATATATATATATATATATATATATATATATATATATATATTTCCTTCTTGTGGCTAATCAGGGGGGGAGGGTCACGTCTAAACATATTGAAGGGCTGAGATTTTACTATTTTGTTTATTTGCTTTCGTATTACAGGATTAAAAGAAAATTGACCCCCAGATAGATTTAAATTGGGAACTGAGGATATCAAGCTCGATTCAACGATTCTTCTCTTAACATAGTTGGCCGATTTAAATACCATGCAACGATTGCCATAAAGTTTATATAGGGGAAACGGGGAGAAATCTAGACAAGAGATTGTACGAACACAAAAGAGATATTAGAGTGGACAGCGAAAGTAGTGAAATATTCTGCCATGTTAGAGACTCGAATCATACGATCGATTTCAATGGAAGTAAAATGGTATTTAAATCGGCTATCTATGTTAAGAGAAGAATCGTAGAAACGAGCTTGATATCGTCAGTTCCTAATTTAAATCTATTTGAGGGTCAATTTTCTTTTAATCCTGTAATACGAAAGCAAATAAAAAAAACAGTAAAATGTCAGCCCTTCAATATGTTTAGGCCTGACCCCCCTCCTGATTAGCCACAAGTAGGGGATTGGGGGAAAAAGAGGGGATCTTTCACGACCTGACCGTGTGTTATGTTTGTAAGCACTTTTCTTATATTTTCTACGCAGTGTCAGTTGAAAAAGGGTGTGAGATACACCGAAACTGTTCTGAATTAAATTGTCTTCGGAGAATGTGGTTTAATTCCTTATATATATATATATATATATATATATATATATATATATATATATATATATATATATATCATGATATCGAGAGAACGATGAAATAAATCCAACTTCCCCGCAGGAAAGAGAAAACGGAATAATTTTTCTTCGGAAATAGTTATTTCTTAATTCGAAAAAATCCGAGCAGGGGTGGAATTCGAAGCGTTCACATTGAGGCAGCGAGCAACCGCCCTTTAGACCACTCGGCTACGCGTAGCTGAGTAGTCTAAAGGGTGGTTTAACTGAGTTCAAAGCTGTTGCTCGCTGCCTCAATGTGCACGGTTCGAATCCCACCCCAGCTCGGATTTTTTCGAAGTAAGAAATAACTATTTCCGAAGAAAAATTATTCCGTTTTCTCTTTCTTCGGGGAAGTTGGATTTATATATATATATATATATATATATATATATATATATATATATATATATATATATATATATATATATATATATATATAAATGATCGTCTTTCAATCCGATCCAATTATTCCTTGAGGCTGTCCAAACCATTTTTGGTACCCGATTAACATATGTGAGGTAACCACGAATTTCATAAAGATTAATGTTAGTTATATTCCTAAAGAATAGGTACCCTCATGGTTTTCTTACCCATAGCCTTGTCTCAATTTCTGGAATCATTTTATTAACATTTCTTTAATAAGAAATTTAATTTCACGCAACACATGACTTTAATCTTCGAATTGCTGACAAAACCTTCGTTTAATTGATCAGAAAATGCTTGTTTGGGTTTGAATTTCACCATAGATTTGAGCTTTTAATTGAGGCTTTTATCAATGGCATCTTATGGATTAACGTTGCATTCCAACTATAGTTCGCTGCAGCATATGATACTTGGCGCCAAGTTGGCCCGAATCAGACCTCCATCCGGTGATTAAGAGCACTCAAAGTGAATTAACTTCTGAGGAGTGGCGTCTCCATTTTGCTATGTCGTAACCCAATCAAGGTATGTATGTGTATGATAATATATTTTTTTCGAAATACATAAATTCTATCCCAATATTTGTGATTTTTCATATGGGAACGCGATAATATCTGTTCTGTATTTGAGTTTATTGGAATATTTGAACCATAAATAGTACATGACATATCTCCTCTATAACCCCTCGCATGTGTCGATGCTCTATTTACCTCAAGGCAGATGGCACCTAATCTTCATAATTTCCTCAGGCAATTAAATTTTCTCCGTATTCCCATTAATATTAAACTAGAATTGGGAGCTAACAACATCATCCTATTTGTGGATGTAATGTTTCAACATACTTGTTCTACAAATTGAATTTGCTCATCGGTACATATATAAGAAGTCTACAGATTTTAAGGATTGCATTCACTTTTATTCTTGCCATTGTGTGAGAGAATTTTAATCCGTAATTTCCTTATGTTCCCTCAACTTCCTATAGTTTATGAATTAGATTATCCGATACTAGATTAATAAATTATGGATATTTTTCTACCAACTTTTAAGTTAAGGAATTGTATCTCAGTGCAAGGAACATTTTCCGAACACAAAATAAACCATCAACATTTCGGCAATCGAGGTCCTGACTTAGATATAACGTACCTACATTTAACCTAACTTGACTTTTAAAAAATTATAAAGGGCATCTTTATTTTGCTGAATCTATAAAAAATTATTTAGCTAAAACAACCCGGCCATGAACAACCCAAGGGTATGCAAAGTACTCGGGACGATTATAACAATCTTATGTTGTTCGTTCAAATCGGTCATAAATTAAACTTAATGCAATAAATGATGTATACATTATTACTATAATTGAACCAATGCCATATTATATCATATAGATACTAATAATTCATTATGTGGAAGTAAGCAAAACAGTGATTCGGGAGCGATTTTCTGTAATTTAATCCTTGCCCAATTTTAATCCGCCAAATGGGAAATTTCCATCTGTATGCTCTGATTAGAGGGTTAATAACATCGCTGGTAGAAATCTCCTGATTGAATGCACATTGAAATGAATATGACTTAGTATAGGGACATTACGTTAATGAAAATGGTAGCGTTGATATCAGGAACTACTTTTGGACAAAACATACATAAATATATAATTTTTTAAAGACCTTTTCACTCTATCATATAAATTCAACATGCAAAACAGTAATCTATTTATGAGTAACTTTCCTTAGTTCATAAAAATGACGTAGATAAACCATATTATCCTGAAAATTAAATTCATGAACATTTATTCAGAAAGGCCAGCAACCCTCTAATGGTTTCCAGGAATATTCTATTCTCTTTAGACCCTGATTCAAAATGATCGATCGAAATATCTATGAAACTTTGCAATCTGAGATTAGAATGCTACCTTCCATCATCCAAAAGCATAATGTTTCTCTAAGAATTTCTGCTATCGTTTTCCTTCCTAATTTCCATATTACATAGTTTTTATTGCATAGGCTTTCAAAATAGAATTGATTTGACATATACAAATCACTGACAAAATTATTCTATATACAGTTGTCTAAATAAGAAAAAAAACGAAAATGGGGCATGATATAGGAATAAATATAAATAAAAATACACAGTAAAATTATGCATGGGTTATACAGAAATCTAAAAATGTTGACTCTTAAATATCAAAATCTTAAGTATTGAGAAAACTGAAGTTGATGAGCAGATACGATACACAAGGCAAAGTGACCGATACAAAAAGAAATATACCAGTAATAATCAAGAGACAAACAGAAAAATAATATGTATAAGAAGAAAATAGAGATGTATTTCTATGAACTTATCATTTAAACTGCAATGTACCTAACGGTATAATTTAATTAGTATAGCAATGATTGACATCAACTAGAGGCATATAATCACTTGATTGGCGTAGAAGAGCAGCATCTCCCGGGCATGCGATTCATTGTGAATGTGGTTAATTTGTGTTGTTTATTGATTTAGTTTACATTCTCTGCCATTAACTCTAGTGAGCTTAACCTCTCTCTCCCTTTTTAGTCGAGTGCGAGTCTAGTCGCGGGCGACTCTACATCTCACTATGTCACTCGCTCGGTCCCCATTTGCTTTTGTTTGTTTTGGCAATATCATCATAACTATTCAGCCTATTCTAACGAAATTTGAAACCTTCATGTTGGTTTACATTCTCTTTCGAATGAGATCATTGCCAAAGTCCTCCCAGGGTTAGCTCATGAATGATTTTGTTTTGCCAATAACATCATAACTAATCGGCCGATTCTCTTTCGAATGATACAATTGCCAAAGTTCTCCCAGGGTTAGCCCATGAATGATTTTGTTTTGGCAATAACATCATAACTAATTGGCCGATTCTCTTTCGAATGATATAATTGCCAATTTACTCCCAAAATTAGCCAGGAAATTATATGTCAATAAACATCTGATCTTTTCTCTTATTTTGGATCATTTTCTTCTCCTCAGTCGGCTGGCTGAAGGGCCGGTTACTTGAGTGAGTAGTTCCTCAGATAGATTTCTTAATTCCATTTCTCATACGTGGGAATCGAGGGATGGGATTACTGTTATATTTATTTGTGTAGTTTGGAGGGCTATAATAAGAGAATTGATCCCCCCCCCCCTGCTGATTTTGAAATTACCTTAAAAATTATATATAATACAATATGATACGATTGCAATAGCCTTAAAGTACCGCAGACCTTTTATCTTGAAAGTAAGTGAATTGCCGGGGTAATTCTGAGAGTAGCTCCTTAATAGTATTTTTTAAGATATGTGGAATTTACTAAAAAACTTATATAGATAATTAATATTTTGAAAAATGAACTTACGAGTAAAACAAAATATAATGCGATCGTGCATCAATTGTAGGCCACCAGATAACATGATTTTATTGGTTAATACATGATTGTGATATTTTTCAAATCGGTTAATTCTTAGAGTTGCCACGTCTGCTTTACAAGATTGGCACTGCACCTACTGCATGAGTCAATGTTTCAGTTGATCATAGTTCCAAGTTCTGTTCTGTTTTAGTTTTCAACAAACATCCACTGCATTTATTTATTGCGCTGCTCCTAAGTGTTTGTTAGTTTTCTCACACTAAAGCTTTGTTGTTTCGTTCTCTCTGACTTACACTGTCGAAAGACACCTAAATACGATCATACTCGCCTTTCTTGAGCGGTTAATTGTTTTCAAGTCTTATTGCCGGTTAATCCGAACCAAGGTCAGTAAATACTTAATATTATTGTATTCATATTTTGGTCTTCTTTGCAAACATGGAAAAAATAACTACGAAAACACGAAACAGGGATTGGAAAGGTTGCACTAGTTATGCTCCCTTCGATCCAAGCAAGGTTCGTAGATCAGGCGGGGAAGCTTCCAACGATCTAGTTGTAGTTGTCCCTAAAATTGTGGTTGCATTTATATTCCTTGTTAGACATGTAATTAAGTAGATTTAGTTCGTATATAACATCATAAATAATCAGTTGATTCTAACAAAATTTAAAAACCTTATGTTGTTTTACATTCTCTTTCGAATGATATAATTGCCAAGGCCTCTCAAGGTTAACCCGAGAATTATTTTGTTTTGGCAATAACATCATAACTATTCGGCCGATTCTAACGAAATTTGAAACCATTATGTTGTTTTACATTCTCTTTTGAATGATAGAATTACTAAGGTCCTCTCAAGGTTAGTCTGGGACTTATTGAAAGTTTTGAAGGTTGTAATGTCATAAATCAGAAAAGTGAGAGCACGCGACTTTTTGGTCAGCAGACCTTGTTTTCTGGGACTCTCCTCCTGCTGAAACATCTATGCTGACATGTTTCTTTCCTACAATGTCCAACCGCGTGACTAGTTGTTCTTAGCCATTATCTGAATTAAGTGAGACTACTTCGCCAGTAAAGCCCAGACCCGTTGCCACCTCGTAAAATACAAATAGGAGCCAAACACTTTGTTCTAGTTTCCTAATCTCTCTTCCCTTCTGACCCATCTCCTCTTCTTATCTCCCGTGCTAAATGTTCTACCTTCTTCTCCAACAAGATAGTCCATATCCGTTTAATGATACTCAATGATTCTCCCCCCCCAGGCTATTTTATTCTCCCAGTGTCTTCTTCCTCTTTCTATTTTAGAAAAAAAAATTTCTCCACTTAACTTTCTACATCCAATTCTTTACCAAAAGTTCATATCTCTTCTTCTCCGTTAACTTACTCGTATTTTTAATCTCTCTCTCTCGTCTGGAATCGCACTAAATGATTTTAAACATGATAATGTTCGACCTGTGCTAAAGGAGCCGAACCTGAACTCACGATACCGTAAGCTACCACCCAATCTCTCAAATTTTATTTCTCTCATGCCATCTGATTTCAAACATGCTGATGTTGGCCCCATCCTAAAGAAACCGAACCTAAATCCAAATGAGTTATCAAGCTAACGCCTACTCTCTCAACTCCCATTCTCTCTATGACATTTTCTTTGCTATAAAGTGATAAATCTCTTAAAATCTCAGATTACTAACTTCTGAAAATCTTATCTTAACCTTTTTGGTAATCTCAGCCGCATCCGCTCCCACTTTGAGCAAAACAACTTTGAAATTGCCATTCATTCTTACTTCACATCCTACCATGACTACTGCGTCTCTTCTCATTGTTAGTCGCGGGAGAAGCTACATCTCACTATGTCGGTCGGTCGGTTCCTGTTTTGGTTGTCCCCGTTTTGCTTTTTTTTAAAAAAACATTGTAACTATTTGGCTGATTCTAACAAAATTTGGAACCGTTATGTTGTTTTACATTCTCTTTCAAATGTTATAATGACTAGGTCTTCCCGAGGTTAGCCAGGGAATTATTTTGTTTTGGCAATAACACCATAACTATTCAACCGATTCTAACGAAATTTAAAACCCTTATGTTGTTTTATATTCTCTTCCGAATGATAGAATTGCTAAAGTTCTCCCAAGGCTTGCTCCGGAATAATTTGCTTTGGCAAAATAATTCCGAAAAGGTAAAAAGAAAACAAAAGAAGGTAGGAAATTCCCTCCAGAAAATGGGGGGAAAGCTATATAAACCAAGGCCGAAAGGGCGAAGGGGGGTAGGGAGCGGTCGAGAGATGCGAAGTCGATGAGGTCCAAAACGTCCATGCGGCAAGAGTGGAGCGGAGGCTCCTTATATTATGAAGAAGGAGAGAGGTCCTGCCTGGTAAAATTAAGATTAGGTTCTCGAAGTTGTCACAAAAGGTAATAAGAGGAGAGGCCCTTGGGCCCTTTCCCCCAAACCACTTTCTGGTAATAAGAGGGTGCAAAGGCCCTAAATTACTAGAGTCAGGGAACACCAATTGCTTGAAACATAATTACACCCACATAAAAGGAATTCGATTGATAGGAACTATAAAGTTTAAGAGACCCGCCATACGTAGCCAGGTTTTTCTAGGGGCCGTATGTCTGGAAAGGTAAACCACCGCTCTACGCACTTTATTACATAATTCCCTAGTCAGTCTCACTTTCTTAACATTAAGCTCTATGTAGACACCGAAATACACCAGGTTTAGGCAGGGGATTAAAACGCTTTCCGATTATGAGGACGTCATCTAGGTAAGTATGAGCACAGTGGTTAATGACAGCCTCAAGCGCGCATTGCATGAGAAATGGAGTACCCGGGAAGCCTATAGGCATTCTCACGAAGCGATAGCTTTTATTACCCGCCACGAGGCCGAATCATCTCCAGGTGGTAAAACCCATCCTTAAGGTCCAGTTTTATTGCGTGGTCTCCTGGATACTTTGTTGTTAAGACCTTTCAAATTGAAGGGAACTGGACGGTCGGAGGTTGAAGAAGTTAAGAACGCTGCTCATGTCGTAAACCAATCTTACCGTGCCGTTGGGCTTTGGCACTGGAAAGACTTTGTAAGCGGTCCGAATGTCGTTTGATTCATCCACCTCTCCCATTCTAGGTTTTCCCAACCACGCAAGTGTTCTGATATCCAAAGAGGCCCAATGTCGATAGGATCTGTTGAAAAAACGCTTAGACGATCCTTTTGCTTTGACAATATGGTTCACCGGAGGAATCTTAGTAAAATCGCCGGGTTTCTGTATCTCAATCTCGGCCTGGTAGTCAATGGGCATTGTTTTCGGTTCCAAAGGATCCATGCCGGAGAGACGAATTCAATGCCCTCGGCCCGATTCGTCTCCTAATTCCCGTTGTCTTGGTTTCCATTGTTGTTGTGTGCATTGCCGTCTTGTCCTACGTTGCCGTTTTGCTGAGCACCGTTCTCCCGTTCCGCGTTACCAGGTAGCATTATGTCTGGGGAGCCACTCATAATATCCCGTAAGACATCCCCCATTTCGGACGGATGAGTAGAGGAACCTGTGGAGAAAGAGCCAGTAGGCGAAGGAGGGGGGGACATTAATCATTGTCGGAACCGCCAATTCCGGTTGCGGAGTATACATGATACTCCTGGGAATTTGGGGAGTTGCTTCGTCAATGTGAAGAGGCTCCAGAGTTTCTGCCGCCTCCTGAAAGAAGTTCCGGAGCATATCTAGGCGTTTGTCCCCAGGAAGGGCATCCTGGACTGGGTATCAGACGGGAGCGTTGACCTGAAGCACTAACTCATCCTCGAGTTTTATGTCGATTAACTCCCGAATTTCCTGAATTAATGGCAGCTCCGACGGTGCTCTTTGCACCTGAACCAAAGGAACCTTAGAGTCTGATGATAGAGAATCCGTGAATGAGAATAAATTACCTTTTAGGTCTATAGGAACGAAGTATTGTGAGTCTCTGATGGAACAAGATAAGATGGATATCACGTCTGAGTCAAGGGTTAGGCTAGGAGACTGGAGATGAGGTGATCTGGAAGTCTTCATAATCATACTACTCAGAGGTAACAGAGCGTGATCGAGTATCCAGGCCATGCGACGAAGTATCCTCTCCAATTGGATCCTGTCGCGCCATCATAAATTATTGGGGACGTCTTCTATGGCCCGCCTGGTGCGTGCGATTCCTTCCTGCATATTGGCCTCGGCCTGAAGGACCCATTCTTCAGGGTTGGATCCAAGATCCATACCTCGAGGTTTGTGAAAACTGTGAACGATAAAAGGTATTAGAGGCCTACCACTGGGGGAAGTTTAGTGAATTTTCACTAACACTATACCTGCAGTCAATGCCAATTGCTCCCTAGAATCCCTGAGGGTGACCCTTCCCCCCCAGTCGTGTTGCCAAACCGTATGGTAAGGACGTAGGCGATTATGAAGATGAAGGAACACTTCCTTTCCCAAGGAGGATCTGTACCTAAAGAGAGTTATTAACGAATGTATTTCCTCACGATCACGTGTTTTGAAGTCAATTGTGTTGATTTTACTCTTGAGATTATCCACCACCTGTTTCCAGTGAACTGCTCAGATGGCTGTAACGTCAGCTGGGTACAGTCCTTAGGCAGGGAGCTGGACGGGGACCAGGGATGATTCAGTAGTCGAGTCTTGAGTGTCCACTGTAGAAGCAGGAGGTTGTATCTTTTGAGAATCTTATACTCTGTGCTCGTGGGAACAACCCAGGACCGCGTCGACCTACTCATCCCAGGTAACCGTCACGGGTGCCTGGAAGGTACCAAACAAGGTAGAAGATGAATAGGAGAGTCGTCGAGAGATAGGAAGACGATGTGGTCCAAAACGTCCTATAATAAGAGATCAAATAATTAATGGGTGTAGTTGAGTTGAAAGGGTGGTAGAATAGACATTCTGAAACATCGACAGGTAGTATTTGGTTCAAAGTTATGGTATTACTTTGACACATCTTTATTTATAAACGAAAGAAAAATATCAAAGCGTCACGTTACTTTAGTTACAAGTACGCAAGTTATTTCATGCATAAACTATAAATTATGTATATTCTTTGGTGTCCTACTTCACCTGTGATAATGTCATTTATAAAACGTTTTGAATGGAAAAAAAAACTGGCTTTTTACCATCTGAAAAGGACCTTTGAACAATTTTTCTTTTTTTCATACTAAACATAATAGGTTTATTAGTGCCATCAAATGTGCTTTTAATATATTATTACATATTGCTAAAATTCACGATGATGCAGGGCTTTTTATTACCCCAGGAGGAAACTTAGTTTTAAGTTTCCCTAATTAAGGATAAATTAGCAATTTCTGAGCCACCCCTAGTAGTTACTAGTATTTAATTCGATGTCCTGAATAATTTCCATTAAATAATTAAAACACATTTAGTATAATCCTGATACAATATCATATACTTAATTATGTTCATGACGTATACATATATACGAGGGGCGGTCAATAAGTTTTGCAATTCGGATATAAGGAAATGAGATATGAGGAAAAGTGTTATATTATTTTTCAATATAACTACCTTCGACTTCAATGCACTTGCGCCACTTGTCCCTGAGGCTTCGAATTCCCGACAACCAAAAATCTCCCGACTGCTGTTTAATCCAGTTCTGCACGGCGAGCTGGACATCTTCATCGTCCCCAAACCGGCGTCCACGCAGTGCAACCTTGAGCTGGCGGAATAAAAAGTAGTCGCTAGGGGCCATTGTTTAAAAATTTGTGAGTGACGGACTGCGATCAGCTACTGCTTCTTAAATACACGAGGCAGGAGCGTGCGGTTGCAGGTCCTGATTTGTCATAACTTGTCCTAACACCCCCACAAACAGCCATCCCCCTTCCTCTGTTTTGCCCTAACGATTCGCAAAACTTATTGACCGCCCCTCATACATTACACTTTGAAGTATCTTATATTCTGTAATTATGTATATTGATCAGAGATGCTAATGGCATATGCAAACTATTGTTTTTTTAGTTGAGTGCGAGTCTAGTCGCGGGTGCCTCTACATCTCACTATGTCGGTCGGTCCCCGTTTTGCTTTTTTTTGTTTTTGGTAATTACATTGTAACTATTTTACTGATTCTAGCGAAATTTGAAACCCTTATGTTGTTTTACATTCTCTTTCGAATAATATAATGGACAAGTTCCTTCCAAGGTTAGCCCGGCAAATATTGTCATTTTGGTAACAACATCATAACTATTCGGCCGATTCTAACGAAATTTGAAAGACTTATGTTGTTTTACATTCTCGTTTGAATGATAGAATTGACAATGTCCTTCCAAGGGTAGTCCAGGAATTATTGAAAGTTTGAAGGTCGTAACGTCAAAAAATCAGAACATGTCAGTGCACGAGACTTTTGCCGGGGACGTTTTCCCGTGCAACTAACTACCTTACTTCGCGAAATGCACTGTTGTCATTCGATAAAGATTAAATTCAAAGTCTTTCTTCTTACATTTAACTTCATAAATTCTCCAACTTCATCCTTCATATATTTTTGATTCACATCATCCCAGCCCCTTAGAACTTTATTCTGGCTCTGCCCTTACTCATTATTCCTTGTAAGCAACTTTGCTCTAATGGCGGTCGTCAACATCATCATCACTAACTTTAAAATTTAAGAAAGGTATTTTTTGAGTATTTGAATAATAATTTCATCTTAGTTTGGTTATGACTTATGTTTTATTTATCAAAGTTATTTCTAATAATTCTTTTATAATATAAAAAAAAAACAAAATGGTGAAGTTCAGAAATAAATATAAACATCGAAATTTTGTGACATTTTTACAACCCAAAGAATTACAAAATGGTGAAGTTCAGAAAATTTATTTTGATATATCTTCTTCTATAACTATATTTTAGCAACGTGATATTTTGAAAGGGGGGAAAATTTAGTTTAGAGTTCCTTTTTAAAATGATTATAATTGGCGAAGTTCAGAAAATTTCTAAAAATTTAACCATGGCTGCTTTTTTTTAGATTTAAAATTTTAATCTTAGTAGCGAAGCCATTGCCTGGTTGGAAGTTATAAAAATGATTATTAATCCCAAACACTAGGTTAAGAAATGGATTTGGGGATAGGTTGAATAATAATGATCTCATTCTCTTAGTTTCTATGTACAAATTGACCAAGACCAAATGGTGAAGTTCAGAAAAGTTAAATATGATTATCGAATTTTTTTAATTTTTAAAAACAAAATCAAATTACAAATGGTAAAGTTTAGAAAATTTATTAAAATTAAGATATTGCTTGTTATTAGTTTGTTTTTTCTTTGTATATTCAAATCTTTTATCAAACTTCTTTCTAAAATAGATCTTTCAATTTAATCTTTAGCAGGAGTAAATAGTTACCCTCACATAAATGCTAGAATAGCAGAATTAAACTTTAAATAAATTTAAATGAGAAAAAAATGAGCTCTGAGGATTCTGTTAATTGCATTTCAAAAGTATTCCGATGTTTTTTTTCCCTTAGACCTAGAAAATAAAGATAGATCTGAAAAAACAGACAAAGAGTAAATTATCAGGAGACATGAAATGGTTTTCTCATATTAAATGACTTTATCAAAGGGAGAAGGATAAAAGAAGAAGTAAACGTGTGGGGAAGAGAGATAGCAAAAGGTAGCAAAGATTCTGTAAGTGTAGGATGACTGGTGTTGATGATATGAATGAGGAGAGTTTTTCATTGTGATAAATGATTTTTAATGAGGGCGATGGTGATATGTGCAAGGTTGCCTGGCTGAGGCTTTCATTTAAGATTGTGTTTTGCTTTCTGGTTATATTATTTTAATTTACAGCATAGGAGCCTTTGTTCACGAATTTTTGTTCTTTTCTTGGGGTTATTTTTCATTTGTTTGTATTAGGTTTCTTTTAGTTTAGCATTCGAGCCTTTGTTTTCGTAATGTTCTCTTGCGAGCTTTGTAATTTTTTATTTCTACTTATGGTTCTGGTTATTGGAGCAGTTATGAGATGTTGTATCTTTTTATTTCATTCTTCGATAGCCTTTATACCTATTCGTTTTTATATATTTTTTGTATTGTTTTTCACGTTTTTTTCTTGTTTGAGTCTTAACTGTAAAGTGGTTCTATTTCGTTTAGAACCTTCTCTCTACTGCTTTCGAATTGTTGCTTAAATTTCAATGTTCGCTCTTCTTTTTCCATTAGCTAGATTTTGTCGAGTATTTCGTCCGGAAAGTTTTCTCATATCTTTTGCCATATCTTTTTGGCGCGTTCGTTCATAAAGATGTTTATAGGTTTAGATTTGATCTTTGATGCCAAACTCTTGATGGCGTTTCTTCTATCCTTCTGGATCGCGTAATGAAGCGGGTCGCTTTGTTTTGGACCCTTTGCATTTGCTTGATCTTTGTCTTTGCCAAGGTGTGTAGTGGAATAAATGGATAGGTCATAATTGGGCGTACTAGTGCTCAGTATAATTTACTTTTATTATTTGCTGACAGGTTGTAGAACTTGTACAGGGATGATAGGACGGTCTTTTCATAGTTGATTTTTTCATTTACATGTGAGCTGTATCCTTTTCTTCTGATCTTCAAGCAGAGGACTTTTCCATCAGCAGTGTAAGGACATGCGATATTGTTCGCTGTGACTTGGTAGACTTTATATCTGTTCAATGGAATCGTTCATATTTTGGATTTCGTGAGCAGTTTTGTGCACGATATCTCTCGGGTTCTGTCGTTCTCTGGTAGTGATTTGAGAGATATTGTCTGCCAATTGGATATTTCTAGATAAAAAAATTAGATCGCAGGGCTTTTTGGGGGCGGGGGGGAATTGAAAGCTTTTATTATTTTTTTTCTAAGAGTTGATTTAAAGTTTGAAAAAACGACACTTAAGGCAAAAATAGTTTTATCCAAATAATTTCTAAGAGTTGCCAGTTTTCTCACCTCATACGTTTTACTTACTGAGTCTAAGAATAAAAAGAAAATTTAAATCATGTAATTCATAGAATGTTTTAATATTAAGGCTTGGCGTGTTTTTTTTCTTTTTTTTGAGGGGGGGTATTTTTTTAGTATATAAAAAAAAAAGTTAGATGAAAGGAAAAGAGATGAGGATTGTTCTTACGGTATATGAAAAGAATTCAGCAAAAGGTTTTTCTTTGAATTTAGGCCTAAAAAGTAAGTATGGATATGAAAAAATAGATTAAGGGAAATTATTTGGGAATATGTAATGGAAATATTTTAAATATTTTAGACCAAAGCCCTGTTACTAAAAATAGATGGGTCACAGGCCACAGACCTTCACCGAAGGTCTGTCTACGAAACGCAAGCTCCTCCTGTAAGGAGGTGTGGCGACGCTGCTCCTCTTGTTATATATAATTTCCTATTTTTTGCACTACCTCTGTAGATTATTTTATTAAATTTAGGTTAGGTCAGGTTAGGGTTGTTTTTTTTATAAAATTTAGTATATAAAATTAAAAATTTGCTTAACCTTATCGCATATATAAAAAATATTAATAATTTTGCCTAATTACTGATAATTGTGCACAATTTCCAAATTGCCCCATTTACGTCAAGAATTGTATAATAGTCACGTTATTTCAAGTGGACATGATGTGACACCCGATCTGGATGCAATCCTGGATTGAGGCGATCCAACTTGGATGTATTCCGCGTGAGGCTAAGTTCTATAGAACTTCTACTTCCTTGCTGTTGCATTTATCGCTGCCACAGAGCATGCAACCACCTCACTCCACTCTACCCCGGTCCCTCAGGACAGCCTCACAGGAAGTGGAGCCCCACTTAATTGGGGTAACATTGTTGGAGCTTACAACACAGTCTGTGGGATTAAATGGTTTCTCTCTTTATTCTCCCAAGCGGCTGTAGGGACCAAAGTTCATCTGATCCTGGGGACCAATTAACAAAAAAAATCCCCCCAACAACCCAATTATAAAGTCCAAGACTGCAGAAGTTACCTATTCTGGGACCAAAGGTAACCAAAAGGAATTGCCTAGTCAAAGACGCAACCGATAAAGGGGTTGTAGGATGGAGAGATCGTTAACTATCCCCATTTAAATAATTGTTTGGTTTGAGTTCTCATCTTATTACAATTATATTTTTCCTTTTTATTTAATAATGACTTTCATTTCTTTGTTTAGTTGTCTTTGGTGTCTTGAATTCAAAATATTTTGCCTTTAATTATGGGGCTTTTTGATGCGACGCTTTGTTTCACTGACCAATTTTACTGTCCGGAAAGACCATATTAACGTTTTCACGTTTATTCAAACGTCGTAGCTCCCTTGTACGTCAATTTTCATTAATCAATGTAAATTTTAATGTAAAAAAAGAGTCATAAAATTCTCAGAGTAAAATTAAAGCTGGTTCGAAGATTATTCAAACTATACTTATTAGAGAATAATTTCCTTGTAGAGAATAATTTCCTTGTAGAGAATAATTTCCTTGATAAAGGACATAAATTTAATATTGCTTGAAATCACAGGGCATTTTTTTCTTCCCTATATTGATGCTTGTGTGCAAACCAGTCTTCAAATTCCATATCTAATGGGTCTTTTTAATATGTGTACATTTGATTCCCAATTGCTGTGCTTACATAACAACTATATTTGTGTACAGCTGTATGGAGAAATAAAATATTATAATAGGTTAATTAGGAAGTAACTATTTCTCCTATGTATTATTAAACGATTAAGTGGAACAAAGAATGAAGCCATTAAATAAGTCGATAAATTTCTGAAGAAGGATTTCAAAGGAATGACCATCTCCTATCACCCCTCTGTCTCGCAGCACTCCTTGTCCTTTTCACCTGTTGTGTACAGCCGCACTGAATAGGGTGGAGGGTCGTCGGTGTGTGAATGAAGGGAGTGCGAAAATGAAGAGTGCCAGAGAATGGGATGATATAATTTGAAGAATCGCGATTTGGGCGTAAATTGGAAATTAAAAGAAATTAGAGGTCCCAAATTGGTTGATTTCAGCCGAGCGGTGAATTGAAGGGTTGCAATGTAATCACTCCTCTTATAATTTTGCTTTAAGGGGAAAGGATGGTTATTAGGGCCATAGGCTTCTGCTGTTGGATTAGGTTGGTGAAGTAGGGTGCTTGTGTGTGGAATATCAGGCGAATTATACCTAGACTACTCATACGAGAGTTACATAGATAGACAGGTCACAACAGACCTTGTGATCCATACTAGATGACCTGGGATAAAGATTATGGGGAAGATAGATAGCACTCCTTGCAAAATCGGTGAACCTGTTACCTGAAAACTAGGGAGTTAATTATTCGCTAGAAAACGCTGTTAGTCGGGGAGTGGATTCAAGGTATTTATTTATATTACGTTTGAATGTATCTATGGTGTTGCAGTCTATTACTTTACGAGGAAGCCCATTCTATAAGTTGACGATTCAGTTAAAAAAGAAGTTCTTAGATTCGTGAATGATAAAATGATTACCTCGTGCATTTTGACTTGTCGATAGTGAAATATTTGTTGCAATCCATATTGTTTATGGCGTTGATAATTTTAAATATCTGAATTAGGTTCTCTCTTAATCTACGCTTAGTTAACGGAACAAGATTTAGTTCTCTAAGTCTCTCTTCCGATGTTTTATTCCTTAAACTTGGTATCATTTTAGTAAGCCTTCGTTGGACTCATTCTAATTTTGCTATATCTTTCTGTTAGTTCTGGCCCCAGGCTTGAACGCAGTATTCCCAAATGGGACGGACAAAAGAATTATAGAGAGTAAGGATTGTATTTATGGACTTATACTCATACACTCTACTAATGAATCCCATTATTTTATTTGCTTTCTTAAGGACTTCTTAACATTGCTGATTGGGCTTTAGGTCGCTCGTTATTACTCTCTGTTTACGCTTAAGCGTTGAGAACCATTTAGTGAATAATTTGCTTTGTCGTTACGGTATCCGAGATGGAGCACTTTAAATTTATCCCTTTAAAAGGCATTTGCGACGTTTGCGCCCAGTTCGACATTTGTCGAGATTGTTTTGCATTTCATTAATCTGTGCGTTAGTGACTACTGAATTCGCAATTTTGGTGTCATCAACAAACTTCGATATTATGCTTGAAAGGTCTTTGTCTAAGTCGTTAATATATACTAAAAATAGAATTGGTCCCGGACTAGACCTCTGAGGTACTCCGCTAGTGACGTCTGTCCAGCTAGATGATTTTCCATTTATAACTACGCGTTACCTACGATTGTTCAGCCAGTCTTCTATTCACCTCATAATGGCGTCTTGAACTCCGTGCGGTTTAACTTAGTTAGTAAACGTTTGTGGGGAACTTTATCGAAGGCCTTTTGAAAGTTGAGGTAAACGATGTAAACTGCTTTACTCTCGCCGTATTCATTAAAAATGTCATTAAAGAAGTCTAATAGATTCGTAAGGCAAGAGCGTTTATTACGAAAGCCGTGTTGGGTGTTTCTAAGATAACTTCTTTTCTTCCAAGTAGTCAACGAATTCGTCGCCTATAAGTGTTTCTAACAATTTGCAAGGGACCGAGTTTAAACTAATTGGGCGATAATTAATAAGTAGGAATTTACTGCCTTTTTAAAATATATTTTGTTAAGTTAGCGAGCTTCCACTCATCGGGTATTGTTCCTGTCGGTAACGAATAATTAAACAATAACGACAGTGGCTTGGTTAGTTTAATTTTGGCTTCTTTTAATAACCGAGGGGAGCTCATATCCGTGCCTGGTGACTTATTTATATTAAGAGTTTCAATGCATCGCAATACATCTCTTTCTGTAACGCTGATACTACTTAACGCTTCGTTGTTACCTATTTGGACAGCTGCCGGTGTTGGTATATCGCTAAGGTCTTCTGTAGTAAAACCTAATGTCAAGAATGAGTTTAAGATACAGCTTATTCGCTCTTCGTTCATGGTAAAGTCTCCGTTCTCTTCAGCTAGCGGCCGTATAGATGAAGTTGTTTCTCTCCTTTGTCTTCTGTAACTATATATTCTTTCAGGTTGGTTTTTCTTTGATTCGCCACGAGTGATTCGAAGGACCTTTTACTCTGTTTGATTAACCTTTTGGATTTACATAGTATGTCTGTATACTTGGCGGGTTCTGCCTCATCGTCAGAGATTTTTAATCTGCTATGGGCGTTCCTCTTAACTCGTAAACAGTTACATATCTCACTACTCCACCACTTAGGTTTATTTTTGTGTAGCGAAAGTCGAATTTTTAAGGGTATAAATTCTTTCACCGCTTCGAAGTACGAACTACTAAAAAATGTCCATTTAGTGCTTATATCATTGTTGTCACGCAAACTGTTCCAGTATATTTGCTAATTTTTTCTCTAAGATTAATAAAATTCGCATTTCTAAATTCCGAGACTTTTTCCTTCCTACTAATTATATCGCTTCCTGCGAAATTTATAATAAATGTGATTGCACGGTGATTGTTGCTATTACTAAATTCCTTCCCGACATTAATATCCTATATAAAATCTTCTTTTGTTGCAAAAATTAGGTCAATTATGTTATTTCCGCGGGTTGGGCGTAGTACAATATGAGTTAGTAAACTTTCTTGAAAGTTAGTATAGAGTTCATGTCCATAATGAGTGGATAGCGGTTCTCGCCACTTTGATACTGGTAAATTAAAATCGCCTAAAATTACGGTATCATGTGTGTTACTTATTTCGCTGATTTTTTTTATAGATATCGTAGTCGTTTTGCACTGGCTGATCTGGAGGTCGGTATATTAGGGCCTGTACGATTTTCATCCCTTCCCTGTTTTTAGGAAATATGTACGATGTGTCAAAGTTTGCGATTTCTTGCTTTGATAATTGGATCGGGTTGAAATTTTCTTTGGTATAAAATTGGACACCACCTCCCTTTTTATTAATTCGACTTTTCGCAAACATTTTGTATCCGGGTAGTTTATACTCTGCTAGGAAATCTCTGTTTTCAATACTTAACTACGATTTTGTTATGTCGATTATGTTGTAATTATCTGTTAGCGCAATTTCGTCTAAATCTGAAAATTTGTTACGAATGCTACGAGCGTTGACATAGACAACCTTCAAGATGTTACGGATCGGTGGGTGCCCTTGTGCTTTTCCCAGATCTTAATTGATGATTGCTAGTATGGAAAGAATTACTTATTATTTTAGTGCGTGAAATCTCTTTAGTATCTGAAAATTTGTGATTGCCTCTGTAACAATCATGACAACCTTGTTGAACCTATAGTTTTGAGGTGGAGTCCGAAGAAAAGTTATTTTTATTATAAAAGTCATTCCAGAAGTTTACAAATTCTACACTTTCACTCCTACAGATAGTCTCAAGGCAATTATTTGTGCAGTGGGCTCCACTGAAATCTCTGCCTTTTCTCCGTGGGAGAATGTCTGAAATAATATTTTTTTGTTTATCTTTTAACTGACTGGATAATTTTCTTATATTTATCTAACAGTTCTTCGGATTTGGTGGTTAGCACGTCGTCTTTTCATACGCACAGGACAAGTACCGTATCTTTCTTGACTTCCTGAAAGAGCGAAAAAGATTTTTTTTATGTCCTCATTAAACGCACCTGGTAGGCAAAAAAGTTTGTAAGTTGACCTCTTGCTATAGAGTCTCCTGAAATAGTGGATTCAACTTCAGAGTCCTCCTTTTCAACTAAAAACTGAAAGGAATTGAAAGTTTTAATGGGGAGGAACTTTTTCTGCTGGGGTTTTGCACCGTTTGTAACTTGTTAGAATGAGCTATTATTAGAATTATTATTATTGTTATGCTACTGGGTGTTCGGGTTCTTCTTTGGGTGCAAATAATAATAATAGGTATTTATAATGCACACTTCAGGGCTGTTAGCCCTCCCAGAGCGCATGTTGTGTAGCGAGTGTATAGAAAGTTTACAGGGGAGAGAAGGCAATTCTGAAGAGATGAATCTTCAGGAGACGTTTAAAAGTAGCAAGGGAGAGAGAGGATCGGACTTCGGTAGGAAGAGCATTCCAGAGTCTAGGAGCACAAACTGAGTGTTCAGGGGGGTAACGAGGTTAGACCGGAGTGCCCGGAGAGCTTGACAACGGGAGAGGGCAGAAGAGAGATAAGGTCGAGCCTCGAGGTTTAGGGCCTTGTAGGTGATGAGATGAACTTCATAGTGGGTACGAAAGCAAATAGGTAACCAGTGTAGCTCCTGTAGCAGAGGCATCGAAGGAGAGAACCGGGGTCGGCGAAGAAGGAGCCGGCAGCATAGTTTTGAACTAGTTGTAGGGGGCGAAGTGACGAAGAAGGGAGAGTCACTGCAAGAGAATTGCAGTAGTCTAAGCGTGAGGTGACGAAGGCATGAATAGCAGTCTCAAGGCTTCGTCGATCAAAATGGGATCGAACACGTGAGAAGTTGCGGAGGAAAATGAGGGAAGACTTACATATATGATGGATGTGCGGTTTAAACGAGAGTTGCTCGTCAAAAATAACAATAAGATTACTGACGGTATCAGAGAAGGAGACATTGGTTTCCCCAAGGTTAAGTGAGGGGAAGAGAGCTTTAGATTTCCCCACCATTGAAGCGGTACCAACAAGTAGAACTTCATTTTTATCGTGGTTAAGTTTGAGAAAGTTGCCAGGCAGCCATTCATTTATGGAGGTGTGAGCTGAAAGGAGCTTGGAAATTGATTGAGAGAAGGACACAGGGGATGAGGAAAGGTATATCTGAGTGTCATCAGCATAGAGATGGAAGGACAGGCCCAAATCACGAAGAAGGGAGCCAAAAGGAAGTAAGTAGATGCAAAAGAGGAGGAGACCAAGGACTGAGCCCTGAGGCACCCCAAAATGAATGGGCGTGGGCTCGGAAGAGAGGTTATCAAGGGCGACCGACTGAGTGCGAGAGGAGACGTATGAGCGGAACCAATCAAATGCAGTGTCCGAGAGACCAAGGCAAATGTAAAGACGGTCAAGGATGACAGTGTGTTCGATGGTTTCGAAACCAGTGGAGAGGTCTAGGAGGACTAGAATGGACGTACAACCCCTATCGGCTGCTCTAAGTAAACCGTCTGAAACATTAAGCAGAGCTGTTTCAGCAGAGTGCTTCGCTCTGAACCCTGCCTGTTACATTTTATCGATATTGCAGTTAGAAATCTGGTCATTAAGGCGCGAGAAAACGAATCTCTCGAATATCTTAGAGAGGAATGGAAGCTGTGAGATATGGCGATAGCTAGATGGTTCAGAGGGGTTAGGGTGTGTTTTTTTAAGGATAGGACGAATTGAGGTATGTTTGAAGGAAAAGGGAACCACCCCTGTGGCAAGTGAAGTGTTAATGAGATGAAGAATCAGTCGGCGGACAGCAGGGAGAGGTTGGTGAAGGAGTTTGGGTGTAAAGACGTCATTAGGGGATTCTGATTTGTTAGAGCGTGAGATCAGCGCAGTTACTTCCTCAGAGAACGCTCAAGTGAGGACGTTAAACGGCAATGGAGTATGGTCAGGGAGAACAACATGGGCTTGTTCAGACGACTGGCGTAGTATGGTGGGTAGGTTAATAACTTTATCAGAAAAAAATTTAGAAAGAGTAGAAGGGTTGATGGGGGGAGAAGTGAGGGAAATTGAGCTAGGCAAGGAAAGACGAGAGAGGAGACGAAAGATAGTCCGAGGGTCATTCTTGCTCTCAGATAAAAGTTTGCCTGAATGAGCCTTGTGGGCTAATTTTAATTTGAAAGAATAAGTCGAAATAGCAAGGCGATAGGCAAGTGAGAGGGACGTCCTGTCCTGGCCACGAAAGCTTGCTTTACGAAGAGTTAGTTTATGAGCACGTAAGAAACTCCTTAAACGAAGGAGTTCTATGGTAAACCAAGGAGGGGGGATGGCGGTTTAAGGTAGGATTGATAAGGAAGACGTGCCCGTCATGGCAGGCGAGTAATGATTGGTGCAGAAAGTTTAAGGTTTGGTCAAGTGACGCAGCCGTATCAATAGGAGGTAGGGCAGAAACAACGTCGTTAAAGAGAGAAGTAGTATCAATTGACGATGGTCGCCGGAAAGGAGTAGGATCTCGGGACGAGAAAGGAGGTAGATGGTAGGGAATATAGAATTTAAAATTGACCAAGAAGTGGCCGAAAATCGTATTAGAAAGGTCAGTTACTGTTAGATTAGAGAGATGGACGTTCGAGATGACTAAGTCCAGGTTATAACCGTATATGTGTGTTGGGGATGACACATGTTGTGTAAAAGAGAAGAGGTTGATGATGTCATGAATGCACAAAAAGTCTCATTGTGGCTAGGAAAATTGAAGTTACCGAGAATAAGAAAAGAACCATTAGATGATAGGTCGGAGAGTAGGTTACTGAACTGCTCGAGAAATAAGGCCGGGGACGAGATGGGAGGGCGGTAAAGCACCACAATAGTCAAAGCAGCCACAGCACGTGAGACAGCAATGAGAGCCTCAAATGAGGCTAGAGGGGGGGGGGGGGAAATTCAGTGTAACTCCCACTCCACGGTGGTTCCAAGAAATATGCAGGAAAGAAAGACCCGGATCTGTTGCAAGGTCAGTGCATGAACCAGAATTTGACTCGAGCCAGGTTTCTGTAAGCCCAAGGAAAGAAACCCCAGTGCAAACAGCGAGGTCATGGGCATATTTCGACTTATTGGTCAGGCTCCTAATGTTCAGAAGAGACGCCGACAGCGCCCGTTGATGAACATAGGAGGAAGAGGGAGATTTGGAGGTGTTGTGTAAAGGAAGAATGGTAGGGCGAAAAAGGTTCCCAAGGGACGCGGAAAGTTTCGGCCCCTCCTAGTCGGGCGAGTTCGGGAGATACCATCTTCCTTGTCCTTCACGTATGTAGCTGGCGAAAGACGATAGTTTAAGGAGTTGAGTGAGAGGATCGAGTCCCTATCATACATAGTGGGGGAGAAAGGAGGGAGTAAAGGCGAGAATTATGAAGAACGCAGCAGACGGGAAAACTTAACCTTAACTTTTCTGCAGGCCACTTTCTCCTTTTCTGAATCCGGCATGGCAGACAAAGCTAAGAAATGTAAAGACGAGTGAAAAGGAAAGAGAGAGAGAGAGAGAGAGAGAGAGAGAGAGAGAGAGAGAGAGAGAGAGGACGCAGACTTGTGCATTTTGATTCTCCGGGATGAGGATGGTTAGGGATTAGAGCGACTCGACCTTTGAGATGGGGAAGGAAAGAATGGCTGAACTGTTTTAAATTATTGTCTACCTATTTTTTTCTTCTTTTTAAATGTAACTTACTTCTTCCCAAAGAAAAATATAAAAAAAGAGGACGATGCGAAAAGAATAATATAAAATGAAGCCAGAGGAAGTTAAGGAAAAGGGATTGGAAAATAAAACTACAAAACTCGACTTCTCTGATTGAGCGCTGAATCTGAGACCAGCGGAAATACAGATTTACGTCCGGCTTTTTTAGAGTGAATTTCTTAATAGTTTCGTATTTAAATCACTTTTAGATAGGTTGTAGACTTATAAGCATCAGATATTTGAATTAAAAATGCAAAACAGACATCACATAACAAAAGGCATCCTCTCAACACTAGAAAAATAAAGTTTAATATTCATTAAATTTATAAGCGGGAACCTGGAAGTTCGCTATACGAAATTCCTCGGGGTAAAGAATTTAAAACGATTTGGAATACTTTTGAAACTAAAAACACTAAAAAACAACAAAAACTAACAAAATAGTTGCTCAAGATACAAACAACACTGAGTAATACAAATATAGAGGACTTCACTACACTATAATTCAAAATTAAAACCATTAATAATAATAGGAAATTGCGGAGCAAATAAAGTGACGTTTTGTATTTATAGAGGCAGGACCTACATGTAGAGTGATAAAATAACACAAAATTAAAGTTTCCTCCATTTTTAGTCGTCTGCGAGTCAGGTCAAGAGCGACTCTACATCTCACTAGGTCGGTCGGTCGGACGTCGGTCGGTCGGTCTCCGTTTTGCTTTTTTGTATTGTTTTTGTAATAACATTGTACCTATTCGGCCGATCTTAACGAAGTTTGAAACTTTTATTAAGTTGTTTTACATTCTCTTTCGAGAGATATAATTGCCAATGTATTCCCAAGGTTAGCTCGGGAATTATGTTGTTTTGGCAATAACATCATAACTATTAGGGCGGTACTCTGCTAGACTAGACTCTGCTATAATATGCTATATTCTGCTAGACTAGACTCTGCTATAATATGCTATATTCTGCTAGGAAAACCTAGAATAGGCTATATTATGCTAGGCTATTATAGGCTAGGCTATACTATGCTAAGATATAGTGTACAAAGAAGATATACTATGCTAATTTAGACTATAAATTGTTATGCTAGGATAGCATATAGTATGCAGGCTAGACAATACTATAGCTATGCTTGACTAGGATATAATAGGATAGTAAAAGATATAATTCTCTAGGATAGTTAATGCTAGGCTAGTTTATACTATGCTTGGCTATGCTAAGCTATGCTAAGCTATACTAGGCTCGACAGGGCTATACTTTGCTATGCTAGTAGAGGCTAAAGTATAATAGGCTAGGGAGCGCTATACTCTGCTATGCTAGGCTATGTTAGGCTATGGTAGGCTACGATAGGCTAGCCAAGGGTAAAATAGGCTAAGCTATGCAAGGTTATTTTAGCCTAGGGTATGGCATGCTATACTAGGCTAATATGATACACTTGGCTATATTATTTTAGGTGCCGTTATGCTAGGATAGGCTATATCAAGCTAGCCTATAGTATGCTATGCTAGGCTATTGTATGCAAGGATATATTGGCTAGGCAATAGTAGCTTATTATAGCTTGGCTATTCTAGTCTCTGGCATGCAATGCTAAGCCATACCTGTTTAGGCTAGGCTATAATATGCTAGGCTACACTGGGCAATGCTACGCTAGGCAAGGCTATACTAGGTTAGGCTAAGTTAGGCTATACTATAATATGCTAGGTTAGAATAGGGTCTACAAAGCTAGGCTAAGCTATACTAGGATACGATAGGCTAGGCTATACTAAGCTAAAGTAGAATAAAGTAGGCTATACTATGCTAGGTTATACTAGGTTAGCTAGATTATACTAAGCTAGGATAGGTTTTAGGCCTGCCACAGCTAAGCTATTATATTTTAGGCTAGGCTATATTATGGTTGGCTAGGCTTGGCTATACTAGGCTAAAACAGGGTAGGTTATACAATGCTATGCTTAGCTATGATATGCTATACTATACTCGGCAAGTTTAGGCTAGGCTATTCTAGGCTATGCTATTCTAGGCTATACTAGGCTATGCTATTCTTTACTATACTATGCTAAAGTATATGGATATACTATGCTATGCTATACAATTTTGTACTATGCTATGTTATACTATGTTTTGTTATATTATGCTGTGATATATTTTGCAATGCTGTGCTATGCTATACTATGCTATGCTATACTATGCTATGCTTAGCTATGATATGCTATGCTATACTAAGCAAGTTTAGGCTAGGCTATTCTAGGCTATGCTATTCTAGGCTATACTAGGCTAGGCTATTATTTACTATACTATGCTAAAGTATATGGATATACTCTGCTATTTTACGATAGGCTAAACTATGCTATGCTATACAATTTTGTACTATGCTATGTTATACTATGTTTTGTTATATTATGCTGTGATATATTTTGCAATGCTGTGCTATGCTATACTATGATATGCAATAACCATCATCATCACTATCACTAACTCTATAATTTGAGAAGGGGATTTTTTGAGTAATAATTTCATCTTAGTGTGATTATGCCTTATGTCTTTTTATCAAAGTTATTTCTAATAATTCTTTTATAATATAAAAAAACAAAATGGTGAAGTTCAGAAATAAATATAAATATCGAAATTTTGTGAATTTCCTAAAACCCAAAAGAAAATTTATTTTTATATATCTTCTTTTCATACTATATTTTAGCAACGTGATATTTTGAAAGGGGCGAAATTTAGTTTAGAGTTCCTTTTTACAATTATTATAATTGGCGAAGTTCAGAAAATTTATAAAAATTTAACCATGGCTTCATTTTTTTAGATTTTAAATTTTAATCTTAGTTGCGAAGCCATTGCCTGGTATTCTATAATATACTATGCTCTAATCTGCTATGGCATATTATGTTATACTATGAAATACTGTGCCATTAGCGTTTGTCAATCTTTTGAACGTTTCAATTACATAAATGAAGGGGTGCTCAAAATTTGCAACCCTACTTATGAATTCTAAAGTTGTTTTTTTTAACTTAATTTTAGTTCTACTTGGTTAGCTACTTAAAAGTTTTGACTTATTTTTGTCATCTTGGGGAATTAAATTCCTATTATTATATTAATAATTATATATATTTTCCTCAAAACATATTCATCAGTGTGCTGAAGATTTCATGTCCTTCAGTACTACCATCCTACCACTGGGATTTGACCTAAAATTGCTTTTAAACTTAGGACAAGACTGGCAACATTCACACATTTGAACACCTCAATTGAAGTCTAGTTGACGTTCTGAAATGTAGATGTGAGAAACTACCCAGGAGCCAATCTTGCAAAGGATATTTACCCTAAAGTGCTTGAAAAGTGGGAACGAGGGAACACTTCTTTTCTAGGTCCGGTTGTAAATTCAAGAGTCACAATCTTAAATAGATCCAAAAGAACTGGGAGCAGGCCAAAAACATATCCCTCGGGATAGGAGAGCTACAAGCCTAAGACACATTAACTACAAAACTAGGCAACCTGTTGATATCCTCAGGCGCAAGTGTAATTTTATTTTTACTGTGAATTTGGCTGCCCTGGTTGCAAACACGAAACTTAAATTAATTTAAATCCCCTATAGAGATGAAGATCTCTGTGAAAGAACTTGCCTTCAATAGAGATCAGAGAGAAATGATTACTTCTTTTGGACGACCTCAGCTTTCCTTTCGAGATTAACTTGAGTAAAATAGAGAAGTCAATAAGTACAAGCGACAAGAAGGTAAAGGAAGAAGAGTTGCTTACTATAAGTAGGCCAATTTTTCAATGCCATCAAGGGAAATAATTTTCTCTCCTGAAAAAATGAAGAACAAATAGTTGATGATCAAGATGGAAAGGATTGAATTTAAGAAGTGACATTAAAAAGACCAAACACATCTTCAAATTGCATTAAAAAGCAACCCGGGAATTTTCATTTTTGGGAGGGGAGCAATAATATCATAACTATTTGGCTAATTCTAATGAAATTTAAAAATCTTATATTGTTTTACATTCACTTTCAAATAATATCATTGCCAAAGTCGTCCCAAGGTTAGCCCGGAAATTAATTTGTTTTAGACGACATCATAACTATTCGGCCGATTCTAACGAAATTTGAGACCCTTAAGGTGGTTACATTCTCTTTCGAGTGATAAAATTTTCAAGGTCCTCCCAAGGTTACTCCGGGAATTATTGAAAGTTTTGAAAGTCCTAAGGTCATAAATCAGAATAAGTGGGGGCACGCGACTTTTTGGTCAGTACACCTTGTTACTGAACAGTAAGCCATTTTGGGTGTCAAAATAAATGGATTCATGTGACTGCATTTAATTTGAGTGGTCCCAACCACATTTGGTATATATAGCGTCCATAAATTCTCGGAGGTATATAATGTGCGTGTTGGAATGATTTTTATTCTTGAGATCAACATTCTTCCTTACAATAAATCATGTCACTCCTTCACTTTTTTAGACACATAGCATAATGTTTGCATTAGACACAACTCCACAGATATCATACTCCAATTTAAGCAGTGCCTGTTCTACTCATGATAGTGATCAGTTGATTTAACCTCGTCAGGTTACGAGCATCATAGCCGTCATCAGAAAAATTGAAGTGTCAAAAATGACCCAAACGTTTAGGTTTCTTGTTGAGATAACCGACATTGTTTGCATAGCAACTAACCTTAGTTCACTCTCGTGTACGTAATGTCATTTAATTGCCAGCTAGCGATAACGTAGTGTACCAAAAAATTTGTCACTCCTCTGTCTGTCACGCAGATGATCATAAAGAGGCGCTCCAAAGATTTTCTTTCAATTAGAGTCATTGCAAAGACTGTCATGAGATGTTAGCATCTTAAAAACAGGTTTATCTGAGACTGGTTAATTAACTAGTGGGCCATGGAAGACCTAAGAAAGGGAAAAAACGAGCCAGTTGCCAAATTGGGAAGAAGGACCCTTTCAAGACAGCTACAGCAGGTTCTCCAAAGATTAGTGAGTTTTTTTTCCGTCAGTGTCTCCAAGCAGAATGTCACGTCTTCTAGACGAAGACATTATTCACAATCGCACAAGAAGTCCCTTCTTGTATCCGGCACTGAGCATGTTACATGAACGACTCCCTATCGAGATATCTATTTAAGTGGCGAATCAAAGTTCAATTTGTTCTGATCCGTTGCTAGAATATTTCTTCGTCGCAGAGCAGGCAAAAGATTGTTTGTCAAGAACTTCAAAAAGAGTGTGAAGTTTGGAGGAGGATTTTGGTAAAAGACACTGGGCCATTTGTGCCCTTACGGGGCACAGTGAATACAAGTTTACAAGAAATTGATGCAACAGTGTGCTTTACCACATCTGTGAGCCTCTGAAGTTCAACAAGCAATTTCCATGCAGGATAACGTCCATTATCACACAGCCATGTCGGTGAATACATTCATGGAAGGGGAGGGCATCATTGTTATGTATTGCCTGCATATAGTCCTGGCTTGAATACCAATGAAACTGCTAGGAATACATTCGGAGAGAGATCTAAAGTGAAGAATCCAAGAACAGTTCGAGAACTCTAGGAAATTCTTCGACATGAATGGAACAAGATTACTGTCAACAGTGTTTTGTTCCTGTGGAATATGTCAAGGCATCATTGAGTATTAAGGCTTCCACAATAAGTACTAATTATTTATATCTTGTACAAATTTTTTCTACTCATAATATAATCGTTATATTCCAATAGAAATTTGCTTACACTTCCGTTCGGATCATTTTTGGCACTTCCCTTTTCTAGTAGATTGATTATCTGCTAATAATTTTGGTTTTATTCATCCAAATGTATATAACTTTTAGATATACGTAGCTTATACCTGAAAATTATCGTCCACCAATTTTGGATTCCTTGAATTTTCTCTTGCTCAAGTTACGAAAGATGTTGACACAGAGTTTTGATCTATATGGACGGTACTGTATCCTGTTTAGTGGTACTGCTATTTTGCAATATAAGGCTCTCTAAACTTGTTTCGCTCTCACTTTGAGTCATTTGAGTGTAGATGTCAACCATTTCAGCCATTAACTAAGCAGATCTTTATTTAATTTTTCCATCGATCTTTACATAACGTAGGTTTTATGCTCATCACTCGCCAAAGGTCTGTTCTTTGTGGACTATGGAAGCTGTATAAGTTGTAGATTTCTTTTTTATTTCTCTAATTATACTGACTTCAATGTTTCTTTTGATCACGCCATAGCCATCTCACCTGTCACTTGCGGAAATTAAGTCATTGTGGACCACACTGATTATCCTAACCATGGTTTGATTTCCATTCGATTTTGCTTCTTCTACTATTGTTTGGAAAGCTTGGAAGCTCCTGACCATTATCAAATCCTACATCTTAATTCGTGTTTTCTTTATAAAAAAATAGAGTCAGTCCAATTATCATGGTGTTCCTGCATCTATGCTTATTTGACTATCTGCTTCTGAAACCGACTTCTACTGATTTCTTCTTGCACTTTTAAATGCGATTTTCTTCGCCAGTGGATATTTTTAGCACTGAATAATTCATCATTTGAAAGAATGCCAAAATCTACTAAAATTCTCATAAACATCATCGGGCTAAGTTCAAGTGCTTTAAATTGTAACTGAATAAACGTAACTAGATTGGCTGTTCTCAGTTTATCATGACAGTGCTCTTGATACAAAAGAACTTGCTGAAGTCAGTAATTTTTCTTCGTTTCGTAGGCAATACTTACAACAATTCCTTATCCTTTTTGTTATCTATGATATTTTATCATCGTTTGAAATACAAAAATAAAGGAACCGGTCATGTACACTGAATCCCCACAAGAAAAAAAACAAAAGTCTGCATATGCCAGAATTACAGAATATAAAGGCTGATCACTTTCCATGATGTCAGAGCATAAGGTACCTAAAAGTGAAATGTATATATGTATATGTCATGAACATAATTAGGTATGGGATTATACTAAACGTCTTTTAATTATTTAATGGAAATTATTCAGGACATCGAGTTAAATACTAGTAACAACTAAAGGCAGTTCAGAAATTGCCAATTAATCCTTGATTAGGGAAACTTAAAACTAAGTTTCCTCCTGGGGTGATAAAAAGCCCTGCATCATCGTGAATTTTAGCAATATGTAATAATATATTAAAAAGCACATTTGATGGCACTAATAAACCTATTATGTTTAGTATGAAAGAAAGAAAAATTGTTCAAAGGTTCTTTTCAGATGGTAAAAAGCCAGTTTTTTTTTTCATTCAAAACGTTTTATAAATGACATTATCACAGGTGAAGTAGGACACCAAAGAATATACATAATTTATAGTTTATGCATGAAATAACTTGCGTACTTGTAACTAAAGTAACGTGACGCTTTGATATTTTTCTTTCGTTTATAAATAAAGATGTGTCAAAGTAATACCATAACTTTGAACCAAATACTACCTGTTGATGTTTCAGAAGGTCTATTCTACCACCCTTTCAACTCAACTAAACCCATTATTTGACCACTTATTGTAGATATAACCTGGATTAAATTCATACAAGGTATTGCGGATTGCAAATTATCTATCTGAAAAAATGCTTCCTCTTTCTTTAAACACTAGTAATATATGATCTACTGTATGTACAATTCTGCTATTCATAATGGATTGACTATTCCTTATTTCAAGCAAACATATCCTCGTAACTATTTAATTTGGTTGCCTCTATTTGTAGAACATATTTTTAACAAGTCTGTCACAAATAATTTCATTGACACTCAGCTTAACTTTGACTATCATCGTTTCAGCAGTTTGAGAGGCTTCAACATCTTGTTACTTCAGATGTTGCCCTTACTCGCTGATTAGCATGTAACCCATCAATATTTGCATGAAGGAGAGTCGGGAATTAGAGTACCACTGTTTCTCCTCCGACTACCATCCCGCAATCATTTTAACCGAACTTGAATCCCAAGACAACGATCGTGGCAAGAAGCACTTTGACCCCAAGCCGTTGATAGCCCTTTACATACATCTCCTTCAGGTGCAAGTAAATTTTGTTTTGTCAGTCTGAGAATGGCTGGTGTGATAGCATTATTGATCGCGATTTCGCGTGTAGCTCCCAAGGCTTGGGATTGACGCGGATGTCAATAAATTGTTGTGATTTTTCGTCGATTGCTTTCTTTTGTTGGAAGATTTGGTAGGGTGCAGAGTGTTATGAAATTGAAGGAAAGCATTGTCATCCTATTGCCCTTAACGTAGTTCTTGTTTGTAGAACTTTCATTTATGTTTTTTTTAGAATATTTAGCTGTTTTTACCTCTTTATTATTATTCTTTTCGATAAGCAGTATAAATGTAGGAGAAACGTGTAACTTCGTTTGTTTGCGGCAATTAATTATGTTTGTTTTGGGCGCTGGTCTCCATCTTTGACGCAGTCTCGGCTGCTGCAGAGAGACGCAACAGCCCTCCATGAGTAATAATGGCACTGATGCGCCGAGGATAAGGGCTTCGTCTCGGCTCCCGATACACAGACGAGGTCGGCTGCAGTAAATTGTTTCCAAAACTGTCCAGAACTGCCCTTTTTTTCAAGGAATCCGAAAAGACGCACTATAGCAAGATAAGAAATGAACACAAGATCATTTGTGAAATTTCGGTTCTTCTCTTCTGGTTCTTACGAATTGACACTCAATCTAAAATAGTTTTGTATTTTTCATTTTTACGGTTTTTTTATTTTCTCGGTTTGTTATTTTATTCCTAGCTTTTTATTGGTTGTATCTATATTCTATAATCTCAAGGATTGAAAAATTAATTTTAGTTGATGTAGAATTCAAATGCTTTTGCTGAATTAATGGTCATCTACCATTAATATGCAAGTATTCAGCCTATGAAAGAGTGCTTGAAAAGCACCTATACTAGAAAGCGTTCTCTCCCTGAGGAGTACTAAGCAAATTTGGCTATATATATATATATATATATATATATATATATATATATATATATATATATATATATATATATATATATATATATATATATATATATATATATATATATATATATATATATATATATATTTATTGAACCCCAAATTAATACTGAATGTACATGAAACCAGGTCACTATAGTAGTTGCATTAAATAAATGAAAATGGTATTACCAACTTGGCACTCGTGGTAATACCACTTGGCACTCGTGCCAAGTGGCAAGCACTGAGGGGACCAAAACTCTTAAACCACTATATATCTCAGATTCCTTCCATGTTGAATTGCCGCTGGAGTAGACGATTGGTTATTTTAGAGTGATGGATTATACATTGAAAGGTCTAAAGGTTGTGGGCGAGCGGGTAATTTTTATTTATTTTTTTTTTAAGAGAACATCTGGCTACTGCCTACTTGGGCGGGCGAGCGGGTAAGAAAGGGGCGAATCTATGAGGGTAAAAACACGTGGGGTGAACTTACGAATCGTGGGTAAACATTACCCTGTCAACATTTCTCTTTTTACAAAAGAATCAAAATCTAAATCTAAATTGGGATCACCAATGAACTTTTTGAAAAGTTGAGTAAAGATAATAATCAGCTAAACTTGTGTAAATATAGTGGTCAAGAAAAGTCAATTAAAGATAGTGGCCAGATAATGCAGAGTAAGTTAATGGGCATGTGAAGTTGAGTAATAATAGTAGTGAGGTAAAGTCCTTTTAAGTTAGTGGTCAGGTAAGTCGAGTAAATATATTGGTCAGCTAAAGCATGCAAAAATATTGGTCCGGCAAAGTCAACTTAGTGGTAAGGCAAAATCGAGTAAAGATAGTGATTGAATCAAGATAGTGGTCCGTCAATGTTAGGTAAAGATAGTGGTGAATTAAGGGAAGTGAAAGTGTGTAAAAGTTATATTAATTGGACTGAATGCCATTGGACATTCTGTAATGGACAATCTTACTTTTCGTTAAAGTGACTCTAATCGAATTTCTGCCTAAGGATTTTCAGCTAATATTTAATCCATTTCAGTACCCAGTGTGACTTTAGCCTTTTGATTTCAAGGTTAAACTACATACATCTCCAGCTCTATATTGTCAAAGATTGCGATTTTTTTTTAATAAAATTATTTAAGCAAAAGTGTCGTCGTTATAAGTCTTTCTATGGGTAACTGAGTAGTTTTATGGCATATATTAATTCTTTGAGTGCCATGGCTTTAAAAAACTTTCTATTCCATCACATTAAATTAGCTAGATTAAACTAATCCTGCCTAATGATTAGAATATATGTAAATTACGAGTATATAAGTTTTTCTATCCCTAAAACGTATAATGGCTTCCAAAGACATATCCATTTGATTTATCTTTCTCACTTATAATGATTCTTTCTTTTAACTCCCTAGTCTCTCTCCTATTATTTAGCTCCCTTGTCTCTCTCCTATTCTTTTAGTTCCCTTGTCTCCCTCCTATTCTTTTAGCTCCCTTGTCTCTCTCCTATTATTTTAGATCCCTTGTCTCTCTCCTATTCTTTTAGCGCCCTCGTCTCTCTCCTATTCTTTTAGCTCCATTGTCTCTCTCCTATTCTTTTAACTCCCTTGTCTTTCTCCATAAATGATTCAGTTCGCATTTGTTTGGCAAATGGAGAGCAACGTGTTCTTATGACATGCCAATGAAGGGACATGAGTTTTTTACGTTTGGTATTTATTATTACTTATGCTGATACAAAACCACTTGGAACTGAAATGTGGACACGGGGGCTGAGACGAATGAAAAGAAGAAGAGACTGCTAGTGGCGTTAGGCACTAAAGATTGCGCAACTTACCTAACCTGCCCAAACAATGCCATGATTCTAGAATATCTTCTGGTACCCCTTTTACGGAATGAGAGGGCCGATGGGGATAAAAATCATCTTTTATTATAGCCAAAATATATGTATATATATTATTTCGAAAACACCTAAATTTATAAAAATATAATTATCTCCTTTGTTTTGTCTCCGCGAAATATTTGAGATTTTGGGTGTCAGTCAAATCTTTTGTTTTTAGTCGGCCAAAGTTGGCGATTCGCAGGATAAACAAGGTCTGCTGACCAAAAAGTCGCGTGCCCTCACTTATTCTGATCTATGACCACACCTAACATAATATAGCCAAGCGTATCAGATTATAGCTTAGCCTAGTATATCCTAGACTAGTATAGAATACCATACCCTATACTAGAATAACCTTGCATAGCTTAGCCTATTATGATTTAGCCTACCCTAGCAAAGCATAGCCCTCTCTAGCCTATTATACTTTAGCATACCCTAGCATATCATAGCATTGCCCTATCTAGCCTATTATATCTTAGCATAGCTTAGCATAACCTAGCATAGTATAACGTAGCCTAGCATTAACTATCCTAGAGAAGTACAGCCTATACTATCATATTATACCATAGTCAAGCATAGCTTGATTAACATACTAGCATAACATACTGGGATATGATAGAATATACTAGGCTAGGCTCCAGAGAATTAGGCTAAGCTAGGCTATAGTAAGATAGGCTATACTAGATTATGGTAAGCTAAGATAGACTAAACTAAGAAGTTTTAATATACAATTGTAGGCTGCGCTAAGCATAACATACTATATGCTATCCTAGCATAGCATTTTATAGCTTAAATTAGCATAGTATATCTTACCATTGTACATTATATCTTTGCATAGCTTAGCATAGCATAGTATAGCCGATAATAGCTTAGCATAGTATAGCCTATTCCAGGCTTGCCTAGCAGATTATAGTATATTATAGCCTAGTCTAGTCTAACAGAGTATCGGTCGAAAAGTTATGATGTTTTTGCCATAACAAAATAATTGCTGGGCTGACCTTAAGAAGACTTTGATAATTATAGAATTCGAAAGAGAATGTAAAACAACATAAGGGTTTCAAATTTCGTTAGAATCGGCCGGATAGTTACAAGGTTATTAGAAAAACAAAAAAAAGCAACCCGGGGACTGACCGACCGAGCGATCGAGAGAGTGAGATGTAGATTCGCTTGCGACAAAAAATTGAACACATTTTTCATTCCTTTTATTTCTCCTTCCCTATTTTCTTTTTATTGTGGAAACGAAAAAATTTGTCTAAGTTTCAGAAATAGAATTCTGAAGATGTCATGGCTCGAGATTTACTAGTAGTTACCAGATATGAAGATTTGTAGTTTAAAAGAACTTTTTAAAATTGTGGAAAATAGGGAAAAATTCCAAATTCTTTAATTTAAAAAAGCGACAAAGAGGACAGTTACCACCATGGTAACACTGTCTAATGAACTTGGTTAATCATAGCAATAAATTCACACATCGCCACATATAAAATAAGTGGTACACATATTAAATCATAATAAATTAACTCAGTTCATAATTTTTTAACAAAGTTCTAGAATACAAAAGAGGAAGATAACTATTTAAAAATAACAATTCCTCCAAAATTTCATTCAAATCTTAGTGCAAATATATTGACTTACAGTATAACACGAACAATCACAGAGAAAGCTCAAAGTTAAATGCACCAATGGTACCCGTCAAGGCATCTAAGTCAACAAGGTTTGCTGACCAAAATCTCGCGTGCCCTCACTTATTCTGATTTATGACCTTACGATATTCAAAACTTTCAATAATTCCCAGATTAACCATGGGAGATCCTTGGTATAGCCACATACTTTAGTGTAGCATAGTAAAGAATAGCCCAGCCTAGCATAGCGTAGTATTGTCTAGCATAGCCTAACCAAGTATAGCCTAAAAAGCCTAGTCTAAACTTGCCTAGTATAGCATAGCATATCATAGCCAAGCATAGCATAGTATAACCTACCCTGTTTTATCCTAGTTTAGCCTAGCCAACCATAATATAGCCTAGCCTAAAATATAATAGCTTAGCTGTGCCGAGTCTAACCTAGCCTAGCTTAGTATAATCTAGCTAACCTAGTATACCTAGCATAGTATAGCCTACTCTATTCTACGTTAGCTTAGTATAGCCTAGCCAACGTATCCTAGTATAGCCTAGCCTAGCTTAGTAGACACTAGTCTAATCTAGCATATTATAGTATAGCCTAACTTACCTAGCGTAGCATTGCCTAGTGTAGTCTAGCGTCGCCTAGAGTAGCCTAGTCTAGTATACCCAAGCTAGAATAGGCTACTATAGCATAGCCTATATATACCTCAATACGATAGCCTAGTCTAGCATACTATAGGCTAGCTTGGTATAGCCTATCCTAGCATAACCACACCTTACATAATATAGCCTAATATAGCCATAATATATACTGGACTAGTATAGCATACCATGGACTAGAATAACCTTGCATAGCTTAGCCTATTATCGCAACGGTTAGCTAGCCTATCGTAGCTTAACATATTATTATCTAGCATAACCTAGCATAGCCCTCCTTAGCCTATTATACATACTTTAACCTACCCTATACTAGCATAGTATAGCCCTATCTAGCCTAGGATAGCTTAGCATAGCTTAGCCTAGCCTAGTATAGTATAAACTAGCCTAGCATTAACTATCCTAGACAAGTATAGCCTAAGTATCCTATTATACCCTAGTCAAGCGTAGCTTAGTATTCTCTAGCCTTGCATACTATATGCTATTCTAGCATAGCACTTTATAGCCTAAATTAGCATAGTATATCTTACCCTTGTACATTATATCTTAGCATAGCTTAGCATAGTATAGCCTAGCCTATAATAGCCTATTCTAGGCTTGCTTAGCAGAGTATAGCATATTATAGCCCAGTCTAGTCTAGCAGAGTATCAGACGAATAGTTATGATGTTATTGCCAAAACAAAATAATTCTCAGGCTAACCTTGGGAAAATTGGCAATTATATGATTCGAAAGAAAATGTAAAACAATATAAGGTTTTTAAATTTATTTTAAATCAGCCGAATAGTTATGATGTTATTGCCAAAACATAAAAAAAAGCAAAACGGGGACCCACTGACCGATGACATATTTAGATGTAGAGTAGCTCGCGACTAGACTCGCACGCGACTAAAAACCGATTTTCTTTTTCCGTCGTAGTTTTAAAATTCCAGGTCTCAGAATTTCATAATCTTAAGCTGGTCTAAGTTTCAACTGGTTACATATAGTATACCAACCTTCCCATTTTTCCCTTCTCGCTATAAAAAAATTAAGTGAGGTAATCCATGGTATTTATTAAAAGTGAAATCAAATATAATTTATGCAATTTATCCATTAATTTTTAATTAAAATACCACATTTCGCCTTCCAAATTCTCAATTAAAAGATATGCAGGAAGTTTCGATCCTATAAAATGGCATTCAAAACAAATGGCCTGATTTGAGAACATGGATTCCTAGGCACTGTGAGGTTTGGCATATCTCCTAAACTTTGTCTGCTTTGAAAAATGAGGGTACTAAAGAATCTCATGCAACTGTTTCAGATAAATAATACCATTGCGGAATAAATTGGATTTGAAACAAACTCTTTGAAAGCGAGAAACCAGTTTAAACGAAACTATTTTTCTATGCTTCAGAGAATTGTACCATATATTCTAGTTATTACCACACTTAAAATAGCTTGAGATAAAAAGAGAACATTGAATGCAACAGAATAATTCAAAATTTTATGGTTATAGAATTCATAAACAATGGATAATTGCCATTTTGTTTATGTTCCAGGTTAATAAAGCAGTCCTTTTGTTATTTTATATATTTCAAGTTGCAGAAGTGCAGTAAGATTCATCGAAAAAATAGTTTCTTTTGAATAGGAAATTTCATAAACTTTTGCCTCTTTTCTCTCTGAATATTTTAAATCTTCTAAGATACGTGGTTGCCTACTGTTTATTATCCAAAATATTTATAGCTGTGTGTTTCGTTTATCTTTGTGCCTTGTGTACTTCTCCATACGCGTGACTTTGTATGCGCAAATGCTTTATGCCCTTACTGGTGGGCTTGCTTTCTATTGCTTTCGGTAACGAAAATATTGTGGAGAAAGATTCTTTTCATGACAATATAGTTCCTTACCTTTTCTGGACCGTGTCAATTTAAACTGACACTTGGCACACCTACATATATATATGTTGACTTTACCCTATGCAAAACATATGGTTTTGTTTATTATTATCAACCTTTTTTTCGCTAGTTATTGTCTATTGGATAATTTTCTTTCATTCTTTGGAGTTTCTGCTCTCCTTTCAGGAGGAACCAAAGTATGGAGGAAATATTAAGATAGACACATAAAAAATGCAGTGAATTATCTTGACTCAATTCGGTGTGTTGAGTCATTTTCGTCCAGGTTTTAGATTTGTATCAGTAAGATCATTACTCGTAGAAGTGGATGAAATCATTTAGTTTGTAGTATCCTTGTGTCCTTGAGTTCAACTAAGCACAAAAACCGTACAATCCTCAACCCGTAGTACACACCTAACCCATTTTTCTGTGTGATGTCAATCGAGTCTTTAAAATTACTTCATAATCGCATATGAATGAATAAAATTCTTAAAGCATACAAGTAAATGAAATTATATAAAAGCAAAAATCAAAATTTAAGTTTTTAATTGAAATCTCTAACTCTTGTAATTATAGAGCTATTAAATTTTAAAGTACCGTGCTCTTTGAAGCACCCTATGCAAGCTGATTATTGCTGATTATTCTTACCTCCACTGAACGTGGAGGTATGATTAAAAACTGTTGCACTTCAGGAATAAGTTATGGAGTCCTTTCGAAAGTAATCTCTGATAATTTTCCTTTAACGGCAGCCGCTGCTGCTGCCGATGCTACTATTACAGCATAAAGCTCTCCTTAGAAGTGAAAGCTTTTGCCAATCACCGCAGGATGATAGATATGGGCGTCGGAAATCGCAAGCAAACATATGAAAAGTAAAAAGGTTAACAAAACTCTAAAAAACTTTTTGAAATTAAATAAAAAACTTCGCAAAAACTAGCTAGTTTGAGCGAATTTTTGCTGTTTATTAAAATAGAATTACCAAGTCTTAAAGGTTTGCAAGATGAAACCAAACAACCTGAAGGAAAAGTGAAACGCAAGCAACTATAGTTTGATTTTGTACGCTGCAATCATCACTCGCTAAAATTAATGTCTAGCCTTGATCTTTAACCATTCGATGAATGATTTCTCTTGAATGAACAATCAAATTCGCAAAAGGTAGGTAGAAAATACAAGAATTAGGTCATATTTTTCAAGTTATTGCTTAGGCGAGCTAACAGTTTTCAATGGTATAAAAACAAGCAAAAAAAGACAATTTCAGATTTTATTTCAGTCAAATTCGAGTTACAGATTTGGAAATTTTTTTATTGCTTGAGAATAAAATAACGCATTAACCATATAATAATTGATATTGACCCCCAAAACTATATAGTCTCTATTGATTTATTTATTCACTATTTTTCCGAGATGAAATGTAATATATTACTACTGCAATTTTCAATAGAAAGTTAATTATTAAATTTGGTAATTAAATTGTAGGAAGTTGTTTCGCTATGTTTTATTGAACGCGGTAAAGGGCTCAAAATGTTCTTCAGGCTTAGCAAACTCGTTCAAACAAATGTTCACGTCAAGGGTATAAATTTTGAGCGCGTCGTAATTAATAAAATTTAGTGGCAACTAATTACTACAGCATTTTTTATTACTGAGATGTTCAAATTACAGTTTAATCGATAATTATGTTACAATACTGCATATTAGGGGTTTTTTCCTCTAGAGATATTAAATATGAAATAATACATAGTGTTTAGATTCGTCTGCTGCGCAATAGTACAGCTAAATATATGGAGAAATGAATGAATCGAATGTTTATGCGATTGTAATAAGTATTGATTTAGGGAGAGATGGAGAAAACTAGTTTGAAATAAGGAATGTAATATGTCTATCATCAAATGAAAAATCCCGAAGAAATTCGTAGTTTTGAAAATGACGAAAAAAAGGGCAATTTGAAAGTTGACACTGCAACAAATTTGAAAAGCACAGATAAATAAATATTTTAAAAGCACGGCTAAAATATTTAGAAGGCCAGGATAGACTTTTATCTTTGAAATGTTTATTTTTCTTATATTTAATGCGTATCCAGCTTCGCTTCTTAAAGCCGGCTTAAAAACTTAAAATTAGGATAGAAAAGAACTTGGAATTTCTTTCCTTATTTGAAATTTGGTTATTGGTAAGGGTTTGGGTGGCAGTTTCATCTCGTTATCACCCCCTGCCATTATTTTTATAATCACCGATAATAGCGTTTATATTCTCATTAGTTGTTCTTCTTAATTATATAAATTAATTCTAAAATTATAGGAAAAGTTGTTAAAAAGGAATAAGCAGTAGTGGCGCCCAATCTCAATATTAAAACTCTCATAAGCCTCTACTTTTTTTCGTGTGCGTGCTCATAATACTGATATACATGCCCATTCGGAGGTGTCGCCGAGCCAAATAAAATATCATGAGATCCTTTTCAAGGATTAGAGTTACATAAACTAAAGATGAGGATTCGAGGTTTTGCACCCTAACCTTTCCTTTCGTTCTCTCCACCGTCCTCGCGGATTGAATTATAGAGCAATCGGTTTATGCGTAGTCTGTGATGGTCTCTGGTTGTTCTATGGTTGCCTTATATCTTATGATGATAATTTTTCAATGGTAGACCTATTTCGATTCATTTTTTATCATTTTTTGAGTTATGATGATTTATGGTTAGTAGATGGGTGATGATTTGTGGTTGGTCTAACAGTGATGATTTGTGGTGATTAATGGCTGACGTATCTTGGTCTCCGGTGGAATGGATGTACGAGGGGCGGTCAATAAGTTTTGCAATTCGGATATAAGGAAACGAGATATGAGGAAAAGTATTTTATTATTTTTTAATATAACTACCCTCGACTTTAATGCACTTGCGTCACTTATCCCTGATGCTTCGAATTCCCGACAACCAGAAATCTCCCAACTGCTGTTTAATCCACTCCTGGACGGCGAGCTGGACATCTTCATCGTCCCCAAACCGGCGTCCACGCAGTGCAGCCTTGAGCAGGCGGAATAAAAAGTAGTCGCTGGACTGTAGCAGAGATGGTTGAACTCCTCGAATCCGCACTCGCGCAGGGCAGCTTGTGCAACTCTGGCCTTGTGGACTTTGACGACGTTGAATTCGATCATGGGGGGTGAGGTTTCTAGGGACCCAACGGGCAGAGACCTTAGTCATGGCCAAATTGTCCTGGATGATGTTGATGACACTTCCATGTGATATTCCAAGTTGTCGCTCGATTTCTTCGACCTTTACCCGTCGATTTTCGAGGATCATTCTCTCCACACGGGCCACATTGTCGTCGTTGGTCACGTCTGGACGGGAGTCATCTTCAAGGGACTCACGACCATCGCGGAACTCCCGATTCCAGCGAGCAATCGTTGCATAGGAAGGGGCGGTGTCGGTGTGCACTGCAACAATGCGTTCATGGATCTCTTTTGCATTCTTGCCTTCCTTGGTCAAAAATTTGATCACTGCGTAGTGCTTAACCTTCTCCATTGTTGAAAAATATGTGACTGACGATCTGCGATCAGCTACTGCTTCTTAAATAGACGAGACAGGAGCGTGTGGCTGCAGGTCCTGACTTGTCCTAACTTGTCCTAACACCCCCACAAACAGCCATCCCCCTTCCTCTGTTTTGCCCTACTGATTCGCAAAACCTATTGACCGCCCCTCGTATCCCATCGTTTTCACCTCCTCATTCCACCTCTTCAAGCTTCCTACTTCCCTACCCCACCGGTTCCACCTCCAAACTCTATCTTCTCCACCTCCAACTTTCCCACCCTATCTTGTCCATCCCACCCCCCATCTTGTCCATCCCCACCACCTTTATCTCACGAAATGTGACATCAGGGATAGCCACAGAAGCAACAACGACATAGATTTCATCTGGAGGACTGTGTGCCCTCCAGGTTCAAACTAAATTAATAGCGTCCCCTCCTGGCCCCAACTCCAACAAGAGGATCTCCGGCTGTATATCTTCAACACATTTTCACGCCTTGCATCTTCAGCACTTTCCAGGTCTCTTCTTACAAGCTTCCTGTGAGAGCCCTCGTTGGTTTTCACTTTAAATGGTTAAAAAATATCTAGACTTTATCTATTACAATTCCCTCCTCTCAACTTCCTTTCCCGTTCCTCTTCAAAAAAAAATTTTTCCACCTTCGCCCCTCCTCCTCTTTCAACTCCCCGCATAAAAGTCTCTTTGATGCTGTTTTGAATGTGAGTTTTGCAGGTTATTTCATTCTTGAGGGATTCACACTCCAATGAGCGTAAATAATAGCCCTCTGAGGTTCGGCTCCCCTTCACCCTGTCTGAAGGTAGAACGCTGTATGCGCCAATTTGGGCGAGGACGCGAATTGGCTCTTTCTGTCTCCCAATTGCTTGTCTGTCGATCCCGCACCATTCATGCTTCCTCCACTCTTCTTTCTCTCTGACCATCGTAGGAACTCGACCTTGAGAAATTGAAATTCTTGATTTAGTTGAATGACTGGGTATTGGATGCTATTTATTGCTGAATTAGACACTTAGGGCCTTGATTCCTCACAGCAATCCGCCTCATTTCCCCAGAACCCTAGCCCTGCCCCTGAAGTACCAATCCACAGGGTGGTACTACTGTAGTATGAGGTATACAGTTAGGTTTCTACAGTAATAAGTGGCATAGACCTTGGTTTCTTCTATTATTATCACTCTACTCTACTATGTATTCTACCATTAATCTTGTACTTGACTATGCAGACTATGCTAGGTATTACACTAGTAGGCCGCATACCATTATGGTTCAATTGTAGGAAATGGCATACCTTTAGAATTCAACTGCAGTGCGGGGTCTAAGTTAGACTTCAATTAGTGTATGGGGCCTACCGTTAGAGTTCATTGAAATATGTGACCTATATTGAGGGATATATTCTGTTATGTGACCTACATTAAGTATTTTTTGTATTCGTGATATACATTTAGGGTTATATATTGTATTATGTGGCCAAAAATTTAGTTTTATATCGTAATCGGCATTTCATTCGGGTCCTATTGTATGATAGTATGAGGCCTACGGTTAGATTTATACTAGTGTTTTTTGTCTGCCCTCAAAGTGCAATTGAATTACTTGTTCCTAAAAAAATATTAACTAACAACGAAACAAAGGTTTCCCTTAAAGATGATAGTAGAAATTTATTGAGCAGAAGCTGCCTATTAATTAGGTTCATTGATTATTCTCGAATTCTCCTCTTTTCGTCATCTGAACTTAACTCGGAGTTAATTAGTCCAATTAAACTCCTAGATTAAAGATCACATGTTGACTTAGGGGAGGTTAAAACATTCAAGGAATTTACTATGACCAGAGTCCGTAATAGATTTATGATCCCTGTGGTTCTAAGTACTTTCGCCTTTATTAAGTCATTTCCTTTAATGAGTCCTCTATAAATAAAAGTGAAAACGTTTTGAAGTATAGCTTTCTTTTTTCCTTGGATCTTCTAAATCCGAAGTTTTACGAATTCTACGGGATTTTGCCGATCGGGTATCATCACTCTGAGTAGATACAGCGATCAAAGCATAGAAAGCATGAATTATTGCACAAAAGTGTGTGTGTCTCTCTTTCTCTCACACCTCTCTCTCTCTTTCTCTCTCTCTCAGGTTTTCTGCAATTTTCACACGTGTGAAAATCCCTATGATACACAAGTAAGTATGCAATCATTTGATATAGGTAGATGTAAATATTCCATTATCTATATGTGTTCATTTATTTGCTTATTTCAGATATTGTGTTTGGATGCCAAGTCTGGCTGGTTTTTATTGGCGCCAAAGAAAGGTGAAAGGAGGTATGGGATCGAATTGGCACAGGGCCAGATCTGATAGGAAAGATTTCCTAGGTTTGATTGCTGGCGCCAATGGTGCGGCATTGGAGCGTGTGTGTGGGTGTATGAATGACGAGAGAGAAAGAAGGGAATATAGCGAATTGCCACAACAAGAAAGCAACGAGAGATCAGGTAGGGTTTTCAACTCCCTTCAGGATAAAGATAAATTGACCTATTGAACAAAAAAATATATGCAATAAAACTATAATGAATATACACGCCTACACAAAATATGAGTTGAAACTAATACTATATGTGCACATAACAATGGGGACATTTATATAAAATACTAGCTAAAATTATGTATACAAAGAGTACCTTTCATTTAAACATCTAAGATTCCACTCGTACCGTTCATGACGTTTTCACACACACACACACAGCTCCATAAAGGCGTATATATTTAATCTTCCAAAAGGTCACACCTTCATTTCTTTGAATAAGATAAATTCTGCACTCAAATAAATTCTCTTTGGTTCCTAAATATACAGAAATATATATATATATATATATATATATATAACACCTTGAAAAAATAGTTTAAATAAAGCTATACGCGACAAGTAAAATGTAGGGATTCGAACTCGTATAAGATAGCGTTTATTTTAACCTAATGGCATCTTTAAATTTATCTTTATAGAGAAATGGATGGTCGCCCAGTTGTATGGATGGTGCTCCTGAAAAGGATTAAGGAAAGTCAGGAGCCTTCTCTAGCGAATTAAGGAATTCTTACTCTTACCCTTACCCAACCGCATTGACTTGAACGTTATTGTTCAATTATCAAAAAATATTTATATTTATATCAGTCTTTTTTCGTTCCACCATTGATCACGGTCTATTGCTCGAGCCTAACACCTTCCTACCCGTTTGAGGGAATTTTCCCGTCTGCGAGATCGCCTTTTTGGTCTCATAATTTATTTAGGAGACCAATTTAGGATTTGATCTAGCAATATGTCCTGCCATATTTCATGTCTATACTTATATTCTTTTTACTATGTCTTTAACTAGTGTCTGCGTTCTTACCCATGTATTTCTTCTATGGTTCTTTCGTGTTATTCCTAACGTTTATCGTTTCATGTTTCAAGTAAACGTATTCTTTTAGCAAAAACTAAACTTATATCGTAAATTACAAATGCCTTATCTTTTGCAAAACTTTTAATATTTTTTTTCGTCTTGCAAAAGTTCATTTTTACTCTAAGCTTTAGACAAGCTTTAAATAATTCGGTTCTCTTTGTCTGTAATTCTTTTGGGTTTTAAATACTTAATAGTATATCAGTAAGATTAGGAGATTATTTTTATGTAACCTTTTTCAATTCTGCTTTCTTGAAATGGTCTTGGAAGTGCACCTGCGCTTTCTAAGTCAAGGCCTTCTCCATCTACAAATGCCATACAGAGAGCTATTTTAGTTACTTTGCTAAGACTATTTAAATTTATTTACATGTTTATAAAAAGAACATTTTTGGTTTGTAGTTACTTATGTGTTTTATGTCGCCTCTTTTTGTAAAAAGTAGATAAATGTCAGACTTTCTAATAATAATCTTATTTTCTATTAATTCTTTTTAAACAAAATAACTAGAAAGTCAGCGAGATCTTTACCCCTTACCTTAATTTCTCGATTATAACCCAACTTACCGCAGGGGTTTTAGCATTTAGCCTTCTAGGTACTATATGAAAGCAAAATTTAGACCTTATTAACGTTTTGAACTTCCCTCTCATTCATATTGGAGTTGTATTGTGGTCTTTTGTGGAGTTTGGATAATCATTTTTCCGTTTGTAATTTATCCCGCTTTACACCCTGATTTTGTCATTCTCTCCTTTTAATTCTTATTTGTTTCATTTCTTAATCTTGTTTTAAATTTTTTATTTCACAAGATTTATTTTACATATGTTCTATTCTGACCTGTTTTTTTTTTTAATAAGCTGCTTGAGTTCCGTTATTTCGAACCTTTCTCAAGTGTCTCATGCTAGTTGGATTGAACATGAAATTTATATCGACTAAATTAACATTTAGTAGAAAGAAATTACATTTTATAGTCATTTTAAAGACAAAGAAAGAAATACAGAACGAAAAGAACTTAGGATTTCTTCGAGGACAGTCTAAGCAAGAAAAGTAAGGGAGGAAAGAATATCAGTTTAAATGGAAAAAAGTGAGGTAATTTATATTTCACTTATACGCATTTAATTAATTTTTACTACGTTAACTTAGAAGACTTTATAACTATGTATTGATGGCAGCATCGGAAAGAATAAAAAATAAATAAGAAAACAGAAATGTACCATAACTAAATAATAAATGTTACCATTCTAACATTCTTAAGTAAAACATAAACACTGAACAAACAATTCAAGCAGAAAATGAGGTCATGACAAATCCATGAATAATGATCCAAAGAGTAAAAAGAGCAAAGGGTTGCAATGAAAATGCTTTGACCTCTGCCAGAAAATTGACTTAAGAAATCTAAAAATCGACATCTTTGTCCATAGATAACCCGAGAAAATTACTGTGGAAAAGATAAGAAGAAAAAAGTTGCCAGGTGGCAGGAGAGATCTGGTAAATTTGGAGGTATGACCGTAAGCATTAGAAGCTTTGGGGGAAAACCTTTACCCTGTAGTGGGAAAAGGTAGGCTAATGATGATGCTGATATAAGATTATTGGAGGGCCACAAGTAGCACCACAAAAATCCAACATTATTTGTTATCCTGGCGGCTCTGTAACTCATTTTGAGAATAGCCATTGCCAACCCTTCTTTGTTCAAATTTTTTTCAGGTGGAATTCTTCGAAAATAGGAAAAGGTCTTCCATTTTAACCTTGCTGTTTTATAAATCTTAAATTATGTATTCTTTTACAAGTGTCCTGTTTCTCCCAATTTTAACTCACATTCTTTCAGTCTCTTCCACCAAACTTTTATATTCCAGACTGAGCATTGTTTGATAGTGCGTCGCTGAATGATTTCAAACATTAGTATTTTCCTTAATAAATTGGATGACTAAGGTAAGGCTCTAATCTCGGAGAGAAAGCCTCCTTTTAAGAAGCGCTTTTAGACTCGACATTCCTCGACTTAGAATCTACCATCCCATGTCAACATAAGTCGCCGTGGCAAGATAATGATAAGGTCACCATTATAAATAAACACACTGTCGTAGGGTGACCGTGAAGAGGGCACGACAGAAAATCGGGATACAGATCCAAGTGCGAGGGTTAAATAAACAAAGTCGAGTGCGGTTGACCTAAATAATCAATTCTCAGAGGTTCTGGGATTCAAGAAACTAATGGTATTGTATATATATAACTTCACTATATACAAAGAAAATATTAATAGCACAAGTAAATGAATGACAATGATTAAAATGAGACCAGGGCTACCAAACGGTGGGGGGTGAGAGAGGTACAAATGACTCGACGGGTATGAGAGTCCGAGAGAGGATGCGCACGGTTTCGAGGAACGACACGGTGGTGTCACGCTCTATACAGAGTCGGGCCCACAAGTATTCAACAAGGCCGGAAAGTTCCGGCTAAGGGCTTGTGCCCAATTTATATTTGAGTGCGTTAATCCAAGGTTGGCCAATAAAAGGGGAGAATCGAGATTGCCGTTTCAGCTCAGGAGTTATTGAAAGAAAAACCTTTTACAAAAATAACCTTTAATATGCAAGTAAATAATAAAATTGTTATTGATCACTAAAACTAAGCAAACTAATATAATAATGAATAAGTGACCAGTTGTTAATACAGGTGGGCAAGGAATAAATGGGAATAGCCCGGGAATTCTAACAATCACTTGAAAGACCGTTATTAAACGCGGGTTGAGATAATATTAATTAAATGCGGGGAATTACGGGGGCTTTCGGGAAGTGAATTAAATTGGGAAAAAATCACGGGACTGGGACCTCGGTTTTACCTCTGCGGCGGTGAATTTAATGAAGCATCGGGATAGGGGGAGCTTCGTAGAGCGGAAGATGAGCATACATCAGGTTCCAAGTTGTCCTCCAAATGGGAAGGACGAAGTAGGGGAGAGAGAGTCCGCTCCAGGGAGTGGTGTTGGCTCGGCTACCAGGTGGGAATCTGCACGGAAGGACTTCTCGGACTTCCTTGCTCTTGTCTCACGGACCTTGTAGAGTGAGGGGAATGAGCGGAGAGTTGATCCCGGTTAGCCCTCCAAATTAGGAAAAACAAAGGAGAGTAATCCGTCTCTGACCCGAGAGATTACGATTTGTAAGATCCGCACAAGGGATCACAGGCGTCGATATGGCGAACCAACGGGGAATGTAACGGACGGACGTCGAAAGGAACTCTCGCTGACAATGAATGGAATCGCTCGCATAAATACACGGCAGGTTTCTGCGAGGGACGGTGTTAGAGAGAGAGGCGTAAGACACCTGGGGGTCCCATGGGAGACTTGGGAAGTAGCCGTGTAACCAACCCAAGTCCCGAGCGTCTCAAAAGCGGCTGGGGGGGAGGAGGCGATAGATCTCGTTTTCGACTTTCCACTGGGCGATGATAACTGAGCACTATGGAAGGGGGGGGGAAGGTTCGCTCGACAGGGCTTCGAACTGATTAAACGTTCTGGGGTTCATAAACTAAAGTGATATGGCCAGACTATGTCTAGCAATGTTTGCACCTTTGACCTCTCTTGGGATAACCTTCACACACGGTGATTGCTTCCAGAGAAAAATAATGGGAGAGTGCAATTAACGGGGAGACTCACGTAAAGCCTAATTGACTGGAAGCTTGAATACGGGGAGTAAACGGGGTGATGCAAAGTTGAATTTGCAAGATTCATTCTTCTTTAACTTCGCTGAGAAATGAGTCAGGGAGTACTCCAGTCGTTGAACGAAGTTGATAACCGAGCGATAGACGCCTGTCCGTGTCTTAGTCTGTCGGCAGGAACTTTAGGTATTCGCGTTCGGAGCGGGAAGCCGTTGGGAGGTGAAGCAGAGTGTACAAGACTTACGTGTCTGCTAACCAAGACGGGGCTGTATGGTACTGCTTTTTCAAAGCTTTGCTCGAAGTATTTATACTACCTCGGCCGGAGGAAGTGGGTCGCCGAGTGACCCCAAAAGAAGGACGGAGATCTCAATAGACTTGGCGTGCAAGGAGAGGAAGCTAGTCTTGGCGGCTTCCCAGCTTTGAGCAAAGTTCCTTTTCGCCGTGAGTCTGGCGTCGGTCAGACGATGAGACGTGAAGATAAAGGGAACCCAACCCTGGTCAACTGACCTCGCGAATTTTCGATGCTTCCTTGGGGCTGTCTTGCCATGCAGTTGCACCTCTCAGGCGCCACAGGTATACGTTGGGTTCTAGGTGGGGTAGGGGGGGTAAACTTTCTCTCTCTGATACACACACATAAACACCCTACCGCCCCGGCAGTCACCAAAATGCACCCAATGACACCACGAAAGAAAAAGCAGCTCAATTAATATCCATATAATCCTCGAAACCTTCACCCTAGGATAATATGTATATACAGATATCGAAGTGTTAGATCTTCAAGAGCACCCCATTCCATCGGTGGAGTTCATCGACTCAGTCGACTAGAGGAAGGACCTTAACTAGGATCATCTCAAGTAGAACAGGGAGAGTAGCAACTATGGATGACGCAACGGGATGGTGGAAATTTTATGCTACCGTGAGGCGTGGATATCTAAACCTCTGTGTTGAGGGCTGTGTAGGTACATATTTGCGGGCGTGAACATGCGTATGCGTGCATCTGCTTGAGAGTCTAGATTCACTCACAACCAAATTGAGTTTTTAGTTTCCGCCTTCCTTCATTGTTGTGGCAAGTGTCTCCCAAAAGAAGAATCCGTGACTGTATCATCGTTTAAGTAACTTCGTGTCGTGTTTTTTTTGCTATTTCATTCTGACTTTCAATATAGTATATATTTTGTCTTTCCTCTGTTTCTCTCTGTTATAACTTTTAGAATAAGGATATTTATTTGTTCCTATTTATAATTTTGCTTTCAAATCCTCTTTCTCTTTAATGTGAGCTATATCTTCACTCCCTGCCACCACCATAGTTACGAGAGCGCCAAACTCACTCTCGTTGCCTCCCTTCCTACTTTACCGGGGACGCCCCTCCTGAAGTACTCCCCTGCACCGTGAGTTATGTACACTGGTTATCTATCTGATGACAAATTACCTTCAGGGTCTTTGTTCTTCCCTATATATTGGACGCTGGAGTCCCTCATCCATTCCCTCCTCACTCAAACTATCCAGGATCCTGAAATCTCATCTTCGGGCTCTTATGCTAAGTTCCTCGGGAAAGAGCATGGGTCATCTTGCCCTATATTTGCCCTGAGAATGTGGAAGGATCTGCTTGCTACCATACGTTCCTTCTCCTCCTTTGGTGCTTTCAGGATTCCTTCTTCTTTTAAACGTTTCTTTAGGTGGTAGAAGGCGCTGTGTGAAGACCCGTGTCATCGAACAACGCCATAAAGAAACGAATTTCGATTGAGGGAGCTTTACTAAACTATTGGCGAGGGGAATAATTGAGATTTGTTTGTTGTCTTTTTCAATTTAAAACAAAAAAATAACGATGGCATCTTCAGAGGGCAGTTTATTAGGAGGGAAGGGTAAGGACCGTGAGATGAAAAAGTTAAAATGTGTGTGTGTGGAAGATATATAACCCTAGTTCTACTTGGGTTTATTGTGGCCAGGGCTAAGAATTCTCCCAGGGAGCAGGCCGAGCTGACACACCCCTGGGTTTCTGGGGAGGGGCATCAGAGCTCTTATGGGATGTAAGCATCAATGCCAAGGGCTTTAGCAATTCGGGACGACAGAAAGGGAGGAGCAGAGACAAAGGGAGAAATAGGAAGGACCAGAATGGTTCAAGTGATCGAGAATGCCAAGTATCCTGCCATGAACGTGTTCGTATTAGAAAATCTAAGTGAACTCAAGAGTAGAGCAGAAATCACATTGGACTTTAACATACGAGTCAAAATCCCATTGATTAAAGAAGACGAACAAACAACAACGATACTCTAGACGGCGAACAAATCACAAAGGGACTTAAGGGTACAAGAAACTTGCGCGGATTTATAAATACGGGCAAAAAAATCTCAAGAAACTAAAGACCTGAACAGAAATGAAACATAAAAATAAAAACAAAAAACAAAAAATCAGGAATACGAAAAAAAATTCCACTCAATCCACACGAGAATACGAACACAAACAGAACGGAACTAGAGAGTAAACGCTACCTTCAAGGGACCCGAAACTCAAAATAAAAATTCCTAACCAAATAAATAGTTCGAATAGTAGTAATAGAAAAAAATACCTGATCGAGTTACTTGATTGAACTTCTTTCCACGAACAAAGGGAAGTCTTGGAAGAAGAGGTGAGTTTTCAGGGAAGGCTTGAATGTTCTAAGGGAGGGGGTGGGTGTATCGAACCAGGCAGATCGTTCCACATCCTAGGAGCAAATGTTACGGCACACTACCCTCATTGTAGTTGTGCCCCTATGTTGCTAAGTATTATGGCGAAACTCCTCGTAGTTGCGTCACTGGGTTACTATGGACCTGGGTCTGTCAAGCTGCAGACTCGTGCTCGTGATTAGGACACCTTTGAACTACCTGTACCTGATTACAGCTTCTTTCACTGTCACCTACTTGACGTTACCTTTCCTTCGACGTTCGTTACTCCAGGTGCCGTTGCGATGCTTGCGGGAGGATATAAAGAGGCAGGTTTCTATTCGAATTTACTTGCTTAAGTGCGATTCAATTTTATACTACTGGCGCAAGCTGGGGAGGTTTAATGGTACGAGGAACAGAGTTTTGATGGTACGAACGCGGGAAAGGTGAGGTGTGAGGAGACGGGGTCTTCTTCAGCAGGGAGTTTTAATTACCCTCGAAACTTAGGGTAACTCACACTAAAACTAGAGTGTTACTCGACTAACATCTGACCGAGATTTGATCAGGGATTTATGTTGAGGATTTCGAGCGAACGGGTGGCCAGGCGAGAGACTCCTGCACAGCTACCTGTCCTCCTTTAGGTTGGGCTTGTCTTTTATACCCAATGCATGCTTTCCGGTAGAACTAAAGGAATTTTGAGAATCTGACGGTGAAGCCGCCGTGGATTATAAAGTGGGCGCGGGGGAAATGCTGAATCAACTACTTGGCGGAAATGAGAATGCTGAATCAACTACTTAGCGGAAATCAATGGCGCCTCCGTGTGGGTCCTTTAAAACTCTGTTTCTGAGAAATTATATTCATATATATACAAAAAATACAACGTTCTATATATAACGGTGAAATATTTTATACCAAAAAATTAAAGTTCTTATACATACATGTGTATTCTTTCAGTTATGCAGCGAGTAGCCATGAGCAGCATAACACAAATATCAAGAAAGTAAGATCTCCCATGATGCAGAAAAGATTAGAATTTACAAGCAGTGAAATTATAGATCTCGAAAGTAGGGTTGTCAGGAGCCAGGAGGGGTTTAATGAGAAAGACGTAGGATGATGCAGCTGCACTTAAGAGCTTGCAGGGCAGAATGGGGCCCGTCGGAAGAAAACAGGTTCAGCAAAAATATGAGCAAATTGATGGGGTAGAAGTGTAGAATTGTCAGGAAGAGAGATAAATGAGTTGACATAATCAAAGGTTGAAGTAAAGCAAACGTGCCTGAAGATATCGAAGCTATCTTAGTCTAAACGAGACCGGTTTTGGTTAAGATTACTGCAGACGGAGAGAACACATGCATACTTGAGCTTTGAAAAAGAGTTGATAATCAAAATAACCCAGGAGGACAACACACCCCACAAAAAAAGAATAGGCTCAAGAATACGAACATAAATTCTAAGGGTATCATAATTACGAACAAAAATTTCTAAACTCCCAAGATTTTGATTAAATAATGCCAATAAATAACCTTAGAGACACAAGACTATGAAGAAAAATGGCAAAAGGATTCAAAAACAGCTCTCTGAGTGCACATGTGAAAACTAGGGTAGTTGAAAGTCAATAAAGTCAACTTGTCTTTTACAAGACACTTTCCTCTAGAACAGCTATTAATGCATTAAAAATGACTGTAGGAGATATAGTAACAACGTTAATAGGTCAATAAAAAGTTAACTTTTACACGTCAGGTCAACAAACTCTTTATGTCAAGAAAGAAAAAAATATAGAATAAAAATATTTTGCAGTAACTTTTCGCCTACTAATTGGCAACTGGTGGCATACCAATTAGCAACTCCTACCTTTTTCAATTGCTGTTTAACGTCTATTTTTGCGCGTTTGTGCTTGTTTTTTTGGTGGTCTTTTTGTCAGTTTATAGTTTTGAATTATATATATATATATATATATATATATATATATATATATATATATATTATATATATATAGAGAGAGAGATATATGCCTTATGTTGGGATGCTATCTATTTCTAAAGTGCGTGCTGTAATTAAAAAATATCCCAATGAATTGATTTGTTCAGGAAAAAAATGAACTTTATTGTCAAATTTGTTGTGTTTTAGTGAAGCACAAAAAAAACTTTTTCATGGAGAAACATCGTTCGACTCAAAAACACCAGCGTAGCCTACCTAAACGTGTGGAAACTGGAAGGTCACAAACAGTGTTAAAGTTTAAGTCTTCAGATTTTACTGAAAAGCTAGTGACTACATTTTTGTCTGCCGAAATACCCCTTCATAAATTGTGCCATCCTCATATCAAACAATTATTCTCTGATTTGGGTGTAGCAGTCCCCAGTGTGACAACTTGTAGATCAATATCCATGAAAATGGCCGAGAGTGAATTAGCTAGGATAAAACAATTACTAACGGGAAAACAAATTTTCCTCGTCGTTGACGAAAGTGAAGTAAGAGGCTCTAAATATTTGAATATACTTGCGGGAATTATAAATGTTCCAGAAAAACATGTAATGTTCTTGTCGGATCTGTTAATGCGCAAAATGTCATACACAAGATTGATGATACTATAAAAGAATTTGAGATAGCAAGAGAAAATTTCTGCTTACTTCTATCTGATGCAGCTCGTTATATGGTGTCGGCTGGAGCAACACTCAAGAAACTTTTCCAAAGACTTCTCCATGTAATATGTGTTGCACATCTGTTATATAACTGTGCAATGCATATAATATCATTTTAGAGTGCATCCGATGTTCTAATTGTATGCGTGAAGGCATCTACTGTTAAGAATAAAGAGAGGAAGGCTTTGTTTCAAGAAATTGGTACTCCCAGAACCAATTTTAACACGTTGGGCAAGTTAGCTAAAGGCTGCTTTCTATTATGCAGGGAATTTTCCAAGCGTCAAATGCATTTTTGAGAATTTTGAAGGTGATTGAATTATCGGTCGGAAGGCTAAAGATAGTGCGTCTAAGAAAAACCTACCAACGCAACTACTTTATATTAAAAGGAATTACAGTCAAATTGCTCGTTTGGTGCCTAGGATGGAAGCAACTGATTTCACAATTAAAGAGGCATAAACTCTTACTACCATTAACTTTGATGACGATCCTTGCGAGATCAAGCAGTACATTGAAAGGAGACTTAAGGAAAATGATATGTGTGAGATAGTTGAACTCCGTAGGCCTGAAATATCACCGAGAATTTATTCTTATCTCCTTAAATGTCAGCCAACAGCAGCGTCTGTGGAGAGATCATTCCCCATACTTAATAAACTCTTAAATAGAGACCGTAACTTTCTGCACGAAAATATTGTAAAATACTTTATTATGTACCAGAATCAGCTAACGATAAAACAAGTACGTAAAGTTTCTTTCCTATGAGGCAGTGAAAATAAAGTCAACTTTTTAAGTCAACCTTTTACAATTTTTAGGTCAACCTTTTCATTTTAAATATATGCATGTGCATTTAGGCGCTTGTATGTATTTTATATGTGCGTGAACGCATATAATTTTTAGTGTGAATCCATACTTGAACATTTGAATGTATATACTTTATTTTGCATACACATGTACTAGAGATTAACTATGAATGAATGCTTGCTTATTTGCTTACACGATTAGAATAAGTTTTTTTCTCCGTGTCACTGCAGGAATGTACGTGCGAAAGTGTGTATATATTTTGTACATGTGTGGTAGAGGGATAGGTTCATTAGGATCTAGCGTATGCTAAAAAAAACTTAGGTTTTTAATCTTTTTAATTAATTAAAGATGTTTATTACCTTAAAAAGATCCATTAGTGCCCGATTTAGTCTTGTAAAATAGAATAATAAACTAACACATGTGTACGTTCGTGTGTGAAGGCGAGGTTGAATAAAGGTTGTATGAGATATGGGGGATATTTTAAACTGTTTGGAGAGATGGAATTATTAATGCGATTGTCCATTAAATAGATTGGATTTTGTTTTAGTGGGAAAGTGTGTGTGTAAATTGTGTGTGATATGAGTTTAGTTTTTCCCTTCCTCATTCTTTGTTTCAGGTTAATGGTTAATGCTGTGTGAAAGTGTGTGGGCGGGTATGTGTAATAGTAATATGTATGTGAAAGAAGAGGTTCGGTCTCCTGGCAGCCGAAAGATTTCATCTTTCTCCCATTACTCTTTCACTCCATACTTTATATCTATTACGTCTAATCCGTTCGTAGATAAAACTCTTGGGCAACATCCAAACGTACGTACGTACGTTTGTAAGTTATTCATTCACACGTATTAAAATCCACCAAAACCCACCAACAGAAAAACAGACCAGAATTGTTGTAAAGAAACTAAGCCCGGGTAGGGAACGCTGTATTAGGAAGTCGTATACGGGAAAGTTTTGTTCCTACGAACGCAGCGGGGTTTTGGGGTCGGAATGTTAAGGAACCATTCCAGTCAGGTCCGTAGTGACGTTGATGAACACCAAGTCACATTGATGGAAAGCAATTGAGTATAATGATTATGAAGTTGTAAAGTTATGGAATGCGTGAAAAGAAGAAAAGTTCAATGAAAACTTTGGGGACCGTAAAATGGGAGGTGCCCAACTCTCCCAAAGGTGTCTCCGCTGAGAAGCAGACATTTCCCTAAGTGATAAATGGATCGAGGTCTTAAGCCCAGATAGCCAAATACATAGAATCCAAATCGCTACAAAACGACTCAGCAAAGTTACGAAATAGCAAATTCTTCTAAGTTAACTTAACCTAACCTGACCTTACCTAACTTGACCTGACCTGATCTACCTTGACATAAGCTAACCTAATCTGACCTGACCTAGCATAGACTAACCAAAGGTTAACCAGAACTTAGAAAAGTTTACCTAAGCTGCCCTAACCTAACCTAACCTGACCAAATCTGACCTAACGCAACCTAAGGATAAACTAACCAGACTAAACTTAACGTTACCTAACTCTGCCTTAACTAAACTTAACTCATCTGAACCCGAGTGGGGCTGCAATTTTTCTGACAGTGCACATTCCAAATATGGGTTGTTGGGGTTTCAAACACGTTTATAAGCAGGTTAGAATAGGAGGGAGAGATGAAAGAATGAATAAATACAATAGATAGAAACAAATACAAAGCAATGAGGAAACAAAAACTGTTCTAGCCACCCATGTCAGTCCTAGATTAGCTTTTCTTTAGTGCCTCCCAACGGTCATCGTCTTTCCTAATTCTTCCAAACTTTTAAATAATAAATAGGCCTGGGAGATATTTTGAAATGTCTTGGATCCGAATCGTAACAGTACACTTAAAAGTGCGAAATTCCACCCCCATTTCGTACGGACTTTCAGGATGTGTACAATATTCTCCTCTTTTCCGCTCCAGGCTCCACTCGAGTCGTGTTGCAATCACTCAAGCGAGGTTAAGAAATATACCGCTACAGCAATTACTAACAACTCTTCTATTGTCAAAAGTTGTGATTCGTGCGTGTCAACAGGTCAAAACATAAACCAATATAATGTTTCGTTCTAAAGCGATAGTAGGTAGTTAAGGAAGAATTTGCTAAATATATATATGATTGTTGTTAAGTTCTAAGGCGATGGTTTATTTTTTAAGAAAAATATATGAGTAGAGAAAGATTTACTATCTTCAAGTTAAAAAGCGGTGTCTAGGTCTTTAGGAAAGAAGTGACTAGAGCAATAGGATTATTTTAAGCACTAACAGGGCAGTTTGTCAGATAGGAAAGAATTGTCGAAGAAAATGTTATTATCTTTAGGTCCTTAAGGAATGGTTGGCTCGTTAGGGAAGAATCTAATACAACAATAGGATTATTTCTAGCTTTGAAATCAATGTTATTAATTTAGATAACAAACGGCTAAAGCAATATTGCTATCCATAAGGTTTAAAGCAAAGTTGGATCTTGATGGAAGCATTTACTAGAGCACTGTGATTGTTTTTATGTTAAATATCGACTACACTACAATATAAATCATAAAGTTCTAAACCGATAGATGGGTTGTTCTGGAAGGATCAGCTAACTCGGCATTAGTGTCTTTAATTTCTAAATCCGGAAAATTGAACTCTATTGACGCCACATGCTACCATTACAGTGGATCATCTTTGGGGTTCATCAAGTTTAAGGAGAACAAAGAGATCATTTTCGCACAAAACCCGGCAGTTTCGCTTCATGGAACATTTCCTTAACATTATATTCCCCTTTTGACCAACCTTCCTTACGGAACAAAGCTTCAAGAGAGTTGAAGGCCTTTTCGTCTCTTGGCCTCCCCAAAGAGTAAACTATTTTGCCACTCATCCTTCTGAACCCGAACACCACAACTAATCTCATCTTTTTAGTTTATCAAACTGCGTACCTAACTTCATCTAACTTCTACAATTTATTTCACAAGTTTCTCCTCATAAATTCTTCGGGCGAAAATGCCCTCGTTTCTCCACTTTGTAGTTCTAAGTAACAGAAAAATTCCATTGGATATTCGGTATAACGTCGTAAATTTGAGAGTGTTTTGGTACTGAAGAAGCTATTCATATTTCTTTGTATAAACTTTAGATTTCACCCTAAAAATTATATCTAAAATCAAAGGATATCAGTGTAGCTCTATAAATCCTGGATCGTTGCCCTCTTGGAACAGACTTTTAGATATATGAATCCATGTGGATATAATGCTTCTAGAAAATTAGAAAGTACTCAGATTCTTTAAGTTAATTATCAGATCTAGAACAAAACCTATATCTACAAATGTATAGAAAAATGAATTAAACTCTCATTGGAAATATATAAAGTGACAGGGGAACTAATTTAATCAAAAATTTCTATAACATTAAAAGAAGAATGAGGCGAAGAAAAAACTCTGCAAGCATAGATTTGACACATTGCAAGCTATATTTCCCACATAAACTTGTAAGTTATTGGGGCACTTATTTGATAAGGTTGTAAATAGGGACTGTAAAAATGCAGTTAATAATAAATGTAATAACTCTTTTTCTTTTTTGCCTATTTTTACCAAATTTCAATAACTGGTAGGATATATATATATATATATATATATATATATATATATATATATATATATATATATATATATATATATATATATATATATATAGAGAGAGAGAGAGAGAGAGAGAGAGAGAGAGAGAGAGAATTTGTGTAAATAGCAAAATATAATGATAGATAGAACAGACAAAGATGGCGGGGACACAAATTGTCCGGTTTTATCTAAGAACACCTAAGTCGTTCATGATAATATACGAGTATATAATAAAAGCGAATTCCAAACCAAGTAAATCTCTCACCTGAATGACGCGTTGAAATTGTTTTAATACATTTGCGACTACCATGACCAATTGCTCTTCATATTAAGGTATCTCGATTAAGTGGAGAAACATGGTTATGATTTCTTCCCTAAATGCAACTAAAAGTGGAAAAACTAAAAGCTGCCAACAATAAAGTCCTAAACTCGATGGAATTTAGGAAGGTCATTAAAAGTCTTAAAATCATAAACACATCTGGCTGAAAAATAATAAATGAAAAGTGAAAACTAAAAATAAAGTCACCAAAGGTAAACCATAGTTGTACAGATAATAAAATAAGACCTGTAAGCCTTTGAAAATAGAAATGGCTAGCAGGTGGCCAATAAATGGATCCGTTGTCGGGACAAAAGGTGATTTTTACACCTAATCCAAATTGGAACAAGATTCTCGCAGGGTAGCGGATTAAAAATCCACTTTTTTAATTAGAAAGCAAGCTTGTGGTAAGCTCCTTTGCCCTTCTCTCTGTCCCAATTATTATACTTTTTTACAATGTGAATTCTATCTATCTGGCGCTTGATGAAAAGTATCAGCGTCTCTTTGTCCACGTCTGAATTTATCATGTTGGATAGAATCTCTGTGAATAGATATAGAACTCCTAGATTCTAATCTGTACAAAACTACTAAACTATTAAACAGCCTTAGTTCAAGAGACCAAACCTACTGTTAAACCTTAGATAGTTAAAAATATTATTTAAAGATTTTGTAACTAAACTTTGTGCCTTCAGTGACAAATAAGTAATATAATTATACTGGCGAAAGACCTACTTTTCTCATCTATGGTATGCATCGCAAATGTTCCATAAATTATAATTAATTGCTCCTCCTTTTTACCTAAATATTTAAGTTCTGTGAAAATTTACTCTAATTTTCAAACTTGTATATGTATAACACACTCGTTTTAACTATTTTTCGTTCTTAATGAACATATTTCCAACCACAGCACCTGTTTTAAATGGAATTTTTAAATGCTTCATTTATATATGAGCATTTCACACGCATTTGGATCATATTCATGTTTTTTCTCCATTTTCAGGTATGTGGATGTTTGTTGAAGCTAAATAAATCGAGAAAACGGTAAGGTTTTTGTTTTTAATTACAGTTTAGAGCAGAAGTTTAAGTACACTTCGCTTTTTTTTATTTTACACTTATTTATTCGCTTAATATTTGAAAAATTTAGTTCCTATAGTTTCATTGCTCAAGTAATCCTAAAACCAAAGGTATTCCGAACTGTGGAATTATTAGAAACAGAGAACAAAGGAAAAATAATAATTAAATTTTTTTCGCATGAGCTTTCTTGGCAATTACATCTAGCAAACAATGTTCATTGTATTTTATTAAGTTGTAGAGGTATTATGGAGAAATATTTCTTCCATTACTTCAAACATTAGATCGACAATAGATCGTTAATATTTGTCTTTCCTCCTTATAATTATTTACATCATTTCTTCACTGTAGAAGTCTTATTTTGGGGTACATTGGCTTATTAAAAATATAACTGCATGTTTAACATCATTTCTTTTTCGGTAAGAGTTGATGGTTTTGCTAAAAAATAGCTAAATCATATTCTTTCTCCATTGTTTCATTGATTTCTAATGTCTTGTTCTACTAATAGCAACAAAATAACTCCAAAACATTCAGCTTCTTTCATTGACCTTTACATTTGGGAGGGTGTTTTATAGAAGAGCCGCTTGAACAGTTTCCACCGAATAAGTCTTCCATAATTCTGACTAAAGAGTTACATTCTAGTTTGGTTGCTCCATAATATCTTCTTACTAAATTTTATATTAAAGAAACCATGCCTCTTTGCAAACGCTAGTCTCGCGGCAACTTGATTTAACGAAAATATAGCGTAGTTTTAGCCTTGAGGCCCTCAATGTCATTTTGGCTTACGAATCTTTTCAATGGAGTTTCTGAAACAGTAATTCCAGCTGCAGCCAAACCTTGGTATTTTTTGTTTTTATTGAAATGTGAACAACCGTATCCTTCCTTACAATGTTATAAATGTCATTTAGTGACAATTTAGGTTTCTTCCGAGAATAGGGCTTTTGCATTGGCCCTATTCGTGAGTATGATCACCTTAAATAGTCTACATGAAATGTACATTCGCTTGGATATTTCTCTATTTGTCTTGCTGGCTAATTCGAAATACAATGAAACGCCCTTTTCTCTCTATTATATTCTTTGCTTTTTTACCATTCTGAGTAGATGTGATAAAAATATAAGTAAAAAACCTTATGACGAACGACGCATTTTCACGGAATTCGATTTCGTAGCTTATTCTAGAGGATCACATTGATGGTAACAAGGTCTGCTGACCAAAAAGTCGGTGCCCTCACTTATCTGATTTATGTCCTTACGACTTTCAATAATTCCCGGAGTAACCTTGGAATGTAAACACCTTAAGGGTTTCAATTTCGTTAGAATCGGAAGAATAGTTATCATGTTATTGCCCCGAAACATAATTCCCTGGCTAACCTTGTGAGGACTTTGGCATTATATCATTAGAAATATAATGTAAAACAACCTAGCCTAGTATAGTCTCGAATAGTAGCCTGGCCAAACCTAGCTTGCCGTACGATAGCCTACCATAGTATTACCTCACCTAGCTTAATAAAGCCTAGCATACTATAGACTAGCCTAGATTGCCTAAGATAGTAAATCCTGCCAAGCCTAGCATAGCATAGCATAGTATATCATAGCATAGTATAACAGAGTATATTATGTCACAGCATAGCCTAACATAGTATACCCTAGCCTAGTATTGGATAGCCTAGTCTAGCCTAGCTTAGTATAACCAAGTCTAGCCTAGGATTCACTATAATAGTAAAACTTACTATACCATACTCTAGCGTAGCTAGCATAGTATAGCCTAGCCTTATATAGTATAGCTTAGCTTGCCATAGTATGACTTAGCCTAGACTAATCTAGCCTAGCCTAGCAGAGAATGTATAGTATGGCCTATCCTAGGCTAGAAACCATATTAAGGCCTAGTCTAACATAGCCTAGTAGAGCCTAGCATATATAGGATACTAAAGCTTACCATAGTATAGCTTATCATAATATAGCCTAGCCTAAAATAGTATAGTATAGCATATCTTAAGCTAGTATAGTTTAAAATAGTATAGCCTATCTACCATAGCCTATCTTACCCTAATCTAGCTTAGCATAGCATAGAACAGGCATAGTATAACCTAGGCTAACATATTATAAACTAATCTAGCATATTATAGCCTAACTTAACATAGTATATCCTGTCCTATTCTAGCATGATATATCTTGGCATAGCAGACACAACCATAGTCTATCCTAGCCTAACCTAGCTTAACATAGTAGACTATAATCTAGCCTAGTCTAGCGTAGTATTGTTCAGCATAGCCTTGCACAGCAGAACATACGCTGGTATAGGGCAGCCTAGTATATTATAGCATAGAATGGCATAGAATAGCAGATTATACCCTAGAGTAGCCTATTATACCCTTGCCTGGCCTAGTATAGACTTGCATATATAGCCTAGCATAGTATATATAGCCTATGCTAGCTTAACTAAGTACTCTAACTCAGCCTAGCTTAGTATAGTATACCTGAGCCAATCCCAGTGTATCCTAGCCTAGCTTATCAAAATGTAGCCTAGCTAAGCATAGTATAATTTAGCTTAGACTGCCTCAGAGTATTACCTAGCCAAGCTTAGCGCAGCCTAGAATTGTATACTAAATCTTACTCTAGTCTAACTTACCTTACCCTAGTCTAGTATAGCCTAGCTAAGCCTAGTTCACTGGAGCCTATCCTAGTATATTATATTATATCCTAGCATAGTTAGCATATTCTAGCCTAGACCAGCATAGTCTAGTATAGTATATCATAGTATTGCGTAGCTTAGACTAGACTATTAGATCTTAGCCTAGGCTAGCATAGCATACCTAACATAGCCTAGCTTACCATAGCGTTGCCTAGCCTAGTATTGCCTTTCATGCCATGCATAGCCTAGTATAGCTTAGCCTAGCCTAGCATAGTATAACCTAGCCTAGCATTAACTATCCTAGACAAGTATAGCCTATACTAACCAATCATACCCTAGTAAAGCATAGCTTATTATTGTCTAGCCTAACATACTATATGCTATCCTAGCATAGCATATTATAGCCTAAATTAGCATAGTATATCTTACTTATATCTTACCCTTGGACATTATATCTTAGTATAGCTTAGCATAGTATAGCCTAGCCTATAATAGCCTATCATAGTATAGCCTATTCTAGGCTTGCTTAGCCGAGTATAGCATATTATAACTTAGTCTAGTCTAGCAGAGTATCGTCTGAAAAGTTATGATGTTGTTGCCAAAACAAAATAATTCCTGGGCTACCTTAGGAGGACTTTGGCTATTATATGATTCGAAAGAGAATATTAAACAACATAATGTTTTGAATTTCGTTAGAATCGGCCGAATAGTTATGATGTTATTGCCAACACAAAATAATTCCCAGGCTAACTTTGGAAGGACTTTGGCAATTATAGAATTCCAAAGAGAATGTAAAACAACATAAGTGTTTCAAATATTGTTAGGATCGCCCGGATATTTACAATATTATTACACAAACAACAAAAAACCAAAACGGGGACCGACCGACCGTCCAACCGACCGACCGTCCAACCGACCAACATGTGAGATGTAGAGTCGCTCGAGACTAGACTCGCGCGCGACTAAAAAGCCTTGGAGTGGTGTATAGCATATCAAGTTTAAGTTGAACTATTCATTTGAGAAACATAATAGGTGTATGTTTGCATCTAACTCTGTATCCACATATATAATCATAATAACGCCAATAAAGATATATAAATAGATACAGGCAGTAACTGAGTTACTTATGTGTCGTATATAGATAATTTTGCAAGCAGTTTTATAATTAGGACTGAAAAAAACTCAAACATGTGACAATGCTGCTCGGTGTATTTATAATCCTGATTTTACTCGAGGTAAGTATATAATGATTTATTAGAAAATCTACCATGAATTTTATTGGATGAGTTCATAACGCACTCCGATTCATTGTGTAGGATATATTTATAATCTTAGTTTTTTGCATGAATGGTTCAATGTATTACGTGGATGGGTTTTTGTATTCGTGCAATATGTATATTTTGTGTGAAAATGGGAAGTATGTATTTCAGATGTCATTGTGGTATGTTATGCAAATTGTATCAATGCGCAAGGTTATAAGTTCGTCCTTTTAATACTAGTGTTGTTTAGGTTGACTAGTGAAATAAGATGTGTATCTTTGGACATCTGAATTAGAACTAATCAATAATCAAATGGGCATTTTAAAGATTTCTTAGCCCCAAGAAGATTATTTGGCTTCAAATTATGAGTTTCTTGAGAGATATTTCAGGATGGTTTCTGAGTTTAGAGATCTGAACAACGGCATCATTAGTGTCTCGTGCAAAACTAGAGAACAAAATACCCAAATCTAAATTTTCTTGAGCATACTCCTTTAATTTCCATTAAAATTGCAGAGAATATTCCATGAAATGTGTATTTGATGGTGTCCAAGTTTCTATTCATATAACAACGAGACAAGTAATGTACGAGTATGTGAAGAAAGGATGCGGCCAAAATTAGAGAACTATAATATGTGTCCAGAGATTAAATGCAATATCTCTTTAGCGTCTCATCATTTTTCAGAAAACGTTTAAGAAACTTTTGGTTCAGATACGTTTATTAAAGTAATAAAAACTATTTAGTAGATAAAACCCTATCTATAGTTCTGAGTTGATTTTCTGAAATTCAATCACAACAACTGTCTAGACATCTTTAGCAATATGTAATAAAAAAATATTTCTCACAAATGGATGGATTATATTGTGAAGGAATTGGCAAAGTCTTCTCTGCAAATTTAAAAAGAGTTGAATTGGGATCATCGCACTGGGACGAAAATTGTAACGAATAGCTTTCAGCCAAGAGAGAAAAGGAGTACACCAGAATCTTGAGCACTTACCCTTAGAGATATTTCTTAAATTGAAAGCAAATTGACTAAATCTCTTATGCTAGCAGCAAAGCCATTATTCAAGCTTCTGGGGCTCTTTTTTCATCGCGAGAGAGACTAGGGGTAAGATTCTCTGGAAATGTTCTACCGGTGGGAATAAGACTGAAAATTCGTTTCTAAACAAATAGAAAAAGAAAACGTCTGAATTTTCTCTTGGGGGGAGGGGGGATGAAATACATAAAACCTGACTTTAGCAATGTTTTTTCATATAAGTGTCAAGAGTCACTCTGGATTGGCCGAATGGCTAGGCAAGAGGCTGGGTTGTCACTGGACGTTAGGTGAAGCACTTCGCTAAGCGACAACAAGAAGGATGAGCATTAATGATTTGCTCTGCAATTGTATGAAACATGTTAGTAGGACTTTTCAAAGTGTACGATGGTGTCAGAATGTATGAGAAGATAGACTGAAAGTTCCTGAATAAAAACTTTCTATCTTGGTCAAAAGACGGCCAAGGAGGATGAGGAAGTCACTTGTTTTCATTCAGGATAATGTTCCTAGTCATCCCTCCAAGGTCACTAGAATTGGCTAGAGTCAAAAGGATTTATAGGGCAAATAATGAACTAGCCTACCCACAGTAGCGCCTTAAATACAATATAACTGTTGTGAAGCACCCTGAGAAAAGACGCTTACGCATATGGCAGGCGATTTACCAACAAAAGTGACTATTAAAAAGTCATCCAACATGCTAAAAAGAATGTTCTTGCTGACTTTATAAAAACTATGACTTTATCAGTAGACAACAGACTCTCCACTGTTATTCAGTAGAAGGCGTCTTATTTTCAGTAGCTTTTGAACGGTTCATATTTAAAATTATTTTTCATGCAATTTCTCCTCATTATATTTCTCATATTTACTTCATATAAGTTAGTTAAACTTGTCATACTTTGGTATTATATAATCTGAATGCATATTTAGGTTAAAAACGCTATGTTTTCCTACAAATACAAATAAAAAAATCCGTAAATAATCATTTTACATTGAAATACTTATTTCAGCAATAATTTGTCTTATTTTCGTCTCATTCGACATTTAGATTCCAAATATTCACATTACATTTTCTGCTCAAGATTTTCTTAACTCCATGAAGGACGTTACACAAAAATGCCGTTCTTCTAAGAGAGTTTTGCCTTCAATATTTGCATATAATCTCCTGACACCCTGTAAGTATAAATGTAGCCATAACCAAAAAATAACATAATTATATCAAAGAAAATTGAACATAATATAAATAACAAGTATGCAGGCCCTTGTTCACAAATGACTTGAGTACATCTTCGATCGCCGGAGTTCACCAATATGTCGCATTGTTCAAACTTGATTTTATTCCATTCTTCCCCCAACAGTGGCTACAGTTCTACAATTTCGTACATTTCCGAGTCATAAGGTTGTCACCGAGTTTCTCCCATAGGTTTTCTACGGGCTAAACCAGGCCAATTCATCAACTCGATATTTTTAACATCTAAGACCTACTTCGCCGTCTTTGCTGGGTGACATTGAACATTTCCCTGCATGCAAGCAAGCTCATATGCTTCTTATGCTCGGAGATAGAGGCTCACATTTTCCTCAAGCAGATTCTTGTATACAACAACATTTACTTTGCTGAGTACACGGAGAAGCGGTATGAATCCAGCGCTTGAAAACATGCCCCACGTAAAAATGATCCCAGTTTAAAATTTAACGTTTAGTTCAAATGGGATTCAATTTTTCACCTTTAAGGTGCTTTATACGTTTCTACATCAAATCCAAACAAATGAAATACCTGCTGCTCTTTCAACTCGGTCCGTGGTATCGTGCGATCTTCCCTGGGAGTGTTTTTTCGACGGTGACCGACATTCTTCTTCGATTCGCAGGACCGAGTTTTCTCCTGGATCCTCACATGAGTAAACTCACACTCTCTCCCCGATTAAAATCGACTCAAAATATAGGACAGTGTCTTTCTTTCACTGTTCCACTGGACAACTTGCATTCAAAATGATTTGTTAACCTTAACTCATGTTATTATTCTGATAAATGAATAATACCATCAGTAGCATTCTATTACAGAAAATACACGTGGAACAGTGTTTTCATATATACTTTATGAATTCTCTAGTTTTGGACGTATCTAATCTTCACATACAGATTACATCTCTTATAACTTCTCTTACTCCTCCGTTTTATGAGATGAATCTTAGACACTATCAGAGGCAAATTTCTATGAATATTCTGTGCAGTATTTATGGAAATGTATATTTTACTCTTTCTCTACTTTTAGACGATACTGTATTTCCGCCTCTAATTATTGTAACAACACACTATTTTATATAATCAATTTGCTTCATTTCCTTTCTTTGCTGGCCATCTATCCTATTCCTTTCGTCTGATCAATCCCTCGTATCCCGTTAGTTTGGCGCTATTTATTTTTTTTTACTTCTCGCTTTAGTTTAGAGGTCCTTCTCCCTCGGGATGTTATATATATATATATATATATATATATATATATATATATATATATATATATATTTCACACTCCGACCATGAAGTGCCTCATTTTGAATTTCCTTGCCCTCGCTAATAGTCGCAAGAGAAAAGTCATATAGTGAATAATTTGTTTACAGAACTCTCCCTGACTTTCAAACGTGCAATCCGTGAGTGTAAGTTTTTACATGAATGATTCATTCGCGTTATGTATGTGCTCGGTTGTTTAATATGGCCTGTGTGTGCATTTGTCGTATGAATATCGTTGCAGGATTGTACATAAACTCATGTAAATTTTAAGTACGCGTATCATGCATGGTGCGTTTTAGCATTAGTGATTCGTGTGTGTTATGTGTGTGCTTTGGTCATGTATGTGTCTCGTTTGTGATATATGAATGTGAGTAGAGGGTAAAACCGTGTATATTTTAAACACGTAATTTATATGTATACCGTTTTACATGTGTGAATCATACGTATTTGTTATACGCTCTGATCGAGTTCGTACATGTATTGCACGAATGCGTTACATGCGACCGTGCATATACATACATACATACATACATGTGTGTGTTTCATTTGAGTGTACATATTTGATTTGTTTTGCGTGATGTGGTGTAAAATAGGATGAGGGACTGATGTCAATCTTAATCCTTTTAAGTCCTGCGAAGGAAATTAATTACCTGAATCCCTCGGACGAGGGAGCCCCAGCGTCACTAGCGATGGATTGAAATATGGGTAAGGGTGAAGTGAAAGAGGGAGTAGAGGTGTGAATGAGCTGGACATAAATAATGACACGTGTAATTTACGCGAATTAAAGAATTCGTGTACGGCGACTTAGGCCCTTGTAAGCAGCCGCCAGTTGGCCGCTTAAAAAAGAATGAAAAAAAATTGGGGCGAAATAACCTAAATCACTTCATATAAATTAATCGAAGGTCTTTAATTTGGTCCATTAATTAGCGTGGTAAACTGATGCAACTTTTAATTAAGGAATAGATACACAGGTGGTTGTAGAGCAGGAGGGGGGGCGTAGATATTATTAATATCGTTTATCAGCAACCACTTTTTTACAAGCTTTGTTGATTCGTACCAATGCATTACCACCATTATCTAGTGCACTCGCAGGACACAACTATTCTGATGAGCGGGTTCCTAGACCACGGACACCTATACGGAATTAGTCACCTTTTACGACACGCGCCGGAGGACGGTAGAGGAATTATTATTGTGTCAGTCGCAGGAAATTTATTATTGTAGTTATTTTTACCTTGATAGAAATAGAGTCAGCGGAAAAGAGAGCCAATGTAGGGTTTGGAACGAGTGACCCATTTGAGGAGTCAAAGCGAGTGTTCCATGACGCTGCTTCGTGGCAATGACGTACGAGAAAAGGCTTTTAACAGTATCTGGGAGGAATGGAAACAAGGAATAATGTAGTTTAATTTCACCACCACCATGCTTCTCCCAAACCCCAGCAGTAACCAAACTGTGTGTACCATATATGGTTCAAAGTGTATGGTAAAGGAAAAAGAGACGTGCGAAATATCCGAGAGGGGCTGAGACGACAATTCACCGCAGGAGTTCACAAAGAAGGGTGTGCCAAGGCGGGTATTTGACTCCAGCAAGAGAGTAAACCTAGGAGGTGAAGCTTAAACCTGCACCAATGAAAGGGAGGGCAGAGCAGAGAGTCACGTAATAGCATATAAAACAAAAGTCTAGGAAGCATTTGGGGATTTTTTTCTTATTTAGGGACTCGTGGAGCTTCGGATTGGGACGGTAAAGGTGAGGTTAACTTCCCCTCCCCACTACCCCTACATTCCTCATCAGATACTGCCAACACCCTATGATGGTAATTCATTCCTGAAGGTGCCAGCGTCATTAGGCGCTCGTTCCCAAAGCAAATCTTCAAATCCTACATTGGCTCCCTGATTTTCACTCATTTCAGGGGTGTCGAAGTAATAATAATAATATCGATGCGCACCAAATGTGGTACACAATTATTATGACCGCCTTGAGGGTCATCGCACTTAGCATGATATAAACCCATAGCGCCCATTTTAAGCCAAAATGGGACTCGACTCGTTGCTAAGCCAAGACTCTCCGCTCACATACACCGCAAAATGTTAAAACAAACACTAAATTTATAAGACCTGAATTCTTTGACGAATTGTGGCTGCTTGACAATTTCTCATCATTCCCCTCATTTCAAATAGCGAAAATTCGAATTCATTCAGAGGAGACACCAGTGGGAACAATAGAGGAAACTTGACATTGTGACAATTGTGTGGCAAGAGGAAGGATGAGGAGCTGGTGAAGAAAAAAGAATGAGCAAATGGAAATGGGAGAACTCAACACAAAAGCCCTCTCTCCTAAAACGCCAGAAATGGAAATCTTTATTTACACTGTGCCAAAAATGCCACCATCCTTCCCTGACATGATTTCACAGCAGTAAGTGGTACTTTAAAAATATGAGACTGGTAGTTGTATTAAAATGGCATTAATTTTCTCCAGAATAGAAAAAGTAGCATAGCAACGGATAATCATGAAGTTTCTATTACTACTATCATAATAATCATAGTTAGCAATTAGTGGACATTGACTAAAATAGTATGTGGTTAGGTTAAGTTAGTTTCCTTTCCTCTAAAGTTTTCGGCTGCCATGGGTGCTCAGTTGCCTGGCGTAGAGTGCCATCATGTTAATTTTTTTCCTAAATACCGGATTATAATGCCACAGCGACCTTTTCACAATGGTACCCACTTTTTATACTAAAGAGTCGTCTAAATAGTTAGGTCTGGCCAGTTAAACATTTGTGGATTAAGATTCACTTGGTTACACATTCACACCCTTCTACGATCTCATTGAATTCGCATCATTATTTTCTCTTTTGTGTCTTTTTCACCTTCCTTTTCTTCTCTGTGGTTACGGAGGACGTTCTTTCTCCCACTTCCCCGCCCCTTTTCAAGCTTCCATGAACACAAACGATTCCGCTACGTTTTTACCGCGGTTTTATCTCTCTCTTATAACCAGTGATAAGGAGGAAGCGGAAATACTTGGCTTCCATACGTCAAACTGCGGATGTTATATCTCTCTGTATGTTAAAGTGTACATGTGTATACAGTATTTTCTTCCCTGTCATATTTTTGATGTCTATGTATGAATATTAATTGAATTCTTCTTTGGAAATTTTAAATGTGAAATATTTGCATGCATGCGCAGGTGAACCACAGGAAATTAAAGAAAAAGAAACGAATACTGCGTTGTTTACTTCTGCATTTACGCATATTAAATTAGTTTATACATATAATGAAATATCGTCTGTTGTGTATGCACAAGGGATGAAATATAATGGAAACACTAGTTGTTTCTAGTATCATGATTCTTTCAGCGATTATATAGAAATAAACACTAAAATTATCGAAGTATTTTATTTTTATGCATTCCAGACATCTCATACCTGTAGTTGTTAAACTCAAGTTATTCTTTTTTGAATCTATGTATTAATACACAGTAGAAGGTGAAGCCTTTCAGACGCCAAAAGGGCTCCATAAAAAAAGCCTTTCAAATTTTCAAAGAGGGACAACCTTTAGAAAGCTTATAACTAGAACGTGGGTAAAGAGAATTGCTTGGTTATTCCAAGATTGAGGAATTCGAAAATAATGCTGATTGGACAAATCCTGGGTGAAAGGCGAATTTCAGTGACCAGAATCACAAAAGAATCCAATTTATTTTTATGTTTTAATGAAGAGCTAATCCAATACATTTCGTTGAATGCTTCTTGCAGCTAGATTCCATGGAAGGACTACAATTGCGAAACCTTTCTTTTCTGACATCACTATTAAAAGGAAAAGGAAAAAGCTGTATTGATAATAACTGAATAACGGAACGATAAGTGAATGCCTGTTAATCTTACAAATCGTGCTTTAGACCTTTTCTATCCTTAAAACTTGTTCACCAATGGAGGAAACCCAAAGAAGCTTATAATTCCGGCTTCCTTAACCCCATTCGGAATGGGTAACCGTATAATGAATTTCTTGGCTATGCCATAGTGGTACCTAATAAGGTTTAATACCTATAAAATTTGTAAGGTGCCAAATAGTGGAATGATTTTCCAATAAGATAATAAATCGACCCAAATAGTTAAAATTGTTTGAGATTGTCCCCAAGACTTGCTGAATCTTCAACTATCGAGCATATGTGGTTTGTATTAGAAAATACGGGGAGAACCACTGTCAAAAAGCTGTATGAGCCAATTTCACGGTACATTCAATCAATTGGTGTAGACTTTCTTTATATTAAATAATAAAACTTGCATTTAATAAAGTGTTTCCATTATTTTTTCCACCCATTTATGTATATATGAGGTATTTAAATCGCATTTTTTTTTTTGGTGGGTAATCCAAACATCACTTGAGCGTGAGTAAAAATGTATGCAAACATGAATTTAGGAAAAGTTAAGCGCGGAGAACATAATTTGGTTAAGTGGTTTTCGGCCACTTTTTGCACTTAAGAATTATACATTTGTCATCTTCCTTTAAAATCTTCCTGCTTACCAATAAAATTCAAGCTACAGCGAGTATCACTCATTGTAATTAGGCACCTGCATGTGTTTCTATAAATGATAGTTATATGCATATGTTTGTATACAACTAGACGTACTTATACATATAATTTCTCATGTATCGAATATATTTCTATGATATATATGTAGGAGTGCGCGGGATGTATTTTTAACGCACTGTTGATTGTAAATAATTTAAAATCAAGTTTGCTTAAACTTACAATCGATATTTTTAACAACATAAATAAATATATACTTAAACTTCACACTATTTTATATATAACTTTACAGATAAAAGCTAACCAAAATCGAAGTAAATAAAAAAGTATTTCAAGACAAAGTACAGTAATTTTCTTCTTGATTACGACTTGCAAAGTTTCTGTAGTGGAATAACAAGGTTTTTACCTCATCTCAAAGGAGGCACTTCCCTCTTCACTTCTTTTCATAAGGGTCAATTCAGTCGGCACAGTATCATGGCTTATTTTTTGCAAAGGAATTCATGACTTTTCAATGCAATGTGATTTGAAGCAGTGTGTAAGAATTCTGTTTTCGATTTTGGTCGTGGTTACCACCCATTTTTATATATAATGGGGTGTTTAGGATTTTACCACTCATTCCTGCCACAGTTCTTTTTAAGCTGAAGTATTACTACTCATTTTCCGTTGTTACCACACAATTTTAAACTATTGGTGGGGTGTTTATGGTGTTACCACACATTTCCATCTTATTTTGGTTTTGATATGTGGACAAAACTTATTTTTCACCTTGAAAATAAGTTCTTGCTTCTGGACAGCGCAAATGAATAATTTCTTCTCATTTTAACAATTTAAACCTCAATTATATTGCTAAGGATACTGAGTCCCCAAAATATTTCTACAACTGCTCCAGCAGCAATTATAATTTATTTTAATAAGGTTTATTTTGCAAAAGAATTCCTGACTTTTCACTGCAATCTGATTTAAAGCAGTGTGTAAGAATTCTGACTCTTTTCTTATTTTCCTATTATGGATAAAGAATAATCGATCATATATCTTTTATCAGGACAAAGGTCCTAGATCTAAATGGGGCGCAAATAGAAAATGTTATGAGAGGACGAGAATTAATATTATGAAAAAAATTCTAAAAATAAATTAAAACAATGTTGGTAGCCCCGAGCGCTGACCAAGAGCAATAGTTCCATCTTCCAAGGATCAAACTCATTGCAATGAGTGAACACTTTAGACAAGTACGTACATATAAAGAGATTCAACGTCTATGGCGATAACTTCCATCCCATTTTCCTAGTTGCTAAAAGCGCATTTCCAAGAAGACACAATCTAGTGATTTATGTCCAATACAGGAGTGAGTAGGCTTTCATCTAACAACAAGCAAGGGTGATTCCGTATGGTAGGAGCCATCTGCATTTAGGTATAGCTACCCCTCACCATACAGGCTAGTTACCATAATTCAGCTTTAGTTCATAGCCACTCCGCATATTTAATGCTACATGAGTGCATGTTAATAAAATTGCATAGGAAGAAGAAAACTGCCAGATATTCAAGTATACATGCTGGCAAGGTGTATGTATTCACTTGTATGTTTTACATGTGTATATGCTACCTTCTTTCTACTTTTGCCTGTGGAAACGAACAATCTTCTTTTTCGTCATCTCCATTTTGCCTGTTTCCGCCACTCGGAAACAAGCCATTTGAGGCCACGAGATTGAGTCTGTGACCTTTATCCCCATTTTTTGTTAGGGTAAGGAGTAAGAATAGCACCAGGGATTAAGTGTAAGTGGTTGCCATATATATTATATAAATTTGATATCGCTGAATCTTTTTTTATCGATTTTCTCAATATTTCACTCTTTTCTTTCTCAATGAAGAGCTAGAATTTAACGTGGGATCCGTACCATGAGTTTGTACAACACAGGATAGCTTCCCCAAACTCGACCCCTATTAGAACACCATCAAGTATCTAGAAATAACCAATGTGGAAGAGCAATGTTCTTCCCTGGTGAGGAAGCTCGTCCTCACCTCGTTATGTTGATGTACTAACAAAAGAATGAAAGCATATATCAAAACATTAATAAATTTTATTGACTAACTACCACACCGCTCATGTTAAATATCAAAATATACTAAATATACATGTGTATATACTCCTTAAACGTCCGACACAGAAGTATCCAGGCATGGATCGATGCCAAGAGTAAGACTCTCACTTCCTCCTAAGCAAATTCTACAAGAAAACATGCCACACGATTGGATTTCATTGCCCCTCGTCATCACCCTAACCGCTTCTGTGGGACAAGACAAAGAAAGAACACCTGCAGAAAGAGTAAAAAGGGTTAGAGCCACTAAGAGTATTTGGAGAGAAGTAAGATTCCGCCCAACAAGGTCTGCTGACCAAAAGGTCGCGTGCTCTCACTTATTCTCATTTATTACCACACCTAACATAATATAAGCAAGCGTATCATATTATAGCCTAGCCTAGTATACCCTAGACTAGTATAGCATACCAGACCCTATACTAGAATAACCTTGCATAGCTTTGCCTTGGTTAGCTAGCCTATCGTAGCCTAACATAGTATTACCTAGCATAGCAGAGCCCATCTCTCCCTAGCCTAATATACTTTAGCCTACCATAGCATAGCATAGCATAACCCTATCTACCCTAGTCTAGCCTAGCATAGTACAGAGTGGGGCAGAGAGGACGACGTTTTTGCAAAATTCACAAAATCATTAATTCAAACAAATTTTATTGACATCAATGTGTTCGTATTGAATTAGCATTTGACAAAATCAAGTGCAGAAAACAACATCCATCATGTGGTGTCCGTTTTCATTGATGCATTTCTGAAGGCGTTCTTGGAAGTTGGCCTCCACTCTTCTCCAGCATTGCTCTGTTGGTTTTGGCGACTTCCACGCGAATAGCTTCCTTCAAATCGTCCAATGTACGGGGTTGATGCTCATACACACGTGCTTTAAGGTTTTCCTACAAGAAATAATCACACATGGACAAATCAGAGGAACGAGGATGCAAAGGAGTGTCAGCAAATCTGTAAATGAGGTGGTCATCGAAGAGAAGGCGAAGAATGTCTATTGATGCTCTGGCTTTGTGGGACGTCGCCCCACCCTGCTGAAACCACACACGTCGGATAGGCATACGTTTTCTTCGTAATTTAGGCACAAATAAGTTGTTTTTAACCTCGATGTAACGCTCTGAGTTCACAGTAACAGCATTTCCATTACTACCTTAAAAAACGTAAGGACCAATGACGGCAGCTTTTCCAACAGCACACCAGACTGTCACTTTTGGGCTACGCAGTGGTCTTTCATGCAGTTCTCTCGGATTTTGAAAATCCCTATAACGACAGTTCTGCTGATTCACAATGCCATTGAGATGAAAATGAGCTTCATACTCATTAACAAAATGAGGTTGTCATTTACCTAAAAAATTGTTTCCATCTAACGTGAAAACTTAAGCTGCTGTTCATAGTCCCCTGGCTGCAACTGTTGCCCAATGACCAATTTGCAGTGGTAAAAATGCAGGTTTTCATGCAAAATACGCCTTACCGATCGATTACCGATACCTAGTTTAGTGGAATGCCTACGAGCAGAGGAGTTCGGACTCCGCAGCAAAGCTTATTTAACACGTTCTACATTTTATGGGGTCTGTACCGTTCGTGGGGCCCCCACCAGTCTCCTATTCATTAGTATACCTCGTGTGCAAAGTGTATTAACCCAGCGTAAGATTGTGTTAAGGGTGGGAACAGCCTCATTTCAGTGAATGTTGAAGTGGCGCCGAAATTCACGCTGAACTGCTGTAACAGACTCGTCATTCTTCACGTAACTGTCGTAGGCAAAAACTCAATGCTTTATCGTCCACAGCGCCATGGCTTCACCTGATAAGAAAAGAAAAGAAATGCTAAGATACCTATGGGCAGAATGGTACCTGCCAGACATATGTCCCTCCCCCTGGGGCTGAGTAATAGACATTTCCAAAACGTCTGTCCTCTCTGCCCCACCCTGCATAACCTAGCCTAGCATTAACTATCCTAGGGAAGTATAGCCTATACTCTCCTATTATACCCTAGTCATAGTCAAGCATAGCTTAGTATTGTCTAGCCTAACATACTATATGTTATCCTAGTATAGCATTTTATAGCCTAAATTAGCATAGTATATCTTACCCTAGTACATTATATCTTAGCATAGCTTAGCATAGCCTAGCCTATAATAACCTAGAATAGTATATCCTATTCTATGCTTGCCTAGCAGATTATAGCATACTATAGCCTAGTCTAGTCTAGCAGAGTATGGGCCGAAAAGTTATGATGTTATTGCCAAAACAAAATAATTCATGGGCTAACCTTGGGAGGAATTTGGCAATTATATCATTCAGAAGAGAATGTAAAACAACATAAGGGTTTTATATTTTGTTAGAATCGGACGAATAGTTATGATGTTATTACAAAACAAAATAATTCCCGAGCGAACCTTGGGAGGACTTTGGCAATTATAGTATTCGAAAGAGAGTGTAAAACAACATAAGGTTTTAAAATTTTGTTAGAATCGGCCGAAGAGTTATGATGTTATTACAAAAACAACAAAAAAAGCCAAACGGAAACCGACCGACCGCAATAGTAAGATGTAGAGTCGCTCGCGACCTGACACGCACGCGACTAAAAAACATTATACACGCGTATCCGTACGGTTAGAAATTACGATGGACGTTTGCTCTCCACATCTAATCTCATGACGAGTTTCCACCTCTCCAAAACTTGAAATACTTCAATTACCCTTTGCTCTCTCCGAGTAGGCTATCGATTGCCCTACCTGAGAATTACTTTGCACAAATTCAATTATATTATTGTCCAAACTACCTTCTTTATTTCTATCTACTTCTCTTCCATAAGCAGCTAATATTTCGAATTTATCCCAATATCACATTGATAGGCTTGGAGATACCATCAACCCCCTCTGCTACGCATCTGAAAGTCATGATTTGACCTTTTAATTGGGTATCTGAATCCACGAATACATACCCAAACTACTTTTCTGATTGCTTTTTATTACCTTTAGATGCTTTATAGAGCAAAAAATCACCTTATGCCTACTTGGTTACCAATCTAATTCCTACGTACCATTTACGACTGACTCTTCTTCTTCTTAGTGCCTTCGCCGATGCGGCGTTTGACGAACTATGCTGCGGCTTCATAGTGTAGCATCCATAGCTGACTGGGCCCGATGCTGGAGTGGGGGGGGGGGGGCATTTCTCCTTTTCTAGAGTTTAAAATCAGACTGTTTCCTTCTCTTTACGGCTTATCAACTTAGTAAAGACAGTATTATGTATGTCCTTTCCTCAAGAACATTATGCATGACAGGGACTCACATCATGGGCCTTTGTTAGAAGGAAGTGCACTGGGTGCTAGTCTCATTGTAAAGAAGCATGATGTCCTAAAGTATAGCTACTCAACCAATTACATTTCACTCAATCATATGTTTCATATATACCTAAACCCTTTGCCACTTTACTCTAAATCAGCAACCCTAACATTGCCTGCGAATTGATATCCATTTTTCAACACACATTTATCCTCTCTTAGCATAATCGATGGCAAACTCTCTCCATTGATATCATCACTACTGCTAGGCTCTTTTTACCGAACCAGGATAAAAATTTGTGTTTCTGAAATTCCTATAAAACCAGAAGTGGTTTAAGGCAGCGGACGTGTATCCATTCCTAATACTTCAAATTGAGAATTTGCTTGGAAATTAAGAGTCGTTGGGTGATATCGTACCCTTGAAATCTCTCGGGGGTGACATATGAGGCAAAAGTGACTAACATCACCGAAGATCTTATGCAAATGCTCCCCCATCACTGGTCCCGACAAAATCGATAGAGGATTATCATAGCCCCCATCGGAAGCATTGCAATTAACTTAGAACTTAAAAAAAATTGTAAATGTTTCATAAGCTTAGTTTTAATGCTTAATGGAAGCCAATCCACCCGAATCACAAATCGCTGAGCGTCAACTTACCCATCCCTGAAACACACAGTTTCCATCGCTTCTTGAAAAATGACCGAGCAGCATGCTAAACCTTGGGTAACTCACCGAATATACTATGATCACCTAAACACGAGGGAGTAGTATCATGCTTACCTTTATTTTGCTTCGCAAATGTAGAAAATCATTGCTCACAACCAATCGTTGCCCTAATACACTTTTCTTACGTCCCCTTTTTTCATTCCGTGCTCTACCTTATGGGGATGGATGCTTTTAGTTTCTCTGCTCCCGTGGTCTACTAGATTCCTTCATACTACTCACTGTTCCCTTACTACGGCAGTCCTTAACAAAATGGTCTCCACCGCAAACTTGGGCACCTGACAGCCCCTAGGACAAATTATAGAGCTATGCCCGCCTGTTTCCAGAGTCGCCAGAAATGTTTTCAATAGTTCATTTGACCTAATTAAAACTACTCTTAGACTCTGCTACCAGAGGAGAGTCTCGAGCCGTGCTGCATAATCAGAAATGGACTCACATTCCATCTACTAAGCTATGTATGTAGAACTGACCATGTGGTAATGATTAGTCTCATTGACTGCTCCCTCCCTCTCCACTTAAATTTAGTGAAATAATTTTTCTATAATTACTTATCACATCTTTTTTATAGCTTTACCATTTTTTTCATTTAAAAACCGAAAATTCTAATCCCTAAACAAGGGATTATCAAAACATTTACAAATAAAAACTTGATATGATTAAGAAACCAATGGTCATTTGTTATCGACCATAGCAAGATTATTTAGATTGATTTAAAAAAAAATCCTACAGGACAAACATTATTGTGAATATTAATTTGATTTATTTTTTAATCATCCTTTATCTGTCGATTGATGGAATTAAAAAAAAAACAGTCTATACTCATACAGGCCTTCTGTGTTATATTCCAATTTGGTTGCAATGCTAAGGGTCTCATTTCGTTAGGAATCCGGCCAACTTGAGAAAATTTGTATGCCCTCCAGATTCCCAGAAGGAGGGCAGGCTTTTGGTAAGCAATTCAATTTGAAAGCAATAACCAAACACGAGGCTCGAGATATCTCTTCCCAAATCGAATGATGATAAATGGCGTTTTGATGGCTTAGTTAATAGACTATAGAAATATGATTCTGTGAATGAGATAAATTTACTTACAAAAATATAAGCACAATGGTATAGATTGCGGAAATAAAGATTCGTACGTTGCGAGGAACAAATAAATGGAATGATATTAATAATCTCAGATTAAAATGAATCGCGGATGGGTACTGCAATGACAGGAATAACCAATGAGTTATCAATAGACAGTAATGATATAAAATCTTAATCGCAAGTGGGCGTTATGACGATATCGATGCAATTGGTGATACTTCACTGAGTGCAGTGTGTGGCCAAAGATGTTCAGACACACTTTAACAACTGCAGAGGAAATATGGCAGAAAACTAACGCGAGATTCTGTCGTAGATGGGTTATTGTGTGTGCGAGAGCAGCTTTAGGTCAAAACCATGTTGCCGGCAGAAGATTAATAGGGAGAGAGAGGCCTTGTCGTTTGCATCCTTTGTTGTTGATGCATAGGTTCTTTGGAGTTGTCCCTGAATTGCGTGTTGAAGTGGTTAAGTAGTTGAGGAGATGGTTCTTTTGTAATACAGACAGAAGAGTGGATCGAATGGTATTTCCGCTCTTGCGAATTATTCTACCTATTTTCTTCACTGACTCTACCCAGCCTCCTGAGAACCCTGCACTATGGCTCTTCCCCCAAATTCATTGATCTTCGTAGTCATTTTTGTTATATGGGTTATCGTTTATTTCTTGATGTGCACCGAGAATGTGGGGTGAACTTCCTGCTGTTATCCTCATATCATCCTGCCATAGTGCCTTTAAGCGTGACTTCAATGCCCATTTCTTCTCTCTAGATTTGCTTAGTCGATAGAGAGGCACCTTGTGAATTCTTTAGCGTTACTATTAGCGCCTTATGCTAGTAACTACTTGATCTAGACTCTCATTCCTGGCACTTAGAGGATCTAAGTTAAACTATATTGAAACTACCTGGATTTTTTTTTTCTATATCTCTTTACTTTGCTCTTTTATCGCCTCTTTATTTCAGCCACTTTTCACATATTCATTTTTATGCACTTTTGGTGCATATCTCTGAATCATCTAGCAGTATAAAATTCATATAGTTATCTAACTTGTGTACATTATTTCCACATCTTTCATAGTCTGATGAAATCTTTCATCCTATTCTTCCCTTATCCCTTTCAGAAGTGTTTGCAAATAGGAATGTAAATAGGGACATTCGAGATTTAATTTGCGACTAAATCGCTTAAATTCCCACATTTTCTTAAGAATTTAGATCGCTATTATTATCTCACAACTTTGAGATTGCTTTTTTGAACGATGCCAGACCTTTTTTTCCAGGCTTTTTTTATCGTTCTATCATTTCTGCATCATATAGGAGCAATCTTATTTCATGACTAGTAGATATGACATCTTTGAATTTAACTCGTAAAAAACGAGGAGACGTTTGGTACAAATACATAAAACAGCCTCCTTCTTTTGATATGGCCTTAACAAAATGCCAAATTAATTCAAATTTTATATGAAATGGTGGTATCTGCTCTTTTATCTAGATTTACAGATCTTGATTTAAAGATATATTTGGCATCAAATTCCATTCGACGATTCCTTCTGATCCTAATGCAAATCTTCTCTCCTTTTACCTTTGAGAGAAATATGAACTTATGTCCCGAATGTTGATCGATTAAGATACGCAGAACAACAGTTTCCTTTTTAATATCCCTCGAAACATTTGTAAATTTTTATGTTTCTTTTGTATATACAGAATGAACAACATATATTAATACATATTTTTGTACCATTTTGAGAAAACACTCAGACCACACTTCTTTTTCACAAGACTATATAGAGTCTTCATTCGTCTCTGATGTACTCGTAATCTATGTAAAGTTACTGCACTCACCCTATTATTTTCGTCTATTTCCGTACCAGAAGAAAGTTTGTGTGGTAGTAATTGGTTTTTCACAAATACATTAAAGTAGATTCGGATCGCTAACACAACCTATTCATGGTGTCCCAAAAGTCTAGACACACAGGAAATATTACAATAGTCTCCTCGTTCACCAGAATTTACGACGTTCGCAGCAAGCTGAATGGTAAAGATTAACGCATCGAGGTGAATCATGAGAATCTACACATCGAGCTGATGGATAATGGAGTACGCATCAAGTTGAATGGTAAGGACATACGAATCAAGCTGAATCGTAAGGAAAGACGCATCAAACTGTAAGGTAAGGAGGTACGAATCAAGGTGACGGTAAGGACCTACGCGTCAAGCTGAATTGTAAGGGCTTAGGAATCAAGCTGAATGGTAGGGACAAATGGGTCAAGCTGAATGGTAAGTACGTAGTCATCAAGCTGAATGGTAAGGACGTAAACATCAAGCTGAATGGTAAGGATGTACCCAAAAAGCTGAATGGTAAAGATTTACACATCAAAATAAATAGTAAAGAAGTACGCATCAAGCTGAAGGATAAGGGCGTACGCATCAAGCTTAATGATAAAGAATTATGAATCAAGCTGAATGGTAAGGACGTACTTATCGAGCTGAGTGGTAAGGGTATATGCAACAAAGGTTTCGCTATAAGTTGAAATATGTTAAGTAGCGAAGAATGTAAACATATACATAACATAATTCTTGATTGAAATCTTCAAATAAATTTGTGATCTTTTCTATGTCATTTTCTTCTTCCCTATATATTTTAGTGTAACTTAATATAGTGATATATATATATATATATATATATATATATATATATATATATATATATATATATATATATTATATGATCTTTGCGAAGTTATTTATAACATAACTTGTTAAGTATGCTCATTTATTTTCTATAGTTTTTCTATTTCTTCTTTATTGTTCCCTTTTAAGTAGCTTCACTTATTTGGGTGTTAGTAGCTGGGCTGTGGAGTTGGAAGCTCAAAACCTTGACTCCGACTTCGACTCCTAAAATTTCAAGAGGTCTAACTATCTTCTACTCCGATTCCTGACATTTTAGTGGCTCTGACTCCGACTTTTAAAATTTTAGAATATCTGACTCTTATATGAATTTATTCCTGGTAATCGTTAGTCGCACAGGTGTGTCTCAACTGGATTATTATTCAAATAAATTAGTTTTAATATTAATATACATCTACTATAGTTGAAGGCGAATTTCATAAAAAATATAAAAAAACGATTCCACATACAAGTAGAGCTTTTAATATGGTCAACACAGCGGAATGGTTAAATTTGCCTTACCTCTAGCACTACCCACCTACTCAGGCAAGTTTGCTAGATATATTATAGATCTAATGGCCAATCAGATGTAAAAATAACCCGAAATATTGTGACTGCATAAAATGGCAAAATGTTTAAAAAAGACAAAAATATATATAGTAAAATTCTTTTAATCCGGCACTCAGACATCCTGAAATCTCAGATAACCGGCACATTTTTAGTTTGCGATGGATCATTTTTTGATTATTCATATTTATTTCCTTAAAAAATAAGAATTATTAATTTCCTGCACTAAAAATTTGATTGGATAAAAAGGAATGAATAAATAAATCATGTATTTTATTTTCAATGACTAAAAAAAAACAATAAATTTGAGTCGGAGTCGGAAGTTCAAGACGTCGATTCCCACACTAGAAATTTTAGAAGGTCCGTCTCCGACTCCGACTCCGGCTCTGACTCTTGAGCAGCATTTTTTTGTCTGACTCACACTCCGACCCCTTCGAATCCTACTAAGACATCACAGCCCTGGTTAGTAGACCAGACCTCATTGTCCCTTACTAAAGTTGTTTGTAGTAAAATAGTTTTTGTTGTATTTTTGTGGCATTGTTATAATAGGAATCGGATTGCTTATAACTTGTTACATTTTAAGATTTAGGATGAAGCCAATGAGATTGAGAATAATACGAGGTCACAATTATTAAACAATATATTCATGATGATTAAATATTAAAGAATAATTTGTCGGTTAAAATTATGCAATTTTTAATTGTTGTGTTTGCAGTGATAGAACCAGAAGTTGAGTAAAGCTGTGCAAAACTTCGTATAATAACTTTTCATGGTTTCCTCTTCTTGGTTTCACATTTATATACTCTACGGACTCTTTTACAGAAATTCTCTAGCGTCTTATTCAGAATTGAAGTACTTCCATTAAATCCATTGAGCACAATTCATTATTTTTCCATGCATCTCCGGCGCGGTATTTTTTTCAGTATGTTCCGAAGTCGATTAAATAATGTTTATTGGTTTCTGTTTATCATTTATAATAAATATATCCTGCTCAACCATGACATTCTTCCTACAGCCATGGCGCGATTGTATTATTCTGTCAAGCTTTTGAACCTCTCTTTTGGGTTGCAGGATTTACAACTTGGGTTTATTCAGATTTAAAGGGGTAAAAATCACAATATTGATTTTTCTCTCAAAATAAAAATGGCATGAGCGAAATTAGAGCCATAAAAGATGGCATGTTTACATTTACAACCAAAGGAACTAAAGCGCAATTTTAATCCCAGTCAAAAGGGTATAGAAATCTGTTTTAATGGATTTCCGATTATAGTGGAACTGGTATGGTTCTTTTTCCTGGACCGATCAATTTCTGAAGGATTTTAACTACACAATTGGGATTAGATAACAAGACTAAAGTGGTTTTCGAAGACATTGTGATTATATTTCAAATGGTTTCACTGTTCCTTCAGGATATCTTAAACATACACTGTACTTTATGTTTTCAGGATATATGTAATCACTAAAGAAACTCCCTTTGAGTGATATATTAGCTTCTGGTACCACAAAAAATTATAATTCTAGTATAGACTACGATATTTATGCAGAGGAAGAAATACAAGGAAAACTTCAGAGCAGAGAATTTATTCCGACGTTTTAGTATATCTCTTTCGACCAATAAAAAATTCTCATTTGCCAAGAATGACTTTTTTAACGAAGCCTCGGAATAAAATAGCTGCTTGCAAGCATTCCTCTTTTTCACCCTTCGTGTATTGACATAACTTTGCTAGATGAGTGAAATTGTGAACTAAATAACAAGGAACACAAATACCCTAGGGTCTACTCAAAGCCAGTCCAAGATTTAATATGATTAATACCAGCTCATTAAAATTTTAAATGAGTTAGATATTTTTATCACCGACGAACGAAGTCAATGGGCAAAGAAGACTTAAGAAATGTAGACAAGAGGAACACAGAGACTGTATGTAATAATTTTCATTCAGGTACCATAAATCTGAAGCCATTGGCTAGAAATCATTGACAAAAAAATATACGAAGCGAAAATAAATATAAAAGTTACGAAATAAACAAAAAGCAAATGGATGTAGAAACACAGAAATAGGACAAAATGGCAAAAACTAAAAATTGTCCGAGTTACACAAAGAAAAATAAATGTAGTTTCCATAAGTATAAAGCAGAAATATAAATATTCAAAAGGACTATTTGAGAAAATGAAGTTAATAATTTAATCGGAAAAATAATATATTTAAAAAAAAGAAAGAATGAAACACTGATTGCATGGTGAGGCAGCATTTTCTGCCTGGTTAATTACCGCGCTTACATTTTTCATTCTAATAATAGCTGTTCAGACAGTTTAAATTATTAATGTTATGCAATTAAACAATAATTACAAGTAAACAAGCCAATTAATATCGTTTATATATGTTTAAATTTGTTCTACTATTACACATCTCACTTTTGGTGACACGATGAATGCATCCTTCCTACATTTTTACTTCCTCTAACCTCATCAGATTATTTTTAACATATTTTGAAAAGCCTTTATACAAAGACTCCCAAGGTGGTTTGGGGGTTTAAAAATAAATATAAAATCACTCGTTCATTTAGGCCATGTATCTTCCAAAATATTTTCAATTCCTCCAACTTTACTACTTTTTCCAACATTTGTTTAAAGAAAAACCTGATGTTGTTTATTACTGTAAAATGCAAATATAAGGACCACTGCTTTTTAACAGTTAGACTCATTTGTTCACAGCATCTAATTCCGACCTTCCATCTCCCTTAACGACCATTTTATGATTATTGGTCTTAAGGCATCTACTTAGTGCCTCTGGTATTCTTTCACATCTTCCTATTCACTCCTCTTCGTTCCTTTTCTCACCTGTCCTCATTTTGTGTCCACTGACTAACAATGCTCTCCTTGTTCACAACAATTTCTTCTTTTTTTTTCATTTAAATACTAAGGAAGTTGATGCCTCTTCCTCGAATTGAACGTATGTTATCACTTTCAATCGTTCAAACGGATCGCTACTCATACCCACATTTGGGGGCCAATACTAAGAACGCCCTCGAAATTCACAACAATTTCTTTTTTCATTTAAAAACTAATTAAGTTGATGACTTTTCTTCGAATTAAACACATGTTACCCACTTTCAATCTTTCAAACGCAGCGCAGCTGAGGACCTCCTTTTCCGCCGCAGAATTTTGTTTGCCTTTTGCCGCAACAAATTAGTGAAAAAAGGGGGTAATTTGTTTCATTAAAGAAATAAAGAGAAAACTAATGAAATGATTGCGAGAGGAATTTGCTGCTAAGGTGGACTTTAATCGGTGCCGTAAGAAGATGTGAAAATTGAAAAAGAGATTTAGTTTGATTAGTCAAAATAGAAGACAACTTGAGATTCTGCCACAGCTGGTTACGCTACTCTCCGCCTCCTGCCTTTGTTCCAAATCAAAGTAAATGGGTTATTAAAATCATTCCTATTAAAATAATTTTCCTGTGGTTAACTACGTTTGAATTTTCATTCGAAAATTAGATTATGAGACGAACCCATTTGTTAAACATTTTTAATTCAAGATGAAAATAGATTTATATGGACAATCATTTCAATAAAATGAGAAGCAAATATGAGTAATTACATCGACTTAAGTGAAACTACATATTTCTTTTTGATCATATGTAGAATATGGGCCAAAAAATTACAGGTATAAACTATGTAGGTTTAAAGGTCAACAACAGATAAACAATTTACTAGAAAAAGTAAAGTGTCTAAAATGAGCAGAGCGCTTAGGTTTGTTGTTGAGAGACCGGCATTGTTTACATAACAATTAACTTTTGCTCAATATAGTGTACGGTATGTTATTCTTTTACCCTCAAAGTAACATGGTTAACAAATCTGTTCCGTCTCTATCTGTCCATGAGATTATCGAAAAGCTGCGACAAAAAGATAGTCTTTTAATTGGAGCCATTCAAGAGAGTGCAATGCTCTTCAAAAGTGTAGTCCAAAATATTCTGTCCACCTATACCAAAAAGGTTTACCTAAGGCTGCTAAATCAAGGAGTAAGCAAAGAAAGACCTCAAAAAGGGAAGACAGAGCCATTACCTAAATTACTGTGTATGTGTCAAATGTTGATCCTTCTTGTGGCAAGATTTGTCAAAGCATCCTTAAGAATAAAGGCCTTTACACTATATAATCATTCCTTATAACTCGTATAAATATTTTCTACTAATAATTTAATCGTTATATTCTAATGAATATTTGTTTATGCTGTCGTTTTGATCATTTTAAACACTAATTTTTCTAGTAAAATGCTAATGTGCTAAGAACTTTCATTTAATTCATCCAAATTTGCATACCGTTTACCCATACGAGTACGTAGATGATACTTTTAGATTACCCAATTCCAATTTTGAAACTCACGGATTTTATTCGCCACAAGTTATGGAAGATGTTGTCATAGATACACACAGGTTTGGATATTTTTTGACGGTAGTGTACAAACACCATTAAACCAATCCATTAACCATTAACAGCATTAGTCAAGAAAACGATATAGACAAATAACCTAACTTACTATACAAAAGCAATACTTAACTCTAGATAAGAAAAAATAGGTTGCAAATCATAACTTTTTATTTACTTACACTTCAATAAACTATTCAATATGCAGTTTAAGTTCCTATTATTCAATAGCAGTTCGCTAAGTTTCTTTGTTAAATTCTTCACACGTCAAAAAATAAGTCCCTTACTTTTTCCCTGATCCCATTTAAATAGCTTAATCCCTTCCAATTCTCATCGTGATTATATTTTCTTCCAATATGAGCAATCATGGATTACTTATTTCGTGACTGTTTTTCATATAAGAAGAGGATCTTTGAAGAGAATTAGGTGAGATATGGCTGTTTTAAGGCACCAAGAGAACCCCTTTTTAGAATTCCCAATTACCGTTCGGGAGAGAAAAACGATCATATAATTGTGCAAACTTTGCCTAATGCTGGAATTTTTAGAATTTATTGGATGGCGATACTATAGAGCGGAATCATGGCTAAGGTAAAATGCTTTATGGTAAAGGCAATAGCACTTCACGTCAAAATAAAAGTATAAGGGATTTTATAGATGGTAGATTAAGATCCCGAAAGCAGCTCATATCAAAGACTCAGAGATAGATTTGAAGCCACAAGTTTGAACAAACCTTGTGGTAAATAAAAATAGGTTCTATTGTTTGGTGTTTTATGAAAGAAGAATCGCTCCCTTGCTGCTTTCGATAGAGTTCTGTTAAAAAAGAATTAGCTTCTGGTGCTGTTCACATTTACGTCTTCCGTTATCTGCTGGATCATAAGAGGCGAGTAGATGACGGAGTAGACTCGTGGTAGTAGATATCAAGCGGCTGGTGGTTCAAATTCACGTAACTCCACTTAATCTCAGGAAGGCAATCTGGGCTCCAGCCCAGTCTGGATGTAGGTTGTTAAAAACTAAGCGGCATACCAGTTTAATTAATTCTCCTACCATACTAATGTATCTTATAAATAATATGCCTTTCCCTAATTTTACTTTCTTGAAAAACATTTCCTAATATTTCTGGTAGAATGTTTTATCGTTTTTATTTAAATATTAATAATTGACTTCAAGTGTTGCAAAGGAGATCCCAGGGCGAACAATGATGACATAAGAATACAGTAAAGAAAAAAGGGCTAGTGAATTCGACACTACCTCAGGGGCCGTTGGGCGGATTCAAAATATCCTTGGGACCTATAGGAACGGACGAGTATCTAAATCGGAGTAATAAAAAAACAAAAATCACAATTATATTATGTAGCTGTTTGTAACGACAATAATCATAATTGTTTAAAATGTCGAAAATAGCACGAAAAGCAAAATTTCTTCTCTCTCATAGATATATACCACACACCTTTGGTATAGATATGCCGTAATCCTCTTCAAGGCAAACAAATCCGTGATAATGGAACAATTTCACGAAATAGGCCTTAAATTTAAGCATTTTGCCATAAAATGACAAAAAATGTGTAATCGATTCGTTTGATACACGTATCGTGTGAAAATAAATTAGCAAATGCGCGCGCCCAAAATGGCCAAAATTACTCTCGGAAAATGCCAATTTTACCGCCAAAGATTCATTCGCTATTATATAGCCCAGTAAAGAATATTTTACGATTTGATTCCTAGAAATAAGGAACTGGATTTCACTAGTGTAGGGAGATAACTGTTTGCGGACGAATTGTGTCTCATAGACGCCAGTTTGGAGGTATGTTTTACCGTTAAAAGTGAGAGGGTTCAAATAGGGTACCAACTATTGGATTTACAATCACAGATGTTTATATGGCAGGGGTGGGAAAAATTACTCTGAAACAAACCATTGTAACCACGATTTGTAGATGATACAATGACGAAATTCAAATCACCCGAAAATATCCGAATACAGCGTCCTAAATTTACCCTTTGAAAAGACCACGGATAGATAAAAACTTCTAGTTCCAAGAATTCAAACTCCATATGCCAATGATGACAATATCAATACTGGCATTTTCTCAAAAGCCACAGAGAAAGACGTCTGCTATATATGAATTATAGCTCTTTCTATACTAAAAAATATAAACTTTCAATAATCAAAACCTCTCCCCACCAATGAAGAGATTATGAAATTCTGGAAGAAACTGAAAAGCAAGAATTTTCCACAATTTATGGCCGAACGATAGGTGGAGAAATATATCGATATCCTCTTTAATAACAATAAAAACATTACACCAACAGAGAGGGAAACTAAGTTCTACTTTGGAACTAATACAACAAAAATAAAACATGATGAATCATCGATGACAAAATGAAAATACAACAATGAAAGTTAAATGAAACTTTGAAAATTTAAAATTAGCGTCTAAATTCATCATAACAAGGAAAATGGAAAAATCATAGCAAAGTCGTATATCGATTAATTATCTTGACGTGGTAAAGATTTTACATTTCGTATGTTGGTCATATCACAAACAACCTCAGAACTCGCGATATCCGAAAAATTCACGATCACCTCAATACTAATCACAAAATGAATAAAGTGGATGCCGTCTCGGGGAAAAAAACTTCCACGTACTATACAAAACCAAAGACGAATAACGCTTTAAACATGCCGAAAAAATATTAATAAAAACTAGTAAAATCACCAATAATATAAGGAACTAATTAACCTCTACAAAATGTCTACATTATATCAGCTGTGTATAAAATTGTAAATCTGGGTATTTTCTCTTGTAACCGGTGCATCAAACTTTAAGGCCACGGCCGCGCGAGATAAAACCAATATATCTGTAATAACTTCCCAACTTAACCTGTATTTTGAACTCCACTAATACCCCTTTCTTCTCTCCCTCTCTCTCAATATATATATATATATATATATATATATATATATATATATATATATATATATATATATATATATTGAAGTCCACAGTTGTGGCAGCGTTATTAATTTTAACTTGTATTTTCTTAATATTTCTTACACGTCTTTTGACCGTGTTAGGTCATCTTCAGGGAATGAAAACAAATAGAATTATTCACAAATTACTACACTTATTATATAAATGTGTAATCAAATAGAACTGGAGGTTATGTGTAGTAAAAATGCGAGGAAGGTACTCAGTATCTGTTAAAGAGGTGATTACTCGGGGCGCATTACCTTTCTGACTTTTGCGCTCTAACTCTGTTCTTTCTATACACTTCTTCAACTTCCACCTTGCTCTTTGCTCGGTTAGACAAAACTCATTGATATATCCCATTACAAATGTTAGATTTTGCATCACTAGGTGAAGTAGGGGTGAAATAAATCTTTATATGCCGCTAAATCTTCAATCCCTCCATTTAAGATGGTGAACGGGAGAGGCTTTTTCCCTCATTCCAATGGACAAAATATATTATCAATCGCTAAAAATAGCGGATGTAGGGCATATAAATGATTCCATCTACATATGTATGAACCATTTTATTCGATGGTTCTTATAAAAGGACTAAAAAGTATGTGTTTTTTTCATACTGTAATAGACTCTTTTTGAATTCAGAAGCACATATTCTGTTTCAAATTCTGAAGGGTCAAGCATTCTAAATGCTCACCTTATAAAATTTAAATTTTCATCAATAAAAACAATGTAAGTTCACTTTTAATATTTAAATAAAAGAGAGAAACAGAAAGAACGCGACAGAAGCAGTGGAAAGGACTATGAAAGATTTTGTCCCCAATCAAGATCGAATTCACTTTATGTAATGGAGTCAAAATAAAGCCTCCCATAAACTGTTTGTAAAAAAGGAATACAAAGAAGTAAAAACACAAACATGAAGCATTTGGAAAAGATTTCAATGTGTAACAAACGGTGTAGGAAGAGCTAAAAGACCTCAAACCCCAAATCACACCTTAACCTCAAACCGAATTAAACTTAGACGCGTTCTTGTTTGGAAATCTAAAACATACGAGGAGCGGTTAATCAGTTTTTCAATTTGGATATAAATACCATCGACTTCAATGCACTTGCGCCACTTTTCCCTGAGGCTTCGAATTCCCGACAACCATAAATCTCCCGACCGCTGTTTAATCCACTCCTAGACGGTGAGCTGGACATCTTCATCGTCCCCAAATCCGCGTCCACACAGTGCAGCCTTTATCTGGCGGAATAAAAAGTAGTCGCTAGGGGCCAGATCTGGACTGCAGGGGGGATGGTTGAGCTCCTCGAATCCGCACTCGAGCAGGGCAGCTTGTGCAACTCTGGCCTTGTCGACTTTGACGACGTTGAAGTCGATCATGGGGCTTGAGGTTTCTAGGGACCCAACGGGCAGAGACCTTGGTCATGGCAGAATTGTCGTGGATGATGTTGATAACACTTTCATGTGATATTCCCATTTCTCGCTCGATTTCTTCGACCTTCACCCGTCGATTTTCGAGGATCATCCTCTCCACACGGGCTACATTGTCCTCGTTGGTCAGGTCTGGCGGGTGTCCTGGACGGGGGTCATCTTCAATGGACTCACGACCATGGCGGAACTCCCTATTCTAGCCAGCAATGGTTGCATAGGAAGGGGCGGTGTCGGTGTACACTGCAACCATGCGTTTATAGATCTCTTTTGCATTCTTGCCTTCCTCGGTCAGAAATTTGATCACTGCGCGGTGCTCAACCTTATCCATTGTTGAAAAAATTGTGACTGACGATCTGCGATCAGCTACTGCTTCCTGAATAGACGAGGCAGGAGCGTGCGGCTGCAGGTCCTGACTTGTCATAACTCGTCTTAACTCCCTCACAAACAGCCATCCCCCTTCCTCTGTTTTGCCCTACCGATTCGCAAAACTTATTGACCGCCCCTCGTAAAAACAAGCCTAAACAATTTACAAACCAAAATTTTGACTTTCTTTGGAAAAGAAAAACATAAATCAAACAACTTGAAAACGTGTTGTAAAATCTAGAGCCTAAGACAAGCCTAAATTAAAAGTTAAAACCAAACTTCTAACTTTCTTGTCAAAAGTTAAATCTAAAATGAAACCAAAATTAAAACTAAAATCAAAATCTTAAACCTTCTTGTCAAAAAACAATCTTAAAATTAAACTTAATATCTAAACTATATGTAATAATTACAATTCTCAACCTTTTTGTTGTAAAAAATAAAACCTTACTAAAATACAACATACACTGAAGGTAATTGCCCTTCATTTTACCCTCATTTACTTTCCTCCTCCCCTCTCAAATTCCGAATTGTTTTAGGGCGTTAGGAAAGGAATCATGGATACAATAAAATAATAGAGATAACAGACACAATTCTACTCGTACGTAGACAAAATGAGTTCAGGAAAAATATAAGATTCTTGGCGATTTTTCCACATTTATAAAGGCGACATAACATTTTGTGAGTTTCTCTCCATAAAAGTGTAGGGGTTCGAGTGTGCTTTATCCATATGTATGCATATATATGTAAACTGGACATGTACGCATATCCATTAAAAGAGATGAGAAATATTTATCTTCGCATTGCGTGTTAAATTTTTTTTTAAGTAGCCGCTAAAATTCGGAGAACTTGAGGGGTGAAATAAAAAGGGATTATAAGGGGAAGGCACAGGTGTCGGAGCGGAATGTGGAATGTGAAAGCGAAGGACAATTATTATAATATATCTATTTTCGGTTTAAGCATTTTAAATGGTTCGAGTCATGTATAGCTATTTGTGTGAATGAATATTGAGATTGGGGGAAGGCCAGATTAGAATTACATGATATGAAAAGTACCGAAAGAAGTAAAATGAAGAACAAAGGGTAGAGTAAATTGCATGAGTAAATTAAAGTCAAACAAATGTGATGCTCTGCTTAATACTCACCATAATGCCATAGCTTCCTTCACTTTCATTTTCCTCTATCCCTCTTAGGTTATTTCTCCCATTAACCCATTTTTAGGCAGGGCTCCCACTTCCACTGGCCACTGAGCCCCACTCAATGAAATCTGAGCCGATATCTTTTACGGTATTTTCCTCTTCCTACTTCGCTATCAGCAAAAGGAAGAAGTGAAATGTTTGCTAGGTTGAGTAAGAGTGTAAGGAGTTGTAATCTTTAAGAATTGGCAGCAAGCTGGCCGTGTGAAAAAAATATATGTAGGTAGAGACAATAATGAGAAGAACGGAAAGAATTAGAATGATGATAATAAGGGGCTACAACGGTAGAAGGGGAACTTAAGTGTCTTTAAATCTACTTGCGAAGGTTTCCTAAGTGTTTGTTTTATATCAAAGTTTTAATTACTTTTATCTTCAGTAGTAGTTAATTACTCATAAATTATTATTAACAATAACCATCATTATACCATAATATTCCTCGCCTTAATCATCAGCTCCCTTATTATACTCATATTCATCTATAACTGGCTGCACTTCAAACCATTTTTTCAAATGTAATAAATTTTCCAACTGCTTTAAGATCATTTTTTCTGCTGAATTTAAGAATATAATTAGTTTTCTTTGGTCAGGTCTGGCTTCGAAGATACGCTCGATTTATATTTGAACCTATCTTCCAAAATAGCGCTAGTATCATCCAACCGTTTCTTACTTCTGTTTTGTCACATCTAGTGATGAGTAACCATACATAACCTATTTTATTCATCTTTTCAGGTCTAGATTCGCATTATAATCAATCGTACGTGTAAGAATCATTCTAATAGGTTTTGTTACATCTGCGGACATGTCACTATTCCAGACACGGATATTGGGAAAAAGGCATATCATGCTTACTTTAGAGTGAAACTAGGGGACCAGGATAAGTAATTTGCTCCTCATATCTGCTTTAAAACATGTGTGGAAAATTTACGAGATTGGACTAATAGGAACGTCCACTATGATCTTCGTAGACACTTCCCTTATCAGCATCGAAATCACGGACGAATGATCCTCCAACGCCTGTGACTCCTCCACCTAGCGTCTTGGGATATTCGACCACGAATCCCTCGCCATCATGCTCGCCATGAACCTTTGGCTACGCGCCCAGATTTACTCTGATAATATCCAGGCCATCCTTAACCTGGCCCGCGGCAAACTCCCCTCCCCCCCACACACATTTCCCAGCTTTATGTTCCCTGCCTCCCTCCTCGATTTCTCCAAGATCTTCTCCCCCGCTGCTCAGAACGTCTCATACGTTAGGAGCAGTAACAATTCTGCTGATCCTCCTTCCCGGACATTCGAATATCTATATAACCGCGCTGCGGCCGCTCCTTCTCCAGACTATATAAGGAGCTCCGGCGTCCCGGGAAGAACATTGACGTTTGAGATGGCACCTTACTCACACTACTTCCGTCCGCTCCCCTTTCTCCCTCCCAGGGTTTTTCCCTCCTCGCCCCTCCCCTTGTTCTCTTAACTTCTCTGTTAAAGTGTTTTTCCCGAAATCACACTTTTTATAACATCTTGTTAAGTGGATTTTCCAATCCACCTCCTTGTACTCTGATTATTATCAAAGTACAAGGAAGTGGATTGGTAAAACCAAAAAGGAAGTGTCCTCCTCCTCAGCTGGGGGAGGACGAGGGGGGCAGGAGGACCGATCAGGTCGCCCATCAGCCCACTCTCTCCGCCTCTCGTCGGCTCAATTTCCCAAATCATCGACATTGATCATGACAACCACATGGAACACGTCCTCAACGCCACGCCTCTACGAGACCCCTTGTTAGACCTTCGCGGATTCTTCAATGAAAATGCAGCAGCCCTGGATGCACTCCATATCGACGCCCCTCCACCCCCTCCCGCTTCCATTAGGCCATTCCACTCCCCGGACTTGCTGTCCTTACCATTCTCTCGGTACGACGCTCCCCCTCCCGTTCCTTGGCATCTACATGATCATCGACGCATCCTTCGGAGATGGGTGACATCCTCAGGGGCGTGGTCAGCGGTAAACCAGAGATCCTTTGACCGGCCCAGGGTGACATTCTTAGAAATGACCAACGGGACGACAACCAGCGTGCCAACGACCAGGACAACCCCGGTAACGAAGGACAAGAGGGCGAACAACATCAGGAGTGGGCGTACTCGGGCATCGACACCCTGGAAGAGCGCGCTGCGGCCCTCACCGCGGAGGCGCACCTGGGCGTGGTCCCACCCGGGTCCTTCGATAACATCCCGCCGACCACTGCCGCCCAGGACGGGGTGCGCATTTACCTCCCGCCACTGGCACCCCTCCTCTCCCCGCACTCTTTCTCTCCTGGAACAACTTCTGGAAGTCGGGATCTTGGAGGAGAACCAACCTATCTCCAGGTGCCATAGAATCTTCGGAGTCCCAAAGCCGAACGGTACAGCCCCTATTGTCTATGACATGTCCGCAACCGTGGGCCATTACAAGCCCCCATTGTTAAACCTCCTGTCCGTGGCTAAGACTTCCAGATCACTTTCCCCTAATATTGGGCTATTAAGCTCGATCTGAACGACGGATTCTACCATGTGAATCTTCACCAAAACTTCCGTTATCTCTTCGGTATAGTTGTAGGCGAGCGCCGCTCCAGGTTCATCCAGCTGCCAATGAAATTTGCAGGATTCCCGTACCTGATGCAGATGTGCCTCTTGCCTTCGTCAATAACTGGTCGTCCAGGATGTGCCCACGACATCCTGGCGGTCAGAAGATTCCACACCCTCGCCGAAAATAGCAGCCTACGACTCAACATCCTTACAAGCATTTTCCGTCCCTGCAAAGAACTAGTCTACCTCGGGATTGAGATCTCCCTCCGCCGGCAGGAGGCCAGGATGACTCATGACCTCCACACAAAGACCACCCGCGCCATCCGCCACATGGCTTCCTTTCCCGCTCCTCGCAAATGCTGGCTCAGATTGGCAGGCCTGCTAAACTTTATCCAATCTTTCCTCCGCCTACTGCTCTCGTGGATTCAGGTCTGATTTGCCCAGCTTGAGCGTTGGGATCGCGACCCCTTTCTGTACCTTCCTCGCCTCAACAGCTGATGGTGTTGAGAGAAGGCAAAGATCACGTCACGAACAGCTACTTCCGCATGGCAAATTTGAAAGGCAACAATCGCAATGTTCCTTCTGCTATAAAACCAGTCCAACATGGCCTCAATCTTCCTGTTCTTTAGCCTGATTTTACCATGGATTCTAACTTTGATTCCAAGGATAGTGTCACTACAAATACAACTGAGTTTGATTCATACAAGCCAGAAGATGGCTACTATCAGGTGCATTTTACGGAAGCCGAACTCAACAAGCTGACACGAGACCTGAGTCTCTACAAAGAATCTGCTCAGCTATTGGGTTCACGTCTTTGTGAGAAATGTATGCTGGCAGCAGGGATAACATTTTATTTGTATCTGGACTGCAAAAACGAATTTATTAAATTTTTTACGTTTGATTAAGCCTCTTTATGGTATACTCTAATTAATAGGCCTGAAGTTTTCTTTCATCCTTGTTGGACACTTAGCTAGAAAGAACAAAACCTGCAGCAGCATCTACCGTATGTTGTCTGCTCACAACTACCAGGAACAAAAAGGGCTGATCTGTGATGTTGAAGTTGTTGGAATCATTCTAGGCCTTCAAGGTGGGTACACAAAGTATCCTTGTTTAATGTACTTCTGGAACAGTTGGGCTGACGACCAGCATTTTGTCAGACAAGATTGGCCGTCACGTCAGGATTAAAACCCGGTTCACACAACGTTCTATCCCACCTTCTTGTTGAACCGAGCAAGATATTGCTTCCAACCCTTCACATCAAACTCGGTTTGATGAAGAACTTTGTCAATGCAATGGACATGGAAGGTAGAGGATTTGCTTTCCTCCGTCAGAGGTTTCCAAGAGTCGGCATGGAAATTCTGAAGGCAGAGGTAATTTAATGGTCCTCAAATAAGGAACTCATCAAGGATACCAGTTTTGATGAAGCAATGAATCCTGCTGAATTCTCTGCCTGGTTGTCCCTTAAGTCATCCTTGCAAACTTTCCCGGCAACCATAGAAGTTCTCAGTATGAGGAGGCGGTTGATGAGTTAATGGAGAATTTCTGGAAACTTAGTACACGTAAATGAGGGGAAATGCACTTCCTTTGGTCCCACCTGGACTATTTTCCCGAGAATTGTGGAGAGTTCAGTGTAGAACAGGGTGAGCGCTATCACCAAGATATCCGTATTATGGAGGAACGCTATCAGGAACGTTGGGATGTCAACTTTCTGGCTGATTACTGCTGGTGCCTTAAAATGGATTTGGTGTCTGCTAGGCACATACGGAAGTGCCTGAAGAGACCATTCATCCATAAATAGCTTTTATTATATGTTGTACTCTTCTTGGTATCAATTAGAAAATTCTGTAAATATTCTGTTTATAAATCAGTTCAAAATATACTATTGTGTGTACATTTGCCTACAAATCGATCGGAATATAGGAATTTCTGGCATGTGCTTATATCTCAAAAACTTGATCTGATTAGATAAAGTGAGCAAGATTTTTCGGATTCAGCGCGAAAAACTGACCTAAAATCAGGTATTATGTTTTCGATCTTGAAAAAAGCCAGACCAGTGTAATCAATATGATAATCGCCTACGTAGACTTTTATTACTGTTAAGTCACACGTCACTGACGTAGGATTTAATAGAAAGAGAATGATAGTAGAATCAGAAAGGCAATTTTACCCTATAAGATTCCCAGTGAGCCTGGCTCTGTCATAACATTTCTCCCTCTAAAACTTCAATGACCATAAGAGCGTGGACCTACGCATCTTGTTGTATTATGGTTATTTACCTTAGCTAAATTGTTGTACTTTGCTTCATACACACTCAGCTTCAATTACCCTTAACATAAAAACTTCTACTATACTGGTTAAGATAACATTCCTCTTTCTTATATACATCTCTTTTAATGCAGATTCATAATACCAGATTACATTATACGTCTTTTATTTACAACAATGAGCTGAAATACACATTATATACCACACTTACATTAGTCTACCTTTTTCATTTCGAAACCCGCAATGATCTCCGTGGTTGTCACTCTAATGTGATTTTGATCACTTATCAATTGCAATTTTATGAACTCTCAATATCTTAACACTCATCATAATACGTTGTATGTAGTACCCTTCACACCATTTTCCAAACTTTTGATGGTCACTTCTCATACGCCACATACCAAAATGATATGTTTTGTGAGGCAGGAAGAGGCCGCCCGGTCCTAAAACCTGTAAATATGTGAAATATGTAAATTTGTGAACTTAATTTGAGCTTAAATCAGTGCATAAGGTCATCTATCTCAATATTTCCAATGACTACAAACTAATTAAAGTTCATAATTTTGAATTCCTTGTGCAATGTGCGCGATAAGTTTTAAGAGCAACGAACTTTCATAGGAAAATAGATGTTAGTCATTGTGAAAAATGTAGAACCGTAGGTTCAAGAAGATGGCGCTAGAATAAAAATGTTAAGTAGTACAGGTTCTCGGTAGAATACAAAACATTGCTACATATTCCCAGACACAAGTTTGGATAGCTTATCGTCAATTAAAATTGTTGTTCGTTTATATTCCTATATAACATTAATCGTCAAGTTATGACAATTGAAAAAGATGGAGAAAAAACAATTAGTTACGGAAGAGTTAATTGGAGAAAAGGAAGATGTCATTATTATTGCTTATTCGATAAGGCTCCATCCACACTAGGATAGAGAGAAGTCGATAAATTTGTATCGGACTTTTCTTCCAACATCCTTTGCAAATATAATCGGTGGCTGTGCGTGGAATATCTTTATAGTGGGGATGTAAAATATTCATGTTTTCTGAATAACTGCTACAGAGTAACGTTATTAAAGAACTTCGGAACTAAACATACTCTCTTCGGACTGAGTTGAAATGTCCATCATTTAAACATCAGTTTTGCTAATTTAGATAGAAAATTGATCATGTGAAGAATAAAAGATTGTAGGTAGAAACGCCAAGCAGAAAGGAAAACCGTAGTTCAATATAAGTCAAACGCTGAAAAGATCAAGATAAAAAGATTTTGTTTACAAGTGTCAAAGCGTCATTTTCTTGCGTAAGCAATCAGAAACAAATAATTAGCTAAGGAGGACGTGTAAGAGATGATGCTGATCTATTGTGCGGCTCTCATGCAGATATTGCTAACGCATTCAAAACTATTGTGTCACTGTCATTAAGTGAGAAAACCTTTTCTCTCACAAGTATGGGGTGAATGCGAAATGGACGCATTTATAGAGTGTGTCGAATAGGAAAAATAAAAACGTACATGTCATCTGGTTCAGATTCAACAAAAATCTTCTGTCAAGTTTCTTGATATCTGGTATCGTATTTGGCTTCATACGGACTCCTATAATGGCTGGCGATAATAAAGAGTTATTGGACATAAATCCAAACTTTTGTATCATAGTTGGTGAAGTGAAATGGTTTGAATTTAATTCATTTTATCTGATCAAGCTTTAATAAAGCCGAGAAAATGGTTCCTCTAATCATGTGAAGTTAGAAATGCGAATATTTGAGGACTTACCTAATTTTATTTTGTAAAATAGCTTGAGTTGCATGGGAGTATGTAATATTTATAGCTTCTCTTCTTGAGTTGAAGAGGCTGCTTGTTATCTCTCAGCCCAGCTTAAATGGAACCTGATGGAATTCTGACATGATTATCTAATTTTACATCACAAGAAAGTTTTTGGATATTCTTCATGTTGGCTTTCAAAGAACTTTTGATAAACTCGTCCATGGCAGATAAATATCCAATAAAATGAGTGTCAGTGGAAGAGTCTCTTAATTCCTTTAGAACAGCTTATTAATACATAGCAAAGGGCGCTAACAAAACATAGTTCATCTAAAGAGGCTGAGCTTAGTCGCAAATTTCCAATGAAACCTCTATTTGGCCATTGATTATTTATTATTCCTATATGTATGCCTAAGTTGGTAATGATAAAAATGTTGAGGTATTCAATAAGATATCTATATTTGCTAAGAACACAAACATTTGTGTGTTCATACAAGCCAGGCAAAATTGTAAACTGCTCCGGTTGGTTTAAATTCCCATTCAAAGTTAGCATAACTCAATATGGTTACATATATTTCCAAATTAGCGAATCAAAGAGGGCAAGTGCATTCATTCCTTATAAAAATCATTTCAACATTTTTATGTTGCATATTATTCCCTGCTTTTCACAAAGTTAATTTGGGAAAGGACTGTTAAGTTTTACTTTTATCTATCACCTCTGTGATTTTGTATCTCTCACATCCTTAAATATTACTCCTTTTAAATAATGTCACCTATAAAACAAATACTCTTACATGGTCTCACACATCTCACATTACCAGGTGTATGGGGTGATGAAAATCTGTACTATAGGTCATTAAAGACGCAATCAATAACTAATATACACTCAATCTAACGTTCTACTTCCATACTATAACTAAACTACATGATACTATCCTACCTTTCTTAAAGTTGTTATTACAAGCTGTCTTTGCAGTACCACTACTTTCACGCAAAAAACTTCCAGATAGATAAACAATTGCAATTGTTTAAAACGTACGCGACGTACCAATATTTAACATTCCACTCCCTATCCTATTTAAAAAATTATCACCTTGGACTTTTTGCATTTAATTCAAACCATTTTCACTCATATCCAGGCAAACACTACATTATGCGTTTAGCAAATCTATCTCACTCGTATATACTAATACCAGATCACCAGCTTCATCAAAAGAAATTCTTTGTCCCTTATCATCACTTGTATACATCTCTCACCTACAAATTCTTAAAGATATATAAGAGGCATGCTGACATCACCTCCAATTTAAACGAGTACACACTATTTAACAATTTACCACATATTTCTTACATTCTTGAAGCCTTCAAGGGTACTTACCAAACGACAGGTTCATACGCTTTCTCAGGATCCCCAAATCCAGCATATACCTTAGACCATGTTTTCCTAACTAACTACTTCAAGGCAAACGATTTCTCCCAAACCAATTGCCAATTTTAACCCAATTTGTTTTGCGTCTGCCCTTCAATTTATCATTATTTTCATAGCTATTATTAATTTTATCATTATTTTAATATTTTCATTTGTAATCTTTCCATAAATCTTGGCAATTACTCTCAACATTTTTACTATTTCACTCACCTCTCTTCTTCCCCTTCATATGGTAATAATATAAAATAATTCTTCCACACTTGCCACTAATACAGTTTAAAATACTTTATAACACTCCATCAGGCACATTATACAACACAACAATGAACCCTTAATGCATTAAAGATATAATATATTCCACTTTAACGGCATTTCATTTTTTATTATCGCTAACAAAATTATCAACCTTTATTATGCTTATCGGTTTCACACATTGACACAGCAGAGAGTTTGTACCCTTAAAGCGAGTCTTTCTCTTGTATCCTAAAATTATACTACTCATAAAAGTGTTGTCGCCCTCTACCTATAATTCCCTGATCCTTCACAAGTCGCTTCCGTTATTTTATTATAATTAACATGACTTGTCTTATTTTACTTTTTTATCTAAGATATATCCCAAGTAACTTCCTGTTCGCATCAGGATCTCCATTTAGCTGCTTCCTGAATACTTGCATCAATAGGCTTAATTCCACTACGAAGGGTAATCAGCAAGTACGGCTTATACTTTCTCTTTACTCGACGTTTCACATTCTATTCAGCCTTTAACTATTTTTGGTTCTTTTTACACTCGTGCGGATCATTTGCACTTCTACCCAGATGAACTTGTGCAAATAAATATGGAACTCTATTACAAGTATTTTCTTCTATTAGGTTGAGGAATAAGTTCTTGCGTTTTTTTTAATGTTGTGTTGATTTAAGTTTTGTCGTCGTGATTTGTGCACATATTAAGAAACAATAATAAATAATGAGTGCAAAATTTGCGAAGGTTAGGCTACGACTCTTAGCAGCGTAGACTACTAGGCTTTTGCTTAGGCTACGTCTTGAAGTTGAATAATAAGTCATTGAGGTTTATTTAAAAGTTGTGTTAATATAATTTTTGTTCTGTACCCTTAAAATGGAATGTCAAGTTGAAATAAAGGCGCATTTTCGAGACGAGAACAAGGTAAACGCAGCCAAAGCTCGTCGCGATATTTGTGCTGTGTACGGAGAAAAAGCTTTATCGGAAAGGACAGCTCAATGGTGGTTTTCACGTTTCAAAAACGGTAATTTCAATCTTAATGACGAAGAACGTTCTGGTCGCCCCATTAAGTTAGATGAAGATTGATTGAACGGCCTTCTTCATGAAAATCCTCGTCAATCGACTAGAGAATTAGCTGTACAATTGGCGTGTGATCAGAAAACTGTAGTGAATCACTCCTATTCGATGGGGAAAGTTAAAATCTCGGTGCATGGGTTCCACACGCTTTGAGCGAAAGCAACAAACTTCAACGCTCCACGATAGCCACAGGTTTGCTTGCTCGTCACAAGGTTACTCGTAGATATAAGGACAGATTTCTTCACCGCATCATCACTGGCGACGAAAAGTGGTGTGTTTATGTCCCCATGAACCATCGAAAACAATGGCTTAGTCCCAATAAAAAAACACTTACGCGATTAAAGCAAGGACTTCATCAACGAAAGACGATGCTGTTTGTGTGGTGGGATTGTGAAGGCATCATTCTTTATGAGCCCCTTGCGAACAACGAGATTGTCAATGCAGAACTGTACGTTCAACAAATGTATCGACTCGCCGAAACTATTCGTGAAAAGCAACCTCATCGACGTTATGGAGTCCTTCTGCAACAGGACAATGCTCGTCTTCACATTGCCAATATGACAAAAGATGCCATCCAAACGCTTAATTGGGAAATCTTGCCGCATCCTCCATATTCGCCAGACTTGGCTCCTTCGGATTTCCACCTGTTCCGATCGCTTTCCAACAATTTGCGGTGCGCTTCGTTCAATATTGATGTGGAATTAAGAACCTGGTAGACGAATTATTCGAGTCAAAATCCAGAGATTTTTATTGCAGAGGCATGGAAAGACTAGTTGAACGTTGGGAAAAAGTCGTAAATAACAACGGAGAATACATTATTGATTAAATTGCATATTGTAATCAATTAAAAATGAATTTTTCCCAAAATTCTTAATGTTAATGAATAAATTTGATAAAACCGCAAAAACTTATTCCTCACCCAATAACTTACACCAAACGTAGTTTTGGTGTATATATATATATATATATATATATATATATATATATATATATATATATATATATGTGTAAAAGAACTTATTGGTATATGATAGTGAAACCACTATATAGGAGCAAAAGTTTAATTTACGAGACTAGTTTCGGTATGTAGTTTATCATAGCCTCTTCAGTCGTATACTGAGAATGTGATTGTTACAAAATTCTATAAATAGCGTACAAATCAGAAAAAAACACACAAAAAAACACAAAACAGGGGAAAAAGGTCATTAATCAGGGCGTGTGAGTCTAAGATCGTTGACTAAGTTGTTTCCGATGAGGTTACGGGAATGGTGGCTGCATTTCAATTGCCAATCTGACAAATTAAAATCAGGAATTTTTCCTATTAATATAGATTATATCCTATTTCTTTTCTTAAATCAAACCCTTCGACCAAACCTGTGGATCAGCCAAATGAAGCAGGTGTATATTTAATCTCGTGTTGCTCTATAAACTGTCCCTCATTCTACATAGAAGAGACCGGAATAACCTTAACAAAACGAATTTATGAACATAAAGGTGATGTCAGACGAGGCAGTACCACATTCATTATTTTTTATTATATTAGCAATTTCAGCCACCAAATTGACTATTCAAAGGCACAAATCATATATAATTGTAAAGATTTCAGTAAAAGAAAAATAGTAGAATCTATACTAATAGGAGAATTTGCCAATTTTAATTTGTCAGATGGGCAATTGATTTTTAACCTTGATGTTTTTTTTCATCTATTTTATAGGCCGTGGACATATGATTTATGTAATTCAAATCATCATATATTATAAAACAACAAAAGCCAGCAATCTCCTGATGAAAAACAACAGCTGCCTAAAATCCTTCAATCTCAAGTCAACCAACATTGTTTACGATTTTATATGCCCCAATAAATACTGTAAGCTTTCGAGACGTTTAACCATGCATCTGCAGAGCGGAGGGCCTAAAATTCATATGGAGAGTGCACATAACATTAACCAAACTAGAGATATGCTAATTGACAACACCGTTATTAAAATAAAAGTGATTAATTATAAGCTAGGCTGAGCATCTTAGAAGCCATATTAATAAAAGAAGATGAGCCGGCCATCAAGAGTCAAGCGACAAGCTGGAATCGAATATTAAAATTATTTTAAAATTACATTAACCGGACAGGCCAGTTTGCCCTAACGTTACGCTCAACCTAGGCGGAATAAATACCCCTTCTTTCATTCTGTCAGATCCTCACTCCACTCATTACATCGATAAAAGAGGCAAGAACATAACAAAACGCTCTGAAGATGATCGAATTAGATCGAAAGCTCAGCAATTTAGTTTGGTTTTTACCAAACACATTCATTTGAAAGAGAGATTAATACAGGAGAAGTGATCCACCATCTACAAGATGGAATAATTATTTTCCAAAGGAAATTAATTAACGCGAAATATACAATGGTCTTCAACAAAATTTGCATATATATATATATATATATATATATATATTCTTTTAGTTAATACAAATACAGAATTAGAGTTTATAATTGGCAACAGTAGTTCATTTAAAATCTATCTGGAACAATATAGAAAATTCTAAATAAAAACCAACGTAATTAGAATAATTGAATAATGCCTTAGGTCGCTGCTTCATTGCAACAGGGTGCACAATATCGACGATTAAATAATATTTTGCAGATATAAGAGATACCGTTGTAAATTTGCGTATTAAAGGATATGTTACACATTGATTAGTAAGGATCTATCAGTCATCCATGCAGCTACATGGCCCGATACGTTTCAAGGGAAACGTATTGGAGTGGCCCCGATTTGGTGACACTCCAAAGACTTCCATATATGGTGTCAAAACAATTAAACGAATGATAGAAACAGTGCAGATCTACCCGTAAGGAGTATGGACGGTTGCATTTGCCGGCAAAAGCAACACTTTTTTACAGCTATAAATGCGTCATTGTTGAAAACTACACCATGCGGATGCACTTTTCACGTTTTCTATGCAACATGTATATAAACCAGATAACTACTGGACTAATGTTCTTTTGTATGATCAGACATAATCTAGATGTTCGGCAGAAGTTTTTATTGTCACGATGGAAGAAAGAAAAAAGAGGCATCCAGACTAAAGAACACTGTGCTAACCGTGAAACACCCTAGTGGAAATATCACGGTTTGTGGTTAGTTCTCTTCCCATGCCTTAGGACGACTTCTTGTAATCGAAGGATGAATAGAAGCAACCATATACAGTGCCATATTAGCCAAACCTCCACCCCATCAACCAAGACCCTCTAAATTACTCTTGGTATATAAGCAGAACAACAGTAGAAAATGCAGATGAGGGCAAAAAGGAATTGATTGGAAATAATAAAATTAACATATTAAATGGTTCACCCAGTCGCTTGATTCAACTAATAGGGTGGGAATTGAAGTTCTTTGTTCATGTTTGTCAATGTAACAAAGTGAACTGAAGAAGAGTGGCTCAAAAAGTTTAAAATTGACAGTTTCTTATAAAAAGCGGCTTGAACTTGACATTGCTTTAAAGTATTAGATGCAATTTTGTTCGGAGTGTTGAATATGTTTTTCCTTTTCTGCCTCTTTTTGAGTTTATTGTTATATATTTTAATATAAAACGTCATACCTCCCTTTACTTTGACCAATTATCATTAATTAAATGACGCATACAAAGCATACACAAAATTCATGTTATTACACATTCATATTTATCCAATGTATCATTGCAACACATTGAATCATACAACTATCCTCACTTTATCTTTTACATTACTAATCACACCAAATATCCATCTATTCAGTCCATACGATTTAATTACACTTTATGTTTATCCTACATAAGCAAGAGTCTTCATTCTCTTGTCTTTTAACATATTTCCCCTCCCCCTTCCTTCTTTCTTTGCTTACACTATTCACATCGTTTTAATTCACATTAGTCGGCATAATATCACCGAATACAAGGCAAATTCAACCTTTACTGAACAACACGAGTATACTCGTTAAATAGTAGATTTGGCCGTCGAGGAGCGGCCTCCTAGACCAATGATCCAGATCTTAGCTTTTTCACTTCTTACGACCCACCTCAGAAGATGGTATGGGTATTCGCAATACCAACTCACGTAGGAATTTTTGGAATAAATAACCTCTAAAGCGAAGTCGAACAACCAGAGTGTTTTGAAGAGATCATCAAACTTGTTGAATATCGCGATATATCTTCAGATTCGCCCAACAACATCCTGGCAACAAATGTTTTTTAGCATCAAAGCGACTTGTATCTTTGAATAATTGCTCGATGCTCACGGCGCCTGATTAATGAGTTCGCGAGCTTTCTCTCTATATCAATGAAGTACTAAAATTGAAACAATATAGTGCCTATATTCAGTACTCATTTATTTAATTAAACAGTTTCCCCACCAACTGGTAGGTAAAGAGTTTGGTTAAAAAGGTATAACGGATAAAAGGGGCTAATTTGAGAGAGATTGAAGCTAGACTGTTGTTAAATACAAATCGAAGCTATTTAATGTATTATTGTGATTATTTTATAAGATTGTAGGGTCTCAGCAAGTTTTCTACCCAATTTCTAGTTTGATCTAATAATATTGGGTGACCTTTTACGACGCGCAACTTAAACTATGATTGTCTTATACTTTGAACTAATAAATATATTACGTAATAAAGAGGAATGAGGCGTAGTGATGAAGTGGTGGATCGGAGAATGACGTAAGCACCAATGCACCAATACGCTCCTATTCACTTAAAAAAAAATCCTTCTTTCTCACCTGTCGGATCTACTCTTTCATTCTCACAAATACAACACTAAAAAATAATTGACAGTTCTCACTGCAATACTTTTAATCGTCTTTATGTTCTTTCCTTTTTTCTCTTTAATTTCGTCCGCTTTTTGCCATACTTCTTTTTCACTGCTAAATTGACCTTCCTCGGAATACACAATTTTGCGTTTTCTTCTCATTTATTGGAATACGGTCTACCCAATTAGAAACATTACACGTTTAGTAAAGTTAAGCCATTTTGGGTATGGTTTGTCACTGGATGGACTTCCGAGTTGACCTCTCAGCGGTTGCCATAGTAGCAACCTGTCTTCCGGATTCCACGTTAACCTTTCACGGCGAGTATTTTGAACCTCTAAAACATTAATTATAGTTTATAAATTAAGATATACTTATCAGAGAGTGTAAATTGGTTGCAAAAGCATACAAATCAATGTACTCAATAATTACGAATAAAACCATCCATCACCGCGTTCATAACTGGAGACAACATATATTTTGCTGCAAAACATCCTTTATTAAGCAAGGGTAAACCTTAATTGCTGCCGTCACATAAACGCACATTTTATGGGAGATTCGAAAATTCACAATAAACACGATAAGTTTTGTGGTAGGTGTCCAGTAAAAAGTAACGATACTGCTAACTGGGTTCTAAAATCAAAGTTTTAAACGAAGAGGATCTATTTTGGTTAGGCAGACTTCTAGATAAATAACGCATCAAGCTTTTGTGTCAGAGCAATGCCTCCCCCAGTGGATATAATTCATCTAAAACTTGTAGTAAATTTTGGGTGTTCAGCTGCCTTGCTCCAAGGATACATTACTGATGCTCACAGAATAAGAAATATACTCCAGTAATTTGGATTAATGGTCTCAAAGAAGAATTATGATGTAACAGCGGTTTGAAAGAGAGGGAAAATTTACACAAAAGAGATATTGATAAATTTCAGGTTTCTGGTTATTAGCTTATTGACAAGAAAAGAGTTGCCAAAGTTAACATTATAGGAAAAAGTACTAGAAATACAGTATGCTAAGAGCATCCATCTCAGAATAGCTCAAACAATAACTTAAAGTATAAAACTTTTGGAAACCTAACCAGAGCTATGAATTATATTAAATTTGCCGAGAATAATACTGAACTTATTAGAGTTAAACATTAAATTTTATGAAAATTAATATTTTTTGCAAACAGTGGATAGTTTTATAAGTGGAAATAACATTTTGGACCTTGTTTTGACTAATACATAAATCCCATTGGCATACATATTAGTGCCTGTCACTCCCAATTCACTTTGAATAAAATTCATTCTAAATATTAGCAAAGCCTAAATCCCATTATGATTCCTAATTTTTGTAACTGCCACCTTGCTAAATTTAAACTTATGATGATTATTATGATTGTAAACCCTTTCACCTTAGATCATTATGACTTAAGAAAAAGTGTCTACAATTTTTCTGGACACTCTCAAAAATACAAAGAAAACGAAAAAAAACTAATTAGCCAGATCACAGAAAAGGTCTTAAGAACTAAATAAATCGAAAGGAAAATATGGGGACCAAAAAAACCTCGATGACCTTATCACCAGACCAAAATATGCTAAATCTATTTTCCCGCTTCCACAAAATTTTCCGCCGAAAATTCCTTTTGATAAAGAACTAAAACGAACTTGCAAAGCAAGCAAACAGAATTTATGAAGTCTCCTTAGCCAAAGATTGCAAAGAGAATTCAAAGTTGTTTTAACCATGTGAAGCCCAACGAAATTTAACAAGAAACTCCATTGGTCTATTTAGTATTTCTAATAGATAATTATCGATCCAAAAGTTATGACCTAAAATTATTAGTGATAATTTTGCTTCGCTATTTACTTAATAAAATTTGGACGATATTACCATTATCTAAAAAAGGATAGAATTAATTTTAATCAAGAAATTAATTGGTAAAACTTCAGAAGAACTACACCGCGGTTTTTTAAGTAAAAAAAGTATTCTAATCATCATTTACGGCTTCGCTTAGGCGTGAAGAGCACGTATTTTTAAGATACTAGCACTCTGTGTACGACTCTATTTGCAGCGATACTATCTTAAAAATAATTGCTTTCCTCGCGAAAACGAAGCCATAAAGGATGACTAAAATGACGACAAACACCATTAGTACTGTTTTTAGGTACTTAATATTTATTTATAGATTATTCGTATATGCATTAGGGTGATACTTCAGTTTAGGAGTCGCTATTTCTGGACTACAATTAATGCGATCGCCTCTGCACGTTTATTGGAATAATAAAGACTATAGCACTACCAACTTTAGGCTATTTAGGCTAAAAATGATCATTTCTTTAGTGACTTTCGATTTAGGGGGCTTCGCCTCCCATATCCTCACTTAATTGTGGAAGGCTACACACTCCAGCATCCGCAACTTAAAAAAAAACTCGTAATATTCCTAATTCAAAAGTTTAACACCAGATTTGAATGCAAAAGGCTTTTGCTAAATGTCGGCGGCTCTATCGTCATCTTAAATTAATCACTTAACGACATAAGCTAAACAATCTCCTCCTTTCACTATTATAATCGAACCGCGTTTCTTTTACTCTCCTGTACAAAAAACTTATTTAAGTCCAACAAAACCGAGTTCGCAAGAATTGCGCTCTTTTAACTGCTTGCCATCAGGTTTGCCTATGTTTGAAATAAGGTCAAATTAAGGGTTGCCAGTGTGTGAAAATAATAGTTAATTTTCACATTAAAAGAAAGCAAGGTTCGCCGTATTTTCATGTCAAATCTAAACTCTTTAAGGAATAATATCTTAAAAATAGGTAATTTACGCAGCAAACTGAAACTATCTGCTTGTATATCACTAAAAGTAAGGCGTAGGTCTTCTGAAGTTTGACGAATTAATTTTTACTTAAATAAAGAGAAATCTGCCGAAGCACCTTAGTTAAATATTATTTTTCTTCACAGTATTATTAAAATTAGGTAACCTTCTGCATTTAATTTTTTAAAGTTACAAACTACGTAGGTATATCTATTAGATTAATTTTAAGGGGAAAATAGATAGACATCTCCATTTATTTATATTTAATCATTTATTTTTAAGTCAGAAAATGCGTAGGCATATCCATTAATTTATTTTTAAAAGGAAACCCACTTATTAATATCAACATTTTTTAGGGAAAACAACCTACGAATATCCATTTGTTTTGTTATGTAGTGAAAATATGTATGCATCTGAAATTAATTATATTTAAAGGAAAAATCACAAGCACCAACATTTATCATTTTTTAAAGAAAATTACCATGAATCTAGAGTTATTATTTTTTAATTTAAAGAAAATCTACACTGACATCTACCTTTATTCATTGTAAATGGGAAAACTGAGTAGGCAGGTCATTACATTTATTTTTAAAGGGAAATGTCGGAGAGAAAAATACACAGGCATCCACATTTATTTATTCCTAAAGCCTAAACTATGTAGGCATATGATAGAGAAATCTACGTATGCATCTCTTTTTATTTATTTTTAAAACTAAACCTATGTAGTCAGCTACTTATTCTTAAATTAGAAGCGAAGTAAATATATTAGTTATTAAAGGACAACAACGGATGAATCTCCATTTATTTATTTTTCACAAAAGTACCTGAGAATCTGCACTTATTTATTTCTTCAAGTGAAAATACGGAGGCATATCGATCCATTCATTGTGTGAGTACGTAGTGATTTCCATTTCAAAATTTTTAAGAGAAAAATTACTTAAGTAATATTCATAGTTAAATTCAAATTACGTTAGCACCCCCATATATATATATAATATATTAATTTCTCTTTCTTTCATAGTTTCGATCGACCTTGCGAAGCGTACCTTAAAAGCTTGTTTATTCAGAAGATTTATTTATATACGAGGGGTGGTCAATAGGTTTTGCAATTCGGATATAGGGAAACGAGATATGAGGAAAAGTGTTTTATTATTTTTCAATATAAGTACCCTCGACTTCAATTCACTTGCGTCAATTGTCCCTGAGGATTCGAATTCCCGACAACCAGAAATCTCCCGACTGCTGTTCAATCCACTCCTGGACGGCGAGCTGGACATCTTCACCGTCCGCAAACCGGCGTCCACGCAGTGCAACCTTGAGCTGGCGGAATAAAAAGTAGTCACTAGGGGCCATTGTTTAAAAATTCGTGACTGACGGTCTGCGATCATCTACTGCTTTTTAAATAGACGAGGCACGAGCGTGCGGCTGAAAAGGTCCTGACTTGTCATAACTTGTCCTAACACCCCCACAAACAGCCATCCCCCTTCCTCTGTTTTCCCCTACCGATTCGCAAAACTTATTGCCTGCCCCTCGTGTGTATATATATATATATATATATATATATATATATATATATATATATATATATATATGCAATAAATCCCACAGGGAAAATTAATACGAGGATTCCAAGTACTTTTGAACTTTATTTAGAGTTCTTTGATCAAGAACTCAAACTAAAGTTCGAAAGTACTTGGAATCCTTGTATTAATTTTCCCTTTGCGCTCTGTTGCATTTATTGCTTACTCATGCGATATTTTATGAGTTTTCTACACACACACACACACACACACACACATATATATATATATATATATATATATATATATATATATATATATATATATATATATATATATATATATATATATATATATATATATATATAATTTAACAGCGAAGGCAAGGGCGCAGAAGATGCTCAGGTACATATATTTATTGCAATTTTGAGAACAACCTTTCGGGCAACATGCCCATCTTCAGGTTCTAAGATTTAAAAGATAAACAATAAGACACAAAAAGTTGATAAAAAGTAATTTAAAAAAAAAAACGAAAGAGATAACATAAGAACTAAAATGAATCAAATGAGTGATAACCTATTTTATCTAAGAAAAAAACTAAAAAGGCAAACAGGCAATTAAAAATATAATTAATAACTCAATTCAAGTAAACTAAGAAAACAGTGAGTAAAATGACAAAGAATCAAAAAACTGAATGTATAATCTAAAATGAATACTAATATAAATCAAAAGGGTGACAATTTAAATAGTTTAAGATGGTGAAAGTCAATGAAAGGTATGAGGTAAAAGAAAAATTCAAAGTGTTCAAAATATTAACTAAACAAATTAAGAATGAAGTGGTTACCATACGGAGTTGGAGATAGAGCCAGAAATGAGAAATTAAGTAATGAGAAAGATAAAGGAAACCTAGGATTTATGTTAGGTAGTTGTTTGGTGTAGGGGAATAGGTTGGTAAATACACCAGGAATATATAATTAAGTAATTAGAAGGAGGACTGAATAATTATCATGGTTGAGGGGGGGAGATTTGATTTTTATAAGAAGAGATTCTAATATTCGGAGGCTGTATCCATTAGTGTTGCGGCCTATGATTTCAAAATTGTTGATCGAGCAATCAGTTTTGCACTGTATAGTGTGGTCTATGATATATATATATATATATATATATATATATATATATATATATATATATAACTTCGCTGGTTTCTTCAAGATAAAGTTTGTGAAGAATGTATGAACCTATTCATAGTGCCCTATTATGAACCAAATGTATCTTAGTACAACTATGTAGGCGGAGTTGCGCAAGTTTGTTTCTGAACACATATACGAGTATGTATGTGTAGTTTATTACTAAGTATTAATGTGCGGGGACTGAGGTGCTTTTGCCAGAATTTATGTGCCTGCGTGAAGCAATATTATGTAGTCGGGATTACCTGTCCCGTTGAGTGTTTATGTGCATATGGGGTTCCCTAAGGCTGTATGTTAACTCTCGTGTTTAGTTATTCGCTTACTTTTCTCTCTACTATTTTCTATGTATGTATGTTTTATCCGTATAACTGCTTGTGCGACTGCCTGTTTATGCGTATTTCGGATTCTTCAGCAATTGTATCTCTGTATGAGAATCCTGAGTCTATCCGATTTCGCTCACAAGAATAAGCGCTTACATTCACAACATATTTTCATACGCCCACATGCTCACATAGAGCGTGTATTATATCACAACTCTCTGTTTTAATGTATGCTAATTTTTTTTTCTGAGATTTCCGCGACAAGTATTATGGCTTAACTTCTCACAGATAGTTGTTTCTTGAATTCCTTTGACATCCTACCCAAGCAGTTTATCCTTCTTTTTGTTCCCCTACTTTCTCCATTGCTCCACCTCCAGCCTCCTAAACTCTGGTCATTCCACAACCTATTTACCCATTCTTCAGCACTTCCTTCATTCGAATGAAGTTTCATGTAGAAGATTATTACTGGGCAGTAATTTATGAGCCGGTGTGTATGTGAGAGAGAGAGAGAGAGAGAGAGAGAAAGAAGAAGTGGTCAGCGATGGCAAATAGTTGAGGTGGGGCCGTGGCGGGTTACATAAAGGGAAAGAGAAAGAGAGAAAGTTTCTGTTGGTTGTGGGCTTTATTACTAAACTATATGTTTTTTTCGGCCAAACTCAGTAGAATTAATAATTTGAATTGGTATCCAATACATGACTGCTACAGAATATGACATAAAAGAAATTACCTCCAAACTAGGAAGCTGTTACGAGAGAGAGAGAGAGAGAGAGAGGGAATGTGTATGTTTCATGGTCATATTAGCACTAGGAAAGGTTCGTGACCTTGTTATTGAGCCATCAAAACCATAATTTCATATAACAACAGCAACCATTGCACTACCAAGTAGCCTCTGGGCAACGTATGAAAGTAACCCCATTAAAGATCTGTCTTTCATTCAATTTCGCCTCATGCGCATCATTTACCAGAGTGAGGCAAAAGGTAATACTCTTCTTAGTCTCTAAATTTCATGCCTATATCAATTATCATATATTGGATGGAAAATTATCCTTGTTGAAAGGCACACTCCTTTGTATTGTAATTTACAGGTTTCCTACTATTTCCTGTGTGTTCTGTTAAAATAATTATTTTGTCATGGAGGAAATAAAACTATTATATTTTGCATATTTATTTAAGTATAAAACGTGGAAAGAAAATTGGATTATCTTTATAAGAGATTTTTGGAAAAGAGATTGTAATGTAAGGTGTGAAATTTGTGCGAGCAAAAATATATGAGGATCGCTTAGCTCAACTAGCGAAAATGTTTATTTTATTTTAAAGTAAATATCATCGAGTATCTCTCAGAAAGTTTGTAAGGAGAGATCGGTAAATAAAAGTAAAAAAGTGTTTAAGATATGAAGCCGACAATTGACTTGCATAATTGGGGCCTGGAGCGGACGCAATTACGTGAGTTGGGCACGAGAGAGCACAGTAGCCAAGAGAGAAGACTAATTAAGGTTCCCGAAATCTCGAGGGCATGCAACTCTACTGGGCATACCCTCTTTTCATAATAAATTAAAATTACGTCCTTTTGTAGTCGCGAGCGAAGAGAATAAATGGATATTTCTTTGGTTTAGAGTCGGTTGGAATCATTCCGAGACCTCTTGATTCCATTCCTATTCGGTCTCCTTCAGTATGCTTCCACGTTCCAGAGATTCGTTTATCATAGGATCAAAAAGAGTAATAGTGTAAGATTGTTTACATATGTGCATCGATTTTCACTCGCTTATTTGCCGATGTAAGTTTAGAGGGATATATATTTTTAGTTTCAATGTGTTTTTAAGCACAGCAACATTTGTTTACAAGATCATAGAGGGGGTTTCTACGAAAAAGAGATCAACCAAAACCCGCGACTATATTCTAGATTCTGGTTCGTTATCAAACATTTACGGAATGGAAACGGTTGTCTAAGTGATCTTTACGATAATTGTGTCAATTGCTTCAAAAGAGCAATTCAGACTCCACAAGATAAATAGTTAACGACATTAGAAGTGAAAAATTCTTCGCCTTTGCAGTTTTAAATTGTAATGGCTGCAGTTGACTTTAATTACATCTTATACTATTTATAGTTCGAATTGCCAGCATTCCTGGAATTCTTAACAACTTCATTAATTTTCCTTATCTTCCACCATGCTTCTAGAGTATGCCTTTAGTGTATCCACGTAAATTCATGTGCACCAGTAGCTATGTTTAGAATTGGGTTAGCGAGCTGTCACGCTTATCATTAATCTTAATCGTTCTCCTTATCACGAGAGGAGCTTGACAGTTATCGCATCCAAATTAGTCGCTTCGAATGAGTCGGGCGGGGCATTCTACATTGCGCTCATAACCTCTCCATTCAATAGGCCTTTCCTACCCTCCTTTTTCTTTGCCTTTCCAAGGGAGGGGTAGGAGAAGTTTGCTCATTGAAGGAAGAAGGGACAAACCTTGATCTTTCATTGCGCGTGGCGACCACGCAAATGACTATCTCCTAACACTCGTTCAGAAGGAAGTTCACTTCGAAATCGATGGAGATGATTCATTTCTGGAGTGTTTGTGTAGATCTTTGCTGTTTTAGACTCGTTTTTATGCAGAAATAGATACACACTTGAGCGTAAAAATGTTCGTTCAGGGCAAGGATTTTGGGGTATATTTGTGTTGGAGGACGCAATAATGTTTTGTGTGATTTTCAGATATGTATTTGTAGAGGAATTATAACCTAACGCTACACAGAGGGCAGAGCGGACGTATATGTTAAAGTTCCTCTTTGGAGAGAGCGAGAGAAACGTACCAAAAAATGAGGGGCGTGAGAACGTTAGTCATCTGAATAACAGCCAAACGGCCGAAGCTCTGATCTCCCCGCCGAATGGGTAGTCGATGGCAAGCTGCTGGACCAAGTAGCTACAAAAGGCCATTAAGCAACTCTCAAAAGATCTGATTAACTACGAGGTCAGGATGCCCACGGTCATAACGCCAAAAAGCGGTGTCAGATAAAAAAAAACACCGAGGAGAAATAATATGACGGTTGTCGGTGCCTCTCATTAAGAGGCAGACCTGGGCTCCGCGGTGCCCCCCCACCCTCACCCCTCGCACTCCTCTCAATGGCCTCGCCCCGTCCCCCTTAGGTGTGGTTGTCGCCGGTCTATAAATAAGCCCCGTAAGGAAAGAAAATATTTTATTCTGTAAAAGACGATAGAGGACTAGATCGATGTAATTAGTCCCTCACCCAGTTCCGAAATCGATTTCTAAAACTTAGAAGTTCGTCTCTTTTTCTTATCGGTGCCATACCGAGTTACCCTTCACAGACTTAGCAAGAGGTCTGTCTGAAACACAATTCCTAGTGCCAAACAGGAATTTTGGGAGCAAGACAAAAAAAGACCCGCTCACCGTCGAGTGACTCTCAAATTACAATCTCAGTAATTGGGAGAGAAGAAGAATTAATCCCCAAGGAAGTCCATTTAAGTGCTTTCGAAATCACATCGTATACCAAAAACCAGTTGGGCAACCCTGTGAAAAAGACGATAATACTAAAAGAACTCAAGAGCTACCCAGAAGAGTACTCCTTGAGCCAAAGAGCACAACTCTATTCTCCGTCTTGTAAACGCATAACCGGAGATAAAGTTATAAGAAGAATTAAACATCGTTCCCCCCCCCCCCCATTTCAGGGAAAAACTCCATCCGCACGCTGCAACTCGAAGAATCGTGAAAAATCCAATGCAGCGACACCGTCAACTTCTCTTCCTTTCAAGGTCATGTAAGTCCGAATGACTATTTATATTTGTTTTGATTAAGTATGATTTTAATACTGTACCCAAGCTAACTAAAGGAGATATAATATTTAGCGACTCCCGTCAAATTTATAGTTAGATTAGTGGAACGTAAAGTGTAGATAAATGCTATACTAAAAGGTCTCCATAAATTAACTAACTGGCAATTGGTTCATTTACGTGGAGCCTACTTTGCGTTGCTCATGATTCACATCTGGAATAGGCCCTTATTCAATTCTTGCGAACCATGTTAAACTCCTAGAATTTAATGTAAATATTTGAGTTGATTGATAAATTAAAAAGATATATATTTTTGGTTAATTCTTGGTGTTTCTCTGGATCCTTACGTGTTGACCGGCTTTTTCCTTAAAACGGATTAAACGCGGTGGCACTCTCATAATACAGTAATTAAAGATTCTACTCAGCCAAAAGAGGAATTGTTTCCCTCCCTAAGTAGTAGTGTCAGAATGGCGCGCTAAAGTCATTAAATATATAATTCTCTGTCAAAAAGAGGGACCCACAATACCTCGACAGTATACATATGTTTATTCAAGTGTTTATCCTATATCTTAGGGTGTTATTTCTCCAAAGGCTTAAGTCGAACTGGTAAATATGGATTGGAGAGTGGCTATATATGATTTGTAATGTGTTTATGCATTATTCTGTTTGCCTTATTATTCATTGGCGTATATATACGTCAATCATCTTAATTAAAAGATGTATGATTTATTAACACTATTGTATTTTAGCCCTTTGTAGGATGAGTGGTAGTGAATTAATTTTTTTAATACCTTCTAAACGTCAGGTGCTTTTTGTAACATTATGTAATGATGTAGGTGTAAGACATTTTCAAAATTTAAAGAGCAGTGAGATATCGGATTTAAGCTTTGAAATTTTAGTGACGCTTGCAGCATTTGGGAATAGAATTGTTTACTTCTCTACTCGTATGTGACCATCCGCATTCAACGTGTTAAAAATAGAACAGTGTTATGATGCGAAGGGAATTTCACTTAATAGGGAAAAGTCATCAGAAAAGAGAGACAAATGAAAGAAAAGAGATATTTAATTGTATGGGTCTCTTCGCCCATTTGGGGTTTTTAATCCTTTGTATTTTACATGGTAATTATTTTAAATAGGGTTAGGCTATTTAGATCCTCTAGCTTATTATTTGTTTGTTTGACAACAGAATGTGTCATATTCATATGCAGTAATACAATTACATGCAGCCGTACGATGGAAATTGTTAGCTTTTTGAGGGTCGGCAATTTACATGTTAATTAGTTTAGGCTAGGTTAGGTTGTACTTTATGCTAAATACCTAGCCTAAACTTAATAACACATTGAGAATAGGATGTTCATTTTTAGGATACTTTTTATTAAACGACGAAATAGTTTCGGAAGTATCCTTCTTCTTTCTTGTTGTTCATAGTGGGATACCTCCGAAACTAGTCTCTTTCGTTTCATTAAATACCTAAACCTAGTCTCCTTCGTTTCGGGAAATAAAAAAAGCCGAGAAATCACATTAGGCAAGGACATCAATAAAAGTTAAGTAATTACTCAAAGAGCATCAGTGATCAAATGACTATGGTTTGTCAAGACTTTCTGCTTTTTTAGTTTAGGGCGAAATCTTCGTAGAGTAATAAGTGAACAAACAAGAGGGAAAGAATAAAATTGCATCACAAATACAAACTAACAAAATGCATTTGCCCCGATTTTATGTTATGTTTGTCAGAAAAGGAGTGATGTATATTGTCAAATGGGTAATAATTTGAGTGAAATATTCGTAGGATTTGGTGGTGTTCCATTGATTCTATGTGTGTGGAGTTTCTATAAAACATAAAATATCACTTCTATGTTTTCATTTTTCACTAATACAAGACAACTCCTATGAAAGTCAGATGTCTAGGATAGCCTGTCGAAGAGGTGGTGTGCTTTAAAGCGTTCTAAGAGGTAAATTTGTAGTTCCGAGGGGTGAAATAGAGGTGTTGCAAGAATGTATGGATCTATTTGTGTGTACACTGTATGTGTGAAGGTAATTATGCATAAATCAATGCGTGTCATTAAAACTTTTATTTATCATAATAAATGAAGGCTTATACCAAAAAGGTTTAGTTATTTGATTAAGTATTTGGGCCCCTTTAATAAATTTTCAGAAAATTTAGATTAGGGCAGTACTATCCATTTTATAAATATATATATATATATATATATATATATATATATATATATATATATATATATATATATATATATATATATATATATATATATATATATATATATATATATATATATATATATATATATATATATATATATATATATATATATATATATATACCAAATGTCCCACATGAGTGCGTATTTTGATGAAATTGAAAACTTGTATGAAAAATTCCTGTTGGATTATGTTCATCATGTTCAAATTGTGCTCTGCACAAAATTATATTTGTTTTTCAATCCTTTTCGTAATCCCTTCTTAATAGATATTAAAAAGAACAAAAATGATGTTTAATTTTCGGCTAAATTATGACCACAAAAATAAAATAAAAATTCATCCTAAAAAAGAAAAGAAAAACTTTATTTAAATTATTCAACATGTGCTCCGTCCGTATCTCTACAAATTTAAAATCGATCTTTAGCATTGCGAAAAACATTGTGGAGCATTTCCGGGAATTATGTCCAGCACTGCTAAAAGCTTGTGTCAGGAAACTTCGAGGAATCCACGACGAATAGCAAGTACTCAAGAAACACGAGGACTGGTAGGCGAGAGTTGGACCGTGTCAAGGAGAAGATGTTTCTGGATGACCTTCAAGATCTCTTCGATGTTGCCACAAGTGATGCCTTTCAGACCCTGGCCAACGAAGAAGACTAGTAGTACCTCAAGATGCAGCGTGAGGACATCTCGTGCAACATTGCAGGGATTGATGCAAAGAAACCTGGAGTCGAGGCCAGGCGTGGGAAGAGAAATGACCAAAAAGCTGCTCTCAAGTGGAGATATGACGAACGAGAGGCCAAAGTTCAAGGAGCCGTTGCTGCCTTCAGTTTCAGCTCCACATTGTCTTAGGACCTCAGAGGCTGAAGACGACTACCGACCTTCAACTTCAGCCTGTACATCTGGTCCTCCGGCAAAATGGCCCAAGAACATCTTCAAATCTTCTAAAATCGCCGGCGCCTTGGATCGAGTCAATCTCTCAGATCGTGGTTCCGCGTTTGTCACTGGCGTTGTTGTTCAGGCCCTGGGCCACGATATTTCTAATCTTACGTTGCCCCGAATTTTGATACGGCGGTCGCGTCGTCACACACGATAAATCCAAGACGAAGAAGCGCGGAAGAACTTTAAAGCAGCTGGTCCCCTTCTTCTGCTTTGTGGATGTGAAATTGCTGCAGGAGATCAGAGGGAAGACAGTGCAGAGCGTTGTAATTCTGGCAACTGGGCAAGAATTCGAGAAGTTGCTGAGTATTCCAAGTGCTGCCTAAAGTACTGGAGAAGCTCAGGACGCATCATGTCTAGAATTGCTCGAGTCTTGGAAGATTCGCGACGAACTAGTCGGATTGGTCATCGATACAACAGTAAGCAACACTTGCATCCCGAAAGGTGCATGCGTTCGAATAAAGGAAGGTCTTGGAAGGGAGTCGACAATGTTGGTGTGCAGCCATCGTGTGTTGGAGATTGTTCTCTCTAACGTCTTTCGAGTCATCTTCGGGCACATTGGAGGTCCGGAAATCGCCCATTGCAAGCACTTCCAGAAGGAGTATCCGACCATTAACTAGCAAGTTTACAAGGTGTTTGAAGATACCCTCTTCTAGGACATCTGCCGCAGCTCTGCTCCCAGATGATGGATTACCTGGCATCTGCCCTGGCTGATCCAACAAAGTGTCCGCGCGATGTCTACTGCGAGTTCCTGCAGCTCACCGCGCTGTTCATCGGAGGAGGCACAACGACCTAACTATCATTTCGTTCCTCTGGTGCCATCCACCATGCGAGATGGATGTCAAAGGGCATCTACTGCCTCAATAGGTTCCTGTTCCGACACCAGTTAAATGCAACGAAACGATAGGAGCGGAATGTGACTGGTATGGCGCTGTTCATTGAATTTGTTTACGTTCACTTTTGGCACGAAGCTCCTCTGTCATCCCACGGCCGATACAACGACATCATGATGCTGGCTGAACTACAGAAGTACATGAACCAGATGCAACCGCGAGCACTGCTCTCCACTGGTATCTCTGGTATTTGGCGGAATACTTGGTCGGCCTTTCCCTGTTGGACAACCGGGTTTCAGACAAGATGAAGGCCGCATGCGTGATTCGGATGAAGACGGAAAATCCGCCCGAAGATCACCCACGCTGGGCAAAAATCGAAGACACACGGGATATCCACCTTGATGCCTTCTTCTCTAAAAGGTCCATCGTGTTTTTGACGACCTGAAGGAAGTCGGAGCCCAGGAAGCGAATCAGGGTTTCTTGCAGATGGATCTTTTGGCTTTGAAGGGCGACAAGCTTCTTGGGGACTTTCAGGCTAGAGCCAAAAGCCTAAACGGGGTGAACGACCTAGTTGAACGAAGAGTGGCCCTGGCAGAAGCGTACAATGCGACGCTGACAAAGGATGAGGATCAGAATCAATTTATCTTCCATCTCATTCACAAACACGGAATGGCCATCCAGACACCCTCAAAGACAAACCTGACGAAGAAAAATCGAAAAGTGTGGCGACCCCTAAATGATGAGATCAAGAGACGAAATTTTACGTCTAATTTATTTTCGTGAAGTGTAATAAAATCAGCCTTGGGGAGAGAAAGAAATATAATTTTGATTTATTTGGACTACCATATAGTGCATGGACCACTAAGAAATTTCAATTTCATAAAAATACGCACTCAATTTTTGGACACTTGGTATATATATATATATATACTATAGTGGTGCATTTACATAAGGAATAAAATTTCAGTTTCAAATTTTAATTTGGCTAATCTGTAGTGCTGTTATTCATAAAGAATTATACAAAAATATAAAATATTTTGAAAATCTGCTAGTATTAATTGGTGCCCCATTAGACATGGTTCTTTCGGTGATAGTTCGGTTGAAGTTCTTGTTATTATTCACAGTAATGTTTTCTTGAATGCAGGGAGCATTCTGGATTATCTGGCATCTTCACGACTGAAAGACAATTTTCTTTAATTAGTTGGTCCAGAACTCTTTTTTTTTGCATTGGGCTGCACTGCGTTTGCTACACTCGCGTGAAATATGTACGTGAGAATTTAGGCATTTTTGTTTTCATGTATATTTCGCGGGGATGCCGTCAATTATTGCATTTCCTCGTTTCTCTTTGCAGCTTTTACGTAGCTGAGTTGTTTAACTCTCCTACTTTCCTCTTCTTTTTTCTTTATTGCATCTTTCCTTTTGGGGGCAGCTGAGTTCCATTGTTTGGTGCTCTATATAGAGTTGAGGTGAATTTTATCGTGTTTTGGTACTGGTTCTCCCTGTGACCTTCTGTAGTGCATTCGCTACAACCTAGTTTGTCCGTTTGGGCCAATTTGAGGAAGTATTTTTTCGTTTCATATTATTACAAACAAAGTATAGTTGTATACTATGAAATTTTCTTGCTTGATATTTTTGCTTTGAATGCGGATGCGGAAGGCGACGATGCCTTTGGTTGTAGCATTTCTCGCCATTTCTGTCGACGTAAATGTTATTTGGAACACATAGGAATGGCGCTGAATTGTATCACTTTTTTTGACCGATGCCCATGTTTGTTTAATTTTCCTTTTCCCTGTTTACGCTCATCTGGGCTGTATTCTCCCACCTAGTTTGCTACCTTGCGACAAATTTTTAGTAGATTTTGAAGTAGATTAGCAAAGACAATTCTTATGGGGTGAGTTCTGTCCGAGCAGGATCAAGAGGGAGATCCTTTTAGTGAAGCCTCCACGTCCCGACGTGGTCGTGTTGAAATTTATTTATCCATCTCCTTATTATTTTATGCCTGTGATGTATATATATATATATATATATATATATATATATATATATATACATATATATATATATATATATATTATAGTGGTGACACAAGTATTGGCACATATAAATTTCAATATTTTTCATTCGTCTGGTACAATAAAATCAGTAAACTTATATTCAACAGATAAAATCCTTCTAAAAAAGATTTCTTTTGTATATAACAACAATTGTAATAAAAAGAAATGTAGGTAACAAAAGTCTTCAACCATTCGAGACATACGAGAATATTATTATTAAATAAAATAAATTTTATAAATTCGATGAAAAGGGTAAGATTGAAGATTGTATAAATATATTAGCACCGTCATTCATTGATAAAATAGAATGAAGAAGCATCTTTGCTTGGAGCAGTGCCGAAGGCCAAAGAAGTTCCTCAAGCTATTTAACAGCAAATAATTAAACTTCATTCTGATGAATTATCCTATAGTAATATTTCTGAGCAGGTCGAAGTGCCTTATACAACACTAGGTTCTATAATTCGAAAACATCGCAAGTACGGAATCACCTCCAACATGCCAAGTGACGGTACTTCTCGCAAGATTAACGATCAGTCTCGATGTTGCATGCTTCGAAAGCTAAAGAAAAATTAAATGATTACTACGAAAAATCTACAAAGAGATCTAAAATTGTCATCGATTAAAATGTGTAAAACAGCTATTAGTAGAGAACTCCATCGTAATGATCTGCCTTCTTTGACTCTCCGCAAAAATCCATTTCTTAATGGATCTTTGAACAGTTGTAACTAACCATTCAAAGTTTGCCAGATACAATCTTGAAAAGGATAGTGAATTTTGGAATAATGATATAGGTTGAAATGAAACTAAAATATAAATTTTCGGCCAAAATCATCCCCGTGACGTTTGGAGGGCAGAACGAACTGCCTATGATCCTAAGCACACTATCCCCATCGTGAAACACGGGGGAAGTACCCTTATAGTTTGGGGCTGCATTTCGGCGTAAGGCAGAGGAAAGCTCTTCATCATTGATGAGAAAATCGATGTTGCCACATATCAAAAGATACTGGAGTAAAAGCTGTTACGACAGACATCAAGGGATATTTAATCAGAACAATGATGCTAACAAAAGAACAAATAAATTCACGAATACTTTAAGAAGAGAAAAATAAACTTCCTTCCTGGGCAAATTCTATCGCCACACCTTAATCCTATTGATAATTTGTGGCGAATACTGAAGGCTGCCATCCAAAAGAAAAACAGATTGAACCTTGCCTCTTTGATGAGATTTACAAACAAAATTATGCCACGATATATTAAAAACTGAATTTAGTATTGTTGAATACTTTTGTCACTTGCTAAAATTTTTATTACCAATTGTTATTATATACAAAGAAAGTTTTTAGGTGTATTCTTCTGCTAAATATTATGTTTACTGAGATTCCTGTTATTTTTATAACCAGAGAAAAGCAAAAATATTTCAGAGATATTGAACATTTAAATTTGCTATGCTCACAGTTACCGACGGTGCATTTATATTTGTACGAAGGGTTACACACCTGCAAGTGACCCGTCGCGAGAAGGCAGCTGTTCTTTATGAGGAGAATGCGAGTTTCCTTTGGCCGGTAATAAATTACTAATTCAATCTTGTTTATTGGGTTGCTGGGGGTGACGTTACTGTGAGTAATGGCTTTGAGAAGATTTTTGTTTTCATTTATCCTATCTTCCTGTATGGTTGATACTAAAGGTCTATTGTACTTGGTTATTCATTTTTCTGTCTTGGATTGTGGTAAGAGCCCATCTTCTGCTTTATGGCATTGTCATTCTACTTTAGTGGGTAGCCATTGTTGATGAGAACAGCTGAGATACTCTGTAATTCTGTATCAACTGCTATCCAGTTAGAAGAGAGAGGGAATGCCTTGTTGTTGAGGGCCTTTTTTACGGCCTATATATATGTAATGGGATATAAATGAAAGTTAATATAAAACAAATTATAGGTATTTTTTATTATCTCTTAAATTGCAAAAATATAACTATAATATTATTGCTACAATTAAAAGATATTAAGTCACTTAAATTTGCTTGCCGAACCAAGAAAACATGCGATATTTATGCGTAGGAACTACGAAGTCTCAATGCCTAGGCTATTAATCAATAATTATGTAGCCTTGGTCTTTTTCTCTCTTTTTTAGTTATCATTCAAACTTTAAACTTATAAGTTGTGTTATTATACTACTATTATAATGGTGTTAAGTATAAATGATAAATTTATTATAGAAGCATGTTTTAACGAAAAAGGCTGGAATGAAAATAGAATGCTTCGTGAATTTTCAGATACATATTGGTCTCGTAGAAGTGTTTATAACTTAATTAAAAAATAAAATCTACTAGTTCAATGGCTCGAAAGAAAGATAGTGGTTGCCATAATAAAATTAATCTACATAGAATAAAATAATTGAAGTAAAAGAACTTGTTCTATATCGGGTGAAAAAACCTGGAACTCATCTATACCAAAAGAAGGTCTCCAGTGAATTAGGTATATCCGGTTCTTCTGTGCAACGGAAATTAAAATGACAAAAATTAAAACTTATAAAATGTTGCGCATTTCCCAGCGTGATATTAATGTAAGACACATTTTAAGGTGCTCTACGATCTCTATTCATCTCAATATACAAGAAATTTTGTGTTTACCGATAAAAAGAATACTCTTTGGGAGGACCAACAAATAGTCAAAAGAAAAATGATATCCTTCCATGCTGCCTTTATCATGAATCATCAAGATTTAGCAAAAAAACACGTTTTTTGCGGCAGTAACATGGAATAGTAAAATGAGGTTCAAATTTATCGATACGTCAGAAGCCAAAGTTAATTCAGAAAATTACATCTAACTACTATCTATCGCCCCGCTTCCTGAGTGCCATCAGATCTATCCTAGAAGAGACTTCATTTTCCAGCAAGATGGTGCGTCCTCTCATAATAGCAAACCCATTTTAAAATAAAATTGTCCTCATTTTGTCAAAAATCGATGATTGGGCTGCTGATTCGAATTACTGTAACCCCATTAACTATTCCATATGGAATTTACTTCAAGGAAACGCTTACAGCAATAGAAATACTAAATTTAGCTAATCTGAACTTAAGGAAGAAACCTTCTCGCATGTGATAACATAACGCTATCTGATATCAGAAAATGTATGTCTTCCCTTAAAATACGATTAAGGCCTGTATGTGACCAGGGTGCAATTTAATAGATCAGGATACTATGCATGCAGGCCATTCTATTATTTTCAATATACTTTGATTTTATTTTGATTCAATTTAATGTCGGCATTACTTCCTCCATGCTTTATTGTTGCCACCACACAATCCGTCCTTAGTCTTTCTCCCTGCTTTATGTGCACAAACACTGACCTTTGATACCCAAACAATTTAAAAGTGTGATTTATCTATCCATAGCACTTTTTTCCCGTCTTTGACGCTCCAGTCTTTGTGTTCACACGAATCGTTCTCTTTTGGGGGGATCCACAGCAATGGTTTGGAATGCCACATGACCAAAAAGCCCTACATATCTTAACATTCTCTTTACTGTATTTAGAGAGACTTTTTTCTGTCTTGAATGGTTTACCTATGTCCTTAAATCTTGAGCACCTAATTTTATGTTTGGTTTACTTGTTATGATTAAGTGATTATCTTCAGCTTTGGTACTCGTACTTACCTTGCTGCTTCAAGAACGTTTCCTGTCGGAGTTATCACCTGTCAGTTTCTTTTTTACGAGAGAATACTTCCCTCGATCCCTCAAAATTCCGAATTTTCTTAGCTATTAGCCTCTTCAGATATTCTTCTTTGGAAATAATTTAGATTTTTTTTTCTTTGTTATACTGAGAGACCTTTGGTTCTAGCCATATTAAGGGTCTTAATCAGCTAGTTTATGTAAATAAACATACTAAATGCAATATTCTGAATCAGATGTCTAAAATTTAGCAGGGGGTAGTAAGATACCTAGTATACTAAGGCTAAAGCTTATCAGAAGAGCTTAACATGTTGAGGCTGATGCATAGCATATGTAGTTGGCAGCAATGCCTATTTTAAAGGATCAATGAAAATTCAGGTAACGTGTTGAAAGTTGTGCTTTGGAACAGCAAAGAGTCATTTAAATACTTTAGGGATAAAGATCGAAAGTTAACCAATGGAACTATGAAGAAATCACTAAACTTTTTTCTAAAATCTTTGGCTTTTGGGTGAAATTAATTGTTTCTGTTTACTATTTATAATTTGTAGTTTACCTTTTAAATGGTATGCCTCCTAATTATATTTACACGTTTTTAAAAAAAATCAGGGATTGGCTCCCAACTTTTATACAATATATATATATATATATAGTACAAGAGAAAGAAGAATTGGACGCGAATGAGCAAATGAGACAAGAAACCGGAGTTTTTTAAAGGCAAGAGAAAGGGACATTAGAAGAATCCAGAATCAAAGGGAGCAGAGGGCGGCACAGTGAAGGCAATCCTTTACCGAGAAGACAGAAATAACGCCAGGGGAAAACAGTTTTCGAAAATTCCCGGCCAGGAATTTTCCTTCTTACTGAATATATATATATATATATATATATATATATATATATATATATATATATATATATATATATATATATATATATATATATATATATGAAGTAAGGAAGATATCTACAAATATTGTGTAATAGGATATATATGTTGAGGTGAATGAGGTGATGAGGATGGGAATAAGGATAATAATGATGGTGGTGTTGAAAGATTGTGCCAGGTTCTTGACAAACTGTTATGTTTCCGTTTATTTTTATGTTACGTTTGTTGATATATTTTTCTTATTTTTCATCTTTCGAGGCTTCGGTCTTAATCAAGTGTTTGCTCATTCGAGTTTTTTTTAGAATTCCTAAGTATTTCATTTGTTTATTTTATATAGTTTTTTATTTGTGTGCACTTGGGTGTCTTTGATGCTGGTGCAACCTTGCTTCATTTAATTTTCTAGTTACTTGTAGCTGTACATCAGTTCGTTTCTTCTTAGAGATTCATTCAGCTACTTTTAAAATTTGTTGAAGTTAAACGTTCTTTTTTCTTCTTTATTTGGGTATTTATTATTCCTAACTTTGGTCGGGAATTTTCTTCTATTTTGACCCATATTCTCTGGAGTCGTTCTTATATTTGCTGGTTTAGCGTTTTTAGGTTTGTTCTACATATTATGAATTTTTTCGAGACGAGATCGTTTCAGATCTGGGTGTGTTTGTTATAAATCTAGGCCCTGGTTTTGGACTCTTTTCATCTTTGTTGTTTTGCTCTTGGATAACTTGTGTATGGGAATTATCGGGTACGTTAATATTAGTCTTACGAGAGCGAAGTAAATTTCTTTTAAACAATGCGTCTTTCTTCTATTTATTGAGATTATTTTATATTTATATTGTTCGTTTTTATTTCTTTTAATTTTTTCAAAATCATTGCCGTTTATTATTTCAAGTTCCGTCCAGTTCGACGTTAATAGCGTAGTCTTTAGTTGTGTGTGGAAGGTCTTTCGTGTACATTGAATAGAAGGTGGAACTGACACACTATGAATGGGTAAACTTAGCCTCTAAAGTGATAATTAGTGCCATTCTTTGATTCTTTCATAGGTTGTAGTCAATGGTAGCGTTCAGTTTTAGTGAAAGAGCTGGAGGACTCGCTGACAATGTGTTCGCTCGGTATTTAGCTTAGGTGTCGTCTCTTTGATCACTAGAGCCTAAACGAGTTTAGGCAGTTAAGATTCACTTTTTCTTATAAGGATGGTAGTGTTTTCGATGAGGATTTTTCTAGTAACTTGCTGGTTATGTTATTCACTATAGTGTTAATTAATTGCACTTTCTTGTATATGATGCAGTGTAAAGGTCGTGTTAGAATACTATTGGTCATACCAATGAAGTGGTTGTTATAATGAGGCCTGCAGTCCTCATGGAGGCATCTGAATTTATACACTAACCATACTTCAGTGGAGGAGCAGCTAAATTTCTATTCTGGGAAGTTAATAAATTTGAAGAAAATATAGAATTACTATGAAGGAACATCGAAACATTATTCCTCAAAGTAAAGTTGTCCATAAATAGTGTCGAAGTATTCAAAAGTTTAAAAAATGGTTTCTTTGAGGTGAATCACTAAAATAGATATCTTGTTTAGGAAGGGATTTTTTTGTTATTACATATGAAGATGCACTTAAACTTATGAAAAATCTAAAATATATTGCGTTTCCGAAAGTGAAGAAGAACCAGAAATACGTGGTTGCATGATGCGTGCCTATAGAAAGCTACCTTACAACGAATTGCGCATTTTAAAATGATCCAGCGCTGGGTCAGAATTTCGTGAACCACACATTTATCATTATCAGCAGGTAAGAGAAACTGTCGACATAAATTGCTCTGATAGTGATTTGGAAATTGAGATAAGCGAGCAAGATTGTGAAACTCCTAGCTCTTCTAATATCGCTATTCATGTAAAATATAAACTTTCCTATGGCATGCTGCAGACTAGAGTTCTGTGATCAGCTTTAGATTGAACCAAGACGTTCTATACACCTTAAATGAAGTTGCTTCTGCTTTTGGATAAAATCCCTAAAGATTTTCATTGAACCGCCAAAGAATTCGTCGTGTTCATAGAAAACTTCGCATGAAGTTACATCGTGAAGGAATCATTCAATCCGAATGCTCTATTTACCATCCACTGGTATGCTAATTTCTGGCATAACAGAGATATTTCGATGAGTATCTATAAAGTGTAGTTCCCAGCAATGAACTAAAGATTTTATCAAAACTCAAAGGAAAATCTAAAAGAGCAGTTACCTAGATACTAGATAAGTGGAATATTGTGGAAAGAGTTATAAGATGTTTTGATACGAACGCCAATAATCCGATGTAAGAAATCGGGTTTTGTGGCGCTGATTAAGCAACATTAGATAAAAACTGACTCAATTTTCTTTGCAGAAATATATTTGTGAAATTCTAGTAAAAAAAGTCCTCATTCAGGATGCGGTTCATTTAGTTTCCCATTTTCCTTCAGACACAATATTTCAAAACTCGCCCCCTCTTCAAGTTATGTATATGAAGCTTCGGAAATGCAAATTTGAGGCAGGCTCTTCATGTCGTCCCATGGTATTCCAATTAGGGGGCGGCAATTTTGGTCATAGACGTGTTCTAGTATTATGTGTATTGTTTTCGCGACTAGTACATTGGTGAATAGTGATTCTACGTCCATGGAAGCTATTATTTTCTTAGGGTTAGTGGCTCGAATGATATCGATGAAATCAATTTGCACCTCTGAAGCCCCCTTCTTTGACCCCAATGGAAGCATGTACCGCCAAGTCGATGGAGTTGCCATGTGTTGTCCCTTAGGGATTCTCTTTGCCAACTTCTATATGGGAGTGGTTGAAAAAAGGTTCTTCTCAAGAGTACCCAAGCCCGATATTTGCTGCAGGTACATAGATGACATCTACGCCAACGTACAAACACAAGAAAAAACACATAATCTGGAAAAATCCTTTGAATAATGTTCTTCTCTCAACTACACCATGGAATAAAGCCACAACACCACTTACCATTCTTAGATATCCTCACTACCAATATTAATGAAACAATAACAACTGAAGTTTATGTTAAACCCACCAGCCCGGGATTTTGCATAAATGGGGACAGCGAATGTCCTAAGCGCAACCGAACAAGCATGATATCGTCGTACATCAATCGTGCATTTACCCACTGTACCACATGGAAGGCCACTTGTAAATAACGGATTCTCCAATAAAGAAATACAAACAGCTATAAGAATTAAAATGGACAGATTGTACCTCTTAGAACCCCAGAAGAATAGGAATACGGATAATGAGGATATTATAAAACTGTTCTACAAGAATACTATGAGCACCGAATACCAAATAGATGAAAGAGCCATCGGACATTATAGACCGAGGAATAAAACCCATAAACACCGAGAAAAAGATCGCACTAATCATCTGCTATCAAAATAGACGTACTTCAACCCTCTTCATGAAAAATAACCTCAAACTCCCGCTAAACCGAAACAAAGGTCACATCTGATATACGAGTACACATGTAAAATAGGAGGCTGTGAGCTCCTACCTAACTCGTATATCGGCATGACCGAAACCATTCTCTCAAGAAGAATGTCATACCATCTGAACAACGGTGCACCTAGAAAACATACACAGGAAGTACAGGGAACATGCCTCAACCGAAAAATGATAGAAGAAAACACCAAAATTTTAAACTATGCTCCCAACAGGCGTCAACTGCTCTTCAAACTTGAACTGAAGCGTTACAACCGCAATATGTGAGGAAATTTTTTCACCGGCAGTATCTGCGGTAAGTGGAACGCACTTTTAGTGGAAGTTGTCAACAGTGAATCTGTTGACCAGTTCAAGTCAAGACTAGACAAAGTCTTAAAAAGTGGTCGTTTAGGGACGCAAAACAATTGAGCAGTCATGTGCCTGCTTGATTGATAGTCCAAAGGTACCCTCTTTGAATAGACCGTAAGGTCTCCTAGGGTACTTACCTTCCTTGTTACTCCTTGTTACTCCTTGAAGCTATATATATCCAAGAGAAACAACCGAATTTAAACATACAGTCTAACTCCAATGAAGTCCTGCCCAGCGTACGAAAAACAAACGCAGGGACAGGTGTACTCAGAGCTGTCCCTAACCACTTATCCCCTCTGGCAAGCAGCTTAATTCCCCCCCCCCTCTCTGGCTACCTACTTCGACCTTTTATCACCTGGATCCAACCTGCCTATAGGTGTGTAGCTTCGTTTGTAATTTTGTTAATACACTTTGTAACATATATAAACAATATTTTGTAATAATTCCCCATTGTAACTCTGAAGATGATACTCGATGTATCGAAATGCGTTAGTTAAATTAAAGAAAGTGCTGAATTACATTACTTTACTTCTACCTTTGGCAAAATAACAAGCATCAGTTCACGAGGAAACACAGGTTAAACACGGAAGAAAAGGCGAATATAAGATAAATGGAGAATATTGAAAAAAAAATAATTATTAATTCGAAACTAGCAGTCGCTTTTAGTAAAACATGCTATAATAAAAATATACTGCCTAAATTCACACGTATATATATATATATATATATATATATATATATATATATATATATATATATATATATATATCCCTCATTAAAATTACTTTCCAATATTCATATTTCCCCGTGTGCTTACATGTCTATCGTAAGTTTAGTGATCGTGATGGTCCATGTCGTCGTACCATGAGAGCTAGGAAATCCCAGTCCAGCGCTTCCAAAAAGACTTTACCTTACGACTTTTTCTCATAGACCAGGGTGTTTGACTGAGTTTGACAGCACTATTGTAGATGAACGACATTTGGCAATTATTTTTTATTATAATAGTTCCCCTATTTATAAAATTAAAAACATTGCACTTTGTAAGATGGTTCTAAATCTCCACTCAGGTTTCTACAAAAATAATGTCACGCGAAACCTGTAAAGTCAGAATCCACTCATCTATGTCGACTCTCGAGTCTGCTTTTTTCGTTTTTACAAGCGCTGAGGGTAAATGTTTGCCATTTGCCTTGATTACAATAGAAAGTACTCTCGTTCAGCCATATTAATTTGTGAAATAATAAGATATAGCCATAGTTATAAATGTGTTTGAACTCAGGGAAAAATATAAATGTAAAACAAAAATTAAATAAAAAAATTACTTCAAAAAGCTCCTCCTGCACTAAAACAAATTAAAGCTGATGCTTACGCACAATTCAACACCTTAAGGTGTGTTCTATGTAATTATCACAGTTTTTAGCTGTTTTAGGCATTATTGTGTTAACATATTTTTTCAATTTAATGTTATCTCTATATAATATCATATACCTATTCCAACACTTGATGAACAAAGAATTAACATAAAGTTCTGTTAATAGCATATTGAAAGTGATACTGAAATTCAAACTTTAATTCAGGAGAAATACAGTTGATGAGAAAAGGCGTTATCATTTAGATGTATTTTGAGGGACATTGTCATTTTCGTGAAGGAAACGAGATAAAAGAATATAATGAAAGATCAAGTCGCCCTCTTTCGACGCACATTGCTGAGGAATTTGAATGAATGTAAACGTACTTACAAAATGATAGCTACGTCGCTGTGAGAACGTTATTATAACACCTGGTTATCAGCTAAACGTGCCGTCATGTTAGAAGAACATGTCAAAAGAAAACTAAATGTCGTGGAATTTTGTTCCGCTCTCTCTACTCATTATTTTTGAAATGCTAAATAGGAAATTACTTGATGATCTTATCTGAGTGATATTACCAAATCAGGGAGATACACCGAGACCACATCAAAAAGTAAATCTGGTCTCCAACCATCCAAACTAAGGTAATGCCGGTTATTGTATTTTTTTACAGTAGACGAGTTGTGCAAAGCGACTATTCTAGAAATTTTAATTAAATTTCCCCAAGTTTTTAGAAAGTCAACAGACTCAATTCGCGTGCTCTCAATTATTTCAATAATTTTGAGAAAAAAAAATAATTAACAAACGTTTTATCAATTAACAAGCGTATCATCTCTCTCTTTCGATTGAGCGTTGAGGTTAGCCACGATAGGGTCAAAAAAAGAATGGAAAACCTTGGGTCGAAGCAGGATAAGAAAGGTCATGGGAGGGATAGGAAAGAAACCATTCTAAGTGTTTTAACGTGAAGAGATGAGGAGAAGATGGAATGAAATCGAATTAAATGACCATAGAAAAGCCATGTGACAAGGACTAAGCCATCCTCAATCTTTTTGGGCAAGATTAGGAATAGTAAGTATGAATAATGGACTTCATCCTGTCCTAAAAACGGCCACATTCATCAATTTGGTCCATCTTAATATACGAATCAACATTCGAATTCTCTTTGTCAAAATTCTCGTGATATTAAGGTGGTCTTTGTCAACCAAGTTAAGTTTCTATAAAAACAAACTCAATAAACTAAAAAAAAATATGACCTTGTGACCTTTAAAACTTTCTAAAACTCATTGAGAAATAAATGGTTACCATCCGAACGAACAACCGACCTTATAGAGTCGTGTGCACGCGACTAAAACCGATGTGAGATATGAAAAACAGAAAAATGGTTATTTCTTTATAATAATGCACGATCGTATACAACACTTGTCATAATTGAGCTTATATTAGAAAAAAGGTGACTCTAAAACGGATACTCCACATCCTCCAGATGTGAAACCTTGTGACCTTTTTTGCCCAAATACAGAGGAATGTGGGAACATCCCAAGAGATGAATATTAAACTGTTATAACGATCTTCAGATGCAGTGTAACAATATATTGTTTCAAGATATTATTTTGAACGAGAATATTTAATCAACCTTGGGCTATAATTTTTTATAGCATTAAGGTCTAGTCACACATAGCCGAATTTGAGTCAGAATGAAAACCCAGTGTTCGGTTTGCATTCAATTCTGAATCGGAGACAAATTTGGAGAGGTTGGAACCATTTTCTGACTTTCGGAAATGATTCGGAAAGTTGCCCGAACATTTCATGAAACTGGAAACTATCGGAACCAAGTGGGAATGGCGAGAACCCGCATGTGATTAGGGATCGAATCGGAAGCAGTTCGGCTATGTGTAACCTTGGCCATAGTCCCAAAACTTTCAGGATAAATGTATTTAACTTGAAGCTGTTACTTATACCGATGTTTTAAATTTCTTATGTAATAATTCCAACCACATTTAATCTGGTTAAATTTTCTTTCTGTAAACCATATTCGCGTACTTTATTTTGTCTCTTACCCTTATACTTTAGTATTTCTTCACAGTACTGCCTGTTAGATACAGAATAGTAGTTAGCTAAGTATGTTTTCTGTTGCTGGACAGCAAAAAAAACGTTTGGGTTTGTGTGTTTATTCCTTAAAGAGTATCAGCAGGAAATTCATGTTAGTAATTATGAAGCGATGATTATTTTTACGAACTTGTTCCATAGAAATATAATAGCTACCCTTGAGTGAGGTTTCCGAGCAGCTGGAATCCATTAATCACAGAGTGACTCCTCCAACTCTTTCCTGATCCTCAGCACTGTCCTCAGAATGCCACCAAGCACTCGGAGATATTCGCATTGGAGCTTTGGCCTAAATCTCAAAGAGCACAATTTTCCTTTCCGATATTTTTAGAGGATTGAATTCAGGAATGTTATCATTTCCTTAACAGATGATGCACACCTGAGTTTACTATAATAGGAAAAAAGAGAGAACCGACCTCAGACAACAGAAATTTCGCGGAATTCAGAGTTTAAAACGGCAACAGATTACTAACTAGTGTTCTGATACGAAAGCAAACGAATTTGTCAGGCGGATAAGGCCATCTTTGACAACAATCCCATCAAGTCAATCAGTTCCATATCGTTGGATAAAGGGAATGCCAAAGTCTTTCATCAGGCAGTTAGTGCATGAGGATATCCGCTATTACTCATAGAAGATGAGAACGGCCCAGGTTATGGCGCAGAAGATGAAGGATAACCGGAAGGAACGTATTTAGACCCAGTACTGAACTCTCAAAAAAACGCTGTCTTGCTGCCCCCCCCCCCAAAAAAAAAAAGATGTAGCGATAGTCATGACGATCAAGTTAGTTCCCCGTCTACATCATGGTGTATGGGGTGGTCAGTACGAGTGACACGTTATGCCCTCGTTTATTTTCTTGGAGGGCCTTATACTCTACAGGGTGGTCCATAAGTCCTAGGGCACCACACGTAAAACTTTTGTATAAATACTCGTATGTTATTAACGGGAAAAGTTGTACAAAAGTTGTACGTAGAGTGTCCTGAGACTTATGGACCACCCTGTAGATATAAGGCTACACCAAACGTCTAGATGAGTTAATGTTACCGTAGATCTAGGGTGAAGCATCTTGGACTAGTATGTGCAGAGTGTGGTTGAGAGAGAGTCCAACAAGTCTCCGTGCAGGACCAGAGTGGAACTAAGGTCCAGCACCACCGCAGTCTTCACCTAGCTAAACAGGAGAACCGTTGAGAAGGCATTCAGTAGGTTCAGACGCCACCTGGTTGCAATGGTTGAGCCTGACGGCGATTTCATTAAATAAAATCAATAGTTCAATCCTTCAAGTCTTTAACTAGTAATCTTGGTAAATATATGTATCTGGATAAATGAACTCTACCTGTTATTTTATTTTATGTGTAAGTTAGGCGACAAATTTTCTTTATATTGTAATATTCATGAATTTTAATTTGGTATAGTTCATTATTCTGCCTCAATTTCTCTCTTAGTTATAAATCTATGTTACGACTCACACTGACTATCCCAGTGCCGTCATAGCTGCTGCCGTCCGCCGATCAACAACTTTCTCTCTCTCTCCGTTACAGAGCCCACCATTCGAGAGAGAGAAAATTATGCCCCGATTATTAGAACTCGCAGACAACTGATCTATATATAGATGCAGTGGCTTCCTTTCCTTGGGTACTCTTCGACAAGGACCAATGGTCGATAGTATCTTGTATAAGGACACTTTTGGGTTTAATATAGACTTGATTTTTATTCATATACTTTGTTTTTCTCTAGTAATATTTTATATATTCTTCCGTTTATTTATTTTTTGTTTTAATACTATTTTTTTAGGTTTATATAAGACTGTTGTTGATTTATCTTTCTAAACCTTTTCCATAATCTATTTATTAATGCTCGCTCGAAAGTAAGTCCCAGTTGACCTATGAAGAATTGCGTGCTCTCCTTGGCTCAGCACTTTCAGTTGCTTGCTCTCCTTGGCTCAGCACTCTCAGTTGCGTGCTCTCCTGGCTCCAACGAGAAAGTAAGCACATTTGGGCTTAATTTAGACTTGATTTATATACTTAACACTGTTTTCCGTAGCCAACTATTATAATATATTCTCCTCGCTTATTTAATATTTTCCCATAAATTCGTTTGTCGTTATATCTAAGCTAATCGCTCTTTGATGGTAAAATGAGGTCAGACAGGATTCTTTGATTTGATTTTAGGAAAGAAGGGTAAACCTAGTTGGTGAGAAGTTAGCGAGCTGGAGTGACTAGAAAAAGGGATTGATCACAACATCACAGTGGAACGTGCCTTCAAAGAACAGGCGTTCAAACTAAGTGTAGCGGAATGAGGTCGAAGGGCGAGCACGTGCCCTTATGTACCCATGTGGTCCTGAGATCACCACATGCAGCTTTGAAAGTATCTTTGATTAATGCTGAAGGTGCAACCTATGCCGTTATCAAACCCTAGCTTTATTTGCTTAGGGGCCGATTCATCGTCTCCCACGGCCACCTTTCAGCCAACATTCATGCCTTTCGTCCTAAGATGGAAGTCTGTTGAACATTCCAAGCCAACCTTATCACAATTTTCCCCCCGTCCTCTCCGAAGGAGCCGCCGACTTTTCCTAAAAATCGCACGTGTTTGTGGAGGGCCGCCAAAGCCACCAAAAGCTACTTCCCTAGGCGTCTATATAATTCTCCGACTCAGTTTAGTAAGCAGCACTAATACACTTTCCACCTACTACAGCGAACGAGCTGAAGGACTCTCACCTGCCCCGATCGGCGATTTCGATTCGAAGACGAAGGCTAAATCGACATCCGTGAACTCTGCGATAGTCAATTGGCGAGTATCTGACGAGGATTCCCATCTCCGAAGGCCATCTACTAGTGCTTCCTTATCTGAAGCGAGAGGTAACCCGACTTTCCCCTTCACAGTCAAGTATCTGACGAGGATTCCCAACTCCGAAGGCCATTAATGAGTGCTCCCTCATCTGAAGCAAGAGGTAACCCGACTTCCCCCTTCGCATTCATCGTATCCCAAATGGCCCCTTTTCTCCAACGATCAAGTAAACAACTGTGACCGTTGTAACCTACAGATTGATCTAGAACCTGTCTTACCCAATCGATTTATTCTTTGTGTGTAAACCCCAGTTTAAAATACTCCTTTAAATCACCGATCTGAATCTGACATCATTAATCCCCTATAATCCACTTGTATCTCGCGTAGAGATTTTACTCCCAATATTTGTGTATATTTAAATATTATTTTTTGTTAGTAAAGATATTTATATTTTCGTCATTGTCTTTTTTTGCAATCCCAACGCGTACAAGCTAACTTTTAATTTTTGGCACTCTGAAATATTTGTTTTAAAAAAGACCCCGCAAAGTTAATAATAAACCATCCTCACTGCACTTATAACAATTTCCCCATTCACTAACGGTCTTCAACCAACTTTGGCCCAAAGCTCTAAAGTACCTACGTATATATATATATATATATATATATATATATATATATATATATATATATACAAGAGAAGAAAAATTGGACGCGAATGAGCAATGAGACAAGAAACAGGAGTTTTTTAGAGGTAAGAGAAAGGGACATTAGAAGAAGACTAGAATCAAAGAGAGCAGAGGGCGGCACAATGAAGGCAATCCTTTACCGAGAAGACAGAGATAACGCCAGGGGAAAAAGTTTTTGAAAATTCCCGGCCTTTTTAAGTATATATACGAGAGGCGGTCAATAAGTTTTGCAATTCGGATATAAGGAAACAAGATATGAGGAAAAGTGTTTTATTATTTTTCAATATAACTACCTTCGACTTCAATGCACTTGAGCCATTTGTCCCTGAGGCTTCGAATTCCCGAGAACCAGAAATCTCCCAACTGCTGTTCAAGCCACTCATGGACGGCGAGCTGGACATCTTCATAGTCCCCAAACCGGCGTCCACGCAGTGCAGCCTTGAGAGCGGAATAAAAAGTAGTCGCTAAGGGCCAGATCTGGACTGTAGGGGGGGGGGGATAGTTGAGCTCCTCGAATCCGCACTCGCGCAGGGCAGCTTGTGCAACTCTGGCCTTATGGACTTTGACGACGTTGAAGTCGTTAATAGGGCGTGAGGTTTCTAGAGACCCAACGGGCCGAGACCTTGGTCACGGCAAAATTGTCGTGGATGATGTTGATAACACTTCCATGTGATATTCCAAGTTGTCGCTCGATTTCTTCGACCTTCACCCGTCGAATTTCGAGGATCATCCTCTCCACACGGGCCACATTGTCCTCGTTGGTCACGTCTGACGGGCGTCCTGGAAGGAGGTCATCTTCAGGGGACTCACGACCATGGCGGAACTCCCTATTCCAGCGAGCAATGGTTGTATAGGAAGAAGCGGTGTCAGTGTACACTGCAACCATGCGTTCATGGATCTCTTTTGCATTCTTGCCTTCCTTGGTTAAATCTTTGATCACTGCACGGTGCTCAACCTTCTCCATTGTTGAAAAATTTGTGACTGACGCTCTGCGATCAGCTACTGCTTTTTAAATAGACGATGCAGGAGGGTGCGGCTGCAGGTCCTTACTTGTCATAACTTGTCCTAACACACCCACAAACAGCCATCCCCCTTCCTCTGTTTTGCCCTACCGATTCGCAAAACTTATTGACCTCCCCTCGTATATATATATATATATATATATATATATATATATATATATACATACATAAAACGTTGAGTATATGTTCAAAACCGGATAGAATACCGATAAAATCAATTCTAAATACGTGTATTAAGACCATTATTTACCCTAATAAAAGGCATGAAGCATCTTACAATTAAGAAATTGACAAAAGATCACTTTAATCTACAAGGTAATCAGGATAATTTATAGAGAAAGAACTGGAAAACCATGCCACCCCTATAAATAAAAAGCATGATTTAGCTAAGAGAGATTTCATAATATATCTTAAAAATAAAATGAGAAACACCTCTAGACTATTCATAAGTAATAGCTTTAGATTATATATACATTTGATTACAAACTCAAAGTAATATTGCTACTTTATTAATTTATTATCTTCCTTTTAATATTCCATGGTTTTGTGGGAAATTTTTAATAAATGCCTTCTATATTTTAGTTATCTTTCTGTTAATAAAATATTTTTATACTATATATAACCAAGGATAAATATTCTCACTCAGTATCGAGCTTTTAAAGGATTAAAGATTGCTCTTTATATTCCAGCCTTAAAAAAAGAAATAGAAGTAGGGAAGGAAAAATTTTTTAAAATATATAAAGTAAATGCGCAGAGGGCTTTCCATTAGCCATAATCAAATATTACGTTATAAATATACATAAATCCATATAGAATACACATAACTATGTAAATAAACATACATACATACGTCAGGGAAGCTGGAAAATACTCATCATGTAGTTCGCTGAATTATAGTTTTTTCATTCACTGGTGAACAGAGGTACAGGTTGATAATATTCCTATGTGGCGAGGACCTTTTATTAAGGTAACGAGCCAGTTTTGAACGTAGTTCTGAAAGTTTGATCAACTCCAGTTGTTATTCTTATCACGGAAAGTGATGGAAGGGGGTGGATTAACGCTTTATATTACGGAAGGTTATTTAGCTTCAAATTACGTATTAATTTACTTGACACCTTCGCCGTTCCATTGTTAATCTATTTCCTCCAACCTCTTCACTGGTTGATAGACACTTCGATCATAACCCTTTCCTGTTTCTTTGTTTCTTCACGTCTATCCTAAGTAAAAGTTATTTTTGCAAAATCTTTCCTAAAAACTTCGGTTTTTTTCTCATATTTAACTACAATTTGCATCGAGGTGTCTTGGGATCAAATTATGTATTGCGAGTTATTTATTAACCTAATCAGGAGCTAAGTTTCTTATAGACAATCCCATATTCAATTTTACTAGTTTAAAATTATTTTGTATCATTATTTAGAGCTGCAATTACTTAATTTTAATTAATGTATTTAACAGACCTATCCAATATGTATCCATCTGTGTTTTAAATAGCTTATGAGACCGTATCTTTACTATTAGTGAGCGTTTGTGGTTTACTTTTTATACATATTCTTTGCTTGTTGAATTACTGGCATATAAATATAAACTGCTTTGAAATGGAGAAAATTTTATATGAGAGTAGTTTTCAATTATCAGTTTATTATTTTATTATTAATCTTAATTAATATAGGTATCTTCAAAGAGGCATCTCTAAAATAACAAAGATTATGACTACCGGTAATTGTAGTGCCGGTGATCATTCTGAGTTTCATTTTAGTCGAGGTGTGTTCTAAATCAAATTTATAATTAGGTTCAAAGTCTAAAAATTGATTTCCAGATTCTTAGATATTTTCTTTCATTTATACTTTAACCGAAGTTATCAAACTTTATTTAAAACCCGAATTCAAAGTTTGTTCATAAAGTTTAAGGTTTAACATAGTACTATTTTAATAATTCTAAACTAAAATCAAAGATTTATTAGTAATAATATTGCTAAGAACTTTGGAGAACGTTTTTTTAAAAAAAAACACTGAAGCTTCAGTACTTCTTGAACCAGAATATAGACTATATCTACACTTATGTATGTGTATATATATGCAAGTTGAAAAGGGCTGTATATACGGGAAATTTAAAGAAAAAAAATGAGACCACAAACTTTTTCATTTATTTCCTCTGCATTTTAAAGCATATGTACATGAACTTTAACTTTAAATTTTTAAGCATGCTAGAATTTAAAAAAAAATATTTTAAAGCATATTTTTTATAACTAAAATAGCAAGAATTGTGCTGTTATGTCTATTTTTAATAGAATAAAAATAAATAATTCTAAAATATTTGTTTTGGCCTAAAAGATAATTAACTACACCAAGCTATCAAAATGTTTTTCAGATTCAAGAACTCTCAATTTAATGAGTCGGCTCACGCAGAACTCTAATAGGAGGCCTTATAAATGCTTAAACCCCATCATTCAACGGTTTTTTTAGTGCATTCGCTGGGCTTAAGAACATTTTGTTCACCTGGAATAGTTCTTTAAATTTTCTCTGTAAACAACTTGGTACAACGTTTTGATCGCTTAGTGTGATAGTTTACATGTTAACAATTTATTTAGCAATTCATTGCTTTTAGTTTTTTATTTAGAAACTCTTTGGTGATCTAATGAGTAGAAAGTTTTTTCGGGGGATATCATATATATAGGAATTCATCTATTAACGGGGATATATTACGTGCACGTAAATTTCTTTAATCCTCCAAAAATGAGGAGGAAGATGAAATGTATAGATGCGAATTAAATGAAGTATTAGTGATATCTTATAATGTGTATGCGTGTTTCTGACGTAATGTGCAACTATGCATGTTTTTAGAAATGAGGTAATGAAAGCTTTCAGCTGACCGAGCGAAGTAATAATGAAATATGAACGCACGTTTCCGTAGACATTATCAGGGTAATTTTATTCTCTCACGCACGAAGAGATAAATTTCAGGTTGGGATCTTGATGTGTTACAGTCAGTGGAATTTTTCACGAACAAGACTCACTTGGCATAAATGGTATAATTCAAACAAAGTTTGGCGTGCATGATAACTAAAAAATGTGTTTGGTTACTAACAATTTTATTATAGGAATGATTGCAAACAATAACAAAGTTTTGTTTATGATAATTAACAATAAATATTTTGGGGCATGATTACTCATTTGTGTAGACGGGATTAACAACAAAGTTTACTGAGCATGATTAATATCAAGGTTTTCTAGGCTTGATTACTAATAAAGATTTGCGGGCATGCTAAACGAGAAAGTGTTGTGGGGCTGATTACTAACATGATATTTTGGGCATGATTAACCACAAGATTATATGGGCATGATTACTATTAAAGATTTAATAAGCATGATTCCTAAAAAGTTTTCTAGTCGACAATGTATTGGGGCATGATTACCGTGAAAGTTTTTAAAAAGTATGATTATTTAAAAAACTTTTTTAAGCATGATTACTATCAAAGTTTTGTGAGAATCTTAATACGTAAGTTTTGTGGGAATAAATACAAACAAGTTTTGTGGAAATCGTTACTAAATCTATTTTTGAAAATCATTAAAAACAAAGTTTTTTGAGCAGCATTAAAGGCTTTTATGTATGTATTCAAACACGATTCTCAGGTACCTAAATGTCATATTCTCTTTATCGTAGCCGACCTTCCATCGAATTTATTTGTTTTTCCTGTTTCACATTTTACCCCGCATTATCCATACTTCCCCCTACTCAATCTTCTCTACTTCTTTTCTCATACTATGTTCTATATCCCAGCGGAGGAAAAAATTAACTTTCGCTTCCTAATTAGTGAAGAAAACAGCTCTAAACAATTCAGGATAAACAGCACTCCCTGTTTTGAATTACAAAACGTTCTAATAAAAATTTAGTATAAATTGAATATAATTACCTTTAAATCTCTAATTGCTTTGTAAAAGTAATTATCTTCTCCTTCCTCCGCCCCATACAATTGCCTACACTCATTAGTATAAGCACCGCTCTTCTCTCTTCTTTGGAAATCCTGATTCTAAAGGACATCAAAGTTTGTGGAGGAAACATAAATGTTTAAAAAAGCATTGAATGGCAGAAAATTACACTTGGGAAATTGGTTAAATTAAAAAATATCTGAAAAACGGAATTAAAATGATCTGCTAAGGTACATAAAAGAGGTAGATGACGCAGAAATTATTCCAATGATTATAATTAAGAGCGGTGAGCCTCGTAATGGGACATACCGTTTTGTTGAGACAATGCTTCAAGATAATTTTTTAGGATTTTTTTCCCGGAATTCTCATTCAAGTCCTTCTCCTTCCTCTAGGAAGATCCCCTAAATAGTTACTCCGAACTGAGAGAATATTTTGGTAACAATTATTAACGTGAAATATATTTTTGGGTGTGCAAAAATAATTGATTTCTTAATTTCCCATACACTTTGTCCATTTTAAATCCAATCTTAAACCATTAAATTATTAAATTCTCTTTAACATGTCCCAAATACACTACTAATTCTGCCTATCAAGAGCAGAAATACACTTAGTCTGTTATTAAAGAACATAAGACGATGCCCTTATTTCTCTTCAAATATTTTTTTTAATAATATTTAGATTTTTTTATTTCTGATTCTCCTTAACTTTCATTTGTCTCTCGCTTTACCTCACATTCCTGAGGCGGCGAACGACGAAGAAGGTTAATAAAAATGGCCCACCTGCCCGTGTAATTAGGTTTTAGTAATTAAATACATGGAACATGTGTAATAGATTATATTGTACAATCAGTACATTAAAAGATCTCCCAAAAGAGGCTATTTAAAGGTAATAGTTTACTTTGCAACAAATGGATAGAGGCATGCTTTATCCTACTGGATGCATACTTTCTCCTACTGAAGGAATATTTAACTATAGAAAAAAAAAACAGATGAAGAATAAAAGAAATGCTGGTAGGAAAGAAATTGGTAAAGTATTGATTAAAATGAAATCAAAATTGAAAGGATATGTAAAATCCAAATTATGGATGCTTGATGAACTGAAACAGTAGGCCATGAAAGAATATTACTGGTAGCTGAAAAATGGAAGCCTAATAGGAAAATGAAGATGGCTAATTTTTATATGTGTGAGCAAGAGGTAGATTGATGAAATTTCTGTAATCTCTAATCCCGGAGGAATATTTTTGACACATTTTTTTTATTTTATCATTTTCCTATCTTGCGCCTACCCCCAAACATGCCAACAAAAGAAAAGGAAGTATCCGCCGTCCTCCCTACCCCGCCAGTATCTTCTGTCCGCCCCCATCTACATCAGCTATTCGCGTCCCGTTGGACTCTGCACAATTCTCACCGAATCCATCAAGCTTCCGGTATTCTCGTTAATTCACCTGAGTCTACCTCGATCCGCTTCTCCCGCTCCTCGAACGCAGCGCGCTCATTCTCGATTCGTGCTACTCTAAAGTAAGATTTAAATACCCTCCCCCCGTAATAGTAATTATCCAGAGGCTATTGTTTGAAATTTACGCCAAGGCAAGGATTACTCCCTCGAACCAAATCTTCGAGTTAACAGCAACGTGTAACTCTCCCCTGCAAGTGCTCTCTCTGCCCTCCCCCCTCCCAAGTGTAAGCCTCACCATCGGCTTAGTTTGCGATCAAGGTCGTTTGAATATTGTCCGTTTGTTTGTACGATGACCGTCCTCACCACGTCTACCCTCCCCCCCTCCTTAGCTGCGGAGACCCGTGTAAATCTAGCATGTGTATAGCTCATTCTAAAACTCCTTTTAATTTTGTAACATAATATTCATTTGTATATTAGTAAAGTTATTTTTGTACCCGTTTTTTTGTTATCTCGGAACTTTCAAGATAGTTGACAATTGGCCAACCTACTTTCAGTTAATTTGCACTCTGCTTATATTGTAAACTTCCCAAGCACTCGTAAAGCAGAAAGGGTGAACTTGACCCTATTCTATGACATCTATCTTAAATCGGTGTAAGATGTGTAGGGTTAACCTATGATATCGAGGCATTACGACCGAATTTTTAAGTTACACAGAGTGAGGATGAGAAGTTAGAGAATTTGCAGGCGAACACAAACTGTAGGTTCATTAAATATATGAAATAACTCACAGTAATTCTTAACACCTTAAGTGCCAAGTCATATATATGTGAATGACGGTTGTATTTACGCTAGCGCAACGTCATGTACATTTGTATGACAGCCAATTTTCGTTTGGGACCCTGTCATTAAAATAAAAATGACGAGTTTCAAACGTGTCCTGTGAGTAAATTTTTCAAAAAGGCGGTTTTAGTTGATCGAGGAACAAGTGAAAATAAAGGGTGTTGTAATAAATGAGGTATTTAGTTATGTGCATATTTATTGATATATATGAAAATACAAGTTTAATGCTTTGTATATTCATTCTACATGTTGACAGAAATTATGAAAAGACGTTTCTTCTTATTTGAATTCATAAAAATCCTTTTATTATTGAAGTTAAAAAAGGTTCCTTTTATTTTTGAAAATCTAAAACTAGGTTTCTTTCCTTATTGAAATTAATGGCAAAAGTAAATTTGAAATTAAAATGTTGGAAATTAAAATTAGACATTTCCTTGACTCTTGGAAATTAGGTATGTTTTAAATTGAAACACTTAGGACAAAGTTATGGCTGATCAGGCCATTTGTTACAAAAAGTATAAGTCATTTTAGCTCGTTTTATGACTGCTTCACGACCCTTTTCCGCTTGCATTTTGGCCTAGCACTCACTGCATCTCCTTGGCAACCTCTTTCTGTTCTGATCCTTACTTTTTACTTAGCCGATGCTTATTTTCGAGTGACTTTGGGGTTGGGGGGGTACATTTCGCTCTTGTGATTTAATTTTTAGCAAACTTGAAGTCAGTTTTTCTTGAAATGAGCGTATTGTAAATTTCCTATGTGGTACTTGTTTGGTACATGACTCATCCATGAATTTACTATTGCAATTCTAAATATAATTTCAAGAACTAGATTTAGGTACCATTTTATGCATTTGCAAAGAGTTGAAACATACGACTACATTTGTCCTGACGAATTGATGACAGACCTGCCTGTATTGTAAGCTAAAACTGTAAAAGGTTTGGATCTTGCTTTTTGAGGCCTCCTTCCTGTAGTGATGGTAGAAGATAAGTTTTTGGTGTTACTAGCGGAAGAATGAGAAGGCTACTTACAGTTGATACGGATGATTGGTGAGTTTGAAAAAAAGAAGGTTGCTGTTGAACTTCCTTTCTCTTTCGATATTAATTACTCTCTCTTGAATTTTGCATGGAGTAGGAATCTCTACCATTGATCAATTGATAGCAAGACTGGTGTTTGCTTAGTTGGCAAAATTCTTACTTCCCGAGTGTTCTCCACCTTAGAACAAAAAGTTCACTTCCTTTCTCTTTCGATATCAATTACTTTCTCTTAGGTTTTGCATGGAGTCCATCTTTCGGCATATTTGGGGGGGTTGGCATTAAGAGTACCAAGTAAATGAGATTTTCTTCCGAGGAAACATCGTGTCAACTCGTAGCTTGTATAGAAACTATTAATGTACAAGGCCTTGCCATGATTGAGAAGTTTACTCATCATCTACAAACAAATTTGGAGGGCTAACGTGATCTCTCTTAAACCAGGTGATGAATGTCTTGAGTAAACTTTCATTACCCAATGGAACTGTCAACGGAGCATGACTTGAATACCTTAATGCCATAACGATGAACCTTATTTGGAATATATTGTCTAAAAACCAAACGTCCTCTCCATGTAATCAGAGATTCATCTATGAGTATTTCTTCCTATGAAATAAACAAGTTTTTTTAAATTAAGTTCGAATAGATCTAATAGAAGAGGTTTTATTTTTGCAAGACGATCTTCCTCTTCAATTATTTTGCTTTTATTAAAATTCGACATACTCAGTAGTATTTGGAATCACTTCCGAGACATAATTATTCTAGGAATCTTCATCTCATAAATTCCTTTTGTAATTGAGCAGAAAACTTACCATTACAAGACTCATCTCCTTATAGTCAACCCCCAAAAGTTTTATCTCATCAGCAAATCTTTTTTTTTGTCTTGATGCAAGGCATTGTTGAGCAAATCTGTCTATTTCTAGAATAACTTGATTTATTCTGGTATCACCGACAAGAAGAGAAAATACATCTAAGGGTAAATTTACTCTCTGGGCATATATCTTTTTGCAAACCCTTTTGTTCGGTAAATGGAAATTATTTATATCTGCTGTATATTCGCACTATCGAATACCTCAACTTTGGTATCGAAGTACACCCTCATCTTCCTTTCTGCTTTCATTTTATTCATATTCATCATCTTCGAATAAAATCTGTTGGAGAATACTTGTCATGCTTCCGCTATCGGCGGAAGAGTGGACAGCTTATGCCTAGTCATTCAGTTCCCCAACAGGATCTGCAACAATTCATCGGAATCTAAATTATGAACTCATCATTGAGTTTTTTCTTCATCATTTTCAATCTGATTTGTGAGAAGGCAAATCTTACGAAATTAATAAAAAATATAAAATTTAATCGGAGCAATTTGGAATAGCAATGAAATTATAACCTGAAAGAAAGAGAAAAAAATATTAGTAATATAAATAAGACTTAAAATAAAGAATTAGAATAAATAAACACGGAGCAATGGTGTCATACATAATTGAATGACGTAGCCATGCGCGAAAATATTTTCAGGGAGTGTTGCCTCATACATACTCGTATAGGAATGAGACTGAGATTTTGAATTATGGGAGCGGGAGGGGGGCATGGGACATATAATTTAGCATAAAATTGTGCTTTTATGGAAAAATAATGCAAATTAACGAAAAATGTTGGAGGGCCCTGGGTAAAATTTTATAGAAATTAGTTGGCGCTCAATTGGAAAGGTTAAGGAAAAAGATTTTATGGAGGCCAATAGCAAATGGGGACATACTTGAAGATTTACAGTGTCTATATTGTCATATGTCTGCATGGCAAAAACATGTGAGCGACCGTGAATCTCGAGCTAGAAAAAGAAAAGGGGGAGCTTTGGGTTAGTGTAATCGGTGGGTATTCGTACACACAGAGGGAGAGGGGAGGATGAAGTTTCAGGGAAATATATCAATGGATGCGTTCATTTTCGTTGTCGAAGGTAATAGCTTATGGGAGGTAACGGCAAAGGAGGATACTAGAAATCACGTTTACCAAGGGTTGGCACTAGTTCGATTCATGTTTATATACAAAAATAACGTTTATATACAAAAGAAAATGACAACTACGACGAGAATTAAGGTGGTAGTTTGTGTAATCCACCCGAAGAAGGATATTTGTATAATTCAACAAGGAAGGAGGAGTTCTAAATGCAATAGTCAAACCCGATTAAAATTAGTTGATAATTTCAAACACAAAACTAAATTTGAGAGTGCATTGATACATAGAAAAATTAATTTATTAAAGAAAAAATATATACATAGAGTAAATATGTATGTAAATGAAGTGAATCAAACCCAACAAGAGCATATCTAAATGTTAAAATGTTGACCCTTGTTTTGGCTTGAAATTTTCGAATCATTAATATAGGTGAAAACAAAGTAGAGATCACAAAATGTGATTAATAAAAGAGCAGAACTTTGGGTACAAGTGTATCTACTCTGGAGGAGGGACTAAAAAGGCCCAGAAGTGTTATATTCTATTATCACTCGGTAGACAATAAATCCATTTTATCCCTAGGATTTACCTTCCAGAATTATTTACAATGTTGCAGTGAAGTCAGGTGTGAAGCGATAGGAGTTATTTGACATCTGAACGAGATGAACGGGTCTTTCATAATGGGTTTACTTTGGTTTTATCTTCCCTTCTCTTAGTAAAGTTTGTATTTAGCAGAAAGAAAATCACATAGCTATCTCCGCGACTACATGGGTATTGGTAACTACATGGTGGTAATAAGGAGACACTTACGATTGCAATGATTGTTTTGCTTAAATAATTCACTAGATTTTTTAAGCAACTAAGCAACAAGTGAATCACTTGAAATTTAAAAGTAAGGTAAAGAAGAGAATTCACTTTTATGAACACCCCGTATTGATAATTAGTTGTTTCTTCTAGTAAACACACACGGTTTAAATCAATTATAATATCGAAATTCCATAGAAAATCACCGCTTTATATTTACACTTAGTATTGCAATTAAAACTTTCCACTGAAGATTTCTTAACATTATCGAAAGATTTATTACCCTCCCACCGAGTGTTCCTATGACAAATCATGTCGCTGTTTGAAGTGAGATGCGAGTTTTCTCCTGTTACAGATTGTTTTAGTTAGCAAGGATGATTGATAAAATGAATCCGCTATCTACCGAAGCCTTTCTTCCGTGATGGACTCTATGACGTACAGACATGGAGTTTCGGGAGAAAGGGATTAAACATTCTTTATTGCTCCCCCAATTTGGAGTTTGCCAAGTTCCATTGGCATTCAGGCCAATGGTACCAGCAAAATCCTTGTTTGAGATAGGGGGAAGTTGCACGAAAAGGACGCTGAGGGTCCTCTGAGTTGGCCGCTTGGTCTCTTCAACTTCGAGATTTTGCATGACAAAGTGATGACCTACTGCTCAAAAGTTCATTTGGAAGAGGATGGGACAATTCATAGGATCGAGCCTAAACCTACTTCATTTGGGCTGTCTTAAGAGTGAAACGATCAAGTATGTTGGTTTTTAAAATCTTGAACGTTAAGCTATTAGTCTTTTTTAACACAGATGATACGACATCAATTAGTGAATATGGCAACACTACATAATGATTGTATTTTTGAGTGATTTGTTATTTTTTCCAATGAGAAGACTACTTTAACCTGATTAAAACATTAATGAGGTTAAGCGGTTTGAAAAGCAGGGAGAGAAATTGCGAATGTCGTACTTGCAATAGCCGATTCTGTGTGATTATTCATGTCGATGGTTGTATGTAGATTCTTCAAAGTTACGCCGTGCTGATTCAAATTGAATAATTTTGTTGCATGTTGAAAGAATGAATGCTGCGTGTGAAATACATATGTAACTCCAAGAGTGTCATTTTCGTTGCGTGCATTCGAGACAACTCGCGATTTAAGTAAGGCCCAACAACCTTCAGTTTTGCCTCGTTCTTCTCGACCGTAAACACTCTAACACGATACACCTCGAATTTCTCTTTTGATACGAAGTTATGAATGCAAAGTCGATTAGTTACGTAACGTAATTTATTTTTAGTCTAATTCATAAAAGAATATAACATTAGATGATCATCGTTATTTTCCCAGGAACGATGAATTGTAGTGAGGATGAGAAGGCTCCAGTAGATCTGAGCCTGTTCTCCGCGAATAAATTGGACTCAGAATGATGATGTTAATTAATTCTGCTTTTAGTAGAACAGAGCATAAATAGGTTCAAATCAATGAGTTGAACAGGAATACCGCAACTACTGGGCGTATTTATAGATCTTCAAGAGATATTAGTTTTTAAAAAAAAGGGAGGGGTCGCAAATATGTCGCTTTAATGTATTAATGGAAATTAAAATATCTTATTTCTATTTAATGTATTATTTAATATATTGAACGAAATACTTTGCATTAATCTGTAACCTCAATGTAAGGATAGCTGCCAAAACCTACTGACCATGAGTACTCCCCTCTCGCCACTCCCGTAACCCTTGGTTCCAGGCTTAGGCTGAAAGAAAAAGTAGAAAAACCAACACAAAAACTGCGCCCGGGTCCACCGGCTTTGAGGCTTAAAAGGGGGGAGCATTCGCCTCACCCCGACAGTGCACCCAACACACGTCATCTCCGAGTAAATCTTTCTTCTACAAACGCAAGTCTAGGCACATGTACCCATCGAGGAAATTTAACATCGATGTATATTCTGGCAAAAAGGATCCTTTCCAGATGAAGGGGTCCACCAAAGGCAATTAAATGTCTTAGGACCTGGCAATTCAAGTGGAAATACTCGGATGACACCCCAGCACAACTGTTCAAAATATCCTTCATCCAGGGCCTGGTTAATCTATCCACCGAGTGTTTCATCATGGTAACAGACGCCAAGTTCAAAAGGAACACATATGGCAAGGGTCTGACTCACTCGTCAACTCCCCACACACATGCATAAACCCGTACGCTATCTAGCGAGCAAGCGTATTGTTTAATCTTAATGTATCTTGAAAGAGTCCAAATTAAAATTTGTCAAACATACCAATATGACATAATCAAACCGTATTATGACAAAACCGATCATGACCTACCATAGTGATGGAAGCTCCATCGATGATATAACGGTTTGAACGCTTTGCACTGTACAAAACAGTCATTCAACCTAACTTACCCAAACCACGAATACATGCCAGAAATACTCTTTCACCCCGAATTTTTTTATACTCAACACAAATTAACTTCAGTCAATTATTCATGATAGAACTTGCAGGGAACCAAATATCAGACTTAATCTAAAACTCTTCTCTTTCCTAGTTTTTCACAATCCTTTACCACTATACCCTCTTGCTATATAGTTACTATCTTCTACTATCAAATTTACCTCTACTCATGCTCAAGTTCAATTAGTACGGTGAAGAAGTAGCAACCAATGTGACTTCGTCTGTTAGAGGAGGCAAGGCGAAGGAAGAGTGGTTTTACCGGCAGCTTAGGAATGTACTGAGACATGAAGCGGTTGGTATGATGGTCCCTCGCTGAAGCTCTATATTGAGTATAGGTTTCTTTTGCTAGAGTTCAGCATGGGTGTCTATGATCCATTCTTCTCATTACAGTCCTTGCCCGTCTCGATCATTAATTACTCTTCTTTACTTTCGTATATCTTGCATTTCGAATTACAATGTTCTGCTAAATCCTCTCTCCCTCTCTGTCTGTCTTTCTATATATATATATATATATATATATATATATATATATATATATATATCTTTCCGTGAAGAGGCTAATTTGCTAGTAAGACATGCTGATATCCCTTTAGTAATTTAGCAAGGAAAATTATTTGAGCTTTTCACGTTATTCATTAATTTTCGACATCACTTCGTTTTTCGACTTTTGATCGCTTTTCCACTACATATTTTTTTGTTACATAGGCCATGACTTTCCCTATTCTTCTCAAAACGTCAGCAAATAATAGATGATCTTTTGTCTGAGCTGCAATGTACACACGAAAATCAGACTCCAGCCACATTGCTCTTAGCCCGAAAGAAAGATTTAATTACGCTTGCTTTGCTCCTATAAAGAATAGCGAGCAATCTACTGTTAATGAGATACCATTATACCATTGCATTGCAGAGAGAAAATAGGCTTTGGGCGGAAAAGCCTATTTAGATGCCTAGAATATCAAATCCATTTGAATGTTGCACGAGAGGAATTCCATTTGATTGCAGTAATAGAGTATTAACTCGGGGCATTCCATTATTGCATGAAAGTAAAAATTAAACACGAGATTACTTTTTGCTTTCGTATACGTAGGCGTTGATTTGTGAGAGCGTCTATGGATATATACATATCGAGTTAATTACACTTAAATTTTACATTGATTTATCGTAAATTTAATTAATTAAATCGTTGCATATTTTGTTTAGAAATTTTTTTCCCATTTTATTGTTTTAAAAACACAAGACCAATTTTTAGGCCTGATGAGCTATTAACTAGGGCTACACTAGGCTAGTTGTGCTATTAATATGGACAAGGCTATCTTAGTTGTGTTATTGACTAGGACTAGGATATCCTAGTAACGGAAATAAATAAGCCAATATTGACAAGAACGACGATATTATAATTTTTTCGCTCGTTAGGGAGAGTTACGATGTTAGATGAAACTTTTTTGCATCACAATTCTCACTTTAACGTAAATTTGTTTCGTTTGTTTCCTACCAATAACATTGGAAAAAGTGGATCTTTTCTGTTTGGTAGCAGGCGAATGTTTTTTACCAAATTTTCACCATTAATGCAGTTTTGAGTGCTGAATACAAATATAACATTTTCTTTTTGGAGAAATGAAAGGAGGCATTAAAAAAAACAAAATTTAATGCGCACTAGTTTAGAACATTATTCTATAAACAATTATGATTCTATAAACAATTGATTGAAACTCATGATCATCGTAGGGGGCTCCCCGCGCAGTGCTAAACTCCCCCACGAGCAGTCCCCTTGAATTTACTTAGAAAGGTGAAACATATTGGAACACGGCGGTACACACCGTGAGATGCTCGATTCCTACTTATGTGAATTTATGTGGCGAAAACGCAATAGAAATGAAAATTTGTTAAAGAAAATATTATGGGATATATCTAAATACAAAAGAATGTTTGAAGAAATAATAAAGGGAGTGAACAATAATATTGGGAAATCCTATGTCAATTTAAGTGCGTTTAATTTCCATTTCATTATTTTTTCAAAATCTATCGGACAAACCAAAATTTACAGTTTGAAATTTCCTTTGTTTTAGATATTTCCTTTTATTTCTTCAAAAAGAAAATGTTACATTTGTATTCAGCACTCAAAACTGCATTATTGTCGAAAATTTGGTACAAAAGATCCGCCTGGCGCCAAACAGAAAAGACCCGAAAAAGTTTTAGATCAAATTGTAACTATATAATTGATTCAATTTTCTTAAAATTTGTTTCCTTTTTTCTACACGCCACAAACTTTCCAAACACAAGAGATTTAGCAGCTAAAATATTTGCTAACGTTCATAAAAGAGCAACTGATTTTAAGGTTAAATGAGTAAATCTTTTTCCTTTTCTCCATTGTGGCGTTCAGCTTGGTACTCATTTAACTGGAATTAAACTTAAAATTTTGCATAGGCATTAGTTCATTTCCTTAGAGGCTTACGGCATTAGTTCTTTATACTGGCAAAATTATTAAAATAAGCCTCACTCAATTTTGTGAGATCAACGTCTGGTGAGGCTACCAGCAAGAATTAATTTAATCATTTATGTCACGCGGAAATATTTGTATGTTTAGGTATGTCGAATACCTATGTCTTTTGTTTTGATTTTGACGGTACTCATGTTTCTATACCCCAAAATGAGGAAAATTGTCTTTTTAAACGCCATTTCGGACCAATGGCAACGGACTTTCAAGAAGGAAATGAACAAGTTTTTAAACCCGGACATATGTAAGCTCTTGTATAAAATTGGTGCAGTTAGGGGAAGTGAAAATATGGGCAGCACTTACCCCCATAAGCCCTCTTAAGAAACTAATTTATGGATGGGGTAGACACACAACTTCACTGAAACGCAATCTATCTAGCAATGGAGATCGAATCCCAGATTAGGTAACAAGTAATGAAAAGAGGGAGCAAGAATAAAAGGATAAGTCAGGTTGTGTTGTAATATGCAATGTTGTGTTGGTTCGGAATGTAGGCTCGAATCCGAATAAGGCTCCAAGGATACCAACGTTTGTATGTACTTTCGTGTGTCTGTTTTTCGTTCGAACTCTTCGCTTAGGTATCCAGACAGGGTCATTTAGATACTAAGAGGCAAAGGATGGAGATATAGAGATAAAGAGAGAGAGGGAAAGAAAGACAGAGAGAGAGAGAGAGAGAGAGAGAGAGAGAGAGATTTTATATTGACGTTGCATGCATGAATCTCAGCTCAACGTAATAATTTATTTTATTATTGTGTTAAGGCAAAATTCTATATTTTTATCCGTTTATTTCTTCCTAATTACCTTAAAATGTTTCATTAACTGCTCTTTGTGTAATTAACCAAAGAATCCTTAGAATAATGAAAGTAATCGACTTTATCATTATTTCCATGACGGTTTTCATATTGTGTAGGTTTCTAGTGGTTCGAACAGCAGGACTTCAAGATTCTTAGTTTTTTCTTTTTATCTTTTCCTAGATATTAATGAAGCTCAAACCTGCAAAGTAACGAGGCTTGATATAGATATCTCTGGGGCTATGAAGCATTTTTTTTATCGATCATATCATCTATGGCCGCTCTTTTCTATTTTTAACATTGGGTTTCTTCATTACTGATTGACTATTACAGTGACGATTTTCTCAAAGTTAAATGATAATATAGCCTAAACTTGTTGGTGGTTTAGGACAGGTTCATACCTATGACTGCAATTAATAGTGATTATTCATAGTATATCATCGTACATAACCTTTAGGTATGGGAGTAAAGAGGAAGATGTGAGAATCTCATTTTGATGCTCGATAATTTTGTTCTTCACTATTTGGGAGGTTTAGTCTCCTAAATTCTGTTCATCAATGTCAACGCTTGCAAGATCTCTGGTTCAGGTGCACCACAAGCATTGCCAAGATTTGATTTCCCCATTCGTGTGAAAGGAAAGAAAACAACACCTTTGTAGGTAAAAAAATCAACACCTCTTTCAAGAAGGGATGAAAGCTTTTAACATAATTTTCATATCTACGAAATGTTGTAACCTCTTGTGAATTGTTTTGGATTATGTGACTTTTTCCCGTACAGGAACTGACTTCATTCTCTTGTCCAAGGGACGAATTCTTTGTTTGAATGGCCATTGCGTTTGAAAGGGAATGAAGCCAGTATACCATAATTAATATTACATTCACCGTAAAGTGCCCCATTTAGGTAACCATGGCCCAATAGAGATGAAAATGTCTTAATTTCCAGTAGAAAACTTTCGGAAAAAAGAATTATCGTCCTGAAAGAGCTTGACAATTTGTTAGTGCTGCCGAGGAGTGTTGTCTACGTCGCCATCACAAGAGAAAAGCAATGTTAGCACACATTATTTATTCAAAGTACTGGACTTGTTCGAAATTTCTCGCCTCATCTTTCAATATACAATAAAAAAGTACGATTCACCATGCATATTTCATACAAAACCAATATAAATGGAAGGAAACAATACTAATATTTGTGATAGAACGGGTTGAGGCCGCGTTAATTTCAACCACTATCACATGTTATTTAAAACCACGATGCTCCCCACGTGCATCTTCGCTTTGAAGCTGGGCGCCTTATCGCAGCCACCTGAGTCAATGTTTAAACAAGGAGGTTTATCTTCCCCCGTTCGCCCCACGCGCCGACCTCGCCAGATTGAGTTAGGCTTATGGGCAGATAAGGTTTGTTCTCAGGCTCGGCTGTGCATTCCCTTGAAGCTCCCACTCCATTGTCCCCCACGCCAAGGGAGTGTCTCGACTATTTAGATGGAAACTTTACCACTAAGATCAGATTGGAGATCCAGATTTTTGTCGCAAAACATCCCTACGTCTCACTCTCACCTTGTGCGCAAAGGGACCTTGACCTCGAGATTCACCATTACTTGTCCAGAAGGAGGACAATATCCCTTGAGTGCCAAGGTTCGAGCCTTCGACGCCAAGTCCACAAGGCTTCCCCTGTTGTTCAGAAAGAGAACAACGTTAAAACAGCCATTGTTCGTTCGAGCCCGTTGACAAGAAACGGTTCTCAACCCCCACCCCCCCTGATATTCAGAAGAGAACAACGTAGAACAGCCATTGTTTTTTTGAGCCCGTTCGCCAAGAAACGGTTCTCACCCTTCCCCCTTGTTGTTCAGAAGAAAACAACATTAGATCAGCCATTGTTCGTGAGCCCGTAGACAAGAGACGGTTCTCCCCCCCCCGGTTGTTCAGAAGAGAACAACGTAGAACAGCCATTGTTCTTCAAGCCGTTCGTCAAGAAACGGTTCTCATTCCCAAGACGCCACGTCAGGATCATTTAATTCCCCCTCCCTTCGGCTGGAACTCGCCAGCGGACCGAAATTCCTTCACGCCGCCTTCCTCTGCACAACAAGTATAAATTACGTAAGCCGAACGTTACCTTTGAGTATTTAACCCTTTTGTCAATTCTATCCTGTGTTTTAAATGGTTTAGCGAACCATCACCTCCCTTTAACTTTATATTTGTTTTACCTTTTTAAATCTTTTAATCCTAGGATTAGCTCGAGTCCCCACGACCATTTCCATTCTCTGTTTATGTCAATATTTTCCGTTTTGTGTGTTGTTGATAGTTATTATTAATAAAACTTTATTTTATTAATGATAGCAATATTATTATCCTTGAGCTCAGTTTCACTTCTTAAGCATATCGAAGATACATAATATCGGCCAGCCAGACATCCACGCACTCTAAAGATAATTAAGTAAGTTCCCTCAACGAATGGTTATATATATGGTATATCGTGGAGAGTCTATTCTACGACATATATATATATATATATATATATATATATATATATATATATATATATATATATATATATATATATATATATATACTATTTAAATTTGGTATCAGGTGTGTAAGGTTTAACGCTATATCTTTGCAAACACTGGTCTCAGTCGAGTAAAGCATAGTTTTATTCGTTATAATAATAGAGTATAGTAGTTCCCTTTTGTTTTAACGATTGCTATCCCTTTTTTTGAAACTTAAGAAGCTGGAGTAGCTCAAGGAACTGTTATAATAAGTTGTTTGTGTTTTTTTTTGTGTGATTTTAGTCAGTGGTTATTTAGATCGAGAAACCAAGTACGAATAGGTCAGTGCCCATATTTAGGTAGGCTTATTCTATAGAAGGCATAATTCTTGTTGCAAGAAATTTTAGTTGGTTGACTATTGCGCCCCTAAGTGCAAAGATGACTCAGTTCGAAATCTTTAAAGCGCAAGGAGAATCCTTGGGACTTTCCGGAAAAGAACTAATTGAGTACGTTCAAGAGGAGCAAAGAACAGAAAGAGAAAGAGAATTTCAACGAGAAGAAAGAGAAATCCAACGAGAAGAAAAAGGAAGAGAAAGAGAGGAACGGAAAAGAAAAGCTGAGCTTCACCATCAGAATGAATTAGCTCGTGTTTAAGCAGAGATACAGTCATCAAGTTCCCGTTCGGAAGCCTCCCCCAATCTCTCACTAAAGCTCCCCAATTTCAAGGATGGAGAGGATTTCGGAGCATTTTTGGCCCACTTCGAAAAGATCCTTGAAATCAATAACATGGATCTGGAGGCTAAAGATGTAGTCAGATTACTTCCCTTGTTAAATTGTAAATTGCACGAAATTTTTATATCTTTACAATCTGAATGTACAATCAACTACAGCACCTTAAAAGCTGAGTTATTGGCCGCTCATAATATGACTCCCGATTTCTACCGCCAAGAATTTCGAGGAGGTCGTATTAAACCCGGACAGACGTACCGTCAATTCGGATACATTCTTCAGAGAAATTTTAAAATTTGGTTAGAATCTTCAAAGGTTGATCCGAACTACGAGTCCTGAACAGACTTCGTGTTGCGAGAACAATTTTTGGCGTCTCTCCCGACGGAGATCCGCGCGTTCGTCAAGGATCGTCGGTGCCAGACCTTTAAAGAATGTACCGAAGAAGCGGATGTCTATGCTGCAAGCCATAATTTATACCCAAAGGAGAATCGAACTTCTAACCAATCCCCCTACAAGGAAAGAAGGAAGGATTCGCGCCCCTTCACAGGAAAGTCGACGAAGTTTCCGAGCCCCGTAAAACCCCAAAACTTCATTCCCCAAAACCAACAAAGGGACTCCAAACCTCCCGTTAAGATTTCTCCTCCATCTCTCTTCCCGAAGCGACCAATCATATGCTTCACCTGTGGTGTAGAAAACCACATGAGCTGGAATTGCCCCCCAAATTCTAGGCTAAAAAGTGGACCAGCCCACCAAGTTCACCAGATTAAAGCCACTCCGGCTTCCCCGGTGGTGCAGACCCAAGCAAAAATTTCTCCCCCTCCGTCAGGCCACCAGGTAAATTTTATTTTTGATAAAAGTTCATCAAAATTTTGAAATTTGAGGAGGGCAGCGTGAACGGCTGCCGAGTATCGACTCTCGTCAGGGACACAGGATGTACGTGTTTCATCGTGTCCGACGGACTCCTCCCCCCAGTGGACCCTAACCACGAAAAATTTGCGGTGGTACATGACTACCTTGAGCGGGCGAACCAATTCCCCGTCGTTAGATGTTACCTGCAGTGTCAATATTATGATGGCTGGGCTGAAGTCATTTCAGCACCAATACAATTCTGTTCCGTACTTATAGGACAGAGCCCCCAGGAAAGTTCCGACCCTGAGTCCCAGGCCGCCCTTCCTCGAGGCCGAGCTAAGAAAGAAGCCCAGGAGCCCGTCCCCATCAGAACCCCGATACCGTCCGATTTCTCGGAGACCCCTAACCAGGACTTTAGGACGGCACAAAAGAAGTGTGAATTACTAACACCCTTAAGCGATGAGGCCCAAGACAAGGACACGGAGACTGTCCGTGGACCTCAAGAAAAAAAGTACCCCCAACGCGCCCATGGAGATACCTTCGTAGCACTGGACGAAACATCGGCGCTTGAAGAAGATTACCCCGCGGAGTCCCTTAATGTAATACAGACAGTGTGCATACAACCTGATGCCGATTACCCTCCTTCTTCCCTACCCGGCGAATCTTTTGAACCCTCTGACCTGGATATTGACACGCAGCTGACACCACATCAAAAGAGTCAGCTATAAGAACTATTTGAATGGAGTCACCATTTAACCACCCTATTAGCTTTTTTCGAGCGACTGCGCGAAAATGGCCTCACCATTGGCCCCAGCAAATGCTATTTTGCCCACGAAACCATAAAATATTTGGGTTTCAAAATAGGACAAAGCAAGTTAGGTCCCCAAGAGAACAAGATTAAGGCAATCGCAGACATGCCCCTCCCGATTACAAAGAAGCAATTAAGATCGTTGCTAGGATCAGCTTCTCACTATCAGCGATTTGTTCCGAAATTCGCTGCAATTCCGGCGCCCCTCAGCTCGCTTCTAAAAAAGAATTTCCCCGATCGTTAACGTTGGAATGATGTCGCAGTTTCCCATTTTAATCAGCTCAAGAGTAAGCTCATTTCTGCCCCCATTTTAAAGTTGCCCAACCCGGAAAAATCCTTTGGGATTAAGACCAACGCATCCAACGAGAGCATTGGAGGTGTACTCCTTCAATACGAGGATGACCGAACGAGTCATCCAGTTGCATATGCTAGTCGTCAATTATTACCACGCGAAAAGAGATATGCCACTATAGAGAAGGAAGCTCTATCAATTATCTGGGTTAGAGACGAATTCAAAAGGTACTTGATAGGAAAAGAATTTCAGATAGGAACCGACCACCGTCCGTTAGCCTATATTAGGAATGTGCGACACTCCAACGGCCGAATCATGAGCTGGAGTTTACTCTTGCAAGAGTATCAATTTAAAATAAATTATATAAAAGGTTCCGATAACCAGGTCGCTGACGCACTCAGTAAGAATGCGTTACCGAATAGTGTATAGTAATTGTATTCATAGTATTAGTATCTCCATGTAGGTATATACCGTCTTGTACGACTTAAATTAGATTCTTTTGTAATATAATTAGTTAATGTATATGTCTGAATTTTGTAACACTCAATGTCTATTTTTTTGTATGTATATATATTTGTACCCATTAAATTACGTATAAATTATTTTGTCCCATATGTACTAATTTTATATCATTTCATTGTTCCATGCCCCTTTTTTTATTAAGTTTGTATTAAAGGTTATTTTCCCCTATAATCAAAAGATCAAAATAATGATATGTATTGAGGCAATACTAGTTAGGTGCAGGAAGGTACGGTTGGTGCAAGAAAACGAGTTCCCCACAACGGAGCTCTATCGTTGTCCCTTCTCTCTTTTTTCGAAGTAACAACTTTCCCCCCGGAATGGAGGGGTGTGATAGAACGGGTTGAGGCCGCGTTAATTTCAACTATTATCACATGTTATTTAAAACCACGATGCTCTCCACGTGCATCTTCGCTTTGAAGCTGGGCGCCTTATCGCAGCCACCTGAGTCAATATTTAAACAAGGAGGTTATCGTCCCCCCGTTCTCCCCCATACGCCGACCTCGCCAGATTGAGTTAGGCTATGGGCAGATAAGGCTTGTTCTCAGGCTCGGCTGTGCATTCCCTCGAAGCTCCAACTCCATTGTCCCCCACGCCAAGGGAGTGTCTCGACTATTTAGATAGAAACTTTACCACTAAGATCAGATTGGAGATCCAGATTTTCGTCGCGAAACATCACTACGTCCCACTCTTACCTTGTGCGCCAAGGGACCTCGACCTTGAGATTCACCATCACTTGTCCAAAAGGAGGACAATATCCCTTGAGTGCCAAGGTTCGAGCCTTCGACGCCAAGTCCACAAGGCTTCCCCTGTTGTTCAGAAAGAGAACAACGTTAGAACAGCCATTGTTCGTTCGAGCTCGTTGACAAGAAACGGTTCTCCCCCCCCTTCCTGTTGTTCACAAGAGAACAACGTAGAACAGCCATTGTTCGTTTGAGCTCATTCGCCAAGAAACGGTTCTCACCCTTTCCCTGTTGTTCAGAAAAAGAACAACGTTAGAACAGCTATTGTTTGTTCGAGCCCGTTGACAAGAAACGGTTCTCAACCCCCACCCCCCCTGATATTCAGAAGAGAACAACGTAGAACAGCCATTGTTTTTTTGAGCCCGTTCGCCAAGAAACGGTTCTCACCCTTCCCCCTTGTTGTTCAGAAGAAAACAACATTAGATCAGCCATTGTTCGTGAGCCCGTAGACAAGAGACGGTTCTCCCCCCCCCCCCGGTTGTTCAGAAGAGAACAACGTAGAACAGCCATTGTTCTTCAAGCCGTTCGTCAAGAAACGGTTCTCATTCCCAAGACGCCACGTCAGGATCATTTAATTCCCCCTCCCTTCGGCTGGAACTCGCCAGCGGACCGAAATTCCTTCACGCCGCCTTCCTCTGCACAACAAGTATAAATTACGTAAGCCGAACGTTACCTTTGAGTATTTAACCCTTTTGTTAATTCTATCCTGTGCTTTAAATGGTTTAGCAAACCATCACCTCTCTTTAACTTTATATTTGTTTTACCTTTTTAAATCCTCTAATCCTAGAATTAGCTCGAGTCCCCACGACCCTTTCCATTCTCTGTTTATGTCAATATTTTCCGTTTTGTGTGTTATTGATAGTTATTATTAATAAAACTCTATTTTATTAATGATAGCAATATTATTATCCTTGAGCTCAGTTTCACTTCTTAAGCATATCGAAGATACATAATATCGGCCAGCCAGACATCCACGCACTCTAAAAATAATTAAGTAAGTTCCCTCAATGAATAGTTATATATGGTATATCGTGGAGAGTCCATTCTACGACAATATTAATTAAATGAGAGAAAAAAGGAAGAAAAAATATATATGTACATATACCGACAAGAAAGGAGTAAGGTTAGTGCATCCTGTAGAGTCTACCTCTAAGGTGATTAATAACTTCACACACAGGTATAACGTTGTTCAACTCAATCTGATCTTACACTCCTAAGAATTAAGAATTTATATGTATATTTTTTTTACTTTCTCCTTGCATTTTATTATTTATAATATTATTATTGTTTCCTTCCCTTTGCATTAGTTTTGCCTACAAGCAGCGTAATTAATTGCCTTTGTTCATTGTATCATATAGCTTAAGATGAAGCTATATAAATCTTGAAACTATTGGCATTCTTTGAGTAAAGAAATGTGTACTCCCATTGATTTTTCCTTAGATAAATCAGCGTGACCTCTACGCTCTACCGATTAATTTGATATTCCAAATCTTACGAAAATGCTAGAAATCGATTTAGTATGGATATTTCTCATCATTTAACCAAGATAGAACACATTGAAGTAATCATGACAGTAAAGCGGGAGGCGAATCTGATTTAAGAGCGCACTTTGGATCGAGTTGTTTTAGCAAATCGTTTAGAGCACTTCCAGTCCTTCGCTCGGCCTTCTTGAAGATTGCAGACTATACAGAGTGTCGATTGGCACTTTACTAATTGTTGAGTGCATATGTTTTGATTTATAAATACTTGTTGTTCATGATATGCATTTACAAATTGTAATCGGTGATAGGGAACACTATAATAACAACAAATCTGTTCTAGGGATGTGTCTGGAAGTCTTCTCAAGGCACTATAAAAAAGAAAACATCAAAGATAAACATATTTTCTTCAAGTCAGCTCAGTGTAATATTATTGAAAAAACGCCATGTATATATGAAGAAAATGTTCATATCAATATTACAATTTAATTAATAAGGCAAAACGATGTAAACAAAATGCCAATTTAATTCAAAGGAAATGTGTAGACCAAAGTGAGAAATATTTAAATAGGCAAAACAGTGTAAACAAAACAAGAATGTTATTCGAAGAAAATGCACAAATAAAAATAAAAATTGTTTTATTAAAAGTAAAATAGGGTAAACATAAAAGTATTTTAATATAAAGAAAATGTACAAAGTTGCGACCGTGAGCAAGTATATACGCATGGCAGCGCCGTAGCATTGATTATCTCACACGTTCAAAGATTCCGCACCTTTTGGCAATACTTACAGCAGCGTCAACAATTCTCGCGGTGAGGTCTTCATCTGATTTGAGAGATGTCTCGTACACGAGGCCCTTTATATGTACACATGATCAGAAATCGAGCATTGTGCGTACCATCATCGCTGAACGAGGACTCACCTAGAGAATAACAAATTTCGGGGACGATGTGTGGCAGCATTTGAATGCCTTTTTTCAGAACCGATCGATTGGCTGTGTTGGTCCCGTCGCTTGGCCACTAACATACCCTCAGTTGGAATTCATCGATTTCTGCTTTTGGTAACATATGAAGGCCCTCGTGTACGAGACACCTCTCGAATCGGATGAAAACCTCATTGTGAGAATTGTTGGCACCACTGCAAGTATTAGCAAAGGGCGCGGAATCTTTGAACGCGTGAGTTAATCAATCAATGCCTTTGATGTTTTCTCTCTTGTAGCGCCGTAAGGAAACGTTTCGGGACACACTTTCACGACAGAAATAAAAGTTTAGCTGGTCTTCCTTATCCCTCATTACATTTTGTATATACATTTCATGAACACCATATATATTCTGTATTATTTTTGTTTCTTTTTTTAACCCCAGATTAAAATGGTTTATATCACTTATTTCTTGTTCTTTCAAAGCATTTACTCTTATAGTATAATACTTTAAATATTTATCTAAACTTTCAATCAATTTTGCTCCTAGTTTATTTTATAATATTTGTATTCTGCTTCAGGTAAAACCTATCTTACCACCCTCCTCTTTAATTAGTTCTACTTATCATCCACCTTATTACACATTTAACTCCAGTATTCGTATTTTACTTCTTCACTTAAGGGATAGTAGTCCAATTTTGTATATAGGGATGACGGCACAAAGTTCCTGCACAATTCACTTTGAATAATATTCCTATGTGTTCCTCCATTATTAGCACAGAATTTGTTTTCTCACGTTCTTTGGAAACTTTTTTTCCATGTTGATTGATGGCTGCATTTCAAGGAAGCAGTCTCTGTCAGCCGTTTTCACGTTCTAAACTAAGTTCGAAAGTTTTACTTGAATCAATACAGGAAGCCATATCAAGCCGAATCCACGCCCAATCAATTGTAAACTAAATTCCGTGTTCAGTTATTATCTTATCTTATCCTGAGGGCAAAATTTGCCGGTGCTGCATCTTTTTAAAGAATTGCTGGCTCCTTAACTTCTTTAATACGCAGTTGTGGAGTGAACCATTCCTAAAACATGGTTAGTAACCAATGTGATCAAAACTTGCGTTAAAAATATATTGGTCAATAAGATGACTTCTAGAAATCGTTGCCCATATCATCAAGTGTGGAGGGTTTTGTTCGATTTCTCGATAATAATGGTTTTCCTTACACCCAAAGTAAGCAATTCAGCATCAACTGCTCAGATAGATGGCCTTTCTTGGCTCAATAGTTGGAAATCTTCGCAAGAGAGTTTTGCAAACAGTGTCACGGGCGACCATATCCACATCTCACAATTCGTTTACACATGGTTTGAATTATTTCAATCTTAAATCTCGCTTCATAAGAGTTGCATGGTGACCCGGTGCAGGATGCCTCACCTTTTTCCACGTGACGCTCTTGTGTTGCTTGACGGCCGGAACGTTTAACGCCAGGCACACTTCCAGTACTAAAAGCCTTCTTCTACCAAGAATACAGGTACGCTTTGGGGCAGGCTTATTGAACTTCGGCGAATACTCGTATACCTTCAACAATTATATTTTCTCTACACTGATCATGCACTCATACACATGTTATTATTCGTTCGTATATAGTATAGAAGCTCGTATTGGCCATGATGACAATCATTCTATGTAGCTGAAACGGACAAAACTTGGGGAAGAAATGTAAAAAATAACTTTGACCAGGGATTTTATGCTCAACCATCAATACAGAACCGTGTTATGCAATAAGTATAACAATGGTTAGGTTGTGTAAATCTGTATCTTACATACCAGAGGAATGTTTTTCATCCATGTCATGCAAGTAGCTATATCCAAGAGACTAAGCTAATAGTAAATTAACCATAGCAAACCCTTTACAAATTCGATAGCCACCTTTACATTTCATCCGGCATGGTTGCTGAATGCTTTTCATCTACCCCAACCAAAGTGAATATATTAATAGATTAATCTAACTGTGTGTGAACCATATTAATCGGTTAGCAACTGATTATCTACCTTTACACTACATCTGGTATACTTGGGGGAGGTGTCACTTCCACGTCGAGAAAGTGACTGCATCCAATTCAAGTGACAATTAACCCTCTGCATTTTAAAATTCACCTTATTCTACTTAGAGTGGAGGACAATTTCCTTCATATTGATCTTCACTCTTGATCTGCGAGTGGCTTATTATTTGTGTTTTTTCCTTTCTTACTACTTCATTTCTCTCATTAATCTTTCTTAGTTTAATTGTGCCAAGTACCATAACTCCTTCTCTCTCTGCCATCTCATTTATACTACTTTCTGGGATCTACCTTAATTGCGGAGATTGAGTAAGTTAAAGAGAGTTATGCGAATTATCGTTTACCAATTTCTCAAGTTGTCTCCTCTTTTGAAAATTCTGTCTTTATTCTTTCACACATTTACACTTCCACTAGTTTCTCCTTTTTCTTTACAAACCTCTTACACAATCGGGTGGAGACGGCTTTGATGATTTTTGCTTACCAGCTTTAGGTAAACAAAAACACCATCTTTTCACTCTCTCTCTCACATCTCGATTCTCCTGTAGCCGCCATAACTTCAACTCTGTCCAGAGCCATTTATCCGTTTTAGTGCTATGTTATTGCCTGTTAGTGCCGTTTAGTGCTATTTCTACGACACCTCATAAACACGATTTAGAACTTCGTTGGAAGTTGCACTCTACCATTCACAAAGCAATTTCAGACCTTAAGAGGTTTCACTCCATTTATGTGCCCTGTTGGAAATACACCTACTCCTAGTCTATCTTGGCCAGTTGGGTAGGGAGGAGAATGATGAGGGAGTAAAATTGGAATGTGGCAGTGCTCATTGAACTGGTGGTGGAGGGTGGTATGTGTTATGGTAGGCGATATGAATCTTCCTATTAGACTTTTGAGTAATATCCTTCGAAGAGAAAGAGAGTGCAGACTTATGATGGGGTGGTGGGAATTATGTGTAGGTGATATAAAAATGTGGTGCGATTATGGTGTGGTTATGTGAGTAAGCACCGGTAAATGACAGGACTTCTATTTCATGATTCAGAATGATACTACGTAAGTGATTGCATGATTGTAATTTAAAACCAGGACATTTGAGAAGACGAGTTAGGCTAAAAAGTTATGGGAAGTGAAAATGTGTGTTTACCAATTATCATCTAAAAATGAGAGTTTTCGGAGTGAATGGATGATAGATATAATTCTTATTTGAAAGTCGTACTTCTCAAGTTTATTTCCATGGATACCTTTTGCCCCAATAGCTGAAGAAGGGCGCCCTACTTCCTACCACAAAATCCAGCTTCTTTCTTTAGCATTGTAGAACAGCATCTACCCATAAAAGCTCAAAGAAATGACAAATAACACGAGCTATTTTTGCGCGGTTGACAAACAAAGAATAAAAGGGTGATTTCACCGGTTAAGAGGTAAGGGCTGTGATTGTGTAGGGTATACGTTTTCGTGCTAATACTCAGATTTGTCGGATCCATGGAAACAAGATATTGAATGAACTATTTATAAGGTATATGCGCATTTTTATGAGGTATGACTCAATTACTCAATTTATGACAGAGTTATGACGACTCTGAAACATAGTATATATTTGAACGGAATCGAAAGAAATGGAATTTTATTATGATAATTTACAGATATATATGACTTACATTATGTTTGTACATGAATGTGCCAAACATAATGTGTTGGTTTGTTCATGGGCTGTGGGGAAGTTATATGTTAAATGTTTATGTTTACCTAACAGCAATGGGCTGTTCTAGGTTGCTATTTTTTTTAGAATGTGGCGTAAATAACGATATTTTCTAGTCGCGTGTGACTCTACATCTCACTATGTCGGTCGGCACCTCGGTCTCCGTTTTTGGCTTTTTATTTTTTGGTAATAACATTATAACTATTTTGCCGATTCTAACGAAGTTTGAAATCCTTATGTTGTTTTACATTCTTCTTCGAATGATATAATTGCAAAAGTCCTCCCAAGGTTAGCTGAGGAATTATTTGGCAATAACATCATAGCTATTCGGCCGATTCTAACGAAATTTAAAACCCTTATATTGTTTTACATTTTCTTTCGAATAATCTAATTGCCAAGTTTCTCCCAAGATTACTCCGGAAATATTGAAACTTTTGAAGGTTGTAAGTTCACAAATCAGAATAAGTGAGAGCATGCGACTTTTGGTCAGCAGACCTTGTTTCATATGTATGTCAGTATAGATTGTAGTTAGAGTTGGAGACATGTTTATTTGTTGTGCTAAGAAAATGGCAAAAAGTAAAATATTTATTTGTAAATTATATCTAAGAATTTGTGGGAAATAGTGTATGTAGGAGAATAGCATAATGCTCCCAAGTTTTTCCCAACTCCCTTCCGGGCGGGCCGGGTTATCAAACCTTTCCCTTCCGGCCCGATATCTGATGGTCTTCCTCTCGGAAGAAACCGCCGGCAGTTTCAGCTAACCACCGAGTCCCTTCCTCGACTCATTATCGATAGATGGGAGCCCATCTTCGCTTCTGATGATGCTGGAAGTTTATAAAGGAAGAAATGGAGTAGCTCAACATCTAATCTACTCCCGGCTCCCTGAAAACTTCTCCCGAGTTTCGAGTATAAAAAATGAATTCTTTTAACCCTCAGAAGTAGAGCTTGCACAGCGTCTTGCGGGGCAGGAATTGCCATCTATAGTTGTAGTAGTAAATCGTCTAAGCATCAAGTCTTCAGAGAGGAGATCGGTCCTAGTAAGGGAGGCTCGTTACTCCGTTGGTCTGCAAGTCTGTGCCGTCCCAAGCTCGTACTCACGTTTTCAGAGCCGCCGAAGCTACAAACAACCGCACTCTGGTTCCCTAAGCGAGAAAACTACTTCCCGGCTTTTCTTCGTGACCCTAGGCGTCGATAGGTCACCTTGCCCCCCCCCTCCCTTACTAAGGCACCCAATATTCCTCGGATTTCACGAGCGTAGGGCCATCTTTAACAAGAAACTCCCGTCACCGCCTTCTTCTATCAGGTTCCAAGGTAACCCTTCCCTTTCACATTCCCCAACTTCACCGCGAAGCTTACCAACATTACAAGTGTATAGGGATTTACATAGTAAATAGTTATTTACGAGTCAAGTGAGATAGCCGAGATTCACTTGTTAATTTATCTCTCAAAGAACCTTATTTGTATATATATTTTCTTGTTTAGTTTTCATTAAAACTTTATTTTCATATTCTTGTGTATCTAACTTCCTTTCGGTCGCTTGCTGGCAAATTTCATTCCAATCCCTCCGTAGCCGAACTCTAAGCACTCTGATTCAATAAACCCATTCAGGCCACGGGCCGAACGAAGTATAAGGAGTAGTACGACGACTCCTCTACATTCGGGATAATAGGATATATATATATATATATATATATATATATATATATATATATATATATATATATATATATATATATATATATATATATATATATATATATATATATATATAAGAGTTGTAGATATGTTTATTTGTTGTGCTAAGGAAATGGCAAAATTAAAATAATTATTCGTGAATTATCTCTAAGAATTTGTGGGAAATAGTTTACATATGTGAGCAAAGATCAAATGTGTATGAATTGTTGTTTTTTGGTAATCTTAAGACGGTTGCCATATGTGAGATTTATCTGCATGATAAATGAATGGATTAGAACTTCTGTACTCATATCTGTTTTAAATGTTCACATAAGTTTGTGTGTCTTTATACATAAAAGTGTCGTAGTTTGCTTAAATATGACTATGTACATATGAGCGCGTGTTACTCCTACAAGTAATTGATATTTCATTGAAAACCGAAGGCTCAATTATCGATCGTGATGTTACTAATAATGTATGTAATGCAGAAATTGTGACCTTGTAGATATCCTTCTTACTCGTTTAAATCTAGTGCAGATTTGATGTCCTCAGCAAACCGACCCTGACCAAGGTCGGAGACCGCCCTAAGGACATCCGTCATCATCGACCTCGATGGAATTTCTCTAAGCTAAGCTAAGCACGCAGCGTGTTGCTAAATTTGTGGTAATTTTATGAATCTTTTATTTTAAAACATTACAGATAAAAAGTTATGTAGGAAATTTCAATTATTTTCGCATTAGTTACTATATAGTTATCACTTTTCTCAACATTTCTTTCGAGTGTGGAGCCTGTTTCGCCAGGTTAACTCGAACAAGACTTTTGGACTGTTTGGAATCCGGTTATTTATTGCCTTTTTTATTTCCAAGTGATTCAAAGCGAATTCCTATTAAAGTAGGTTTTTTTATTTTGGTGATAAATGAAAGTTACTTTCAGCTGAATTAAGTGAAAGGAGAATTGGGTGGGAATTCATAACCTATATAAGCCAAACGTCCTTCGTCATGCTTGCAGTATGCAGTCTTCCATTGCCGTGCTGCATAAAAGACGAACATAGCGCGTTTCGGGTCTTAATAATTAACATGAATATTCCAACGGATCTTTAATAATTCTGAACAATATTGATATTGATTGTGGCCCGAGTTGAGAAGTAATAATAATGTCCTGAAAATTCCTTCAACAGAGTAATCATCAGCTTGCTTAGGTTCGGAACTGCACAGAAATTAATGGGCACCCCGTACCATGTCCTTCTCCATTCTTTTGACTGATTTTTATTTATTGAATTGAAAAGAGAGGTCAGAGTTTCATCAGTTGTGAGCAGTCAATGCCCAAAATTTCCACTCTGTGTTTTGTAGAGATTTTAAATTTGCTACAAACATCACTATGGTTTATCTTCTGCTCAAGTTCAAATAATTGTGGGCCGCGGAGTGTTGAACCTTCCTTGCTCTTAAATTATTTTTCAAGAGTTGATGGAGTTGTTTGACTATCACTCGAATGGTCATTTTCTTTCATCCATCATTAGTTCCTCTACAGCTTGAATTTTTTAGCGTTTACGAAAGAACTTGGCCTCTCACTGCGTGACTCTTATTTCTTCTGCTTTAAATTAATTTATCGTACGATAAACAACACTTCTAGATTCTGATCCTTCTTCGAAAACACTTTGCAACCGTTTGGTAATTTTTAATAAACAAATTCCTTGATTCCACAAATAAAATTTATGTAATTCTGTGAATTTATGGCATCCTTCATGCTTATTAGCAACTATAGACTACAAGTTATTTCATTATATACGAGGAGCGGTCAATAAGTTTTGCAATTCGGATATAAGGAAATGAGATATGAGGAAAAGTGTTTTATTATTTTTCAATATAACTACCCTCGACTTCAATACACTTGCGCTACTTGTCCCTGAGGCTTCGAATTCCCGACAACCACAAATCTCCCGACTGCTGTTTAATCCACTCCTGGACGGCGAGCTGGACATCTTCTTCGTTCCCAAACTGGCGTTCACGCAATGGAGCCTTGAGTTGGCATTTAAAAAGTAGTCGGTAGGGGCCAGATCTGGACTATAGGCGAGATAGTTGAGCTCCTCGAATCCGCACTCGCGCAGGGCAGCTTGTGCAACTCTTTCCTTGTGGACAGGGGCATTGTCGTGGAGGAGCAGGACACCGCGTGTCAACTTGCCGCGCTGCTTCTGACAGGTGCACTTCTTCAACCCAGCTAGTTCATCGGCGTAATATTGGCCTGTGATGGTCCTTCCACGAGGCGCATAGTCCACCATCAACATTCCCATCAGAATCCCAGAAGATGATGGCCATGATCTTCCTGGCTGAGGGTTAGGTCCGCAACTTGATGGGGGTCGGAAAGCCCCTGTGCTTCCAGGCCATGCTTTCGAACTTGGTCTCGGGATCCCAGTGATGGTCGACGTTTCATCACCTGTCACTACGCGTGACTCGAATCCCGCCGGGTCTTGGTTGTACAAAAGCAGCAGCTCCTCCGAACTTTGACGACGTTGAAGTCGATCATGGGGCGTGAAGTTTCTAGAGACTCAACGGGCAGAGACCTCGGTCACCGCCAAATTGTCGTGGATGATGTTGATAACACTTCCATGTAATATTCGGTGTTCTAGCTTGATTTATTCGACCTTCACCCGTCGATTTTCGAGGATCATCCTCTCCGCACGGGCCACATTGTCCTCGTTGGTCACGTCTGACGGGTGTCCTGGACGGGGGTCATCTTCAAGTGGCTCACGACCATGGCGGAACGCCCTATTCCAGCGACCAATGGTTGCATAGGAAGGGGCGGTTCTCTTTTGCATTCTTGCCTTCCTTGGTCAAAAATCTGATCACTGCGTGGTGCTCAACCTTCTCCATTGTTGAAAGATTTGTGACTGACGATCTGCGATCAGCTACTGCTTCTTAAATAGACGAGGCCGGAGCGTGAGGCTGCAGGTCCTGACTTGTCATAACTTGTCCTAACACTCCCACAAACAGCCATCCCCCTTCCTCTGGTTTGCCCTACTGGTTCGCAAAACTTATTGACCACCGCTCGTAACAAGAATAATAAAACTAAAAAATATTATAATAAATATTAAAGCAAAATTCCTAGAAATTAGCCACAGATAACAAGGAAATATAGCAAATAAATATCAGGTAATTTAAAGTAAAATACCAATGAAGGAGAATCCTGAAAAGTATATAAGAAGAGATTTGTGAAGAAAGCTGTAAAGATGGAGGAAGTGACAATGTGAGTCATATATATATATATATATATATATATATATATATATATATATATATATATATATATATATATATATATGTATTAGTTGTTAATGGGAGTAGCTTCTATTGTATACATTTATTATTGAAGATGATGTTGTATTTTGTTTTTACCAATTTCATTTATCAACTTTCTAGCTTGCGAATGCAGTTTATAATGTCTAGTTGGAGATAAGAAATTAGCTTCTAACTAAGTTCAAATAATATGGATCTTTCTAACCTCCCCTTCCTGGCCTCAAGTAGCTCCACCCAGACCCCAATCGCCCTTCCGGCCACAACTAGTGATGAATAGTTTAAAGATTGTCAGCGACTAGCCTGCAAAATCAGCCGACGGCCAAGAAAAGATGAGAACAAATTTGCAAATGGAAAATAATAAAATAAACAATAAATATAAAATAATAAATATATATACAAATAATATAATAATAATAATTTTAGCGATAATAATAATAATACGGCAGACTGCCAAGCAATCTGATTTTCAAGTTTTTATCCTAGGTAAACATAATTTCCCCTGTCTTTCCTCGCTCTTTCCCAATTTCTCGTCGTCCTAAGTTCCATTTCGCTCCTCAAAGGGGGAGCTGGGGGATTAGAAAGGATACTAAATCGTGCTCGAAATTTCTGTATTAAATTTAATGTGAAAAAAGTTTTAAAAAAGCAGAAAATAAATAGAACCTCCAAATGCAGCAGCAGTGACATCACTTCCGGATCGCAAAAGCACTGACGGTTACGGTCTCCATTTGTGTACAAACTTTCCCCAAGCAATGTTTTGTAGGAGGAGATGGACATGAGAGTGTATATTCGTCTTGGCAGACTGATTCTATTCCTTATTTTACTTATATAGAAATCTCTTGTAGGGTCCAGAGTTCAAACGGGGTCCATATATTTAATCTTAGGGTGAACTGTGTTTAGGTGCAGGTATAACCCTCTATTGAATATAGAGATGCGGCATCAGTGGTTAAATTCTGGTCACCACTTCAAAATGCTTTTGATTCCACCCTGTTTTATTGCGTGCCCCAAACACAAGGGGTTCTTTGTCCCCACATCTGAGCACCCTTTTATTGGGTCCTTGTATCTTCCAGGGGCCCATCCTTTATTATTTATTAAAGGGGTGGGGTGAGGGAAGGGCACTTTTTATCTTTCCTGATCTCCTTTAAAATAGATGCATCCTATCTACTAATTATTTCCCTCGCTAACCTCTGTCAGCGCTAAGCATCTTTCGGTCAGTAGTACGAGGAAAAAACCGATAGGCAAAGGAGAAACCAAAACCGAATGGCAAGTGTGAATGAAAACCCACAATGGTAAATGTGAAGGAAACACCGAGTGGTAAATGAGAAGGAAAATCCGATGGAAAATGAAAAGTAAAAACCGGATGAAAATGAGAAGAAAAAACGAATATATATATATTTATATATATATATATATATATATGTATATATATAATATATATATATATGTGTGCAGGAAGGGTGTAATTTGTCGTCTAACTTCATCATAAAATAAAATAACGCAGAGTTCATTTATAAAGATATACTTACTAAAGTTCCTGTGTAAAGACTTGAAGGATTATATTATTATTATTTTTAATGAAATTGCCATCGGCCTCAACCACGGCTTCCAAGCGGCGTCGAGAGCTGCTGCAGGCCTTCTCGACGGTCACCCTGTTTAACTGGATGAAATCTGAGATGATGCTGGTCCTAATCTCTCAACCTGGAGTCACACATACTATTCCAGAGGATGCAGTCTGGTGTGTTGAGAGGCCAAATGTTCTGACTAATGTGGCGAAGGAAATTGTCTGAAATCCAAGACTAGGTGCTTTTGTGTTATACGTACAACCTTTCATCGGCCATCTTCTGGACTCTGGTCAACACTATCTATTCCAGGCACTTGATGTAGCCCTCCATATTGAGACAGAAGTCAGTGGGAAGATAAAGGCGTCATAGCGTGGTCCTTGCTCTTGACCACCGCAAACACCATTATCTAGATTGCGAGCTTGGTCTTCCTGACTCGATACATATTTGAAAGACACAGCAACACAGCTGTTGTTTTGGAAGTTCATTATCTGCTTCTACATGCCAGGCTTAAGGAGATCCTTCAGCTTGTTCAAAAGCTTCGCATCAGGTTCTTTCCGATTGTCCTGCATCTTATGCGACCAAAGCTTGCTCTTTCTCATCTTCTATGAGTAGGAGTGGAAGTCTCCATGTACAAACTGCCTTATGGGAGACTCTGATACTCCATGGTCCCTGGCTATGAACATCCTTGTCTTACTGGGATCGTTGTCAATTATCACATGGATATCTGCGACAAATTTGAGAATTCCTTTGTATAATAACGCTTAGAGTGAGGTTTCAGAGCCGCCGTACAGTCCTAATCACAGCTTGATTCATCCAACTCTCTTCTGATTTTCAGCATCGTCCTTAGATTTACACCACAGAACTCGGATATCTTGAAAATGGAGCTCCGGTGGGAATAGCAAGGTTCACAGGTTGCCTTTCAAAATTATTGGAGGATTCAAATCAACCATGGTATTGCTTCCTTCCCAAACCATGTACACATGACTATTGTGATAGGAAGAAGTGATAACCGACGTCAGAAAACACAAATGCGCGGAATTCCAGGTTTCTAATGGCGACAAATTATATATATATATGGTTAGTTGAAGACCAGGTTGAAGTTAGCTTGGACTAGGTTGATTTCTTTTTTAGCAATTTCGCGTATGGTGGGAAATAAAAATGAATGAGGGTAAATTCATTTTATTTACGTACACATTTGTTTATTTGGTCGTGAGCTTTTACCTTTCTTAAGGCATCTTCACGCGGAAGTTTAAAAATTGGTCGAGCCTGATTTGATGCAAATCTCCTCAGTATTCCTGCCTCCTTTACCAGGTGTGTGACGGTGATTTTGATTCATTGTTGAGTAGCTGCTGGGAGTTTCAATTGACAATCTTAACATCTGAATATAAGGTGAGAAGTTGTGTGAGACAGAAAAGTGGAGGTGATGTAGGAAATAAAGCTTATAGTGCAGAAATGAGAAAAATAATAAGCAGTAAACAAAGGCTAGTAAGGTGCCTGGAAATCAGGCTAATCGCTGTCTTTTTTCTTCTGTTTTTCTTAGTATTGTGTATAGAGTTTTTTTTACATGGCATTCAAACAGTTATATTCATTGTAACTTTATCTGTAGATTTATATTTTAGACTTATATTCAAGGCATTTTTATCTTTATTTGTTAATTAATTTGTTATTAATGGTTAATCGTGTAGGTCATATATGAGGTTGTTTTTTCTTTCTTCATTTTGTGTTATTCGGACATTTTTAGAATTTGTTTGGCCAATTTCATTAATTATCATATTTCAGTTTATGGTCCTAATCGTCGTTATATCATCATTATTCGCTTTTTCCGTTGGTTTTACTTGTTAGTTCTTTCTGCGCATTTGTTTTCACTCTTTACATATCAATTTCTGCGTTTGGGGAAGGATGAACAGGATGGATGCTAAGTAACTCAGTGCTTCTTTTATCATAACCTGGTTTTTAATTATATTTTTTTCTCCTTGGAAGTTTCTGAGCATATATATAGTTCTGACTATCTGTTGCATTCTTCAAATCCTCACTGTGACGTGCTTCCTGTAGTCGGTTAATGTAATCACCATAACCGGAAGCTGCATCCTTTTCCCTTTCCATTGGAACTATATTATCTGACTGTTGTCGTCCGCGTATTAGAAGTTGGGGTTGGAATAGCCGTTATTTATATAAAGTATAGTGTCGTCTGGTGCAATTTATTTGAAGTCAACCCCTTTGTTATATAATTTTTATTCCAACATAAAAACTGTAAGCCTCATCTACGAAATTTCTACATTGTCATGACAACAACTCTCAGTCGAACATTGCCTATGCACCTGCAAGAAACAGCCATAAAATCTCACTACAACAGAAAAAACGGACTGCATATAACAAGAAAATCCTTGTTGACACTACTTTCACCCCCGTAGAGTTCTGATTTCCTTCCCATAACAATTCTCGAAGCTCATCAAGGAGATGAAACTTTAGCGCACCACATAACGTAAAATCTCAGACAGAATTCTCCACCTGTTCCATTAAAAACATGAACACTACCTTACCCTGCAACTAATATAAGAATGCACCAAATTCTCCGAATGAAGGATGTCAGAAAAGCTACTCAGGAAGAAAAAAAGAAATATATTTTCGAAGGTTGGATTGATTAAAGTTTACTCGCGTTTCCAATCCATTGGCTATCAACTCAAAGCGGTAATCTCCATAGATTTTTTTAAATCTATCATTACCCTTATTTAGCCACTTTTCATCTCTCTACTCTACTTCTACCTAACTCAACATAACATGATGACCAGCAAGGTCACATAATGAGTCAGCAGTAGGGTGTAAAGAACTCCTGAAGGAGACTCTGGTAGAGGGCCAGAAAAGGATTCCCGATGAAGGTGACGAGCCGCAACCTGACAGCATGACCGGTCATAAGCCTATGCCAATTTAAGTAGAGTGCTCAAGGAATGTGTGCCCCCAAAGTAGTCAGTCTATTTATAGATAGGCATAGATGGAGGGCCTTTCCCACTAGTGGAGCTGGGAACTCTTTCTACACTAATGCCTACGAAGAATACACCGCTGTGAGGTATGGAAAAGGATTAATGATCACCAGATTTTAGTAAACGGATTCCAAAACGACTACTCTCGAATGGGACGAAATGCACATCTCAAGATTTGGTACAAAACATATTCACGAACTTTCAAAAAACTCTGATCAAATGCATTTAATATCCCAATGGATTTGTAGTAATCTTCTCAGAGAGCAATGGTGTGTAGAAATTTATCATCTACCGGAAGCTTTACTCTGAAAAAGATAGAAACGTTAGCAAGAGTTTCCTTGCAAATGATAGCTAGCGAATGCGTAGAATCGTGGGTAGGAGAAACTCACCAGAAAACTTAAACGGGAACTACAAAATCAGCATCCATGGCTAAAAATACACGGTATCATCGAGTTCAAGGAGCACACATACGTTTTCAAAATTGTGTGCGGATAAACAGAAATAGCAACAAAAGTATTAGAAAAAGGCACTCCTCACCTACAGTATGCGCATTTCAAACTGAAAACCTTTAGAGAAAGAAAGAGTAATATATATATACATATATCCAGATATGATTTCATTGTTATAAAATAGAAGAATATACCGCCCTTTACTGTACTAATAGGGACAAATTAATATCCTCAGAATGCAGTGAACCTCGTAGATGGATAAATTTCAAGAGATCAATCAAGAAATGTATAAACTGCACCGGAAGCCACAGAACAATGGCTATGTCCTATCCCAAAAGAAAAGAAGTTATAAAGAGAAAAGAGGCAGTTTTTCAAGAAAAAAAGAGGCGAGCAAGATACAGTATGCTGCTGCATCAGCAAGGAATGCAGGTTCATCCGCAGCGACAAAAATAACATCAACAGGATACTCGACCTAAAATTACTAAAGTGCCTACTTGATTTTCACGTAATGAACATAGCGCAACTAGGAGCTTACGCAACAACATTCAACTCGATGCTCAAAGAAAAGGCCTCAAGCCGATGAAATGGCTGATAGAAAAAGAAAAGAAAAAGAAGATTATATACATAAATAAGGGGCGAATCCAAAAGCTATTAAACCAAAACAAAAAACAGGTCGAAAGAACCTAACAATGAAGATATGTGCAAAACACAAAAAAACGAAAAAGCAGAAAATAAACAACACTGGGCCATTCCTCGCGAGAAACTATACTTGCTCCAACAATCAACAAAAGTACTAAAGGGAAGAAATAAAACGCCAGAGATGGGGCAGAAAAAGAAAAACGTGCAAAGAATATTAAAGGAGAACATTCAAATGAACGGACCAAAAAAGAAAAAGTATTCAAACTTTAATAGGAAAAGAAAGAGCTACTGGCGGATATTGCTAATAAACAAAAATCATACTGTGACGAAGCTATTCAAAATATCGATAGCAAAATAGCGCCCAGAGAATTTTAGAAGAAAGGAGAACTAATAGAAACCACCCAAAGCAGGGAAATTTTGAGAACACTGGAAAGTAATGTTTAACATAACCGACGAAGAAAAGGAAAATTTTGATATGAACTTTGAGAAACAAATAATAGAATCATTAAATGAAGAAATTGAAAGAACTTACTCCATTATAAGTTGGAAAGGAGAGACTCACGAGATAATTGATGCAAAAAATTACTACCGAAGAACAAAGAAACACCATCCCAAAAGTCTAACAAAAAGCACCAGAAAAGTCCGTCCTACCTAAGAAGAACCACATAGAGGCCCAACACAATATACTCGAGGGACTAATTAATGTGTGTAATGTCTGCTTAAACTCAAGATATTACCCAGATGAACCATAAATCGAAAATGATATTCATTCCAAAACTTGGAAATCTAACATCTGAAGAAGAAAGTTACCAACCAATTTCCCTGTCTTGACTTCATCGGGAAGGAATATGAAAAATACTGAATCTAAGATTAAATGAACATTTAACTTAAAATAATTGAATGAAAAACACACTTTAGCCTAAAAAAATCAGAAGCACATGGATGGCCCTCAGGGTCATTACGAAAAAAATAAGTAGGGCTATGAAGAAAGAGTAGGTATAAATATAGTATGCAGAGACGTATATAAGTTATTCGACCAAGTATGTGCGACTAAGTTATTAAAAGGTATGCATATATTGACACAGGAAATTACCAAAGCAAAAATATTAGCTAGAAGTTGGCCTCTCCCAAGAGAGCTTCCTAAGCTTGAATTTGTACTTGATTTGAACAGCAGATATTCCTTTATATAGGAACAAGGACTACTAAACGTACATTTCGCCAAAGATATAACAGATTTGATTTCATCTGTACAGAGACGCACAAATGCATGCCAAGATGACGGCCACAGAAACAAAGAACTTAAACCAATACGTAAAAAGTGGAAGATAAGTAGCAACAATAACAAATTCAAGATATTACTGATGTATCCCTAAAAGTTGTCAGACATTTATGTCGACGACCAGCGAAACAGATACAGTACAGAAGGCAATATACTAAGACTAACAGTTATTTCTAATGCTTATATGAAAAAAGTAACCGAAAAAATAGACAAAAGAAAGGGTTGGTTAGACGACTCTTTAAATTAAGATCCAGGGGGCAGGAACAATGAAAAGATATACAGGCTATGATACAACCATCACTGGCGTACCTAACAATTACAATGTACACACTAAACCGAGGTAACCTTTTGAGAATGCAACGGATAGAGAATAAAGCGATTTTTTAATAATCACGGATACTAGACAAGCAGAAAGGCCTAAACAGAAAGAACACAAGTGAACACAAAACCCTTACAGCTATTGTTATGGTTGGACGACTGTGACAACGGAGGAGTGGCGGGTCTTTCGGAGCCGAGAAACTGCGTGCATTCAAGGGCGTTTAGATATAAATTATTTCCACCGATCTGATTTCGGTTTTAAATTCTGTACTGCTGCCATGTCCCGCTCCTCTAATTATTTTTTGGAGAATTCTTTTCTTCTCATTATTATTATTATTATTATTTCTCTTTTATTGCATTTTCTTCCTTTCATACCATCCATGAAAATATTTTGGTCTTGTTCTTTTTTAAGATTTTTGTTCTTTGCACTATCCATACGAATAAAGTTGGCATTGTTTATTGTTCCAGGCTTTCTTTTTCATCTCTACTCTTTTATTTCTCGGTCGCATGTTCACAATCTTCCACACTAATTTTTATGCCTTTATCAATCCTCGCCGTTTATTTCCACTTTGGTGTCGATCTGGTTCAGATACTTGGGGTGGTGCTCACCTACGTGTTTAATTTAAACAAGGCTGCATTTTTGCTTTATCTCCCTGTCTGTTTCTCTGCTACGCTATCTTCTTTTCTCTTTTGGTATTTTCTGGTTGGAAATCTTTCTATTTATGCTGTTTACTCATTTTTTTTCTAATTTTAGAGCGAAGCAAAAAAAATAAGAATATGGCGCAAACAAAATTCTGAATTGTTAAATATTAAAAGTTCTTTTCATCAGCTGGGTCCATTGACACCGCTTTTCCATCTCATGACGCCATAGATATGTCATTATATCCGTGGCAATAGAAGATATATTCTACCATATAGAAACATAAAGAGGATACTTATAGCGGAACTGAAAAATATATATATATTTTTAATAAATTTCATATATTAGCACAAAATGTTTCTATAAATATTCTTTTCAATAAAATTGATTTGATGAGGTTAAATTACCGAGAAGCAACCCAAATCCCAGGATTTGAGTCATTTTGATGCATTTTAATGCAGCAAACTTAAATATGGATATGTAAAACCAGTTTACATTGTGTACATTATATATGAAACAAAAAAGAAAAATAACTCCTAGAGGTTTCACGGGCTAAAAAGAGTAAATAAATTCCTAGAACAAAGAAAGATACACGTTTTATATGATATACCAGTCGTATGGTAATTTATGGTACAAAAAATGTCTATAATATAGTGGAGCAAATTTTTCAGCCGAATTCAAGAATTGATCGGATTTGGTGCCCTCCATGATGCTACTGGATGCTCAGTAGAGGATGTAAATATCTTTAGACGTGATGGGCTCATTAAAAAAAACATCAAGGTTTCGGGGGGCTTTTTGGTGATATTAATTTCCGCAAGGATAAAATCTCTAGGAATGATGAAATTAAGGTTGGGGGGGCATATTTAGTGAGTAGTTACCATGCATTCGAGAGGTTGACGTCTCCATAGAATAGGAAGGTGGCTTTGATTTAAGATCTATTCTCAAACGAGTAAAAAAAAAATAAATATAGAGAAATATATATCTTCCACATATTTTTACTTCTGCCATCTTAATCGCTTTCTTCACAAATATCTTTATAATTTATTTTATGGTCTTGTAAGGCGGCTTCCATGAAGGGCACAGCTGCCCATTGCAAATCTCTCCTTAAAAAAATAATATATTATCTTTTCAAAGTGTCCGTGGTTGTGCCGCACACATAATCGAAGATGCAATCTTTACTGAGACAGTTCCTCCTGAATCCCAGAAATTTCTTGACACGCCTCAAAAATGAGTGAGTTAAGGTGGAAAATGCTCTACATTTTGACCTTGTACACTTTGGTTTTCAGGTCACAACACAAACAAAAATCCAGTGAAGTCAGATCAGGGCTCCTTGGTGCCAACTCAACTTGTCTTCGTCGTCCAATCCCGTGTTGTGGAAACTGTGTTAAGGTAATTTCTATGCGTTGTGGCATAATGCTGTTGGGTGCCATCCTGCTGAAACCACTCCAGATAGTCTCCTACTGGGTTCAATAGGCTTAAAAATGCTTCCTCTTATGGCATCTTGAAGTCCTATCACTGGATACCGTCTTATCAAAATAGAATGGACCTACGATTCTTTCCATATCTCACACCAAACAATGAAGCGTTGAACACATTGTTCCTTGCAATAATCCAGCCAATGAGGATAGTAGGTGACCAGTATTATGTGTTCTGACGGTTGACTTTCGCGGAAACATAAAAGTTGGCTTCGTCAAGGAAAATATTTTTTAGGGGAACGTCTCATCACTCATGCATTATTCTTCCGCCCATTAACAAAATTGAACTCACCTAACACAATGATCTTCACTTAAACAGTGATGAAATTGCCGTTTCTATGGATGTCAGTGATGAAGTGTCAAGATGTGGTGGATGCTGGTGTTGGACTTACCAATTTCACTAGACTGGCGTACATGTGACTTTTTAGGACTGACAGCAAACCTAGCCAACACACAAGTTCTGGTGTCGTCGTCCGTAATAGTTATTGAAGGCTCGCTGCTAGGCTACGTATCCAGTTCCATTATATTCGGCTATCAACTTGCCAGCACATCTCTGTATCATTATTGGGCAGCCAGGGGGCATGTTGATAGATTTGTGGCTACTTCTCGGTGACCTGCGCGTCCTTAACGGCAAAATAACTTGAAATCTCTCCTCTCTAGTCAGTGACTTAGTTTATCTGTAAAATGATAAAAAAAGAAATCCTTATGGGACAATATATATATATATATATATATATATATATATATATATATATATAAATGAAAGAGCTCAATAGCGTGTTATGGTATATGATATTAAAATCACTGTATAGGAGCATAGAATTTATTTACGAGACGAGTTTCGGTAGGAAGTTTACCATACCATGTTCAGTCGTACACTGAGAATAGAATGGAAACAAGAGTCGCTATACTGGCTCAAAATCACGAAAAAAGAAATAGAAAACGGATAAAAAGGGTCATTAATCAGGTGCTGTGGTTCTAAGATCATTAATTATACTGTTTACGATCAGGTTCCGGGAATAGGAGCTACATTTAAATTGACCATCCGAAAGATTGAAATTGGGAATTTTTCCTATTAGTATCGATTCCACAGTTTTTCTTTTACGAAAATCTTTACAATTATATATAATTTACGACTTTGAATAATCAATTTGGTGGTTGTAATTGCTAATGTGGTTAAAAATACTGAATGTAGTGCTACCTCGCCTGACCTCGCCTTTATGTTCATATATTATTTATTTAAAGTTCTCCCAGTCTCTCCTATATAGAACGAGGGGCAGTTAGTGGATGCACACGGGATTAATATACTTCTTCCTCAGTTGGCTAATCCATGGGCTTAGTTGAAGGATTGAAAAGGGTAATTGAAACGAGGCTCGACCTGGAGAAACAACTCTGCTTACTCCTTTGAGGAGTGGAGAAAATGAGAGGGATAGAAAATTCGTGCTCCTCACTTTGTTTTTACTTTTGAGGCGGTAGTAGGAAGATTTAGCTTTAGATAAGCTCGCATGAGAAGGTGGAGGGAATAATTTAATTCAATGAATCTGCAGGATGTATATGTAATCTCGTCTTCTAAAATACAAGAAGCAGAGATTCTAAGTGCTCTCAAGAACATACCTGTTGCAACGGCTTTTTTAATGCTAACATCATCATGTATATATATTTATATACATATATATATATATATATATATATATATATATATATATATATATATATATATATATATATGTATTATATATATATATATATATATATATATATATATATATATATATGTATTATATATATATATATATATATATATATATATATATATATATATATATATATATATATATATATATTAGTGTAGTTGGGTAGCAGTCTTTCTTGAATGCGAATTTTGTTGAAGACCATTGTATATTTCACCCTAATTAATTTCCTTTGGCAACTTTTTTTTCATCTAATTATCTTTTTTATTCTATCTTGTAGATGGTGGATCACTTGTTCAGTATTCATCTCTTTTTTAAATGAATATGTTTTGTAAAAACCAAACTAAATTGCTAAGCTCTCAATCTTATTCGATCATCTTTGGAGCGTTTTGAAATGTTCTTGACTCCTTTACTGATGTAATGAGTGGAGTGAGGATTTGACAGAATGAAAGTAAACGACTTTTAAGGGGTATTCATTCCACCTAGGTTGAACTTAACGTTAGAGGAAATAAGCGAATTCTGTAAGTGGAATTTTAAAATAGTTTTAACGTGTGATTCCAGCTTGTCGCTTTACTGTTGATGGCCAGCTTATCTTCATTTATTAATATGGCTTCTAAAATGTTCAGCCTCGCTTTATTAACCACTTTTCTTTTAATAATGGCGTTATCAACGATCATATCTTTCCTTAGGTTAATATTATGGACACGCTACATATGATTCTTAGGCCCTCCGCTTTGTAGATTCATGGGTAAACGTCTAGAAAGTGAAGTGGTTGTCATGCCAATATATTTTGAGTTTTATAAAGCTTACAGTCTCTATCGGGGCAGATGAACTTGCAAACTATGTTGGTTGACTTGAGGCTCGAGGAGTTTAGGCAGGTGTTGTTTTTCATCAGGAGATGGCTGGCTTTTATTGTTTTATAATAAAGGATGAGTTTGATTTTATCCGTTTGATTTTTAACCTTGATGTTACGGTTACTAATCTCCTGGATGTTTTTTTCATCTATTTTATAGGCCGTGGACATCTGGTTTCTGTAATACACTTTGATGTTGTTGACTTCTCCCTGATTACTTTCAGTTTTATCCGCATGTTTGCAATGGTTATTTAAAAATAATTGAAGTTGTTATCAATCATGCTGTTTGAGAAACCGTTATTTACGAGTATTTATTTTACTTGTGCTATCTCTTGGTGGAAAAGTTCCCATGTAGAGCAGCATTTATAAGCTTGGCGGATGTATGAGCCGATTGCGCTTATTTTATACCTTTCAGGGCATTCACTCTCTGCATTGAGGCATCTTCCCATCTCCGTCTTTTTCCTATGTACTTTACGGATGTAGCTGCCATTGATGTTTTGAACCTGAACGTCTAAGAAAGGGAGTTTATTGCTCGTGCTCAATTTAGAAGTGAACTTTAGTACGGAGTTCTCCTGAAAATGCTGCTTGATGTTAAACTTCGCCAACTATTACATGGGTCAACTTGAGGAGAGATTATTGGACGTAATGGAAAATAAGCCACACAGATATTGCCAATACGTAGACGACATCTACATCAACGTCCAGAGCGAAGAACATCTTGCTAACATCAAGCAGCATGTTTAAATCACATTAATGGCAAGGTTCGATTAAATTGCTTATGAATATGATGGTGTGCTTTTCACTGCATATAATTACTAAATCAATTGTATAATCAATTTTTCAGATTTACTGCTGCACTCGAATAAAGGAAAACCATTAGAAATTCTATCAGTGTGAAAATAACATACATTTATTACAATCCTGATAGCATTCCTGCAATTAATAGGCCTATTTTGGTTTCCAAAAGCTGTCAACATGTTTTTCTTTACAAATTTCTTTTAGATTTTTATTTCTTTTGTCAAATCTTTGACCAAATGAATTGGTTAACAATAAGAGTAAAAATGTATTAAGAAATATTGCGCCATGAATTATATTTGTCTCCATGATTTTTACTGGAATTAATATCTTATCACAAAGTTTTTCCTTAAAAAAGAAAACATAATCCTATAGATATTCATATATTATATTTTCTAAAATTTAGCTAAAGCCTTGATGTGCAAATAAAACTCACAATAATACAGACCCCTCACTATACACAAGAACATGCCGTACATTTATCATCTTCCACTGACCAACCTGAAGAAAAACAATCAGAGAAAGAATTTATTTTGGCTTTCCATTCTTTTTGTGACAAAAATAGAGATCATCCCTTTATCATTCGGCCAGCCCCATCTCCATTCTATCCTTCCACCCTCCTACTATCCCTAACATATTCCTTTCTTGTTCTCATCCCAAAGTCCAGATTAAATCAGTGATTTCTCAGAAAAAGATACAAAGTTTGAGGAGTTTTTAAACCAAGTTAGGGACGATATCGGCGGTGCATCAGAGAAGGAGGAGAGGGAACTAGAAAATGCAAAGAAAATTACTGGCAAGAAATGGAGAAAAAAAAAATCGAAGCTGGATGTTAAAGAAGTAAGCAATGACAAACCCATTAAATAATAAATTGGGAGACTGAGGCTATTATATACTATGCCTTGTGTCATGCAAACATCTCTGATATATATATATATATATATATATATATATATATATATATATATATATATATATATATATATATATCCAAAAAAGTACAGTAGCGTACGTGTAACTATAAGGATAAAACCAGAGTAATAGGACTAATTTTATATGCGAAACCAGGTTTCGACGGAGACATCCGTCATTGTCAGTCGCTAGTTGAGATACAGAAGTTGCTTAACGTACAAACACACAAATTAGTGGAGCTAAGGTTGAAGATGCGAGAATGTGTCGGCATTTTTGAAAAACAGAAGTATGAATTTCTTGCTTATTAAGATTAAACTCGAGGAGAGGGCACCAAGTCGAATATCACATTTGTGTTCATTCATTTTCTTGGAAAATCTGCTGGTTCCACCGATATAAAATTCATTACATGATCGATCGATTTATTTTTGGATAGGCTATTTCTGATCGTATTCTTGTACTAAAAGGCAATATTGATGTTGTTGGTCCATGCCAACTTTTTTAAATTGATTAACTGGGGGGAATATAGAAAGGTAACATAATATTTGTCACATCTGTTTTCCTTATAATTAGCTGAGGAGTAATAGATGGTTCTGGCTTTATAGTGACACTTTTCTAAAGACCAAAGAGGATATTGCAGTTCAATGAATGTTTGTATGATTTTATTAACTTCGTATTGTAAGAAACAAGGATCACAAATGCGATATGCTCTAGGAACATGGAAGAAACTACAGACCTTTTATCGGATACATCGTGACACGAGAAATAATGAACATAGGCATTAAAATTAGTTGGTTTCCGGTAGGCGGAATAATATTAACCCAAATATTACATTTAAAGTAGAATGGGAACTGAACAACTCATTGCCGTTTCTGGACGTAAATATATCTAAAATAAACGACAAAGCATATTGTTCCGCCTACCGGAAACCAACTAATTCTAATGTCTATATTCATTATTTCTCGTGTGACGATTTATCGGTTCAAAGGTCTGTAGTTTCTATCATGTTTTGCTGCTCACGAAAAGCGAAAGTGTTGAACCTTACGCAGAGCTCAACCAGCTTCAGGAAGTCGCGCGGAGGGGGGAATAGAAACTCGCATATGTCTCTGGTGACGATCCAGACGGCTTCAATTGCTTCTTCATTGGGAACATTAGTCAAGAGTGAGTCAACATCGAAACTAATGAGTTTCCTGTACTTGACGTTTACTTTCAGTAGTCTCTCCCTCAGGTCTGACGAGTTTTTGAATGGGACCCACTGATGCTGCCCATCATACCTAATAGTGGACAGGGAAGTACTCTAGCTAGTCTATGCGGGGCATTGCCTATTCTGGAAGTAAGGGGTCGCATTGTGATGTTTGGGTTATGCGTCTTTGGTGATCCTCATATAATTGAAGTCCTCGTGGTTTCTTCTAGTAGATGCAGGAGCTTTTTCCACTCTCCGTGCGTTTAAGGATCTTCCTCACTTCCTTTTTGAAATCCATTGCTATCTCTAATGCCTTATCAAGCATTGACTTTCACGTGGGTGTTTCGGTCTCCAAGTAGGTTAGTTATCATTTCTTTGTAATCCCTAGTGTTCATTATGACTACTTCGCATCCCTTTCCAGCTGGCATGATGCAAATGTCATTGTTTCGGCAGGATCTTGGAGAGCATTCAGGTATCTACGCGGAATTGCCCGTGGTTGTGACTCTGTTGCGGTATGAATTGCGAACGTCAATCTTTGTGTGAACCCAATTTCAACTGGATCTTCCTTGCGCTGGTTTCAAATGACATCATCAACTATGTTGGATCCATTCGTGCCGACGGCAAATGTGAGGCCCAGTGACTGGCCTCTCACGCATTCTCAACCAGCGTCGCAGCCTATCTAGCGGAGTAAGCACAAGCCTTGAGGGAAGAACTACAACTTCGCTGTTCATCAGGGAAAAGGAGACGACTCCTACGGGAAATGCTGGACGAGGTTATAGGAAACAGGACGCTCCACGAGGCACTGTTCAACAAAAAAGTATGCCATCATAGCGCCTGGAACAAAGTCGGCCAAGCAGCATAATGAGGTGTAAAAAAAAGCGTTTGACTATATTAAGAATGTGAAAGCGGTAATGACATTACAACGTGATGTCATGATGATGGGCAACTAAGCAAATATCATAACAAAAGATGCCATGAAGAGGAACTATCTCCTTCAGCTGTGGAGTTTAACAGACGCTGCTTTAGCAACTTCAAGAAACAAACTCTTAACAACTGATTGTTTAAATGTCATTATGAAATTAATCATCATCTAATGCTTTCATTTCTCCTGATTCAGACCTAATTCACTCGCACAAGTGTCCCCTGATGAATTGACCACCGCCTCCTTCTCTCTTCAATCAAGATCTCTTCTCCTTTCACATCTTTTTCACCAAGTCTTTATAGTCTGCCTCTTCATGCAGGTTCCTTTACATCATTGGCATCTTTCGCAACTACTTCTCTCTCGATGAGTATGATCCGATTTCAAACACGTTGTTGTTCGCCCAAGCGTTAAAAAACTTAACCTGAACCGAAACGAACTGGAAATGTACTGCTAACTCTCTCAATTCTAATTCATGGTTAAAGGCTAAGAAAAGCTGGTGTCATCCTGCAACTTTGATTACAACTCCTCTTTCAATCTTGATGAAATTTTGCTGTCTGGTTTCTATGCAGGACACATCACCTAATCATCTCTTTTACATATAAATTACTAACTCGTCTTGTGGCTGTTACTAGTAACCTTTCAATCCTTGAATTTCCAGATGTCTCGGCAGCATTTGATACTGTAGATCACGTTATTCTTCACCATCTTTGTGAATTCAAGGGTATCACTAGCACTGCACTTAGCTCATTTTGCTCATATTTATTAACTTATGCTCAGTTTGTTCACATCGAAAGCGATTTATCCTGGCTAGAGGAGATGTGTTATAGTGTTCTGCAGGGCTCGGTTCAAGGTCCAATCTTGTTTCCTATTTATCTCCATCATTATATTCATTTGCGTTGCTATTGGTTATTATTCCACGTGTAAGCTGATCGCACGCAAATCTATCTCTTCTTAGCCCTTAACTTGTTTGCTGAGAGTGAGTAATCTTCTATTCGCATAAAGTATCATTCCTCAATGGCTCTCGTACAGTTTTATGGAATTTCATCACTACGAAACTGATAAGTTACTGCCGAATACACAATTGTATAGCTCACCCTGAACTTATTGCTCATTTTCTTAACCTAGGTAACTATACGGTATCCTTACCTGAAAATATAGAAGTCTGTGTGTTGCATCCCATAATCAATTATCTCTCAAAGCTCACATAAATAATGGAAATCCTTTCACTGTAATCTTAGCTGGATTCGCTCCCACTTTGATCACAACAGTTTTATGGTTTTCTTTGATGTTTTCGTTACTTCTCATCTCAATTACTGTAGTTCACGTGTTACAATTATTCAGCCGCTTCCACTTATTCTAAACTTTACGGCCGATGATCTTCTCGACTGGGTACGTTTCTCTCAGCTAATCCCGCTGTTCCCTGAAATACCCTACTGATGATAAGACGAAGAATCGCTTTTAAGGATCTCCCTACCTCTTGTCGTCTCCACCTCATGGGTGATCATGCTTTCTCGATTTTTTTGCCTTCAACTTTTAAAATGAATGATCCACCTGCTGGAACATGACCTTGAAAAGCGCCATACCTAAAGGATATAATTATTATTAATAGTAGTTGTTGTAGTCATAGTATTAGTTGTAGTATCATTATGACGTGCAGTTCTGAACTCATTAAATATTACATCTTTTAACTATGTAGTCAGGAAATGTAAAGTATAATCCAAGGTTTCGTGATACAATGCCCAGAATTTTCCTCTTTCTTTAACTACATTTTTAGCCATTAATTTAATCATTGGCCACATCAATTTTAAGTGCAAATGAAGGAAGTAGTCGAATTTATGGAGAAACTATTAAAAAGTCTTACAATAATTCCAAACTGATAATTATGTACACATTCAGAACTACCAGGGTGTCTGGTTTGAAGTCTCTCTTAGTCGGTTTCTGGTATATTTCTCTCGTTCACTTTCCTGATAGATGTTTAGTGGCTTTAACGCCCTATTCCCATCGTCTATGGCAGTTGTTTCCATATCGGTGCAGGGTTTTTATTCTGACTTGATTTTCAAGTTTTCTTTTGAGATTTTCTGGGCGGACTTAAACACCTAGCACTAACAATAGTTACCAAGTAAGCACCTGCGTTGCCCGCTTATTAGATTTTTTTCTACCAAGATGGTCACAGACTGTAACGCTAAAGCTGTAGACCCTAGTCCTATTCTGATGTCACTAGACAAACTTCAAATGCCCCGCCCAAGGATAAGTCACTCTTAGAAGTCGGTAATTCTTTTCACTCGGATATCACCACAGCTCCATTAGTTTTTTCCCCTTACTACTTGAGTTATATCTTTCCGAGCACAAGTGTTTCCTAAAAACACTCTCTTACTAGACCTAATAGTATGCTTAAAATGAATAGGAGTTTTATTTCGCTTGCAGTTGGGGGTAGAAAGAGAAGTGTCTCATTAAAGTTGTCTCCAATCTTGCTATTTTCATCATCTGAAGTCCCCACTCCTTGCACCTACTCATCACCACTCTTTGACTATATCCAACTCCTCATATTCTACTTGGGCTAAGGAGTTGAGAGCACAAGTAGATGTCGTTCAGTCTCATTAGTGAGTTCTTCTTTGGTAGTGAGGGTTTTTATTTATGCTCTTGTATGTGTGTATACATGTATACATAACATGTATATGTATCTGATCGATTGCACTGATTCTTTCTGTTTCTGCATGAAGGTCTGTTGATGTTTTAGATATTGTGTTTGCACAGATATTTTGAGAAAGAGGCGAGCATAAGTCTTACATTCCATACACGGATAATAAACTGTCATAATAATCCATACATAGATCTGCCTGCACACCTTTATACTTTTACCTTAGTCCAGTTATTGCATTTCATCGCATATGGATCACATATACACATAAATATTCACCACAGAAGTTAAAAAATAAGAAATAAATAAAGGAGAATAGAGAGCGTACCTACTTCCCTTTTTACCCTTCTTCTTCATTCCTGCCACAATGAAAGGAGGGATTGGAATGAATCTCCCGGTTACTTTTTCGGCCCTCTTTAAATATAAAATAGCAGCACGAAGCAGATTACGGAATATTTTTGCATAAGAGTTGTTGAATAATGATTATAAGACATTCACATATTCAAACTGATGCCTTTAAAAAATGAAACCATTTTGAAAAAGCGAGAAAGGGAACGGTATGAAGAACTCTCTTGAATCTGCCAGATAGTTTATATTACATTTTTGCACAAGTGTACTCGATCAAGAAATGAAAGCATTAGATGATGATTAATTTCATAATGACAGTTACACAATCAGTTGTTAGGGTTTGTTTCTTGAAGTTGCCAAAGCAGCTGTTAAACTCCACAGCTGAAGGAGATAGTTCCTCTTCATGGCATCTTTTTGCTCGATTTCGGGAATGCAAATGTAATTTAGTTCTAACTCCAATTGACATGTTTCAATGTTTAATTTATCTTTTATGGTATATAACGAGAGAGGAATAGCCATTATAATTTTCAATAATATTTTTAACTTTTCTTCTATATTGTTTTGTTTTAGGTCATGAGAAGTGTAATGTAACACACAAAAATATCACCCTATGTGAGAGACGCGTTTCGATTATTGAGGTGAACCGTCATAAGATTCGCATTGTTTCTGTAGTGTCAGATAGAACTATCTATTTCAATATTTGTTCCCAGTATATTTGGATTTATTTTATTCTTGTATTTCTAATTTATCGCCCTTATGGGGGTCAGCAAGGGAAAGAAAGGAATAAAGAGAGCATAGACCAGGGGTGGGGAAACCTTTTTGTGCATAAAGGCCATCTTACAATTCATCATCACTCATAAAGGCCGCCTAGAAAAAAAATTTAAAGTTATTTTATCCCTTAAGTAATTTATTAGTAATCTAATAAAAAAGACAGTTTTATAGATATCGAAAGCATAATAATTTTAAATATTTTATTTAAGTAAGTACCTTGTATACAAGTAATATGTAAATGAAAAATATTGAAAACGTAGAATTTTCAAATATTTTATTTATGGAAGAAGTTTTCAAAATAATAAGTAAATGAATAATTCGAAAGCATTGACATTTTAAAATTATTTTAATTAAGAAAGAAGGTTCTTTGTATTCAAGGAACAAGTAAAGGAACAATAAACATATAAGCATATAAACATCGAGAATATAACATTTTCAAATATTCAATATACAGTAGGCAAGCATGTACATTTTTTATACAAATTAATGACTTCTTTGAGTTTTCTTCTTTTGAGAAAGCATTTTGATATCAGGCTCTAAAAAAGTGGTTCTTAGTCTCAATAGGTCCTCCAAATGCTCCTCTGTCAACTGTGTTTTCAGTGAATTCTTGGTTTGAGACAAGTACGAAGATGTGGATTCACAACAGTATGTTGAAGAAAAACAGGAAATCAGTCGTCGTTCATGTTCACGGAGACGAGAATATTCTACCGCGTTTTTCCAAATTTCGACGGGATTTTCTTTCTTGTCAAACAGAGATTTCAGGACATTATCCTCAGACATTTCAATAAGCTCCATTTGTAACTCTTCAGGAGCCTTTGATACATCAACTAAGTGAAGTTGTAAAGCAAGTTTCAGAGTGATGTTATGCTTTTCAAAATCATTGAATCTTTTATTGTATTCTTCTATCAATGTGTCTAAAACCGACTCATATTCTTCAAAATATCCATAAATATCTTCATTTTCACTCATTACCTTCGTAAGCTGGGGAAAGTGTTACTCTGAAAGTTTTGATTGAGCCAAAAGGGACTTGAAATACAACAGTTTCTTTCTAAATGCCTGAATATTTTGCCACATATCATAAATACATTAATTTCTGCCGTGCAATGAAATGTTTAACTCATTTTGTTTTGACATCACATCACTCAAAAAGGCAACATCTCTGTAAAGATTTGGATTTGATAAATCATAATACTTGTTGTTTTCTTTGAAAAGTCAATAATTTGCCTTCGTAAAGACAAAATTTGACCAATACTTTACCTTGCGACAACCAGCGTACTTTTGAGTGATATCTCAAATCTACACTAATTACTTCTTCATCCATCATCAGCATGTTTCGAAATTGACAATGCTTTAAGGCATTCACTTGAATATAGTTAACAATGCTTATAATCTTTGGCAAAGTGTCATTTAAAGTTACAGATTTTGCACATAGATTTTTCTCATGTAAAATACAATGAAAAGAAATCGGGAAAAATGGTTCTTGGGTTTCTCTCTTATGATGTCCAATAAATCTATCATTTTTATCCATCATAGCTGGGGCAGCATCAGTTCACACATTTACCAAATTAGTAAAATTTAGTCCTATTTTATGACATTGCTCTTTGAAGTTGTTAAAAATATCTATCCCCCGTGTCCTTCCTTTAAGGGTGTCTAAAGCAAGCAATTCTTCATATAATTGAAAATAATCTGTTATGGCACGAATAAAATGCAATAATTGTGCTGAATCACTGAAATCTTTTGTTTCATCTAAAGCTACTGAGTAATATATATTCTCTTTTTTTATTATATTTTTCAATTGTTCTGTTACATTGCAGGCCAATTCATATTATCGATCTGTGTTAGTCCTTCTTGAAAGAGGCACCTCATTATACTTATTAACTTTATTGGGATCTATACATCCTAGCACTTTTAAAATACATTCCTTTATGTGTTCTGAATCGCTGAATGGCTTAACTTTTTTCCCAAGCAAATATGCAACTTTATAGCTTGCTTCTGTCGTAGCATTCCCTAGATATAACACAGACTAGAAAAATTGTCTTTGCTTCTGTTTTTCATCTTTCAGTTTCTGCAGTGCTATCTTTTGAGGCTAATCCTCTCATTTGGCATATTTATTGTATTTATGAAGAGCATAGTGTTGTTGTGCATTGAATTTCTTAACTGTTACAATTGCAGTATCACAATGCAAGCAAGACATTTTGCCTCCAGTATTCACTAAAAAATATTGCAGTTCCCATTCTTCATTAAAGATCCTGTTTTCTTCTTTCAAAGTCCATTTTAACTTTTTTTACATAATTATTGGCCAAAACTAAATATTTATTCTGAAAAGAAATAAAAAAAGGTTAATAATGAATTAGTAAGGCTAGCCGCACACTGACCTAGACAAAACAGTCTTAGACAAGACGTCGATAAACCTGCATCCACAACATGTTATAATAATTATAATTATAATTATTATAACAACAACAACAATATAGATTAGTTATATTTTTTCTGTGATTAGTATTATTATTTATCATTACCTAATTGTTGCAGAAACTAACTCAGTCGGATAAAACAAGTCGGTATGAAGTAAACCACGACAACACAATTACTGAGTAGAGTACGTAGTAATTCGGAGTAGCACAGACCACAGTGAGGAGGCGGATGAGACAGGAACTCTTCCTGTATCAAACGTAAAGTCACTCACTCCCACTAGGCTAGTGTAGTTTACACGGAAACATTGCCTTTAAATAGCAGTTGCTTTAATTTTAGATTCACTGAATTTAAGAAAAATGCTTTCAATCTCTGGGAGTGATATCACTAAACACATAACTTTCCTTTTGTGTGTGTGTGTGTGTGTACATAATGATTTTAGACAAAATGTTCAATGTCATAAAAGAAATATATATCAAAAGGCCATAGAAGGCCGCACCTGATGGTCCAGAAGGCCGCAGGTTCCCCATCCCTGGAATAGACTATGATAAACTTAAAAGATATCCATTTATTTACTCATTTATATCGGATATAGAATAAGGAAACGACTCCTAGATATTTGAAGCAAATGAATAGTAATTTGTGAACTAAAAACGATTGGATGTTTACTATTGAACCTTCGGGATGCAGCCAAAGTTAGGTGCACCACTTCGTCCCCTCATTATCTGCTTCGTGTTATATAAACTAAAATGTCAAAAGTCATGGGATAGCAGTATATAAATGTATTAGTGGGCAACTCCCACTAATACAGTTGTGATATGACATCTTTTGTTTCAGTGTGGACACCGGCTGGGCTAGGGGGGAATAAGGTGACGTGAATTATCGGAGTTCGAACTGGTTATGGTATTAGGTGCCAGATGGATGACGCATTCCTTTTCTAAAACTGTGCACACATTCAACACCCCCTCGATCAGTAGTTTATGTGTGTACCGAAAAACCTCATGGGAGGCATAACTGCCTGCCATGGATTGCGCAGTGGTATACCACGGGTACTCAATGATCATGACCAGAAGCGTATGACTCCATGCTAACAAAAAAGTAATACTGGTTCAAATCACATCCACATTCAATGCAAGAGGCACCAGGCGCATATCTATTAAGTCATTGCAGCGATCTTTACCCTTATATAGTATTCCGAGCAGAAGAATGAGCGGAATGCTCCTGTTAGCAATACGACACGGGAGACTGCACTGCACCTAGCCTTGTAACTTCGCTAATTAGACCCTGTAGGTAGATAAACGGATGTTAAGTTTCCTATTTAGCGCATACTCAATCGGGCGATGGAACATAGGTGTTACTAAGGCAACGTACAGTAAGGTGGTGGTCCCATACTGGTGTGTAGGTTGTTCACCTGACATGAGTTGAGTCTCAGCATATAGTTAGACACTTTATTGAATGCTGCTTGCTATGTACATTGCTTGATGACCATTTCTAGCCAGTCTTAGACTTCATCCCCTCCAAAGTAGATTCGATATTCAAGCAGGATTTCCATCATGTCATCGGACTCAAGGTGACCATATTTTTTTCTGGGAGCATTCTGGAGAGTTGCGTCGGATGGTGTTTTGTGGTTGGTAAAGTAGCACAAAAGATGAACACATCCGGAAAAAGTAAATACTGGGTAAAAAATGTATATAACAGGAAAAACTGTTAAAAAATGCAACCTCGGATAACTACAGATGAAAATATATCATGCAATAATTCAGTAAAATGAAATAGCATTATAAGCAATATTTTTAAAAAGCTAATAAATGTTTAAATATTTGAAGGTAAAAGAAAAAACTAGGTAAAGGAGGTATGAAACAGAGAGAGAGAGAGAGGTGATTAATGGTACCTCAGTAAGCAACACATAAATTACATATATGAATACCAAGAAAATAAAAATATGATTATAAATCTATATGAGACAAATTAAGAAATAATAAAATACCACAGAATAAATGTTAATTTAAGCAGTTATAGCCATGGTTATGTTTATATATCAATGACGAAGCCTAAGTCTGAGAGCTAGGCTTCCAAGAATTTCCAACACTTTTTGTATGACCCTCTCCCGACGAGTCAGTTTCTTTTCCAAACCACCTCATGTCCCTAGGTATTGCAATATTATCCAATGTACATTCTGGTCTGTCTTTTTCCATTTTTGCACTCATTTTTCAAGTGAAGTTACCGCATATCATTAGGTGTACACAGACCAATTTGTCCTTTTCGTCTTTGTTATACTTTTTTTTCGTAAGCTGGCTGACTATTGTCGATGTGAAGTTGTGCGCCATTTTAATGCAATAGCTTCGGTGCGGTCGACTTGTTCTTTTTGTTAATGTCACTCTACTTAGTGTCGGAGCCATGTTGAAGAGATTCTTTCCTGTGATTCTCTTATGCATGAGTGAGTGAACAATGTTGTCTAGAATTCTGTCGCTTTGTTTCTTCTTGCAGTATACTGTCACCTGAATGGTTCCATCGGGTTTACTTAGAACTAAAAAGTCAAAGAATTGGAGCTTTGAATTTTTTTCTCATCCCCAGTGAATTGGATATTTTGCAGGACAATTTTTATATGCGTGAGAAACTAAGGTATTTTGGATTTGTTATTGATAACAAAAGTGTCGTCCACAAATCTCATCCACATTTTTGATACATGAGCGGAGTGGGAGCGTGAACTTAAAATCTCTTCATGACAATCTCTGCTATGACCAATTATGAGATTTAATGGGGCTTCCTTCCTTTTGTGCTACATTAAGTATGTGAAATTTAAACGAAAAATCCAAAAGATGCATATATTCGGTTTCGTTCAGACGGCTGGTTTTAAGAAATTATTGGCTGCTGTTTATGCTAAGAAAGACATTTTCCCGTAAGGTATCATTTGGATAGATGTAAATATGGAGGTGACAGTAAATGATACAAGTAACTCTTCATCCCGTTGATTCAGTCGTTAGATCCGTTTGATGAAAAGCATTATATTTTCAAGCCTCTGGAATAGGTGAGTGTTAACGGTCAGAATTGTTCCGCAAGCAATTTGGAGAGGCCGTACTTTACGATCTCTGAACTTCACAATCAGACGCAACGCTTAATTGCTCTTCTGGATATTTGTTTGGCAGTCCTTATAGGCATGGGATTACGACGTGTGTTGGTATTGCTATTTGATATTGGACATCACTACCCAGGTTATTATGTCAGAAATAGTAAATGGACATCGTTGTACAAAAACTGATCAAGAATTAAACTTAGCAGAAGATGTGACTAAAATTCATATTTATGTCACGAGTAGTGTAGCAAACTCGAGCGCTGGGCCATGATCAGTGGAAACTAATTGGAGGAAATCTTTGCTATCAGTTGGGTGAAACCGGCTGAAGAAAGCACAAGTGCTTTCATATTTCATGCAGAGATATTAATTTAAATGACATTGGTGTCTTACGTCCCTGTTCGCTACATACTTGTGTAGATGCAGTATATTTCAGAACTGACCAAATTCTTATAAAAATGAGCAAAACTTTACACGTGTATGTATATACCGTCGCCTTTATCCTTAAGTTTATAATGTATAGGTGTGTCTAAGGGAAGAATAAACGATAAATGTTCAAAGTTCGTAACAATTTTCGAATTTGGCAAAATAATGTTTGAAAATTTCATAATTTTATGTTCTTGGTTAAACTTTTCTCTCAATCAAATATGGCTTCCTGAAGCGACATAACATAATTCGCCAATTCAAATGGGCAAATAAAATGTTCCATTTTCTTTAGATGACAACCAATAGGGAACGAGCTGCTAATAGGGGCTTCCAGTGCCTTATAAATTAGTTTTATTCTCAATTTCTGATCTCCTTTGGAATTTTTAGGAGTGTTGCCATTTTTTGCCTTGGATGAAGTATTTAATATTGTTTCCAGATACGGGATATTGAGAGGCGAATTTTCTCTATCTTCTTTATTTGAATGCGGAGATCTTTTCTATTTTTTGTAGTTTTTCTTATTTAATGGGTTTACTTAGAGACTTATCAATTAAAAAAATGTAGGAATATTTTCCTTAAGGTCTTAAACAAAGCCATGTGGGCTTGTTAATTATGTTAGTAGCTTTGCCACCAAAGTCTTCACTCTCAATCATTCCTCATTATTTCGTTGATTTTTCTTCATTTTTTCTCTCCTCTTTTCCCTTTTTGTATTTAAACTTCTTCCATTAAATAACAAAAATACTTAATTTTTAATAATAAAGAAAAACTTGTAATTCAGACTGCTAATTCTTGCAGAATTGTGGAGAGTCGTGTAAATTGGGATATGGAAAAGGCTGTTTGTAGCGATCGAGTGGAAACTAGGAGAAGGGGTGTAACCTGTTTATCTGCTTTATTTTACGCTGATTTTAGGATCATTGGGGAGCAGCCTGTTAGTTTGCGGTAATATTAGCCTGATGTCGTTATTTTCTTGTGATTTTTCCTCTTTTGTTTGGACTCGGGGTTTTCATTCTATCGTGGTTACATTTTAACTAATTGGCCCCATTTTATTTTCGTTCTGTGGTTAGTATAGTAATGAGTAGCCACCTACACACTACATCTGGCACACCTGAGGGGGTCACAGTTCATACAAACTTCATCCTTCCTCTTCGATTCTTTGTCATTCTTAATTCGTTTTTTGCGTCAATATTGGCTTCTTTCGTTGGCCATCTCCACTCTTTTTTGGCTTCTTAAAACCACTTTTCCCGAATCTGCCAGCGCTTATTCGCCTCGTTTACGTCATTTGCTCCCCTTCTATGCTCTTTTGGACCATTCTCTTGACCGCTTTCTTTCGACAAAAAGGCCGTCGCCTTCTCTCTTTGGTGATCTTTGTATGGCACTGGTAAAGGAAAACTTGTAACTTGTAAACTTGAACTACCAGTCGGAAAAATTTGGCTCTCACAATCACTTTAATATTGTCTTAATGGCGCGGAATAAAAGTCCAGAGACGGCGGCTTCTAAGAAAGGGAGGAGGAAGGGGGGTGGGGGCAAATTGAAAGGAATAATCGTTGAAGAACGAACCTAAAGGAGTTGCCATGGTAAGAGAAAAGAAATGTCTTTTAAGATTGTAAAGAGATGGAAAAGTGAAGGGTGAAGAGGAGGGGGTTAAGGGGAAAGGCTGGTGGTGGTAACTCTCTACACCCTTACCTCTCTCAAATCTTTGCCCCCCCCCCTCCTCCCCGTCCCTCCAGAAGCCAGAAGACCTATACAGCTTCGTACAGGAAAGATGCGCTTTTCCTGGTTCTCGTACTAAAGTAACCTTCTCAATTTGTTAATCGAGCCATATATTGAAGAGCCTTTCCCCTCCACCTCCATCTTTCTCTCCTTTAGCTACTTCTATTTATCCCTTCCCCCTGCCCACATCGGAAAATCCCCCGGTGGTGTTTTGTCTGTTTAAGACTTCGTCCTCTCCGTCCGTCCTTCACATGGACTAAAGTTTGTAATTACATGTGCAATATGCACATTTTAGGGAAGGGAGCCCTAATAAACGTAATTTAAGGTTTGCAATATTTTAGCATTTATGGATAGAAAAGGAAGTTTTGTGTAATCCAAAGAGGAATAAAAATATGGTTTAAAGATTCGCTATTTAATTATTTAATGAGTTCAAAAGTATTTTTATTTTAAAATTATTAAACCCAATATAAATTTCCCATTTTATATTTATAATTCGGCTTTGTGAGGTTCGCACATTTGGGGTTCCTGATGAGGAGGCAAGAGGATATGAGGTTCATCAACTTCAATCCCACCTTCAATTCTCTATCGACCTAATCTATATTTCAAAATTTTACAAATCAATCTCTTCCTTAAATCACCATAAACAACAATATTTTTCCATTTTTTATATAACTCAATCTCTTACACACATTCTCATAACCTCGATATTTTCCATGATTCTTGTTAATTAAAGCTTTTTAGCACATCTCTATAAATTCAAACATTTTCATAAATCGTTATCAACCTAAATCGTTGTGAGAAATCTAATCAATTTAAAAACTTTTTTACAAATCTCATCAATCTGAATCTTTATCATAAACCCTATCTACTTAAAACTTCTTCAGAAATTCTTATCCATCAAAACTCTGTAATAAATTCTCATCAACCTTAATCTTTTTTACAAATCCTCATTGATATGAATCTTTTTCACAAATCATCATTGATCTGGATCTTTTTACAAATCCTCATTGACCTCAATCATTTTTTACCATTCTTCATTAACCTTAAACTTTTTTTAAAAACTGTCATCAGCTTCATTCTTTTTTACAAATCCCCATTAACCTTAATCTTTTTCCTCAATTATTACTAAACCTTAAAGACTTTCCCGTTCCAACATTCTGCTACTTTTTCACCAATACCGTTTTTGCGCCCCACTTTTCTCTTATAATCTAACCCCAATTTAACACTATAAAGAACTATTTTTCCCCCAAATCATTTAACCCCAAAACTTTTTTATTATCCTCTCCCACAAAAGAATTCCCTCTAAATTGCCTATCCCTCAAAATGCCCATCTGGAGGTAGACGGGTAAAGGTAAGGGCTAAATAACCTCATCGTGAAGAAGAAATAAAGCAAGTGGCTGCTCTGCAAGATACTGACGTTAAAGCAAAGATTTGCATACGAACGAATCTCGTATTCATCTTCGCTTTCTCAACGATCGCCTTCCCTTTTTCCGCATGGTCGAGTAATCGGGGCGCGCGCGTAAGCATGGAAAGAAGGGTGGAGTAAAGCAGTTGTGAAGGAAATGGATGGAAGGTAAGTGAGAGAGAAATACTCGAATGCCTTAACATAAGTCGTAACAGGTTGGCGTATAAAAGCTATTCTTGTAGGGTTTTTAAATTTTCGATGTTTTGTTCCGTTTTCAAATTATTGTTCTAAAGTTTGATCATAGAGATCCAACTATCCCTCTCGCTATTCTTACTAAAGATCCTCCCTTTGGTGGCTTGTCTATTTAAAACTTCAATTTATAAGGTAAATATAGCTGCCCTTGAATGAACTATATAGCCATTGTGAATCCGACTATCTAGAGCTCTTCATTTGGTATAGAGCTGTTATTCCCAACCTCTTTCCGCTCTAGATGGATGCTCATTGTCAAAAGTATATTCTAGGATCTAACTCCTACACCCCACCAAAGGTTTTCAAGGCCGTACCAGTTGGTCTTACGCCCCACTTTGGAAATCAGGTGTATAGAAGATATATAGCCTACATCGCCTGACCGGAGACTTTTAAACGCGCTCGGGCAAAATATTTTATGGCTCTTAATATTATTCCTTGCGTCAATTGTGTAGTTGATAACAACTTAGTACCAAATCAAGGCGGCCCAAACTAAATCAGCTAACTCGCACTAGGGGACATCATTCTTGTGAATTAGGCGTATTTCTCTAGTGAAGCTCTCTCAGTTCCTCTCTTTCTCTATTTTCCACTTCCCTCCCGGTCGTCCTTTCACTCTTTGTATCTTGACAGGCCTCAACCGAACAATATTGGTAAAATATATTTACATTGTGTTGGAAATCCAACTAATTGACATTTTTGTCACCTTGAGTTATCGCATCGATATTTAACGTGAACTAAAGGATAGCTAAATATACACATAAAGAATGTCTGAATGTGCGTCTGAAATCTTCGATAAACATCTATTTCGTTTATTTATTTATTTGAATCATATACGCCATAGATTTCCATTTTACTAAAGAATTTTAATAAAAAACGATCAAAGAATAATTGGCAACCTAGCTAGGAGAGATCATGTTCGATTACATCATGTCATGGATGTGGGCCTGTCATACAGATATTTAAATACTCTACCCTAAACGAATACAAACATAACTATAAATAAAGTAAAACTTCATTGAATATGGTTAATCACAAGAATGCGGTACTATTCCTGTCGCATTAGCGGTTAGCGATAATTACTGTAGCGACTCATGGTTTAAACCACACATTAAACTGTGTCTTCCCTCTAAGAAACGCCATCAGGAAAATGCGAATGTAAAATTGGTGGTAATCCCCCGTACATATGACCCCAAACTATCTTACTCTGCATCGGGAACCCCGAGCCAAGCAAGTGACTCTATCCAACTGGCCAATCTTGCTGAGCCTGGACAAGGAGCTTTCCCAGGCATGCGGGATGTAATGTTAAGTTAGCTAGTTATTGTTATGGTAACCGCATATGACCACTCTGTATGTTACCGTTCATCTGACCATAATTTCACTTACATATTTCTCTGGCTGTCGAATTTCACAACGCACATAAAGGTACATGACCGAGTGTCTTCGTGTTCATGTTTTTTGTGATAATTAAGACAATTTTTATAGTTGTTTTACACTTTGGTTTCTATCATGCGTTAGATAGTTCTCCGACTAAACTTCCGAATGCTTAAAATCCTGGGATTAATGTTCTATGTTGAATATTATGGTGATTAACGCTATTTTTTCCTAATTACTGTACAAGCATGCTTAGTAAATTTAATCAACGCTATGAATTATTCATATTAGCCAGTAATTTTTCATTTTTATTAAGCTTCTTTGGTAATAATGATAAATAAAATTAGATCATTCTAATTTACCGCACTTGGCAATTATGCTTAACTATTATTAATAAAAATACTTATATAAAATTCAATTTATCGCATTAAAATACATATATATATATATATATATATATATATATATATATATATATATATATATATATATATACCATATATATATATACATTGTCAATTACACTTCGAAGCTTAACAGTTTTTTCCCTGTGGGGAAACACTGTTAAGCTTCGACGTAGATATGTAGCTTGTTCATCAAAGTCTCGGTTGATGAAGCGCTTGATGATTTATTAGAGATTTATTCCTAATCTAGATATCAACCTACCTATAACTCTCACATAACTTATTAAATTTGTTCGCTTATGTGTGACTGAAAATCCGTTTTCCGCTGAAGATAGGTTTTCCCGCCAAATATATGGCCTAAGCATGGGGAATCCTCTTTTTCTTATTCATGCAATCTTTTTATGGAAAAATACGAAACGTCCCTTCTTCCCAGAATACATTCCCAACCTCTTAGAAAGGTTCTGATATGAAGACGATATCCTATTGCATGGCGCTTAGATAACAAGAATTTGAATTAATTTTTTCACAACTTGAACTCATTACATCCATCAATCAAATTCAAAGTAGAATGGGAACAGAATTTTGTTTACCGTTTCTAGATGTAAAACTCAACCGTTTAAATAATCGGATACAATGCTCTGTCTATTGTAGACCTACCAATTTAATTGCATAAATTCATTTCTTTTCATTGCATGACAAATTTGTGAAGATATCCGTTCTTTCTTCCCTATTCCTCCGAACATGTGACCTAATTTTCATTGTAAAAAATCCTAGATTGGTGAGTCGAATCACTTTAGTAAGATGATTAAAGAACCCGGTGCAAATATCAGGAGAGGCTCACTTTCCTCCTGCCTTTTCTTCCATATACAAAGTTATGACCATAGAATCAAATCTAACCAAGCCAAAATTATTTATAAATCCAAAAATTATAAAGAAAGGAGGATTTTTGAATCGATTGTTATTAGCAAGGTTGATAAATTTAATATTTCTGGAGGACAATATATATTTAACAAATATATCTCGAACAATGTTGCCCAATCCATTTATAAGGCGCCAGAATCGGTCATTCCCAGGATTAGAAGTGGCCTCCTCAACCATACACATATTTATATCTTTCATTATATTTCCATTGTTTTCATTTTGATTAGTCTGATTTTCAACCTTTATATACTGGAGTCTTAAATTATACCTTTCATTATACAGTTGATAATGGCGAAAGCAGAAACTGGTTCTGTTCGTAAAAAAATCAGAGTCATAAATTTTTATTATTTCTTTCATATATATATATATGAGAAAATAATAGTAAACCACAATATTTGAATCAAAATTTATTTATAACAGAACTAGTTTCAGCAAAGTTATAATTGATGCCATTATCGACTGAGTAATGAAAAAGCAAAGCAATGAGCTCATTATATATAAGGCGAAGAAAATACTAAACAAAATGAAAACGCAGGAAACAAGCTGGAAAAACATAACTATTTGGGTGGATTCAGCGGAATTTACTATCTCCGAGAACAATTGCTTCCGGGGGTTTATAAATACGATTGGCAACTTTATTAGAGATATATTTGTTTTTCATCCGAAGGGAAATACAAATTTAACAAATATATAAAGTCGCCAATACCTTTGTATTTGGGAATATACAGCGGCAAGCTATATATACAGGGTGTTCAGGATAAATTTGACGGTTTGCATACCCGAAAAAGCTGCAATATCTCATCCAAAAATATATGGATTTTAAAAGTTCAAAAATATCAACTAGTTTCAGGCTGAAAGATAACAGTTTGTTCAAAATAGCCGCCCTAAGCCTTTACCGGGGCCTCAAGACGGATCAGAATCTGTTCGCATTAGTTCCTCACTGTGTCCCTGAAAAAATCTTAGAACAACTCCTTCATCTTGGTCACCAGCTCGTTCTCGATAAACTAGGCAGAGCGGTTAGTCTCCTTTTCAACTCTTCCTACACATAGTAATCTATGTGATTAAAATACTGGTAATTAGAAGGCCAGAAAGTGGCACAAGTAAGGTCATAGAAATTTTCCGACAACCACTTCTGACCCTTTCTAGAAGCGTGTCCTTCCAGCAGGAACCTTCTCTAGCCCGGATGTGCCCACATTCTCCAGCAGTTCTATATAGCCATCTGAATTGTATCTAAGCTCCTGCTCAAAGATTTAGGGGCAACAGGATGTTATCCTGACTGAAGACACTCAAAAGCTATCACAATTTGAGGAATTTGGACTTCATGATACATGGAACGTCGCATGGATTGTAAGCAAGCCACCTGTTGTTCACTGTTGCGCAACTGGTAGTGGAAGAAATTCTTTTCGTCTGAAATGAATCAGATTGTTCCTTGCTCAAGAAGATACTTTAGTTTGTTCAAGAGTTTCTTTGACTCCGTCAAGCAGTTCTCCTTGCCCTCGACTGTCAGAATTTTTTCCTTGCGCCTATTGTACGAGACGAAGCGAAGGTATCATTTAGAGATAAGTTCATTGTTGCAACTACTACACACATCTATGTCACCAAAGCATGGAATTTCATGTTCGGGTCTTCCATCACATTCTCATGCAGTTATTTGGTGAATCCTTAAGTGCGGATGCAGTAATAAAGCCTGTTGTGTCCCTTTTCTGCAGGCTACAGCTTCGTAGTCTCATTTGCAGCTATCCTTATCACGTCTAACATCCTTTAAAGTTTTGACAGAGCTTTGAGCCCTTCTCATTACGTCGAATTTTGATACCCGGTTCGATTTTTTAATAAATGCAGATAGCATTTATTTCTGATATTCAGATGCCTTCTAGTCTTTCATGTTAGCAAACTTTTTCTCAACTAAAACTTTACTCTGTATGCTCTCCAACGCCTTTGTCTTTTTTCTTTTTACTGATACGCAAACTCGTTCATGAAAAGAGGAGACATTATATATCGTCAGATTTAGCACGAAACCCATATATATATATATATATATATATATATATATATATATATATATATATATATATATATATATATATATATGAGTCCATTAAACCATATTGCAAGAGAAAACGTAATAATTTTTCCTTGCAGTAATATTTTCATTACTTTTTTTCGAAAAAATCCGTGCAGAGAAGAGATTCGAACAAGGCGCGGACTGAGGCAGCGAGCACCGCTTTGATCACAGTTAAAAGTATGCCGTTAGTAGACTTTGGTTCTCTGCGTAGCATAGTGTACTAAGAGCATCCTTTAAACTGTGATCAAAGCAGTGCTCGCTGCCTCAGTGTGCATGGTTTGAATCGCTTCCCTGCACGGATTTTTTCGAAAAAAAGTAATAAAAATATTACTGCAAGGAAAAATTATTCCGTTTTCTCATTCAATGTGGTTTAATGGATGCATTTTCATGATTCTCCCACGCTACTTTGAGATATATATATATATATATATATATATATATATATATATATATATATATATATATGTATATATATATATATATATACATATATATATATATATATATATATATATATATATATATATATATATATATATATATATATATATATGAAACACTCACAAAGTATCACGTGAGGGTAGCAAATGAATGCAATGTCCCGCAGGAAAAAATGAAAAGGTGTTTCCAAGTACTTTCGAACTTTATTAAGTTCCTTATCAAGGAACCTAATAAAGTTCGAAAGTACTTGGAAGCACCTCTTCATTTTTTCCTGTGGGACATTGCATTCATATATATATATATATATATATATATATTGCGAGAGAAGGGGTTTATGCGTGGTTGTGGCAGGGGTCACTAGTTCCAAATTGGAACCAATATTTCATCTCTGCTACATGAATCCAAGTTTGCGATTCGAGTTCGTTTGACGGTTCCAAAAATAAGATAGTATTTGGATTTACCAACAAGTTGATAATAAATAACTTGACGGATGGGAAGACTTGTGAATCCCATTAACCGAGGTGGATGGAGCGCAAGGTAAAGACGGATTGATTTGATCAGCTGCATGGATGATGGGAGTCTGTATTTAATGTCCGATTGTTTTATATGTGGAGAAAAGCTGGGCGTGACCAATGTGGTTTATGGGGAGGAGCTTTGTCGGAATTGAATGCTCGTTGATATGTGTTTAAGAGAGAGAGAGAGAGAGAGAGAGAGAGAGAACAGAGGTTGTCTCTCAAAGGAATATTATGGATAGATGGTGAGAAAAGGAATGTTTAAAGGATTTTGTTTAGCAGATTGGCGTTAATAAACAAATAAAACGAAATGGATAAATAACAGCTATGTGGAAACGAAGGTTGTTGTGACCAAAAGAAGGAAACGTTACCAAAAGCAAACAAAATCAATCGTCGGGGTTCGGTCGGAAACCGTGTACAAGAGTGTGTGCAACTTTTGTATAAATGGATCACCATATATATATATATATATATATATATATATATATATATATATATATATATATATATATTAGGGTGGTCCAAAAATTGAAAATATTTAACTCCATTGTGCTAATTTTAATTTTATTACACTTCACGAAAAGTAATTACACGTAAAACTTCGTCTCGCTATTTTATCATTTGGTTGTCGCCCCACTTTTCACTTTTACTTAGTAAGTTTGGTTTCTGGTAAGGTTGGTAAGGGTGTCGTATGAAAAGGGGGGCGCCATATAAATATCATTGTATTATGATTAAATCTTTCACACAAGGAGAGGAATACAACACGAAAATAACCAGTGGTGTGGAGAAAGGTTCAGTGCACTTTGAAATTTAACCCTGTTTTTTGGACCAGCCTAATATATATATATTCACTTTTATATAATTACATATCCATATGCCAATTACCTATACGCTTTATGGATTTTCTCTTGTTATATTATACCTTGGTTTTATTTTAATTGTTTATTAAAGAACATTAAAACTTCAAGGGAAAACGTTTATAAGTATTGGAAACTATAGAATGTGTACCTGCAAAGGCTGCCCATAAAATTTCAAATTACTTTTAAACTCTTCCTTCTTACATTTAACATCTTAGACACCAATACTCCTCATTAGCTCCCTTCAACACTTTCAGTGTCAAGACTACAAAGAACCTTCACTCGAGAAGTGCTCTTTCGCCCTCGATCCCTCGCACTTGTCTTTGCTCCATGGGTGATCTTGCCTTCTCTGAAGATGATCTTAAGCTGCGTAAGGGTATGCATGTTGGGATACGCTCCTCTTCCTCGTCTGGTGCTTTCAATTGGGCTCTGAAAAACTAATTCTCTGTCAGACCTTTTCCTGGTTGATGGATTGTTTCAAGGTTTTAAAGGGCGCCATATTAAACATTTATTATTATTATTATTTGTCCACTTATTTCTATTGCTGAAATTAATAACTACATCATCTATACCTTATTTAACTCATTTTGCTAGTTTTATATGCCATTATTACAATTTTACTATATATATATATATTTTATTAGACCATTATTACTAGTGTTTGCAGATAGTACAATTTAGTCTTATATTCTTTAATTGTGCACTTTTAAATATTATTGAAAATAAAGGTTAAAAAAACTTACATTTTACCTCGGTGTATTTCGTTGCTATTGGATTTTTAACATCTCTGTAAACAGTTTCATGTCGGTTATTAACGCTTCTTTGCACTTTTTAATATAGCTTAAACCTATTGACATTTTTAATTCGGACTTGCGCGGCTCTTTTTATCACTTCAAACTATTATTTTATACATGCTACTTTATGTTCTCTCTGTTTATTGGACGTTATAGCCTTCATTTGATGTCGGGGATGTGAAGTGTTTGAGGCCTATATACTAGGGCGGGTCATACTCTAGAATTTTATGAAACTGCTAATGAGGGGTATTCAAATGATAAATATTGGTGAAATGAACATACTTTTGGCAGAAGAGTTAAATTCTGATTGATCTAACCTACATCAATTTTAAGTTAAAGTATTGTTAGTTCTGGGTCATTTACTATATTTTACTATTATTTTAGTTACCTATAAAAGATAAAACTTACCGTTTTCTATCATCAATATATTTATGTAGTCTGAAAGATATTTGTCTATAAAAATGTAAAAATGTATTAGCGAGACATAAGAAGTAGGAAACCTATTAAAAATCACCCTTAATTTATTTTTGTCTCACTCTAAAATTGCAAGTACTCAGTACTCATTACTCAGTGGAAGGCAATAAATATTCCAGTAGTGTTGCCAGTTCTGGTAACTATTGTAACTGGTAACTGTTTATAGAGCATTTACATTTTATTTTAATGCTAGTAAAGGCTGTGGATCATTTTAGAATAACATATAATTATTTGGTAGAGATTATTTCTTAGTCTAATGCAATCTTTTCATTTGCATAAATACCTGCGATTAGTGTGACGATGGCGAAAATCCAGGCAAGGCCCAAATCAAGTTCTCATCTGACTAATTTTGTTGGGACTGGGCAAGAGATGATGGTGTCTGTGTTACCAAAAATAAGAGATATTTTGAGGTAAGGTATCTAGATACATGAGGGAGTAAAGTGAAGATGACCGAAGAAATTATAAAGTGGACCAGCTGATAAAAGACATGTATTAGGGCTTGATTAATCAGTTGACCAAAGCTTATGCTGTCTTCAAAACTAGATATTTATTTGATATATTGACATGCAAATGTCAAATTTCTAGTTGTGGGGAAATAGGTTGTAAAGGCTGTGAGACTGAAACTCACATTAACTGCTGTTGTAGTAAAGAGAAAAAAATACCTACTAGGGAACTGGCCTTTATTAAAGGATAAAAGAAGAAGGTTGGAAATAAAGGTACCTTTCAAATTGGAGGTCCTGATATTCCAGAACATAATAAACAATTAAGAGCTGCAGAAAGGATAGCAGAAAGAAAGAGACAAAGTAAGGAGGAAAGCGCTGTTTTATCAGGAAAAGCAGCAAGAAAAGAAATCGAGCATTTTTGGCAGAAGGTGAAGATCTGGAGGCAGAAAATTCTGATGGTGACTACTCTTTGGGTGATGAAGTAACTTTTGAAGCTGTCCAAGAGCCGGAATCTTCCCCCAGGAATAGAAAGAATTATGATAAAATTCTAAATATTGCTCTTGCTAGTATAAGGTATGGTGTCGGATTGAGATCAACTGCAGCTATAGCAACAGTAGCTTTAATGGATGCTGGATTCATTACTGAGGAAGATATAAGTAAAGTGTCAAATTTTATGATGGAGGCAGAGGGAAGTGAAAAATTGTTTCCAGCAAAAACAAAAAAGGAACATTACACTGTCATTAGTGAGTCTGGGAGTAATTACCTTTTCCACTTGGTCCTAGAAAAGGCTACAAAAGAAGAATCACATGCAGAGAAGATCGCTAAGGCTATGTTTGGATGGCTGAGGGAAAGGGGTTTGAATAAAAGCTTAATGGCCATTGGAGGAGACTCCACGAGTATAAACACAGGTGTAAATGCTGGATAATGCGAAAAATGGAGCTCCATTTGGGCAGAAAGCTTGGTTGGTTGGTCTGTAACCAGTACACTGGGGAACTTTCTTTCCGTCATCTAATTATCAACCTGGATGGCCCAACACTATTTGACCAATAGAAAAGCTCCTTAACTATGTTACTGACTTGTATATCAACCCAAATTTCACTCAAATATCTTTAGATCCTCCTCTTACAGAGATACCTCAGGAAGTGTTGCAAGATCTTTCCACTGACCAACACTACGGCTATAGAATTGTATCGGCAATCAGAGATGAAGTGCTTCCTACAAAGCTTTCTCTATTGGAAATTGGACCAGTAAACCACAGTCGCTGGCTGACCACAGCTAACAGACTTATTCGCCTGTAGGTGTCAAAGCATGAGCTCAAAGGAAAAGCCTTTAGGAATCTACGACTGATTGTTGAGTTCATCATTGGTGTATATTACCCATGCTGGTTTAACGTTAAGATTAAGCACTCTTGGACTGAGGGACCTAGGCACATTCTTTACCAACTTCATGGCCTTAAGTCTCAGAGGAAGAAGGTGTTGGATATTGTTTTGCCAACTGTTAAGAAATCAGCTCGGTATGCATACAGTGAAGCCATCCTCCAAACCCTCTATGCTCTGAAGATCAGGCGGAGATAACTGAAGAGTGAACAGAATCCAAACCATCAGGAGAGAATAGGACCTAGATACTCAACTAGGAGACTCCTTTATAAGGCTTAGAAGGACACCAGACATCAATTGTGATGCTACTAGGATTGGAGATCTGATCAATTGGTCAAAGGATGTCTCTGAGCCACCTCTCACTTGCTCTTTAAGTACTTCTGAATTGAAAACTTCATTGACTTTCCTATGAAAGTACCTGACTGGCCTTGTCACACACAGAGCATTGATATACTTGTAATAATGGTGACTAAGGCTTCTTCCAAGTATTTCTCACATGAAAAGATGGATGGAGGAATCATGGCACAAGAGACAAGTAGACGTCTGATGTCTAGGAAGGAGTGAAAGCAAGATTTGTGTGCTCTGGTGAAGGTTAACTTTTGAATATGACCCAAAGTGACCCAGGCAGCTATATGAGGAGCTTTGCATGCACTTTTCTCACTCAATAAACATGTAAATTTGAGGTTACTTTGTGTTTGTATGTACTTTGATTTAATAAAAATTGGTTACATAAACTCGTGACCGAAGGAAAAAATTTACTTCTATTTAAATGAAAATTTATCTAGGTAGGAGCAATTGTATAACAAAATAAAGTTATTTTTAAAAATCTACACCGGAAAATCTATCATTTAAGCACCCCTCATCAAAGGATTTAATGAAAATATATGGTTGCCCCAAAGTATGACCCGCCCTACCCATATGTTCTCCTTTAAACAGATAGCTCGTTCCTACAATGGCCGGTTCCAACGTTAGTTGTACTTCCTCCTTCTGTGACTTCTTTTGTGAGTGATTTCCGATGAATTCCTTGGTGACATCTTTTTTCTAGTATATGTTTGCTGTTTTTCTTCCTCTTTTTTACTGCCTTCATCTTATGCTGTTACATTTTTGTCCGCTAACTTGTTTATTAGGAGAATTTTATTATTTCCTCTGATGGTGGATTTGAAGGGAACCAAAACCAAAACTTCTTTTGAATCCGTATTCTTATAGTAAGTTGTTGACGATTTATTGGAAAGTTACACGATCTGCTAAAATAGACATATGCGCATAGAGTATGTGTCATTATTTCTTTGTTTTGCGTGCAATTAGTAGCTTGGGTGTGTGTAATATCTGGGTCGGGTGGGACATCGTAGCTTCTGCTTCCGCGTATGTGCTCTTGATTTCTTTCTTGGGTGTTATTTTAATTTTGTATTTAGTGCTTCCTTGATCTATGATCATCTCTACAATTTACACACTTTTGGTTTCTGCTTTCGCAACTTTTCCATTCGCCCCCGAGGCCGGCATAATTCGAGCACACTTGTTCTGTGTGAGAGACTATCTGCTGGGGTACCTGTATAACGCGTGGCACCTGCAGCAAATATCCAGAGGGATGTCCTCTTATCCGTCAATTTTGTCAGGTGCTAGTCTTAGCTAGAATCTTAAGAGCCGCTGAGCTTTTGTTTTCATAGCCATTACCGTCTCCTAAACGATGCTATTATTCTTCACAAACATATCCACTTTACTTATTTTGGGCCCCAATGCTTTGCTGGACTTTTTTCTTCGGGGCATTTTAGGAGAAAATTGGGTCAAGTCTGCGAAAAATGATTGTACGTTGGACCAGGATTTTGTAAGGTGTGTTTACTTCAAGGTTGATATTGTGAACTTTTCTTTCGCCCTCTCCGAAACCAGGCTGTCATTCTTTTGTGATTCTATAGCTATGAGTCATGGGTAGCTTTCACCTTAAGTGAAAGAGCTAGAGGACTCGCTCGGAGTTGATGAAATGAGTATTTAGATTAGGGGTCGACCTTTTGATCAGGAGAGACTCAAAGATTTTTAGGTTGCAAAATTGCGTTTCTTCTAAGAGTGGTAGTGTTTTCGACTAGCATTTTTCTCCTGACTTGCTGGATGTATTGTTTACTGTTAAAATCTGAATTCACAAGTTAGAACATTTCTAAATGAAATAAGTGAAGGCGAAAAACACTCTGGTATTCAATAAAATATATAAAAGAGAAGCTGCTCCCATCGTATACTGAGATATATACATAGAGTGTATGTGTGTATATATACAAGAGGAGAAACAACGACAGATATGTGGGTTGGGATACCGACTACCACAAGTTTTTCGCTATTTTTTTATCTGTTTTCCATAGTACAAGAAAGATAATTATATTCGATGTGAATGAGAAAGAGTAATGTTGATTAGAAGAAATCTCAAAGCGAGGAGAGCTAACAGAGACAAATAATGTTTTAATTAAAAAATTGGAATACCCTGGCACAGTCAAGATAGATTGGGTGACGCAAAAATAAGTTGAGAATGGTGCCTAGTGGCTTCCTGGTCGGGCACCTGACCGACAATTGGGAGACCCAGGTTTGACTCCTGGCAAGGATAAATATTGTTTTTTTTAAGCGTTATTTTTGTTTATTTTTACTCTCCTTGCTTTTGTATTTTTCCAATGTCCCTTACTTGCCTTTAACTCCGGTTTCTTGTCTCACGCGTCCATTCACATTCAATATATTTCTCTTTCATGTACTATTTATATGATGGAGAAATCACAATTTGTACATAGATGACAGGGAAGATGCTCAATAACACTTAGAAATAAGTGAATGCTGATTCACAAGCGCTTTACTCTTTTATAAGACCAAACAAGGTTCAAACACTAAGAAAGGATGACAAGAGCGAGATGGCAAATTTTCTAAAATAATATAAATACTTTTACTCGTCACTGAAAGTGAAAAATGGGTGGGGTTCAAACCTATGTCATCGAACAACTTTCGCTTATCAGGCCGCTGCTCTAGTAAATAAGCTACAGACTAAGCCAAAAAAAATTGATGTTTAGAGACGGGTTATATGCTTAGCACTCTAAGTAGGTTCCCATAGATTGTGAAGAAGAAGCGTTAGTAGGAGAGTCCCACCGGCTTCATAATAAACTGAAAATCACAATACACATGTGGCACAGTAGATACTCAATGACCCTTAGGAATAAGGAAAGACTGATTGATACCGGCTTTCGTATGTTTATTAGTTCAAATAAGGATCAAACCTAGCTTAAGAAAGAAATAAGAGAGAAAGGATCATTTGGGTTTGGTGCACGTTCCCTTATGCTTGTATAAATTTCATCACTAACGCACTTCATTACGCTGATTCCAAATCTCGTTTCTCCAGAATGAGTTTCAATTCTCTCCACAGATATTCGATGGGATTCAAATCATGAGATTGACTTGCCCATTCTTAAACATTAATTTTACCTGTAGGCGGCTAATTCCTAGTTTGTTTTGCTGTATGCTTGAGACCATTGTCCTCTTAAATTGTTCATTCTTATTTAAAGTTCAGAAAGCCAACTCTAGATAACAAATTTCTTTCCAAAATTCTCTTGTACATTTCGCCGTTCATTTTTCCTTCGATTCCCTCTATTTTTCCAACCCCTGATGAGAAAAAAAACAAATCTATAACATGATTGATCCACCACCGAATTTGACGGTGGGGATCGTATTCTTTATCCCATAAGCTGCACACTTTATTCTCTAAATCCTGTTTACTTTTCCCCGGACCAAAGGATTTATTTGTTCGCAGAACTTTGCGGGTGTTTTTAAATTGTTCATTTACAAAGGCCAAACGAGCGTTACATCGAGCCTTCAGAAGGAGTGGGTTCTTTCTTTGGGTACGACAAAAGAAATCATCAAGGCGCAGTGTTTTACTTATTGCTTCCTTGCTAAATTCAAATCCACTAGCTTTCAGAACTTCCTGGATCTACCTAAGAATAGTATGGGCTTTATCACATACTGTTCTACGATGTTTATGAGCTGCACGTTCTGGTAACATCATAGAGGGACTTGAACGATCCAAAGAATGACTTGAATTACATGATTTTCATGTGCGTATTATGGTACCGACTGAATTTAGAGGTACTTTAAGCTGTACAGAGATCTTTCTCTACTAAAGGCCACTCTTATGAAGGGATACAATGCGTTCACGAAGACCATGACTGATTTGTTTGTTTTTTCGGATAATGAAGATTTTGAAGGTACGAATATATTTTAAAGAAGGACGCAGTAGCCTTACACGTAGACGAAAGACACCTTGTTTTTAGTTTAAAATATTCTAGATATTCGGAAACAAATGATGATTAGTTTTTAATGAGATTTTTTTTACAGATTTAACCTATTTATATGAATATGTTTTAAACTTATTCTTTGTCAAATTTCACTATGGGACCTATAAAGCTTTTCCTCTTTACCATTTTGCTTTTCTTTTTCTGATCATTCCATGGAATTTATTACATAAAGTTCGTTGTGGGTTGTAAATATCATTGACCTGTGGTCAATAAAATATGTGAATTTACATTTCTCTCTCTCTCACTCTCACTCGCTCTTTCCCTATCTCTCTCTTTTTCTATCTCCCATTCTCTCTCTCTCTCTCTCTCTCTCTCTCTCTCTATATATATATATATATATATATATATATATATATTAGATAAATAAACACATGTCAATGCGGTTAGGCAAGAGCACGAGTAAGAATTCTTTAATATGCTAGAAAATAGAAAAGTGTTGTGTAGAGGAGCAAGAAATTGCAGGAGACTTTTCTAGGGGATTAAGGATTTTAACTATTGCCTTTACCTATATATATATATACCAAGAGAAAGTGAAATTGGGCGTGAATGAGCGCATGAGAGAATAAAAAGGAGTTTTTAAAGGCAAAAGATAGGAACTTTTGAGGATTCAAAGACCAATGAAAGCAAAGAGCGGAACAATGAAGGCAATCCATAATGAGGAGACAAAATAACGCCATGGGCAAAAGGAATTTTCCTGGCGGGCAATCAGGAGACCTTGGTTCGATTCCATGCCAGAATAATTAATTTTTTTTTCTATAGCGTTATACTCGTATCTAGTACTTTTTAGTACTATTCTTCAACTTCTTCGAATTAAGGATATAAAACCTCACTAATTGACAGACATAATCACTGTACAGGCAAAACAAGTTGTTTTTTAACTTATGGTTTATTCATGGAATTCTTTGAGAAATTAATTGATGAAATGGAACTAACCGATATTTCATTTTTTAACAAAAGACTATAAAACCATCAAAAGCGTTGTAGTCTGATACAAGTCGATGTCCAGAAGAAGTTTAGAAGGCAGTTGCAAAGTAACTTTGGCTAGTGTGGTGGTAAATAGCGTGACGGCACAAGTTGAACAGGCATACAAATATAGTGCGAGTATTTTTGCGTAAACAGAGCTAAATAGGCGGCTCAAACCCGAGGGATGGGTGCATAAAAATTAATTCTTGAATTGAAGATAGAAATATCCTAGCTGATTTTTTAATCAAATTGACTCAGAAAACCAGAAGAAATTTAGCTTCCTAGTTTAAGGAATTATGTGATGAATTGAATAGAAGTTATTTAATGGCCTCAGTAGTTCTACCGATCCTTTGGGTATCGAATAACGATGCAAAATTACGTATTTGTGGATGCGTTTCTCTTCCACTTTAAGCTCTTTTGGAGATAAAAATTCGGTCTTCTGATGTTTATCACTCCGACTATGTACTGATATATGTATATGCTGAATGCTATAAAATTTGAGGTGTCTAATAAAGATTATAGTAGGTAGCACTGAAAGCTGACTATGGATTCAATTTTATATCTCTACCGTGGTCACCATTTTACCGAAAGATTTGCAACCACTAAACCTGTGTGAATGGAATTAAAAGGCTTAGATTTGATTCCACATTTCTCAATAACTCTAACCAGAGTTTCTTGTTCGGTAGAGATTAGCGGAGAGAAGAAGGAATGAATCCATAGATAATAGAAGGTACTTGGCGCGTGTGAATTGTTGTCTGAGTATAATACTGATCTGCTTCTCAAGAAAATCTTTTATATATGGTTGGTGTCACCTGTGAGTAGAAGAAGTAAGAAAAATGGAATGTTCGCTCCTCAACAGCAAAGTTTGGCTCGAGGCTATGTTCCTGAATGCGAATGGAATAGTTGCTAGCAGCTACTTGGTACTTTGTTGCCAGGCCTTGGTGAGCTTTACATATATGCAAAGATTTTAACATTTGCTAAGTACAATCATACAGCAGCTAAACAAGTTTAGCTGAGGACGGTTCTTGGATTAAAAATAATAAGCATCACAGGACTAGAAGTTCAGGTAGTTTAACTCATCCTAAATAGCAATAATTTGGAAAAGTAGTAAGAAATTTGGAAACTGAATGAAAGTTTGAAATCATTCATTTCCGAAGACATTATGCTAGATTCAATTAGATATAATTGCTTTGTATCGTCATTAAAAAATCAGCATGTAAAAAGATGATTTATGCCTGAGATTCTAATTAAAGTAGAGTATTTAAAGAGAGATGTAATCAAAAGAGATTGGATTTAACGGTTGGATAGTAGGAGCAAACATATTTTATTTTATTAGGTATATGAAGCAAAGTCCAGAGTAAGAGACTGAATTCAAAGGATAGAAATGTATTCAGAAATACCTTTATATAAGTAAATCTTTAATGCTTTACACCTCCGCTTTGTAATATCATAGCGACGAATCTTGGAAGTTGCACACACGCACACAGGCTCCGGTGAAGTTAAAAATACAGACATTATATAGCGTAACTACCGACCTACAAACCCTAATACACAGCATATCTGTATATCTCACCTTTATCCACATATGTACGTACCAAACACACGTCACGCAATTATTAGGAGCCAAAACTTGCGTGCACAATCGTGTGCGACATCACGTGAGGAGACGAATGTTAGCGCAAACAACTGCGTTTCCCCTCATTAAGAGCGGGGCCGCATTAAAACTGTTTGGGGTTAAGGAGGGGAAGGAGGTATTGTGAATATAAGTCTAAAAAGTAGGATGGGGCCGAGGGGGGGGTTTCTGACAATCAAAGGAGAAGGATACCGAGAGGGGAAGAGAGAGAAATTCCCAGTAGAAAATGATAACGAGATTCATGAAGATATATGATGCATACGTGTATATATGATGTATATATCTATAGATGAGTCTTTATATGCATGGTCAATGCATCTATAGATGATGCATATATTAGAAATACTTGTATAGATGATTCATAGCTATTAAATGCATGTGTCATGATGTATACATGGTATATGAATGATTACATAATGTATGTGCATATGATGCATGCTTGATGAGAGTTATCATGTTTAGATTATTACAACTCGATGAAATTGTAATATTGATGGTTAAATTTTAAAACCAGTCAACAAAAAATACAATTCTAGGATACACAGCTAAACATTTTTGCTTTTAAATCAAAATATATTAATCTCCTCTTATATATAGCGCGCTTTTAAGGCCTCATTCTGTGTATGCGGTGCGATCTTTGTTTATATACTAGAACGATGAAATTATTTCTGAATTTAGAAATATAGCGAATGAATAATGACTGAGGAAGCTAAGTTTACTTTCATTGAAAAACCTTATTGGTTTTTAAAATTATAAGCGAGTTTATTATTAATAATTATGATTTAATATTTGAACTAACAGATAATCGATTGGTAAGTAGGAATAACGGTTTTAAGTTAGTAAAGATATAAGATCGATATAGCCAATGGGTTTCATTTACTATAAAAGAACACATACTTAAAATAACTTGTTTACTAATTTCACTGAAAACAATACGGTGAATATTTAAAAAAAATAGAATGGATAAATATTACTTTATATAATATAAATTTACAGAAATATGAGTCGTTCAACTAACTCTTTACCCATATCCTCTCTTCCCTTTTCCCTTTATTTTACTTTTAAATTCTACCCTTTGTCTTCTTTCTTGAACTAGCCTTGGGTAGATTTTAAGATGTTTGATGGTTCTTATTTTCGTGAGTCAACGATTTCGCATAAAATAATGACCGTGTCCTAGACACGCTCTCTTTGGGGGACTTGTGTGCATGCTCTTTATCGTGATCGTGTCTCGCTTTTCAGGGGCTTCGTTTGGCTATATTATCTTTCCCGAACATCATCGTTATCATCCTTATTATCATCAGAAGTAGATATGTATTTCCGTAAAGGGAATTGCGGAAAAATGGCTAAATCGAGAATGATGAGATCGTGTAAATTTCGCTTTACGACCTTAATGAGTGGGGGCGGGGAAGTCCTACCGGAATAAATAGGTATAAAACAACATAGAAACAAAAATGCTCGAACGCCTAAGTGAAAAATTGCCCGAAGCTAGTCGTGTGGAAGAAAGGGAGGGAATAGGCGAAATAAAAAGAAACAGGATTAAAAGGAACGCAATAAGATAATCACCAGCATCTAGCTCAAATAAGAAAGGAGTGGGCAATTGGTGTTCATTACCTCGTTATAAAGTGTTCTCTATAACAAACTGGGTAGCTTTATATCTCTATGTTCATAGCTCTCCTTTGTTTCCTTCATATGTGCCTTCCAGAAATTCCTACGCGATTCTAATAATTCTGAGATTTGCCGCCAAAATCTGAAGAATGGGAATAATAGCGGGTTTCATTACGTTGAAGCTTTTTAAGAATTTCGCCAATTCCTTTTCCTCATTTCTGTACTCATAGTTTATTTACCTCAGATCAGATCACTGAGGAAAGAACGCACACGCCCAAAACACTAGGTTGGCACAAGTATTCGCCTCGCACAATATGTAAATATTTTTATAAAGAAATTTAATGAAAATTAGTGGGCAGTACTTTCAATACATTAAGTAATTTTTTTTATGCTCTAATCTAATAATAAACGTTTGTGGTTCATTACAATTTTAGGCATTTTATTTTTATGGTGACAAGTTTCTCTCAACACTAAAGATAAAGATTTATAAACACTAGCATAAATCATTTAATCCTAAATGTAGTGAGGGGCCCTTGTACACATTTCCTTTCAAAATTTACTATAAACTTTACACTGGACTCAAAATAAGGATGCTGAATTGACTAATCCAATGCTTTCATTTTGATTGTATAAATAGTGTTTAAAGGAAGAAAGGCTTAACCACGTCTACTCAAACCATGGCGTGCAGATATTCATAAAAAAGCCTCAATTAAGCTTTATTCCTTCATAATTCGTTGTTGGGATAGTGTAAATTATTTTTAGCATAATTATCTCTAAAAATATACCGATTCTTCAAAAATAAGGTACTTTATTTAGCGTAAGAGCGAAAGCCAAGGAACTAAAAGTCAAGATTAGAGTAAATCTTTTCTTCATTTTATATTCCCTTCCTCGAGTCGTCAGAAGTCCGGCCACCTCTCACTTTTCTAACGGACACAATTTTGGCCACTGTTAACCTTCCGTGTTTGTTTTCTCTGTCGGTGTTTGCCATCCACTTCCATGTAAGGGCTGTACAAATATTCATTGCATCATCAAATATTTTAGACGAACATTGTTATCCAACACTATCTAAAAGTTGAAGCTACTCATTTTTGAAAGGTTTGCTTCGTCTCTATCTCTTACACATGTAAACTAGTTCATTGTTTGCATACTTACAGATGTTGAAAAGTGAAGGATCAGATTTTAAGTCAACCTTTCAGGAGTGCCACCGTCGGAGCATACACTAGCTGGCATCTCACTTGAAATATTCAAATGTACAAATAAAAAGATTTAACAAAATTAAGTAAAGGAAATAAAGATTTTTCAAGAAACTGGGTCTTTTATATTCACAAATAAACTAAATATCATTTAAAAGATCATCTATTTTCAGGTGTAATTTGGTATGATTTAAGTAACTATGATTTTGAGATAACTACTGAAATGTAAGTTTCATCTAAAATAAACAATTTATTCTGATAACTGGCAAATTTAAAAAGAAACATTATCTTTAGTCTTGGATGCAGTCGTCTCAAAAGAGACGACTGCTAAAGCGGCCATTCTTGTGCTGTGCCGACGATACCTCGTTAGTAGTTTATCAGGCGCAATTTTAATATTGCAATGAATTGCTGAAGCACTTTTAAATAGCCAAGTAAAGTTATGAACATATTTACCTATCTACGCTTTGAAAGACAAACCAAGCGGTGAGCTGTTGGTTGAAAGAGCATATGATCTACCGTAAACCACAGACCACAGGACGTAGATCGCGAGACGCCACAACAAATTAGGTTAAGCCCATCTGTACAAACAAAGGCTTTCAAGACAATGTCCCATGCAAATTTTCTCTGTTCTCTTTTGTAGAGAATAAAGCGCTATTCAAACATCTTCACAATGAGTTATACAATTGGGCCACTATAAATACGAGGGTTATTCAAAGAGTTCGTAGAAAATGGAATAAAATAAAACAAAAAAAGTGTACATTTTAATCTTCAACCTAAGTGGAATTGAGATGAAAACACTGCCTTTTTTTCATCATCAATATATAAAAAAACGATTGCTCTTTTTGCATTTTGAAGGCTGGAAACCCCAAAATATATCTGATGAACTAGCATCCTCCATTGAGTACATATTTGTGGTGCTAACCTCCTGCTCAGGTTTCAGTAGGAAGTAGCCCCTCCCCTCCGACTCCTAAGCATGACTTTGTGGTTTGAGGTTGCCTTTGCTTGTATTTTATTTGTTTTGTTTTTCTTTGGGGCTTTGAGTGTTTTTATCTGTTATTTTTGTCTATATCCAACTGGTTTGATACGAGAGTGAATTTTAATTACGCAGATGGTGGCAGACTCCAGTTGGATGCGTTAGAAGAAAAAGAATTCTAAGCTCATAAGGGCACCTGAATGTTCAACGCCTATTGGAAGCCATTAGGAAGACAACATATGTACAAAAAAATATAGCAAATCTTTTATTTAGTTTTATTGGTACAGATAATTTCTTGCATTAAATTGAAAGCTTAGAAATTATTGAAATTCATTTCTAGGTACAATATGTGTTGCTTCATAATTCACCTTCGGTATGTTAATTTCTGTTCATTAAATAGCGATTTTTTTAATGGCTTCACATTAATTTTCTAAACTATGAGAGAGTAAAGTGTAGGCCATGAATGGTCTTTTGCAGTCTCCTTCTTTTCTTATGTTCTTATGTAAAGTTAACCCCAACTGGAATACCTTTCCGCCCATAATGTGCCATAACGGATTGACGTGTCTTTTTATGTTTTAGACCAGTAAGATTATTAAAAGGAAAGATATTCGTTGCCATGTGTAAGAAGTCTCCCCCCCTCCCACCTCGATAAACCTCAAGCTTGTGTCATAAGGTAAAATTTGACGGAAAAATTACTGAGATATCTCGTTAAGTCTAATTTAGCTTTTAACCTAAAGATCTCTCGCCATAATCCTGGAAGGCGTTAAAAGCGCTCAAAAGAGGAAATATTTAAGTTTATTTAACTTCGTTTAAAAAAAAATGATACCTCCGTTGAATGCCATTCTTTATCCAAGCAATCATTTATAATGTTGTTTTTCACCTTCCTCACTAACTATGCAAGTACTGCGTTCTTGTCAGTCACCTTACACTAGTATACTCCTCTGTCCTTGTTCGTCATAAGCAAGAGTCCTCTTCAATATAGACCAATTTCGCGCCGTCTTTAATCAAAGGGGGTGTCGAAGTTCCGAGCCAAAGCTTGAGTTTCTTGAGCAGATAAGTGACTAATGCTATATTGCAAGGTCTGTCGCAATCCAGGTCGAAGACTGGCAATTATTTCCAACGCCTAGTCCCCGAAGGTTAAAAGAGGGTTTGCACCCCTCCCGAATTATGATATTTTTAAATAGAATTGTTGATTTGATTATTTATGTATATTATTTCTACATATGTTGAAAAGGTTTGCGCTGATAATAATTTAAAATCATTCAAAGGAAAACAAGTAGTTTGTTGTCATCCTGTTAATTGAAATCGATATTTTGCTACAATGACTACGTTAACCAATAATCGCTGGAAAGTAAAAATTGGTAACTTAGCTCTCCACCCCCTTTTTTTTCAAAACTTTTCTTCTCCTACAACTTTCTTTCCTTAGTATATATATTAACAAGCTTCAGGTTTCCCAGATTTTGATTAGGCCATAATTAATTTAATTAGTTAATTAACTCTTCTAAGTCAAAGTCTAAGTTGATTGTAATTAATAGCTATGTTTGACATTGACTTGATTATGTTAATATCTAAAACCATGACTGGATAAAATTATTATGAATTTTATCGCCTTAATCAATTATGGTTGAATGGGCCACTTTGTGGGGGATATTTGACTGATAGTCGACTCTCCCTAATTAATATATATATATATATATATATATATATATATATATATATATATATATATATATATATATATATATATATATATATATATATATTTTGCCCCCCCCCCCCCACACACACACACAAAATGGACCGTTTTGAGAAGCAATATCTCGATAACCATTGCAGCTAGGGATATGAAATAATGAAATAAAAACAAATGTAAGATGAATGCTTTATCTATATATACTTATTTTTTGTAAAAATCTTCTTAAACTCATTTAATGAGTCAATTAGACTTTAAAAAATAAAGTAAAAAAGTTTTATTTTTTAAATTGCAACCTTTAAAAAGTTCATAATTAAAACTAAATTCAATTTCACGGAATGGTTCAATATGCCCTTATTGATGATTGACCATAAAGAAATTATATAATAATCTAAACCTATAAATAAATTTTAGCGATAATATAAACTTACAAATATCTCCAGATCGTTTTTATGTTTGAATTTGTCACCCATAAATGTCATTTTCTGTGAACAAGACAGTATTCGTTTTCTATGTTAGGTTTAAGGCTTGTCTTTAAAATAATTTGCTAGGATATTTTAAAAGAATGCACATCAAGTGTCTAAGTTAACACGGATAAAAAATATAATATGTTGTGTTATAATGAAAAATTGTTAGATAAAATAGCGATAAATATAAGGAATTAAAAAAGATGACTAATTCTTGTTGATAGCGTTCTTGCCCGGCAATCGCTGGGTCGGCAGTTCGAATCTCCGTCCGGATTCTTTTTAAGCTGACACTGTAGGGGTGCGAAAATGTATCAGAGAAAAAATTCCTTCCAACTCGATAATATAAATAGCCGATTAAATTACTGCAGAACGGACTAAAGCCTGGTCGTGAAGCTAGAGTGGTGGCGATTAAATCCAATAGTTCGACGTTCGAAACTCAACAGTCCAAAAACTTTTAGGAAGATCTGTCTGTCAAGGAAGAATACGGCTTGAAAGAAAACGGCTTGAAGGACCAACTCTTCTAGAAGGACCAAGGAATCATCAACTCAAGATAATTGGAAGAAAATGAAGAAAAATAGCAAGAAAGAAAATCAAGATTAAGAACCAACCCATCCAACAAGAATACCTAAGTCAAGATAAAAGCGAAGACAAATGTTTGAAGGGGCAACTTAAAGAAAAAGTGAAAAGTAAGCATAATATTGATAAATAAATAAAGTTATAATAAATGCCCCCCCCCATAACACTATTTACTAAGGGAGGTTACCGCCGTGACTGGGCACCACGGTGGGGAGTTGTGGCTTGCCCTTGTTGACGTCCGCTTGAGAAGTTACATAGCTTGATATGAGGACTAAACCCAGCAAATTTTAACTTTTTAACTTTTGTTGATGATCCTCAGATTGTTCTGTTGTTGTGTGCCATTGCATGGAGTGCAGTCTTCCCTAGTGTATTTAATTGTGCAGTGGTCGGTGTTGCATCCTGTACAGGTAACAGCAATAGTCACATCAGCCTCTTCTGCTAGTCAGAAGTGCACGTTGGTTACCACAACGCACCCTGAAAAGGCGGAATGAGAAGCGTAAATTTGAAGCCGCCGTGCATGCATCAGGGTGTCGGTGAGAGAAATATTTTGGTCAGGGGTTGAGTGAAGTGCGTGTGGCTATGTTTCTGGTTTGGTGTGGGTCAATTAGAAGAGTTGACTGTTTACCTCTAATATAGTATAAATTGAGTTTTATTTTATGTTTCTTTGTGGTATTTGGTGTTCTGTCATATAATATAGTGGTTGGTCTGGATTTGTGGAGGCTGTAGCTAGTATTTGTGTACCTTACATTTCAAGGTGAACATTGAACTTGAGGACTTTGGTTTCGAAGTCTATCTCGGTGGTCTGAGTGTGTAGTAGCTAAATTTGTATTGTTTGGAAAAGGTTAGGGAATCTATGAAAGAGGCCAGGAACCAAAATATAACTTTTTTAGTCCATTAATGATCGTATAAATGGTATATAAACTGTGGTTTTAGTTTCTTTGTTTGGTGTAAATCATGTGTGAGCAAGTAATTGGAGGGCGTTGTCGATTGGAGAAACGCTTCGATATTTTGAAGTTGCGATTGTTTACGGTTTGACCTTTTTTTAATATCATGAGATGCTTGATGCGCCATTTTTATTCAGGTGGGTTAAATTTATATGATAATTTTCAGGTTATTTTTAGTTTCTTAATTACGGGAAAAATTGGTAAAACAACTTTAAAAACTGAGAGCTATTTGGCTTACAACGACATCTTGATAAAAGTGGGCTCAAGTTACGCTCGCTCGTTTAAAGATGGCGATCGGTGACTCAGTAATAATTGCAATCGGGGTTCTTAACCCACCTCAGCACTAAAAAGTATATTTGGTAAGGTTCAGTGACGAGCCCCACTGGGTACTTTCCTATTATCGACAGCCAATTTATTTTACTAAAAGATTTTGGACACGAAGACGTATTCGAGTCACTCTTAGAAAGATTGAAAATGTCCTCACCTGAAGAATCTCAACTTTAATTGAATTAATTAATTATTGGTGATTTGCGGAATAAATATATATATTTTTTTTTAGTAATCTGGCCTATTTAACCTAATAATCCTTTATTAAAATATAGGATTAGGTTATGTATTATTTTTACTATAGGATTACGTTAGGTTATTAGGTATATATATGTATATATATATATATATATATATATATATATATATATATATATATATATATATATATATATATATATATATATATATATATATATATATATATATATATATATATATATATATATATATATATATATATATATACATATATATATATATATATATATATATATATATATATATATATATATATATATATAATACCAAGTGACCTACTTCAAGGAAATTTAATGACTCCATTCGAACCTCCAGCCAGAATAGGCGTAGCTCGAAATAAAGTCATAACAAAATACAAAGTCATGTGCCGAAAGATAATTTAATGACTTAGTTTCAACTAAAAAACCTAAAGGGATTCAATGACCCACTAGACCCCATAATTTATTACTTCAAAACCAAATAATCCGAACACATCCCCAATGATTAAATTATTGGTACAACGGCCCCATCTAATTGCTGATACTAAAACTTAACTTAAATTAACCTAACCTAACCTAACCCAAGCCAACAACGTTTATGGGGAAAAAATATATCATGTTATTCGGATTTAACTTTTAAAAACAATTATGCACTTACAATTTAGGCAGTGTATCCTGGATTATATCATTTAGCTGCTGCAAGAAGAAATTGATGGAAACGATATTTGGTTGAGGGAAAACTGAAAAAATACGCTCGAGCCAAATATCCAAGGAAAAACGTCTTTCTTCTGTCGTATTTCGACGTAAAACTTTTCACGTGGCTCCAAGTTCTTTCAATATTCAAGATTCAAGTGTTCGAATCCTTCTTCTTCGAGGCAATTGTAAGCTCTCCGAAAGTTACTGATTATGTTGATTCCAGGCTCAATCCACTATTTTATGCAAGCTAATCAAGCTTTTGCATCTCGGAAAGCTACAGGTCCTACAAATATTCTCTTAGAATCTCTTTCAAAACCTCCAAACATCGACTGGCCATCTAATTATGTCCAACGTTGTATTTTCTTTTGGCAAATTTGACTTCATATAATTCAACTCCTTTTCCTTGGCCTCCTAACTTACTCGTAGATACAAAAGCAAAACTGATGCGAACTTCAGGGCAAAAACTTGACCAATGCATTAATGTTTATGAAGCAATGTCCAATTGTTGAGTGGGATGCTCCTATGAAAAATTCGCCCACAAAATTCATTAACAAATAATGTACTTTCATAATCACTTAATTTAGAGTTAGAAAAAATATATTTTTTTAAAATATTTAGGTAAAGTGCACCTTTTATTTTTTTATGGTTATCACTTTCTTTTATCACCCTGCTTCATCTGGAAGTTTTTTTATTTAAGTCAACCCTGCGATCTCTGTCGCACTTTGGGCAGGAAAGTTCTTTAAAAATTGGTTTATGCTGCGGGGATTGCCGCTTGGTAGTCGCCCGCCTATTGATCAAGATCAAGATCATACAAAATTCTAAAAACTTTTCTAAATCATTTTCAAAGTGTGCAATTAGTTTTCGAAAAGAAAATTCGCACATTTCCCAGTAACTATATGCCATGATGACTCAAAGAACTTTAGATTTATGGGCGATTCTTTAAAGATATTGACTCCAATTCTTGAAAATCTCTACACAATATATAAGCCCCGTCCTCGAATTCTTATTAAAGTAATCATATTTTCTTTAATAGAAAATATCCATATCATAGTTTAATGTAGAAATAATTCCCTTCTAAAAAATATATAATGCAATATGATGCGACGCCAATTGACATTGTGAATGTGTATTCTACATTTAGCTGTTATTAAAATAGAAGCTATAAAAATATTTCTTCCACAAAACACCAATAATAATTAATTCAATTAAAGTTGAGATTCTGGAGACGATAACATTTTCGACTTTTCCAGAATGGACTCGAATACGTCGTAGTCCCAAAATTACTTTAGTAAAATAAATTATTGTCGATAATAGGAGAGTAAAAATAAAAGCATGCGGATATTAAGAAAACATCCCCTGCAAATTCTTCTCTGTTTTGTCATTTTTTTTAGCTTGGGGACAGTCGTTTTATTGTGAAAATTTGAAAAAAAATCTCAAAATTTCCAATGATGTTTTTTTATTAACGACTTGAGCGGAAGGGCAAAAACAGGCCTCGTCACCGAAATAAGACAGGCCATTGCTCTTTATATTTACCTTTTATATTGTTTTCAGAAGCAAATATTAGATGATAAGAAGATAACTCATTTTTACACTAATTAAATTTATAAAAAATAATATGTATTGGCATAGTTATGCATCAAATATCCATTTTCTTTAGAATTTAACGCTTTTTGGGGGTGGTTAAAACATAGTTTCTCAGGAATAGGTTCGTTTTCATTAATGCAATAAACTCATTTTTGTTTATTTATGAAACGCCCAATCAGACATGACAAACGGCCATTGCTTTTTTTTTTGTTAGATTCTTACCCGGAGTGTAGTTAACATAATTTCTTATTTATTTTAATGTACGAAGAGTCTTAGGCTATTTCGTAAACAATTATAGAAGGTGTCACCTGTTTATTGGTAAGCCACCAGTTATAGGGGTTCCGGTTGATGATACGATTTATTTGGTAGAGAAGGTAAGGCGGCCTTACAGTCGAGTTTGGTATAACTCCAAAGTGTTCCTTTGGGTAATCTGCTTGTAGGCTGGGTTTGAATGGTAACCTGGTTGTTGCTTGGCAGAAGGAAGGACTCAGAAGGATAGAATGGCGGTTTTGTAGACTTATAATCTTGGCTTAGGGCTAAATTGTTTCAGGTAAGTCAAATCTTTTAGTTTTTCGTGGCTCGTTTGTGTGCTAACGTGTTTGGCTGACTATCAGTGTTAATACTTAGTGTTTCTTGTAAGTCTCCTTCTGCGTCAGACTGGTAGGACTATGGACAGACAGATTGAGGACGAGGTACAGTCTAGCTTTAGGCAGATGCTAATCCAAATAATGATAATCCAATGAATCCAATGATAATAATCACGATAAAACTACTACTACCAATAATAATAATAATAATAATAATAATAATAATAATAATGCTTTTGTATTTTTCTGCCCGCTTATTTATACTAACACCAATTAACGTGTCCTGGCTTCGTTTATCTAATCTGAACGCGGGGCGGAGCTTATCGGATCAATAGGTATGTGCGTGTGTTCTCTACTAAGAATGCCGGTTGGGGTTTATTTGGTTAAATGATGTGTGCTTCATTAACCAACATTCGTAGCAAGATTCATTTCGTCTTTGCACGGGTTCATGTAAAGTTTGGCGAGTCAGATCAGATTCCATTCTCGTATTCTCCCCTTTTGCTACAATTCTAAACAGTCTCCCTTTAAGGATATTGGGTCTATGTACATTGATTTAACATAATCTCATTTTCCCCGTAATTCGCAAATTTGTGTAACATACTTTTACGAAAATATTCTGGTGAAATGCTCTTGTTTATTTTCGATCATTTTTCTCTTAGTCATTGTGAATGTTTGATATTAGAGTTAGAACCGATCCGCACTCTTTTTTTGAGTTCCCTTTCAGTGCTGAGCTAAAATTTAACCTGGAAGTCGACTCAAGGGTTTAATCTCAAGTTAGCGACCCCTGGGGGTTTCATTTGTAGATTTAGGGGTATATAAAAAGGAGCAGTGAAAAAATAAAGAACGTAGAGTGTGGCAAGTTGCGAACAAGTTCCTTTGTCGCAAGATTACCGTTCATGGGTGGTGTATCGACTGCGCCATCCTGAATCTCTAAAAAGACGAAGCTTTTAAAACGCTCGCTTGCACTTCTCGGCACACTAGGAATTCAACTAAGCCGTAGCTCTGTTTAATTTGATAAGAAAACAAGAACGTGGCTCTTATCCGTCTTGAATTATCCCTGCCGTTTGACTACAACTTATTGCTGTAGAAACAAATCTTTTCCTTTAAGTTTTAAATTTGTAGGGATATTTTTATTACAGATACCTACATCAATAAGACTCTATGCATTATTAAAATGCATTTTACATTTTTTTACTCTGGGAAGTTTAGGAAGAGTTGCGTACCCTCCTTTTTTTCAGAATCCCAAAGTAGTGTGTTCATAAACTAATTCACTTTATGCCATTAACAAATTTGAACTTACCTTAATTTTACCATTTTCTATACAGATAAATTATAACTTCTTCTGGTAACGATGTAAACACAATGGTTATCGCTAGTTAGTTACTATATAATACTAATCATGAACAACAACGTTTTTTAATATTTTTTTCACTTTCAATCTTTTAAAAATGCATATAAGAATTGTCTGCTGCTAATTATTTGGCGTGCAAAGAACTAGTTTTCAAGTTATTTCGCAATTGAAACTAGTTTTTTCCAACGCATAAAGCTATTATTTGCCGCGTATATGACGTTATAAGCCTCGGAAAAAAATAATTTCATTGCACTGATTCAAGAAATACTTATTACCAAAAATGATGCTAATTTAACTATGATATAGAAGGTCAGTTTTTTAAACTCGTTTAGTTTTATGCTTGTAAAATTGATTCCGACCAGTTACATTTCCTTGTTTTTTGTGTTCAAATCTTCAAACTTACCTGGCATCTCCTTATCTTCCTTATTAAATCTAATTCAGCCTTACTCCCGTAACGTTCACAAACATGTTCTCGTCAGATTAGGTCGAGTATCTGACAAAAATCAATTACAGCTTCGAAACGACCATAATATTCACGCGAGAATGCAAGTACAGTTATTTCACAACCATCAAAAAGAGCAGTTATTTTGGACTAAAGGCTTGTCACTTTAGGTTCTTTTCCAACGGGAAAATAAAACACAAAAAACTAATAACTTACGAAGAACAAACTAAACGAGCCTCACCTAAAAAACTAAAAAGAATTAACTTACCTAAACCCCCTGATAATGAAGCATGCTTTTGGTGATTCAAAACAAGCTATCAATGACAAGATCGCTGCTTAACTATTTTTCGTTATAACATCATAATTAGAAATTTGCTCTACTTAATTAGCGAAAGTGCTATATATTTTTTGATATACACAATATAGCATTTGCGTATTTTTTTAAAAAACTGGAGTTGTTTATCAGTGGAATTACAAAAAAGAAGAGTACATATTTACGAGTATTTATATCTAAAATGTGGTTAAAAATTGAGGTTTTTTTTAAAAGCCCGGAACAAATTTTTCAGTCCAAAATATATTAAATGTACTTTTATTTCATTGTTGCTGATGGTACAAAAATATTACTCAGGTTATTTCACATACAGCATCAAAGACAGACCATTAATAGAGGTGTCTGTCAAATTCATAGCACATTTGAACATTAACAACTTTCCTAAATCTTTTAACCTCCTATTATAAATTTACTAAACGCGTATTAAAGCTTCATGATCTTGATCTAAATTTACTTTTCAATTTTTCAAATATTCACCCGCTTTAAGAGGGTATATAGTTTAATATGGGATAAAGTCTGCTACAACGGAAATCTCGAGGAATAGTAGTAGCATGTCCTACCGACCTGTGTCTCAAGAGAAACTGGCTCTCTCTCTCTCTCTCTCTCTCTCTCTCGGGTAGTTTATTGCACCTTCTTTAAATGTACCACTATTTTTCTCCAAGCTTGTCTAGACTAAAAGGTGAAAAAAGGGCCTTAAAATTTATTAATTGAAATCAAATGTTCAAACATTTTAAAAATAAATGTCTTCTTCCCTTCCCTTAATTTTCAACTTAAAATTTTAAATTAGAAGTGAATTAATCTAAAAGTTTTCTTGTCTATTTTCAAGGCCTATTAAAGATAAAATCCAACCAAATTTTTAACACAATTTCTCTCACCCAATTATCCGTAATTAAAAAAGTAAGTCAACAATCATATCGCCATCAAAGACATACTGTATAAAGAAAAGGTTTACAGATTAAAATTTTAACTAAGAATTTCTTGAGATCTCATAAATGGAAAAACTCTAAGGAGACCCAAAGTCGCCCTAAAACAAAAGAGTGAAAATTCGCCTAAAAAGACATTTTGGAGTAACAAATGTGAAGTAACTTAGTGAAATGAACTGCAATTTTTTTAAAAAAAGAGGAAAAGTGGAATCCTTTTCGCGTAGAACTTTTAGCATTTATTATGATAGTTTGTCTTCGTTTGGCTCCTTTCTCACCTCACTATTGTCTCATCTACCATAATTCAGATGAGTATTCCTGGAACTTTACAGTCGATGCTGACTAACAAAATAATTCTATATAATAGTAGTTCTTTCAAATTGGGTGGTAAACACCTTACCATAACAACCAAAACTTTATCGCATCCCCTTCCTCATAACAACATCTAGAATATTTCACTTCCTTTTCCGACTGAGAAAATCGTTTTATTTTTTAGTTACGTTCTATTTTTTATCCTCGCTAAATTTTTATCGTGATTCCTTTTTCGTCCTTTGAGTTTCGTTCCTGCGTTGTTTCTTATTATTTATTTCATCGTAGCCTTAAAAATAATTTCATCTTTTCTATGTTCGTTGCTTTTAAGAAATAGTTTAAAGAGTTGAAATTTGGAATTTTTGTAATTAGCCTGTGACCAGAGACAGGTAGGTAAAATTGAATCCAATGGACTATAATCCGTAATACTTGTGTTCAAAATACTCGTAGTTGATTAGTTTTTCCCTATCGATAAAAGGATTACCCATCTCTTCATCTTGCTTATTCAGTACACCTCAGAAAAGGAAGGACTTAATTATAGTAGTAGCTATTAGCTGAGTCACCAAAAGCTCAGATGAGATCACTTCATATCGTTTTAGACCACCGCATATATCCTCTTCTACATTACTGCGCCCGTAGTAACACTTTCACCAGATGTCCTTGTTTCCACAGAGCGTCTGATAGCATAACTGGGTGGGGAAGTTATTGGATGGCGGATCCGTTGACGTGTATATACCTTCGAGAGGACAATGCACAGGAGTGAACCTTGAGCGGAAATTGGGAGGGGGCCCCTAAAAGGCGAGCGCTTACAAACGAAGACTTCTTTTCTGCAGCCAAAGCAACCCGATGATGACAAACCGGAGCCTTGCTTTCCTTTAGACCAACTACAAGAGCGAGGTCTCGAATAGAATCCAGACGCCAAACAGGATTCTCTTCCACACTCCCAGTCTTTCCCATCCTTATGACAAACACTATGGTCTTCCGATACAGAAGGGTGCCAAAAACAAATCTAAAAATATAACTCTGATGAATGGTCACAATTTCTATTTACATTCGAAGCAAACTTTGGGCAGTATTCATGTGAAAGAGTTCTACAGAAATATTTAAATATGTTTTCGCCACTCATTCAGGATCTATTTTTACACAAATTTAAATAAATTCCTACTGTTTTTAGCTGTTATCTATGTAGGTCTGACGCCCTACTATTTCTGTGGGCAACTATAACAATACCTTAGATAACATAGCTGCAATTAATGTGCAGTTATGGAAAAGCGGCAATCATAGTTGATATTTTTATTTAGAAGCAAATTAATTCTGCGGAACCTATTAGTGGATTTTCTAATGAATAGAGTGAATAAAAGAAATAAATCTATATTTACACCCACAATTGAAATCCGCTCTTAACTGCAACCTATATAGTAAACAAAATATGGTGTCAATCACAACTTACCATAGATGCCAATGGCAAGCAGGTTGAAGCGACTGAGCTAAATCATCTAATGAACCAATTTTATCTCACTTCAAATCCTTTTGTTTCTTGCCAAATTTAAATTTAGAAAAATTATAAAGAAACAGATGGATGTTCATTGCTAAAATTATATTGTTGGATCCCTCTTTCACGCCCCATCAAAACTTTCCTAGGCTCCATTAATGGGTGGTCTGCCCCACGTTGCAAATCACTTTTCTAAACCATAAAACTCTAAAGAAAAACGTATGAAAAGAATCATTCTTTATTCTTCTAACTTTAATGAATAAAAATTCTACGCACGCCTGATCACATGCGTGACCTGCTTTAACCTTTGGCTTTAGTTATTGTGACCTTGAAACCCCTTTTGTCGACCCTCTTTTAGGTAATTTAAATCTTTGATTACTTCGATTGTGCTGTTTTTTAAGTAATCACTCTTAATTCCTGTTACGAGTATTTAGTGTGCTTTCCAAAACTTCTTTAACCCTTCTTTATCGCTTTTTTGATGAAAGAAAAGTAGATTTGGGGGGCCACGAGCACTTTTTTATGGGTGGCGTTACCATGGTTATATGTATATTCCAATTCCTGTTTCAGATTTTGATAATTTATTATTTTAATTATTTATTGTCTTGCTTTATTCTAGTTTGTCGATACAATTTTATAGCGAGTCATTTCTTAGAAGGCCGATTTTTTTTCAAAAATTGAATCGTTCTTCCATTTAGTCTTCAAAGAATTGTTAATTTAATTAAAACTTCTCAATTTCATCTTTTGCTCAAATATTTTTCGCCAACTAAAATTAGTTTTACTGAAAGTCATTCTGTGGGGGAGTTATTTTTTGATATTAACATCATCCCCACGGGCATAAATATACAAGAAAAACTTACAAATTAACTACACGAATTATGAGTTACTAAAAACATGAATAGTAATTAAATCTACCTTTCTTCCTTGATCTCAAACTATTACCCTACATTATGGGTATAAAATATGCGTGAGGTGAGTCCATCAACGAGAGCGTAGTTTTTGTTATCGTACCCTTCGCCCTTTTTCAGTCTAAAATCTATAGAGGCAATTTAGTGAAATTAAAGGAAAATTTTATAATACTGAATTTTCGCCATGTTGGGGATCTTAAAGGAGAGGATATCGATGAGGGTTAATTAGCTGCGAAGGAAGTTAGGCGAAGATAGGAAACGAGGATTGAGAAGTTAGAGGAAATAAGAGAATGAAATTGATTTTCTTTCGAAATCTCTTCGGCAAATGTATGTAGTTTTCAAATGTGGGTCTATGAAATAATTTAAAGTTATGTTTGAACCATGTGTTTATCAAGGGGAGGCTTAAATTGGGCGATTAAATTTTCATAAGAGGTAACACAGAAATTAAGAGCAATTTAAACGTAATTTAATCCTAATGTAAGTAAAAGTACGAATATCATCACAAGGGAAATTTTCGTGGAAGTTTTGCACCCTCCTGCCTCAACATTTGAGAATAATGGATTAGTATTTATATTTGTCTTATTCTTGATAGTTTTTAGTATTTCTTTCATTGATATTCTCTCCCTTTCTCTCTCTCCCTCTCTCTTTGTTAGTATCCTATCTCATATGGCTTTATGAGCTAATATAAGAAACTTAAACCCTTTTTATACCTTTACACCCTTATCAACGTTGAGGAAATTTAAGCTACACCGTCCTTGTTTAGTCTGCAGATGGAGAAATGTTCGTGTTTAATTTGCGGTGGGTGTCACCTATGCTCTATCGACACTTGGCTTGAATCACATGTTGAACTGAAAACCTACTGAGATTTGCATAAGACGGTCGTAAATGCTGGTAAGAACCATAGGAAAACTCATAGATTCATATACATATTACTCATTTTGATGGCCCTAGCTTAGCGTTTGTGCCCTGCTTATGTTTCCGATTTTCGCACAATTAATCTCCGCAAGTGGATTTATTGGTACGTATATGTACGTTTCTGTACGTCAGACTTGCTCTCTCATTCTGAGGTCCGTTGATGAGGGAGAGACAAAAGGATGTATAGTATGTGTGAAAAAGAGAAAGAAGGAGAGTGAAAGAGGGACAAAAAAGCGTAAAACCTGAATAAAAAAGTTAACCTTTTAGTTTTACTATTGCTTTCTATCTCTTATTCACAGTTTAATAATTTTATTAATACTTATTTCTTTAAATAAATAATCTAAGCTCTACAAAAGTATTCTTTTGCAGAAGCTTCTAAAAAAATGTTGGTAGAGAAGGTAATGAAGTGAATGGAGGTATAATCGGTGAAAGTTACAGAGCCTCATAAAAACTCCTTCACTCGAGGGAGACCAAAAGAGTCCGTAACTCTCCATGCAGAATAGACAGATGGAGTTTGGCCCATTGTCAAGTATCCATTAGACCCTTCCTCTAATACGACACCACTAAAATATTTAAGATTTAAAAGGTTTGGAAATTATTCTTTCTCTTTTTACATTAGTAGGAGACGAGATGTCAGGTTTTCTGTCATCCGGGCAATCACTACAACACTCTCACTTGATGCTCTAATGCTTTCACACCACTTTTCTCTTCTTAAAAGTAAAATCTATTATATTTAAATGCATCCTTATCTACTCGTACCTATCAAATAAATAAAAAGACATTTATACATATATTCATTAATAGAAACATTGCGATTAATTCTCACCTATTTTTCTGAACTTCCTGTATTATAGTGGAATAAGTTTCATATACTGTGTAAAATATTTTGGAGAGAGGAATTACATTAATCAACCTTACCTGGATTCTTAGCCAATTGCATGAACGTGAGCATTCTTACCTAAGCATACAGGTCATGTTAGGTTTGTGGTTCGTGTCCATTTCTCTCTATTTAAGAATGTAAAATAAAGGCGAAAACGACGTTTCTTGCACAATGTATTTCCAAAATTTAGAGCATTTCAAAGCATCTACCCCGTAGTCAAAGTTGTATGCTGAATCGCACTCATTTGGGTCATTTGAACAGACCCATTGCATCCATCCCTATTTTTTTCGTCCCCAAATTTTGTGTATTTTAATTAGGAATTTCGTTGTGTTTTTCTATTCTTGCCTTTACTATTGCACACATTTACTATTGCACACATCAGGCTGTCAAATTGAGAGCTCTGATAACACATATTATTAGTGTATTTTTTTCTTTTAATTTCCATTGTAAAGAATAATATAGTATTAATTACGCGCATCATTCTACACACGAGTTTCTAGACCATTTGAACTTATTATTCCTAGAACTTTTATTATTTATTAAGCCTCTCCAGGGGGTTTATGATCACTCAAACTTTTTAACTTGTTTGGATGCATCATGTTGATTAAATCATGTTAATATTTTAATTCATTAATGATTTTTGTGTTATCATGGATGTTCAGGAGAGATGAGTTTTCGATTCTCGGGGTCCTAGTAGTGTCTTGCTTGGCTAGTAGGATTAAGTATCTTTCACATATTTCCCTTTTGTCTATCTTTTCAAATAAATACTACTCCTACAATTGATAGTAAATGTAGAAATAAAATTGTAAGAAGAAAAGGGTGATTAAAAATTTCTCTTACACATTCGTCTAGAATCAATCAAAGCTCTTTCTTAACCACTTACCGTACTTTATCAATATACAAGGCTACTACTAATACCACTACTATTACTACTAAAAATATAAAAGAGAAAAGGTAGAAGAAGAACTTCCTTAAGAAAAATGGTAATTATTATTATCAGCCCCTCTTCAAGATTTCTGAACGCGCGCGTGGTGATGCATGACGGCGGCGCTCTGTGTTCGTGCGGAAAGCTCGACAGACTTGTCTAATTCATGGCCAGCCAAGTTCAAATTTCCACTAGTCTTCTAAGTAATTAATTTCTGGTTTGGAATAAAAGATTTATCTTTATTTAGTTGTGAATGTCATGTTGTGTGTGATTTACTTGGTTATCTATGTGTACATATTAACATTATTAAGGAATTACTTAAGTTATGGAGTATATTGATGCGAGAGGATAATCAAAAGGAATTGTTATGGAATCTGTGGTTGGAACTAATCATAACATTAGTTTTTCAGTTCATTTGCTTTGTATGTGCCTGCTGAGAAGTACTAATGTCATAGGTCCCTTTGAATGCACCGGTGTATACGTACAGATTAATAAACGCAACTGAGATAAATCTACCTGAGAGTCTCACAGTACGGGGGACAGACATGGGAAGGAGTTAGGGCATGTGGTATTGAAGGTAGAAAGAGACCATCGGGCGGGACTTTAATATAACATGAGATCGCGCCTGACCTTTGCAGAGCGCCAAATAGGATTATCTTCCATACCATTAATTTAAAAAAACCGTTAAACTTTCGGTAACGAATGAGGAAGTGGATGAGAGTCCTTCTCCACCATCAGTGTTGGGAGATTTATGTTCGTAGCTTTGAATTATATATCCACCGCGTAAACATATTTTTTTAACTTCCCTTTTTTATTTATTTTCAATATATTTTTTCTCTCTTCATCTTTACTCCGATGAATAAATATTATTTCATTAAAACTCACATGTCTACTACTATACCCTCTCTGTAATCCTTTTCCTGAATTAAAAAATACCCGCAAGAAAATATATTAAGCTATGGGTAATATTCATTCTTTATTTTGGCTACGGTTTTTTTAAGAAAAAAAGGAAAGGTGAGCGACAGATTGGAGCAGAGTAGCAAGTAAGAAATTAAGGAAAGAGATAAACGGTGTTAAATATAAACAAACACGATAGCAAAAAGAATATATGAAAGATTAGGTACTAAGTAGCATACCATAACAGAAAAGATAATGGGAAAAAGAATTCGAATCTCTTAAATGATGCACCAGAACCACTTATAACTAATACTAACAGAATCACAGGAATCCAAATGTGCAAACTAGGAGCAGTTTCAAGAAAATTAAGGTGATACTGCCAACACATGCCTCTGTGAAGTGTAAACTTTTGTTTTGAAGTAGTTGTTGATGGTATGGAACGTACATACTCGCATGCCGCCAGACAATCGTGGGAACGAAAGAAATTTGTCGTTTAAGTTGACCTTCGTCTCCTCTTTCTCCCCCCCACCCTTCCTCAACAGACGTCAGGAAGTCTGACGAAAGAAAGCCTATCTCACAGTGTGATAGAACAGGTTGAGCTGCGTTAATTTCAACTTCTATCACATATTATTTAAAACCACGATGGGCCCACGTGCATCTTCGTTTCGAAGCTTGGCGCCTTATCACAGCCACCGGATGTCAATGTTTAAACAAGGAGGTTATCGTCCCCCCGTTCTCCCCCATACGCCGACCTCGCCAGATTGAGTTAGGCTTATGGGCAGATGAGGCATTGTTCTCCGGCTCGGCTGTGCGTTCCCTCGAAGCTCCGAACCTATTGTCCCCCACGCCAAGGAGATGTCCTGGCTATTTATATGGAAACTTTACCACTAAGATCAGATTGGAGATCCAGATTTTCGTCGCGAAACATCACCACGACCCTCTCTCCCTTTGTGCGCCAAGGGACCTCGACCTCGAGATTCACCATTACTTGTCCAGAAGGAGGACAATATTCCTTGAGTGCCAAGGGTTCGAGCCTTTTGTGACGCCAAGTCCCCAAGGCTTCCCCCTCGTGTTCAGAAGAGAACAACGTAGAACAGCCATTGTTCTTTTGAGACCTTCGCCAAGAAACGGTTCTCACCCTTCCTCCCTGTTGTTCAGAGGAGAACAACATTAGAACAGCCATTGTTCTTGAGCCCGTAGACAAGAAACGGTTCTCACCCCCCCTTTGTTCAGAAGAGAACAACGTAGAACAGCCATTGATCTTCAAGCCGTTCGTCGAGAAACGGTTCTCATCCCCAAGACGCCACGTCAGGATCCTTGTATTCCATCCCTTCGGCTGGAACACGCCGGCGGACCTAAAATTTCTTTAAGCCACCTTCCACTGCACCACTAGTGTAAAGTTACGTAAGCCAAACGTCACCTTTGAGTACTTAACCCTTTTGTCAATTCTATCCTGTGCTTTAAATGGTTTATCGAACCATCCAATCCCTTTAACTCTATATTTGTTTTACCTTTTTAAATCCTCTAAATCCTGGGATTAGCCCGAGCCCCCACGACCCTTTCCATTCTCTGTTTATGTCAATATTTTCCGTCTTGTGTTTGTTGATAGTTATTATTAATAAAACTCTATTTTATTAAGGATAGCAATATTATTATCCTTGAGCTGAGTTCCACTTCTTAAGCATATCGAAGATACATAATATCGGCCGCCGGACATTAACGCACTCTAGAGATAATTAAAGAAGTTCCCTCGACGAATAGTGATATATGCTATATCGTCGGGAGTCCATTCTACGACATATATATATATATATACACTATTTAAATTTGGTGTCAGGTGTGGGGTTTAACGCTATATCTTTGCAAACACTGGTCTCAGTCCAATAAAGCATAGTGTTATTCGTTATAATAATAGACTATTAGTAGTTCCCTTTTGTTTTAACGATTGCTATCCCCTTTTTTTGAAACTTAAGAAGCTGGAGTAGCTCAAGGAACTGTTGTAATAATTTGTTTGTGGTTTTTTGTGATTTTAGTCACTGGTTATTTAGATCGAGAGACCAAGTACGAATAGGTCAGTCAGTGCCCATATTTAGGTAGGCTAATTCTATAGAGGCATAATTCTTATTGCGAGGAATTTTAGTTGGTTGACTAGTGCGCCCCGAGTGCAAAGATGACTCAGTTCGAAATCTTTAAAGCTCAAGGAGAATCCTTGGGACTCTCCATAAAAGAACTAATTGAGTACGTTCAAGAGGAGCAAAGAACAGAACGAGAAAGAGAAATCCAACGAGAAGAAAGAGAAAGAGAGTAACGGATAAGACAAGCTGAGCTTCACCATCAGATTGAATTAGTTCGTGTTAAAGCAGAGATACAGTCCGCCAGTTCCCGTTCCGAAGCCCCCCTCTAATCTTTCACTAAAGCTCCCCAATTTCAAGGATGGAGAGGATTTCGGAGCATTTTTAGCCCACTTCGAAACTATCCTCGAAATCAATAACATGGATCTGGAGGCTGAAGGTGTAGCCAGATTACTTCCCCTGTTAAATTGTAAATTGCGCGAAATTTTTATATCTTTACCATCTGAGTGTACAATTAACTACAACACCTTAAAAGCTGAGTTATTGGCCGCTCATAATATGACTCCCGATTTCTATCGCCAAGAATTTCGAGGAGGTCGTATTAAACCCGGACAGACGTTCCGTCAATTCGGATACATTCTTCAGAGGAATTTTAAATTTTGGTTAGAATCCTCAAAGGTTGATCCAAACTACAAGTCCTTAACAGACTTCGTGTTGCGAGATCAATTTTTGGCGTCTCTCCCGACGGAGATCCGCGCGTTCGTGAAGGATCGTCGGTGCCAGACCTTTAAAGAATGTACCGAAGAAGCGGATGTCTATGCTGCAAGCCATAATTTATACCCAAAGGAGAATCGAACTTCTCACCAACCCCCAAACCAGGAAAGAAGGAAGGATTCGCGCCCCTTCCCAGGAAAGCTGACAAAGTTTCCGGGCCCCGTAAAACCCCAAAACTTCATTCCCCAAAATCAACAACGGGACTCCAAACCTCCCGTTAAGATTTCTTCTCCATCTCTCTTCCCGAAGCGACCAATAATATGCTTCACCTGTGGTGTAGAAAACCACATGAGCTGGAATTGCCCCCCAAATTCTAGGCTTAAAAGCGGACCAGCCCACCAAGTTCACCAGATTAATGCAACCCCGGCTCCCCCGGTGGTGCAGACCCAAGCAGCAACTTCTCCGTCTCCGTCAGGCCACCAGGTAAATTTTATTTTCTGATAAAAGTTCACCAGGAACTTTGAAATTTGAGGAGGGCAGCGTGAATGGCTGCAGAGTATCAACTATCGTCAAGGACACAGGATGTACGTGTTTCATCGTGTCCGACGAACTCCTCCCCCCAGTGGACCCTAACCACAAAAAATTTGCGGTGGTACATGACTACCTTGGGCGGGCGAACAGATTCCCCGTCGTTAGATGTTACCTGCAGTGTCAATATTATGATGGCTGGGCTGAAGTCATTTCAGCACCCATAAAATTCTGTTCTGTACTTATAGGACAGAGCCCCCAAGTAAGTTCCGACCCTGTGTCCCAGGCCGCCCTTACTCGAGGTCGAGCTAAGAAGGAAGCCCAGGAGTCCGTCCCCCTCAGAACCCCGTTACCGTCCGAATTCTCGGAGATCCTTAACCAGGACTTTAGGACGGCACAAAAGAAGTGTGAAGCACTAACACTCTTATGGGATAAGGCCCAAAACCAGGACAAAGAGACTGTCCGTGGACCTAAAGTCATCAGGTACCTGGAGGAAGGTGGCTTTCTTTATCGATCCGCCGAGGACAGTAATAACGCTGTTACTACTGTCCTATGCCTTCCACGATCCCATGTCCCTATAGTGCTCAAAGTGGCTCATGACAGCATTTTTTTCCGGTCATTTTAGTCACACTAAAACTGGCCAGCGCATTTTTAAATATTTTTATTGGCCGAGTGCTGCAGCTGACATCTCAAAGCATTGTCGATTGTGCGATGTGTGCCAGAAGACGCCCGCTAAGGGGCGGGTCAAACCTGCTCCCTTACAAAGGGGACCAGTCATTACTGAACCCTTCTCCAGAGTGGCCATCGACCTGGTTGGCCCTATCTGCCCCCCTTCGAGTGAAGGGCACAGCTACATTTTCACCTTGGTAGACTTTGCTACCCGTTTTCCCGAGGCTGTCCCCCTTCGCCGAATCGACAGTATTTCTTGCGCCGAGGCCCTCATTTCCATCTTTTCGAGGGTAGGCGTCCCCAAGTAAATACTCTCCGATAGAGGCCGACAATTCACCTCTGAGTTGATGGAGTACGTAGGGAAGCTGCTCATGGTAAAACCCCTTTTTACCACCCCCTTCCGGCCACAGACAAACGGGATGTGCGAGAAATTAAATAGAAATTTAAAATCCATTATTAAGAAGATCTGTGCCGAGCAGCCCCGCGAATGGCACCGATATCTCCCGGTCGCCCTATTCGCCTATCGGGAAATTCCCCACCGTACATTAGGCTTCGCCCCGTTCGAGCTTATTTATGGACGTAATGTACGCGGGCCACTCAGTATTTTAAAAGAGTTGTTAATTAAGCCCCAACTGGATTAAGAACTCCAGTCATCTTACGCCTATGTCTTGGACCTACGCCAGAGGCTCGAGAAATGCGCAAACATCGCCTATAAAAATGCCGATGTCAATTTGGAGGAGTACAAAACCTATTTTGATGTCCCGTCCGAAGATCTTAAATTTAAGCCCGGTGATGAAGTACTCCTGCTCCTTCCCACAGCCAGTAATAAATTACTGAGCCAATGGAAAGGTCCGTACTCGGTCTGCGAGGCACGAGGACCGGTAGATTACCTCATTGGTACCCCAGCAGGCGATAAGCTCTATCACGTCAACTTATTGAAAAAGTACCACCGGCGCGCCCATGGAGATACCTTCGTAGCACTGGACGAAACATCGGCGCTTGAAGAGGATTACCCTGCGGAGTCCCTTAATGTAATCCAGACAGTGTGCATCCAACCTGATGCCGATTACCCTCTTCCTTCCCTACCAGGCGAGCCTTTTGATCCCTCTGACCTGGATATCGACGCGCAGCTGACACCACATCAAAAGGGTCAGCTACAAGATCTATTACGTCAGTTCGACGACGTTATTTCGGAGAAGCCTTGGTGCGCTACTAGTTTCGAGCATGATATCAAATTAACAACCTTAGAACCCGTCCGTTCAAAACCCTATCCCATGCTGATTCATTTACGCCAAGCCTTTAACGCCGAAGTTGATAATTTAATTAGTTTAGACATCATAGAACCTTCCACCTCTAGTTATTGTTCCCCAATCGTCATGGTCAAGAAACCTGATGGCTCTTATCGGATGTGCATCGACTTCCGGAAGTTAAATTCGGTAACTGTGTTTGACGCCGAGCCCATCCCGTTGGTAGACCAAAACCTCCACCTTTTCGAAAACGCCAAGTTCATCTCAGAACTCGATTTGTGCAAGGCGTATTATCAAATCCCCTTCCGGCCCGAGGTGAAAGCATATACCGCCTTTGCAACAGAGAAAGGCCTTATGCAATTAAAGCGCCTTCCTTTTGGCCTCGTCACTGCTTGTAGCAACTATAACCGTCTCATGAGAAGGTTGTTAGATGGACTTCCAAACGTATCCTTTTACTTTGATAATGTCTACGTCGCTACTCGCGAATGGAGTCACCATTTAACCACCCTATTAGCTCTCTTCGAGCGACTGCGCGAAAATGGACTCACCATTGGCCCCAGCAAATGCCATTTTGCCCACGAAATCATCAAATATTTGGGTTTCAAAATAGGACAAAGCCAGTTGGGTCCCCAAGAGAATAAGATTAAGGCAATCGCCAACATGCCCCTCCCGATTACAAAGAAGCAATTAAGATCGTTCCTAGGATCAGCTTCTCACTATCAGCGATTTGTTCCGAATTTTGCTGCAATTTCGGCCCCCCTCAGCTCCCTTTTAAAAAAGAATTTACCCGATCGTCTACGTTGGAACGATGTCGCTATTTCCCCTTTTAATCAGCTCAAGAGTGAGCTCATTTCTGCCCCGATTTTTAAGTTGCCGAACCCGGAAAAATCCTTTGGGATTAAGACCGACGTGAGCAACGAGGGCATTGGAGGTGCACTCCTTCAATACGAGGATGACGGCACAAGTCATCCAGTTGCATATGCTAGTCGTCAATTATTACCACGCGAAAAGAGATATGCCACTATAGAAAAGGAAGCTCTATCAATTATCTGGGTCATAGACAAATTCAAGATGTACTTGATAGGTAAAGAATTTCAGATAGGAACCGACCACCGTCCGTTAGCCTATATTAGGAATGTGCGACACTCAAACGGCCACATCATGCGCTGGAGTTTACTTTTGCAAGAGTATCAATTTAAAATAAATTATATCAAAGGTTCCGATAGCCAGGTCGCTGACGCACTCAGTAGGAATGAGTCACCGAATAGCGTAGAATAATTGTATTCATAGGATTAGTATCTCCATGTAGGTATATACCGTCTTGTACGACTTAAATTAAGATTCTCTTGTAATATATTTAATTAATGTATATGTCTGAATTTTGTAACGCTCAATGTCTAATTTTTTTTTGTATGTATATATATTTGTACCCATTAATTTACGTATAAATTATTTTGTCCCGTATGTACTAATTTTATATCATTTCATTGTTCGATGCCCTTTTTTTTCTTTGATTAAGTTGTATTAAAGGTTATTTTCCCCTGTAATCTAAAGATCAAAATAATCATATGTATTGAGATAATACGAGTTAGGTGCAGGAAGGTACGGTTAGTACAAGAAAACGAGTTCCACACAACGGAGCTCTATCGTTGTCCCTTCTCTCTTTTTTTTCGAAGTGACAACTTCCACCGGAATGGAGGGGTGTGATAGAACAGGTTGAAGATGCGTTAATTTCAACTTCTATCACATATTATTTAAAACCACGATGGGCCCACGTGCATCTTCGTTTCGAAGCTTGGCGCCTTATCACAGCCACCGGATGTCAATGTTTAAACAAGGAGGTTATCGTCCCCCCGTTCTCCCCCATACGCCGACCTCGCCAGATTGAGTTAGGCTTATGGGCAGATAAGGCATTGTTCTCCGGCTCGGCTGTGCGTTCCCTCGAAGCTCCCACTCCATTGTCCCCCACGCCAAGGAGATGTCCTGGCTATTTATATGGAAACTTTACCACTAAGATCAGATTGGAAATCCAGATTTTCGTCGCGAAACATCACCACGACCCTCTCTCCCTTTGTGCGCCAAGGGACCTCGACCTCGAGATTCACCATCACTTGTCCAGAAGGAGGACAATATTCCTTGAGTGCCAAGGGTTCGAGCCTTTTGTGACGCCAAGTCCCCAAGGCTTCCCCCTCGTGTTTAGAAGAGAACAACGTAGAACAGCCATTGTTCTTTTGAGACCTTCGCCAAGAAACGGTTCTCACCCTTCCTCCTTGTTGTTCAGAGGAGAACAACATTAGAACAGCCATTGTTCTTGAGCCCGTAGACAAGAGACGGTTCTTACCCCCCTTTGTTCAGAAGAGAACAACGTAGAACAGCCATTGTTCTTCAAGCCGTTCGTCGAGAAACGGTTCTCATCCCCAAGACGCCACGTCAGGATCCTTGTATACCCCCCCTTCGGCTGGAACTCGCCAGCGGACCAAAAATTCCTTCAAGCCACCTTCCACTGCACCACTAGTGTAAAGTTACGTAAGCCAAACGTCACCTTTGAGTACTTAACCCTTTTGTCAATTCTATCCCGTGCTTTAAATGGTTTATCGAACCATCCCATCCCTTTAACTCTATATTTGTTTTACCTTTTTAAATCCTTTAAATCCTGGGATTAGCCCGAGCCCCCACGACCCTTTCCATTCTCTGTTTATGTCAATATTTTCCGTCTTGTGTTTGTTGATAGTTATTATTAATAAAACTCTATTTTATTAATGATAGCAATATTATTATCCTTGAGCTGAGTTCCACTTCTTAAGCATATCGAAGATACATAATATCGGCCGCCAGACATTAACGCACTCTAGAGATAATTAAAGAAGTTCCCTCAACGAATAGTGATATATGCTATATCGTCGGGAGTCCATTCTATGACACACAGAGAAGCCTAAATTCTATTTGCCTTCTTTATGATATTATGGAGATTGTCCAGAAGGCGCTGCGATAAGCGAATTGTCGTGAATGGAATCTCTCTCTCGATTTCACACATTCCGCGGTATAAATGAAAACGCCGTTCATCCCTCTAGAGCAGTGTCCCAAACCTACTCGCGTAAGCCTCACGTTGGACGAGAGTCGTTGCCGTAACGTATCGACTGCCAACGTGCTGCTGAGTTAACTTGGTCGCTGTCTCAAAGTGTTCCTGAGGTAAATCCCGCCCCGCAGAGTCTGTGACTAGAAGAATAAGCTCTGTTGCTCAACGTAACTTGAGATAGAAACGTAAGATCCAAATAGTTACTGGAAGTTACTATTTGTTAGTGTCACATGCAGTTAGGAGTGAACTAACCGGAACTGCAGTCAGCAGCCCCGAACCCATCGTCTTATCCCCGCCTCTCCTTGAAAACTCGTGTTAACGCCACCCGAACCACCCCGTCTGGACCTAAGTAGTCGTCTCTTTAATCCATCACAATTAATGGTAATCTGTAAACCCAGTGTCGCTCTATTCTTAAATTACCTATTTAATTAACAGTGATTGATACTCCCATTGAGTCATTATAAATCTATACGCTTAACGGCAGTGTTTAATATTTAATCCTTAATTTTGCCCGTTTGACTATTTCTAATTATTATTTTATTTGTGTAAAGTAAAGTTTATTTTTGTACGTGTGTTTATTTGTAGCTCCTCCTTTTTGACGTACCCTTGGCAAGACTTTAATTAAGAATCCTTTCGGCTAATTTATTCAACCTGTATTATGCACTCTTAGAATTCAACAATCACAAACCTCCCCCCAGTAAAAAGTGGGACTTTTATAGTGAAAATCCTGGCTACGGCACAATCCGCCTCTAACCAGCTTTCACACGTTCAGTAGGAATTAAACCTACCTATATATATATATATATATATATATATATATATATATATATATATATATGATCGTAGATTGAGTCATAGGGTCAATACCATCGACTTAAACAAAAAGCGGTGTGACCAACGCAATACAGATATGTACATAGCACAAATAGTTCAAAGAGAAAGTTCTGTGCACGTCAAAAATAACTAGACGACCACTAGCATCGGAACAGAAGATCGAGAGGGTGTACTTAAAACCCTTGCGAAGCCCCAATAATTTCACAAGAAGAGTAAGCCTTAATCCCTACAAGATGTAGCTCGTACAATTCGTGAATGCAAATAACAAGCAAAACGCAAACGAATCAGTGTTGATATTCTAGAGAAAATTGAAGAAAATGATTTCGACGAAGATCTTGTTATCAGCAATGAGGCCATTTTTCTTACGAATGGCAAAGTGAACAATAATTCTATTCGAATATGTCATAGAGCACGGAAGGGACTCACCAAAGGCGAATGTTTTCTGTGTAATCTCCAGAAATCATCTATATTGTCGATTTTTTTTTGAGAGTACTGTAAACTGCGATTTTTATCTGCAAATGCTTCACAACTATCAAATAGATGCGCTCGTTGCAAATGAACATGAAGAGCATTTTCAACAGAACAGAGCTAAATATCACTACAACCTAACTGTTTGAGCTTATCTCAAGGAGAATCTGTCAGGGATCTGGATCGTGCTTATTGGTAATGTAGATAATGTGCTGTTGATATGTCTTCCACGTTCACCTGCAAACCTAGAGGAACCCAATTAGCGAATCACTGCCGCACTGGGCACTGTTACCAACGACATGCTGCAGCGTGTTGAGCAGGAGCTGTACTACCGACTTGACGTATGCCGTGTCTCAGGCGGTGCGTCTATGGAAAATTGCAAAATCGTTCATAGAATTCACATACCATTGAATTTATCGTTTAAATTTTAAAGAACAAATCTTATATTTTTCACCATTAACCCTGTTTTATTTATTTGCCTAGACTATCTAGTTTTTGGGATATTTACATTTCAAATGGTATATTTTTTTAGTAACACTCTGTACATCAAATAACATAGAAATGATTTTACATAACTCAGTCCTAATTTCTCTTCTCGCATTGGGTAAAAATAAATTTAACATTCGAACACGATTCTAGGCTTTTTGTTCTGAGGGAACAGACAGGAAAAATTCGGTCTCAAAGAATAATGAGCCGTACTAATAGATACGTTCGGGTGCACACCTCTGCCCCCCCCCCCCTCCCCACTGGCTCCGTCAGATGTCTTAATGGAAAATAGATTACTTGAGAGAAGCAGACCGATAAGAAGACAGTGACAAATAGTCTCCACACATCTTTCAAAAGGTGAAAATGTAAGTAAAGGGTAAGGGGACAAACTGATAGATTCCGTGGCTAGTAGCACTAGGTTGATTTACAAAGTACCACTGTTTGACAGTGGTTTTTTTTAAGAAAAGTGGAATAGAATAACTCAAAATATTATATTTGCAAATTAAAACGAATTTATAATGTTTTTACAATTTTTTTAACAACACCTTTTCAGAATTGGATTAGAGTGCTAACTGAAGGCAATGTAGGAGGATAGAAATTACACAACATTTACTGAAGAAATCTAGGAACTCTCGACACATGCTGACAAAAGGACGGAAAGATAGAAGGGTCCGGATGCAGGAGTCTTTGATAAAAAGTTTCGGCAAAATTTAATAAGGTTTGTATATCGGTAGAAAATATTAATTTTTAGAAGAGATCAGTTTGGTACTTAACATGTATCCTGAAGTTACCATGGAGACAATAAAGCTAAAATACTGTGGGCTTTTAATGAAAGACTCGATTGGGACTAACAAATTGAGAAGCAATGTTATTATCGTCATGTTAGAGGTGCTGAAAGATCAAGGTGGTAACCGTACCAAAGCATTGTATTATTATTATTATTATTATTTCATAAAAGATGTTATGGTAGTTTTATATATTGCAAAGAGCAAAACTAGAAATTACAGTTTAAACTACTAAAAGAAAATTATAAAAATACGATTGCACAAAATTTATTTTCAGATAAAATAACATAGACTTGGCACGGCTTGCCTAGGATTGTGGTTAAGAAACTTACAGTAAATATGTTTATGAATGGAATCGTTTAAAATTTCTTTAAATTATAACCTTGGCGAAATAAGGGTGGCAAAACTAATTCTTATCGAATAACCTTGCTTTTTTTACCGCTCCTAAACCTATGAATTCCATCCTCTCCGCTCTTTAATGACCTTTCCTTGACGAGATCTTTAGCCTTTAGCTGGTTCGTCTGTTGGCTTTTGTAAATGAACTGTTGATTTGCTTCTATCAGATATTTTCTGTCCACGATTTTGAAATGCGCACATAACGTTCGCTTTTTTTTTAATATCGGAACGGATAAACTTTTTTTCGGCATGCAAAATTCATTCTTTCATAATCTAATAATTTTCTTACTATAGCTATCTTAAAGCGCCTTCTGACTGGAAGGTATGCGATTTTGAAAAAAATTGAAAAACTTTAAATAATACTTAAAATTATATTATACAGCAAGGAATATTTTCATTACTTTTAATATTAATTTTCATTTTCTTGTCTTCTACATCGAAATGAAAAAAAGAACAATTGATGGAGTTTGCCCAAACGAATAGAATACATACAAATCAGTATAGTCCCAGCACTTAAACTATAGTAAGAGTAAATTTAATAAGAAAAAGAGGGTATGGTTTCATTATTTATAAGCCCTGATTTAGGAGGAGATCAGAGAGCAAGTTAGGTAAACAATTATTTAAAGTTGGTATAGAAGGGGAATGCGATTAATCGCTTAACGGTTAAAAGGCACCCAGAGATCAAGCGTTTCTCTCGTTGATTCCATTTTATTACCAGTTATGCCTTTCAGCCTCTCTATAACATTAGAAATCAAAGACTCGGACCCGTAGCCTCATATCAAACTAGATTGAAGAGATTCCAAACAATTTAAAGAAGCCATATTTAGACAAAAGTTTCCATTAAAACTGTAAGACTTTTGAAAGAAATTATCTCTGACATAGATAACTACTATTAACATTAATATTATCAGTAATACTATTGTTAGTAATGGTAATAAAATCTCTGTATGTAGCATAAATTTTATAAGTTTACATACCCTGTTTATAAGTTTCTAATCGCCCTCGCTAACTTCTTCAATTTGAATTTGGAATGGACGCATCTGCGTCTCATTTAGATGAAGGCGAGGGTAAGAGAGCTGTCCCCCAACTCTTAGACTGAGCGAATATTGCAATTCGACTTCTTAATTTAGCACAAAAAAATGTCCTCGCTTTTGGATCAAAGAAATTGTGGGCCGGTGCTTACGGTTGAAAGAGTAAATTTTGCCGCCGTTTCTTTCATCCTCTTTGGATTGATTTATTTTTTTGGTCACTTATCTTCTCCAGCCTTTGATTTCTTCCGTTCCACCCGTTTGTGTGTACATGCAAGCGAATTTGGCCCTTCCGCCTTACCCTGGGTCGTTTTGTTTGATTATTTTCTTCGTCTTCTCTTCATTTTTCCTAATTTATCTTCACCTCCTTTTCTCTTTCTTTTAGTTCGTTTTTCGTTATTTGTTATTTGTTTCACTCATCTTATGCTGGATGTTGATTTGATAGTGCATTTTTTAGCTTCTTTATTCACACTTAATCGTAAATTACAAGTTGTTTCTGGCCGTATATTGGAGTACATTATTGGTGCCAATTATCTCTTTATTACTAGACTACCGTAATTCACAAAGGCTCGGGTCCTTCCTATCTATACTTTTGTCCTTTCCTCTTCCATCGTTTCTCTTGCCCGGAAATGCTTGTGGATTTGTTGATGGGGGCATAGTGATTTTCCTCCCGGTCGGACATTAATATTTGTCTAAAGGTTATAGGAATTATGGTAGGCTTTGGGTTAAGGTCATTGGCAGGGTTAGGAAAAAATTAATTATAAGATAAAGGTTTGGTTAAGGTCAAACTCACAGCTGAGGTGAGGGTCAAACTTTGTGTCAGGGTTATGAATATTGTAAGGTAAATTGAAGTTAATGCAAGTCAATTACGTTGAGTCAGTTGTTGACTCGGAGAGTTGAGTAAGTTTAACTCATGGTTATATTAAATATAATAATTTTGAATAGTTTAGATCAGACAAGGACGACCTTAATGGTGCATATTTCTCTTAGGTTTCTAACTCATTTCAGGTTGTTATATTTGGTTTGGGTCACTAAGTTAGCTTAGGTATCTCTTGGCATGATGATTTCAGTTATTTTTTCCTAATAATTAATAATAAGGGTAATTTTGTTTAAAATATTTGGTCTTTTTTATTTTCCTATCGGGTGATATAACCCCTTTGCTTTTTTCTTAGAATTAATTATAGGAGTATTTTTGTTTTAAATATTCGGTATCTTTGCTTTTCCTCCAGGGTGCTATTCCTCACTGTGCTATTTTTTTCGAAGAATTGACCATGAGCTTTTTTTAAATAATCGTTCTTCTTCCTTTTCCTACAAGGTGACCATCCTCACTGTGCTATTATTTTAAAGGATAGACTATAGGGGTACTTTTGTTCAAATATTCGGTCTTTTTTCCTTTTTCAACAGTGATTTTACCCACTGTGCTAATTTTTCCTAAAAATTGAATATAAGTGTATTTTTTTCAAATTTTCGTTTTTTTATTTTCCTACATCATGATATTTATCAATGTGCTATTTTTTTAACAAATAAATGACTATAAGGATATTTGTCCTTAAAATATCAGGTCTTCTTACTTTTCCTAAGAATTGACTATAGGGTTGTTGTTTTTTAAAATATTCAGTCCTTTTGCTTTACTTACAGGGGGATATTCCTCACTTCCCTTCGTTTTTAAAAATTGACTACTACGATCTTTTTTTTAATATTCGGTCTTCTTGATTTCCAATAAGGTCATATTCCTCGTTGTACTATTTTTAGAAATTGACTAAAGGGCTATTTCTCTTTTCCTACAGGAGGATATTCTTCACTCAGTTATTTTTTCCTAAGAATTGACTCTAGGTGTGTTTTGTTTAAATTAGGTTTCCGGATTTTATAGATCCATTTCCCAGCAGCTGAATTAATTGGTCGTTGTTGAAGCTCTAGAATCGGAGCTTCACTACTCTAGTTGATACGGGGTTGCCTTACTAACGTTGCAGCAAAGGTTCGATCCCAGTAAGGGCGGACACAAAACTTTTAGCGGCGTCATGTCTTGGCCCCCTATTCAGGGGATAAGCTGATACTTAGCCACCAGGGGTACCTAGTTCCTCCAGTGTCACTATGCACATAGTCAATCATATCATTTTGATTTCCCACCCCGCACAGTACAACATACCCTCTCCTCCCTTACGAAACTCTCTCTATGGGTACTCTTGCCCTTTATAGATCTCTTTACCATGGTCACGAACGGTTCCACCATTACTTTTGGGGGTTTATAAAACATAACGACCATGATATACACCCAACGAAGATCAGCACCCTATTTGGTGCGTTCGGACTCAGCAGGGGTTGTCATTCAGATCTGTATGCGCATTATATTATCCGGTTAGTGGATCTCATGCACGACCGGAGGGGCAAGTATGCTACCTACCTTCCAGAATAGTAACCAATGACAACACAACTCATGCTATCTAAAATTGAATAAATCCCCCTATTATTTTTAAAAAAAGAATGTTGTGAAAATTAGGAAAAGAAAATGTAACTAACAACCTTGGACAACCTCGATAATGGATGGTAGCGGCTGTGGTATCCCCTTTTCCCCCAACTCCAAAACCGTATCGACTCTAGCCTTTTCATAAATATATCTGTCAAGGTTTATTGGGAAAATAAATCGATTACCAGATTGCCATAAAGGGAGGCTGTTTCATTATTCAGAATGTTTGGAATATAATCCAACAACCCATGTATCATTGTGATTCAGCTCGATTGGTGACATCCTCGAGTGTTTAGGAAAAAAACTACTCCTTACCTCCGTAAATGTTCACGTTTCCAAAATTTTAGGAATCTCTTCTTTTGTTCTGAATATTTAAAGGAATAATTAGTCTCTCTATAAATTAGTCACCCCTTCCCTCCTTTTCCCAGCGGGTAGCAAGTTGTTCCTGATGAGATTAAGTTTCCTCTTATCCTTCCTGGGCTTTTTTCAATCGGATTCACGAAGAGAGAAGTAGAAGAAATATAAACTAAACTAAAAGAGAATGCAATGGAGGTCCGAATTTGATATAATAAAAAAGAATAAACACTCCATTGAACCTTGAAGACGAGGGGCGTTATGATAGGTTTAATGCCTCCAGAATCAAACGAGTATAAGGACGAAGAGGCTTGATGGTATATATCAGCATTTATCATCGCTAATCAATGCTACTCATTTTCTAATTATAATCCTTGACTGAACAAAGCAAATTGGAGTAACGAAAAATTATCCAACTTCATTTCGTTATTAACTTTTTTACAGATTTTCAGGGCAAAACTTATTTATTTTCAAAAAAAGTGACATTTAATAAAAATTTTATATTTTTTTTTCCCTTGAATTATTAGTCGATTCAGAAAGTAATTTCGAATTTCAAGATTTTCGAGTTTTAATTTTACTAAATATAAAGGACGGATTTTTTTGGGGGGGGATCTATAGATTTAGTCACTATCTTTTAACTTGAGGGACAGTAAAATTTTAAAGGAATTGTGGCTATAATAAATTCATATGGGTAGAGGAAAGGAGATGTTGGAGTGAAATTGTTATGAAAAAACTCTTTAAATAGAGTACTAAAGTTACTGAAAGTGAAGTTTTGTGGAAGCATGAGTAGCTCAAAGAGTGGTGAGTTCTAGAGAGCAAGAGCTATTACTTTTTAATTACTTAGAACTATGAATAAAGTACAAATGATTGCAATTTCATCCAGAAAGTTTGTAAAGAGAGAATTGTAAAGAAAGTGTAGAAGAAATAATAAGTGAAATTGTGTGGAAGATATAAAACCATAGTTCCAAGTAAGGCCATTGAGGCTAGGTAAGCACTTAATGCTCCCGATGTAAGCTGCAGTATGGTTTCCCATGGAACAACTGAAGCTCATTTACGAGGCAAAGGAATTGTAGTGTTCGCAACTCTCCCGAATTTGAACCCGGTTTGGAAGAGGTACATTACCTACAATACACAACACCTTCCCTATGATGGAGAATATCTACCTAAACGCTAGAGTATAAAAAGGATAAACATGTTACTGTGATATCTAATGATCTTTTTATAAAGGTCAACCATGTTGATCAGTGATTCTTTGCAACATCTGTTCTGGCAGATGCTACCAAATGTAATCTGTCACACATTGATGCTGCTTTCACCAATCAATTTTCACTTTCTGATCCGTCTCTCGATCTACAGTATAACCTGGGAATCAAATGCTCTTCACTACAGTATGCAGCAGCGGCATAAAGTCTACTCGAATTGGAGCACAAACTTTCCCCAATGTAGATTAACAAGAAAGTGATTTTTCCGCCTGCCTTGGTCATAGTTCCTAATTAGATAATGCTCTCTGTATGACTCTTTGTTCTTCTATTAAGCGAATTCTTTGGTGTTCCTTAAGTAAAAAAAAGAAATCTAACAGCAGAATTCCTGTACCAATATTAAATATAGAAATCATCCTAAGGCGAGGCAACTTCCCTTCACACTGATTAGTCTAATTATTTACGAGATTTATTATGATATTGATTAATAATATTGAACACATTTTTTCGTTTCATAATCTGGTTTTAAAAAACCCGACCCTCCCAAACTTCTAATATTAGAAATAAATAATACTATTATTCTCATTACCTTTTATACGAACAAATTAAACTATTTCGGTTTTCGTTCACAGCACGTAATTTGAAGGCAAACTTAAATATTTTTAGTTTTAAAATAAAGGAAGGTAAATCAAACGAGAGAATCACCGCTAGGGCGCATTTTATCGTCTAAAGAGAAAGAGATGAAATTAAATGGAAATATCTGGAATGTCCACAGGCTTAGCATATTACTTAGGTACTTAGTAAGCGAAAGGTGCGCAACTTTCATGAAAAAAAGGAACAAGGGCATACGAGTACCTCTTTTTAATTTGAGGCGAAAATCGACAAGGAAAGAAGGTTAATTTTTCGTAGGCGAGCATTTGTTGCCATACGAATCAAAATTCAGTGATTTACTTACTTAGTAAATGATTTAGAGCAACGCCGCTAACTTAGAATTACCCAGAGAGTCAAAGTGGAATTCACCCCAATTTAAAAAAAAGAGATATAATACATTTTAAAAGAGAGTCAAAGAACATCAAATGAAGGCTTACCCCCCGCCCCCCATTGTTTTCGCCCATGGCCCAACGAGAGAACTCTTCACAGCTATCTGTCATGTATTACTTTCGTTCTAACTAGACCAATCATTTGATACGGACATAATTAGGGACCGATGAGGAAACTGGTTTGAGGAATAGCATACAGTGGAATTATGGCTCAGGAATCATTCCGGTATGAGACTTAACTGCAACCTTCGATATAGGAGTAATCTTCCCGCCCGCCGGTCCAACAAAGACAACAGATGGAAGTAGCCCCCGTCTCTGTGCAGTTAAAAAGCAGGTATGATTTAATAAACCCGAGAGATGGTGGTACCAGGGTAGTGGCAGTTGATTGAGCCCCTATTTTCATTAAGTCCAACATGATTCATCCCACTAGGGGAACCCAACCAGATCCATCATCATCCTTCATCCTTGCAGTACTCATTTAGGGGACCAATTAGGGTAATGGGTGGAAGCTCTCAACCACAAAATTACAGTTATAACCAAACCATTCTTCACATTACACTTATTTATTCTCATTAATTACGCTCCGAACCCACAACGCATATAATTGCACAATTAATTCCAGTAGAAGAAAGAAAAAGGACCAAGGAGCACAAGGACTCGTAACCAACATGGAGACGTTCACTAAGAGGGTTCCTTTGCCCTCCCCCCGAAGAGCCGACTTTACGAAGTACTATTCACTGAATTGAAAGTAGCACTTATATATCTTATCATGGTCCAGAGTGGTTTCATTACTATATGCGGCGAAACCAGAGATGTAGACAAGGTTCTATCCGATGAGGGAGCTTATCTACTGAAACAATCGGCCTTGAGGCAAAAAAAACCCGCTGCAAGTGGCCACCAACCCCAGCCTTATGTACTGCAAAATGGAGAGTTGAGTTAGAGAACACGGACGAAGAACTGAAAACCGAAATTACGAAGCAGCCCACGGAAAAAAGTCAGAAAAGGTATTAAATTTCGAGACCACACCCATGTCTTCAAAGTAACGTTCACCCCTACAGAAATAGCACTAAAAGCCAAAACAGAAGGACTCCTTCTCTTTAGTTTGAAGATCCTGGAGAAAATACTGAATAAAAAAAGTTTAGTAGCATTGTGCTTTGTATGTTATAAACTATCAAGCGCACATCTACCAACTGCCCCAAGAAAGAGAAACTATGGTGCAGCGAATATGCGACTAAAGGTCAGAGATTCAAAAGCTGCAAAAGCACACAAAAGAAGTGCCTCAATTGCAATGGCAAGTAAGGGACCATGACCCTGAGCTGTCAAAAACATAAAAGATAATAAAAAGTAAAGAGGAGGCGAAGCAAACAAGTTAAGAAAGCGAAGAGAATAAAAGTGAAGAGATGCAACAAACTAGGGCATTTCCAGCTGAAAGAACGATCACCAGCGATCTGAATGCCCGCATCATCATATACATCACGAATGCAAATGTAGCAAACGCAAGCAAGCCTGGTTGCTACACATGAAGTACGGAACTCTCTGTTGAAGGTGAATAATCTTCCAACCGTTGTAATGCGGGACAACTATGAGTAAATTCAAGGAGTTGGAGATCAAAAACAATACATTCATTAATGCAAGAATAGAGGCAACAGTGGAAACGAACTCCTCGGAATAACTCGAAGAGGAAGAAGCAGAAAATGAAGACGAAGAAAACAAAACAAGTTCAAAGAGCAATGAGGGACCTTGCACATGAACAAGAACGAGTTAGAGCAAATTAAAAACTCATATTCCACCCCGAAAAATGAGAACACTGAATACACAGGAGATGTCCACCAGGCACAGAAGAAAAAAAAAACAAGAGAAAAAAACGGTAGAAAGCGCACCATCATTCAACTAAGTGCCCTGTGAATAAGGAAAATAAACACCAGTGGATAAACAACGAAAAGGACTCTTAACGGAAATATATTCAGAGATATTGATGCAGATGTCATCTTGATTTTGGAGCACGGTATAGACACGCGTAATAAACGAATGAAAATTTAAAATTACGACGTGTTGATCACGAACTACTCACAAGAGCGGTATGGCGGTGCCGTTATTGCGACCAAGAAAGGGATAAAATAAAAGCAAATCAGAAACATTTATGAATCATATCTCGCGATGGAGGTCGAACTTGACATAGGAAAGATAGGCATAGCTATCGGATACCAGCTGCCAAGGAGAGGCTTTTTTTCCTAATGGAGAGTCCGGCTCTGGAAATTTCAATGGAATCTGAAGGAGCCTTGATACTTTGCTGGACAGAAGCTTCGTCCAGCAAATTCGCCCCAACTTCACCACCTCTGATAGAGCAGAGGGTGCTACAAAACCGAACATGTCTCGCTAATCGTCAACTACCGTTCAACTACTAGATGGAAACAGTCCAGATATCATGTAATGGCCATAAAGGGATCCTACTCACTATCAATAGGAGCCATATAAAAGTGCCAGACGTTCACATCATACACTACAAAAGGGAAGACTAATGACTGGTCTACACAACTTCTCGAGAACTATCATCCTCCCTCTTTGGATGAGGCAATTCTTAAAGAGATTGATGAGGCACTCGACGACATTAACAAGCCCGTAATGCAGATAGAGCCTGTCTCCCGAAATCCGCATATTGGTGCATCTCAACATATAAATGGATAAAATACATGAAGGATTTGTACAGTGAGCTGAAATTATTATATGAAATAAATATCAAAAACACTTCAGTTATCTCACGACAAAGAAGTAAAGAGTTCAAAGAACTCAACCAGCAGATCTTCGAACAACAATGGAGAAGATGTCACGATGCAATCAAAGCCTCGATCAGGATGCATCTCCCAAAGATTTTTGGCAACAGATCTATCATCTCAAATGATTGAATGGAAGAGCAAAGAAGATGGAAATTTAAAATGAAGAAGAAATTATCGAAACGGAAGGAAAAAATATAGAATCAATATCAATATTCCCAAGTTGTTGGGAAAACATATTTACTATAACATAGAGTTCGAGCACGAAGGCATAGACGAGTTAAATACCCATATCCAAAAGACGCACTCGCACCACTAGGTGGAGGGACAAAGTGACGGAGGCGCCGAGATAGCGAAGCATGCTCTGTTCATTCCGCCAGAAAACCCCAGGAAAATCGAGTTCACAAAATAAATTTTGAAAGGGCACCAGCCAACATCATCAAAGGAATGAGAAGAAATTTTAACGCCTGTCTAAATACATGATACTTTCCCGATGCGTTCAAGAGGGTTAAGATGATCTTCTTAGCAGGGCAGAGGTAGAAGTCAATGAAGAAGGAGAACTACTGTCTAATTTCACTCCTGGAGTTTGGCGAGAATCTCTTCGAAAAGATCATCTATAGAAGACTGGTGTCTCATCTGGAAGAGAGATCCTGTACAATCCGTACCAATTGGGCTTACAAAAAAGAGAAGTACGGAGATGATGATTAATGTTACAACGGAACAGCTTGCCCAAGCCAAAAGATAGGGGAGTTACGTATACAGTGGCGGCAACAAAAAAAGTGACATTGAATATTGGCAATAGAAATCGATACATAAAATCGCTTTCACGATTTTACTTGCCAACAAGCCAATGAAAAGGGGCGGGGCTTATGCCACGAGTGGATGACTCTCCTGAGCTAAGACAACAGAACTGCGCTTTATTGGAACTCACTGTCTCGTTTGAGCTCGTACAGTGAGGTTTTGGTGTACAACGCTCCAGCGTGCTGATTTCCTGCATTCGTGCCTACATTTGACGTGCTATAACTTCTGTGCAAGTGGATACAATGGGGCGGAAAAAGCTTTCTATGACAGAGAAAAGCCGTGCCTTGACCCTATTAGAGCAGGGAAAGTCTTTTATTGATGTAGCAGCAGATTTAGGAACCTCAAGAAATACGATTTATCGCCTAAAACGGGCAGCTGAGTTATTGCCACCAGGTACCATACCAAAGAGGAAGGATGGCACTGGTGCAGCTAGGAAGACATCTCCAAGGACTGATAATATCCTAAGGCGTGAAGTGATGTCAGACCCTTCTGTAACCTCCGCTTCAATCAAGAAAAAACACCCAGACCTTCTCCAGAACGTCGCCCTCAGGACCATCCGTCATCGCTTACAGAAGGACTTAGGCCTACCGGCTCGCCGCGCTGCCAAGAAGCCACTTCTTACCAAGGCTATGAAGATGAAAAGGCTCAATTTTTGCAAGACCTATAAACATTGGACAGCTGCCCATTGAAAGAAGGTGATGTTCAGTGATGAGAGCACCTTTAGGCTGGTCAGAGGAGAGTCAGAGATCGTGCGTCGTCCCAGCAATGTGTCTCGGTATGACCCAAAATATACCGTGAAAACTGTGAAGCACCCTGATAGTGTGATGGTGTGGGGTGCCTTTAGTGGAAACAAGGGCAGAGGAGGTCTGTACTTCCTTCCCAAGAATGTAACCATGAGGGGGACTAACTATCTCGAAGTTTTGAAGCAGCACATGCTGCCATTTTGGGAAATTCATCGGTGTGAATTTTTCATGCATGATGGTGCCCCTGCTCACAGGTCCCAGTTAGTAAAAAGGTTCTTCAATGATAATAATATTAGTGTTTTGGAGTGGCCTGGTAATTTCCCGGACCTAAATCCTATTGAGAATGCTTGGAATCTGATGAAATCCAAAGTTCAAGAGACAGCATCCGGCAGCATCAAGGACCTGATAGAATCACTGAAGAAGATCTGGGTTACGATCGACCCCACCTACTTCGCAAACCTCGCTGAATCAATGCCCAATCGACTCAGAATGGTCATCAAGTGCAAGGGCAACATGACCAAGTATTAACTTTCATGAAATATTCATAATAAAATATGTAAGTTACATTTTTCTGTTTCATTTTCTCCGAATTGTCACATGTCACTTTTTTTGTTGCCGCCACTGTACATTGTATGAAGGGATGTATCAAAAGTATTTATAAAGTTTGGCAAAGGGAGATACAATTCAAGTTCTGGCGACTGGTAGTAAGTGAAAACTTAGAAAGAGCTCTCATTGAGTATGTTATAGAGAGAGCGGCGTACATATATATCGGTTTGGAGAGCAAGGAAAGACCCATGTTCATGCTTAATGACGCGTCCCTCAGGGGGTGGGGTCTGCCCATCTCTTTACTCAATATACACGTCAGATGTCTCATTCCCTACAATCATAATTGCACCAACATTCGATTCACCGAAGATTTCTGCCGGATAATACAAGGCCCTTAAGGAATGCACCCATGCAAGCCCGAATGACGGCAGCAGAAATCAGAAGAATAAACATGTAAGAGGCAAAATGTAAAATAAAAACGAACCAGGAGAAATACAATGTCCTCCCGACTGTAAGACGCTATTCCTACACCACGGATTGCGATGTACTTGGTATGAAGATTATACTTCCTCCGGGTACAGTAAGCACATAACTGATCGAATTCCGTGAGCCTCGGTTGCCGTCACAACTCTTTTCCATTAAAAACCTCCTCGAGAGCAATAAGAAGAATATACGTATACAACGCACTTGCAAGATCTACGCTGCTCTATCCCGCCCCGCCCTCTCTTGTGTCTCGATGACGCAAAAGAGGAGACGCCAAAACAAGCTGCACAGGGAGCTAGAGATAAAACCCATTAACACAGTCATAGAAGAACGGAGTAGGGATGTGCAAGTGATGGTTAATCAGGAAATGAACGATGATATCATGGAAATGATTAACGAGAACAGAAGAGCCAGAAGCCATCCAATATTCCCAAGTTCCGCTAGCCTTCTGGCTAACGGAGATGAAACGCCGTTCTATGCATGATGAAATATGTGAAAACATCTGAAAAAAGAAAACAAAATTAACTTATTAATAGAATTATTACACAACTGGAGGAATAGCAGATTACGACAACAACCTCACCAAATTTCACTAAAAATGAAGGTGCTCGAAGAAAGAAGAATGAACATGACAACAAACTGACACACTACATAATATAAGAAATTTTAGAACCCACAAAGTATTACAATAATAATAAAGTAAATAAAACTTAAAACAACAACAAGTGCGCATAATACAAACAAGAAACATTAAATTTTAAGACAAAAGACTTAAACGCCGTTTAAAATAAGCTCACCGGAGAAAATATTAGTCACTTGTAACCATAGTAAGGGCCTCTTGCACGCCACTTTGCTCAATATGTCAATGCCATGGAATTCCCTGTGTAATTTTCTTCCTGCAATGGGTGGTGAAGGACCAGAATTGACGTTTTGTAGCATTTCGTGACTGGAAGCAAATCGAATTGCAATTACAAGCCTGGAGATTCTACGACGCTGCCTGTCTGTCAACACCTCCTTCCGTCCGCAATTCTGGCCAGAGTATTTCGCATTTGGGCAGTTCTGAAATTGCTTGTAAATCCGGATGACCGTACTCGTTGAAACACTGCCAAATTCTGTGACCTCTTTCACATGATGACTTTTGGCGCGGTCAAATGCAATCACACCTTTTTGACATTCCATGACGTCGCTTTTCCGGCCCATTTTAAGTAGAGCTGATTTGCTATCTAAAGCTCTTCACGCCGTCCGCAACGCAAATAAAGCCTAACTAACGTTTTGACGTAAACTAAGCTACGCCTCTCGGCTGCCTAAGGTTCGTACACGCTTCAGATGTTAAATTATGTTTCTTCTCTTTAGGTCACTATTTCTTAGTCCGGTGAGCTTAAGAATAACAACCAAAGATATAAATGAAAAACAAAATAAATGGAAGTAATAAGTCTGATCACCAGGCACCTTACATCCCTTTGAAAATCTCCTACACTACCTTCTCAACACTTTTATTTCTTTCTATCTATCCCTAACATGCTTTGTCACTCTCAACACATACACTTACATTAATTCAGATTCAGATTTAACAAGGGAATATCAGCCATGAATTTTGTAAAAGATATCTGTAAATAAAATGATGAAATGAGGAAGTGAAAATGTGTTGGAGATATATAACTACAGATCCAACTGCGGGCATTTGGATCGGGAGTCAAAGAGGTCCCGCATATCTCATGTACAGCATAGCTTCTTCTACTACGCTGCCCCCCTCCCCTCCTTGCGTGCGAACAACGGTAGATCAACATAATTGATCTAATACCATCGATTCGCGTCGGTCGATCCATATCTCAGTAGGCATTTACACCCAAGACCGAGATCCGAACTGCCAAAGCGAAGGCGAAGCGACACAAAATTGGCCCAATCCAATGAGCAAGAAAATCTAATTTGGCTTAACTCAGTTCATGGTGCGAAAAATCGTTGTCAATTGCTGGGTTCAGGGCCCACCGCCATCACAGGTATACAATAAATAAATGTGGAAGCACTTTTGATATTTAGAGGTAACGCATGAGAGATGAGGACGTAAAGTGTAACATTGGCAAGAATGCTGCAGCTCACATCTGAACGATTGCAAATACCCTCCCCCCTAATGCCTGTGTGAAGATCTACGGATATATATATATATATATATATATATATATATATATATATATATTAGGAATATGAAGACCCAGGAAATTACACTCATTTCTTGGCCGGACGTTTCGGACCTTTGCTAGGACCATCTTTAGCGACTGTATCGACTAATGAGAAGGGGAAGAAATATTAACGATAACAGTTAAACAGTTAGAAGTATGCAATATATAATGGCAAAAAAGCCATTATACTCGTATAATATAAGAAATATCGTTCATACTTCTTCCCCTTCTCATTAGTCGATACACTCGCTGAAGATGGTCCTAGCGAAGGTCCGAAACATCCGGCCAATAAATGATTAGTGTAATCTCCTGGGTCTTCATATTCCAACTACGTATCAGATTCCCAAGGAACAAATCAAATTAATTACAAGTATTATTTATATATATATATATATATATATATATATATATATATATATATATATATATATATATGCAGAAAAAAAACGCAGTGTTAGGATAAATTTATTCGCGGAACCAGGTTTCGATGGACACCTCCGTCATTGTCAATCGCTGGTGGACTAATGAAATACAAAAAGAGATGCTTAACTTACGGACACACAAATTTACAAGTCAGAATGTAATTGGGGGGGAAGCGGTATGGGGGAGCAGCGGCATTTTTGAGTTAAGGAAATATAAATTTCTTACTATCAAGTGATTAGTGTTGAATTGGCCATCCCTTGATAAGTAAGAAAGTTATACTTGCTTTACTCAAAGATTCCTACCGAAACCTGGACCTTCCCCTTACTGGTCACATAATTTTAAAGTGCATAACGAGCCTAAATCATACCGCCATATTTAACAGCAATTCCTTAGATCTCTGTTTTTTCCCGATGCAAAAGGTTAGTGTTCTCTCTTTGCTGTGTTTGAATCATAATTTTTCCCATAAGTGTCCCTACTTTGCTATTAATCAAACTTATTATTATTTTTAGAATTCAAATTTACATTTTTCAATCTCCACTTGTTATCCATGGATTATATCATGTGTAATTGTAATTTATATTTATAGAACCAAAGGATGGGTAGAATTTCGGTAACGTTTTTCATTAAATGAAAAGACTCTTTGCTTTTTCGACCCTGGTTTTATCCTTAATATCTTCTCTTCCCCTCTCTTCTCCCTCTTCCATCCCCATATCTCCTCTCTCTTTTCTCTCCCCCTCTTTTTCTATGTTCTCTCCCCATTTCTCTTCTCTCCCTTCCCATCTTTCCCTTTACTTACCATCTATATCTCCCTCCATCCCTCTCCCTACTCCCCTCCTTCTCTCTCTTTGTCTTTGTCTGTCTTCTATCTGTTTCTCTCTGTTTCTCTCTGTTTGTCTCTTTCTCTCTCTCTCTCTCTCTCTCTCTCTCTCTCTCTCTCTCTATATATATATATATATATATATATATATATATATATATATATATATATATATATATATATATTCCACTCTCTTGGTATCACTCTCTTGACAGATCTCTGCTATCAAAGGTTATGGGGAAGATTAATTCTCCCGCTCATTTTCATTTTAGACCCAACACTTATGCGTAGGCATGAATCAAAATATATCCGTTTATATTATATTTTTAATAGTAATCGTAAAAACATGCATCACCTTTCGTGTAACGCACCACGTATGCACAGATGGCGATTCGTATATCTACACATTTCCTCTTTCATAAGCATGTAACCTTAATATGCACACTACACATCATAAAGCAACTCACATTCTGTAATTTTTGCAAGCAATTTGTACAAACACACATAAACGCACAAACATGTGATTCAACACCTATTCAGATTCCTCATTTCGTAAGGCAAACTTTGGAAGTTTAATTTAGAAGGATCTTCTTGACGGGCTAACGAATGAGGCTGGCTTCCCGTTGATCTTGAAATGGGGCTGAGGAAGGAGTGAATCCCTCAATATAAAGGCTTGGCTTGCATCAAATGGGGAATTGAAAATGGGTATCCGACTCTTCTGTCTTAATCCTCTTTATTCTTGGGCACGGCATTGTTAATGGTAACTGTCAGTACCTGGTATTCTCTTATTAGTGCTTGCAATTCTCAATTCAGAGATTATGTTAGAGTACTTCCATTCTCGATTCAGGGTATTGTAACAGACATTTTAATCCTTGTCTCTCTTGATCCAGAGCTATCATTATTTTTTATTTTTACTTCGTTTTTTATTATCTTCCTTATTCCGTTAGCAAAATATTCTCTTCTGTTGTATCTTCGTTTATAAGGTCTATTTGGTTTGTTAGACTCCATTATCACGTGTCTGACTTTTTGTCGTATTTCAGCCTCTACCCATTTTTTAATATTTTTTTGATGCGCGCCTCCCATGCCCTTTCCAAGTGCGAGCTCGAACTCATGAACTTTAGTTTTTACACTTCGGTTTGAGTTTTCCCATTAGGGGAACTCATCAACTTTTTCACTTCTATTTCATACTCAAGTCTTCTTTGTGTTGACCTTTTTAGTTCTCCTTATCAGAGCTCGTCAAGAGTCTTCCGTCAGTTCATCACTCCCGGATTATTTTTCTGTGGGCGAATTGTGATTGGCGGAGTTAAAGCTTGTGAGATTGAGAGAAAAAAACAAGTAAAAGCGTTTATATTATTTTATCTCGTTTCCTCCCCCTCTTTTTTTCTCTCTCTTTTTCTCCCCACTCCCTTGCTTCTTTCTTAATCTATAAATGGTTTACTTAATCTATTCCAAGGAGTTTAATTACCAGGATGTGATACCAGGTTTCTTTCCTTGGGCTATTAACTGCATCAATTATATATCACGTGCCATGTGATTTCCCCGTATATTATAAACAAAAACCGTTGCCCTCTCCTACCCAAAAACCCCTCTGGCCTCGCACTATAATTTCAAGTTCATCATCAGGGAAAAGGTATAAAATCAAAAGCAGCTATATATATATGTATATGGATAAAATTACAGTAATAGGACTAATTTTATATGCGAAACTAGGTTTCGACGGAGACATCCGTTATCGTCATTCGCTGGTGAACAAGTGAGATACAGAAGTTGCTCAACGTACAAACACACAAATCAGTGGCGCTAAGGTGGAAGATGCGAGAATGTGTCGGCATTTTTGAAAAAAAGAAGTATGAATTTCTTGCTTATTAAGGTATTAATATTAAATTGGCCGTCGGAAGTATTAAAGTTGGGAACTTCTTTTATAAGTGCTGATTCAATTAGGGGTCGATGTATATTATTGTGAGACTTATAAACAGGGAGTATATTTTGTTCCCTGCAAATCATATAATGAAGTATATATCGGTGAAAGCAGCACATTTTCCAAGAGAATGAATGAACATAAATGCGATATGCGACGTGGTGCCCTCTCTTCGAGTTTATTTCTACATATGTCCAATGAAAACCATCAAATTGATATTTATAATGCTAAAATAGTTTATAAGTCTTACAATTTCCAACTCTAATACTCCCGACGGAAAATTCAACATTAATACTTTAATAAGCAAGAAATTCATACTTCCGTTTCTCAAAAATGAGTTGTGAAGTGAGTATCAGAGTGTGTAAGGATAGAAAAAAGGCGGTTGATTAATAGATGTATGTTTGAGATTTAAAGTGCTGAGCGATAAGCAAGTGGCTTATGCTGTGTTTAATAGAAGGTTTGTGAGGGGAGGGGCTTCTGCGCTGGGATAAAATATGAATCGATAAAATGGCACTGCACATTGCAGCTCATCGCTATGCATGACCAATTTTACGTTGTAAAATGCAATAGGTGGTTGTTTGATAGATAGATAGGCAATAAGCAGAGTAAAGGATAATAGTAATACATTTTGTGCCTTGATGAGCGCCAGCCCCTATTTGTGAGAAAGCTATTTGTGATGATAATGCTAAGAGTTTTTCCAAGAAATCTAGTAATAAATATAAAAATCTTATTTTTTATCGTATCTACCATCAAGGCACTAAAAAACAAAGTGAAAGTCTGATTAACGTTTATGACCTTACAAAAGGTCGTCGTAACCTCAAACTTGATTTGACGGCGGTTACCTTTTTCAAAATCGAAAGCTTACAAGAAATAAATCTTATAGTGAATTTCCAATACTTTCTTTCCCTCTTTAAGTTCTTGTTTATACATAGAAAATATTACCGACAAAATACATATTAATCTTTAGAATTTAATTTTATATAAAAAAGTTAGGATCTATTTTCTCAATAAGCAAGAGTTTTGTTGATTATCGAACAAACTTCTGCACTGTTTTGACCTGTTTCCCGTCTAGTTACTGAGCTAAGTTCAAGAAATTGTTAATTTTGGAGAGACTGAAGCAATAATAGAGGAGGGGTACAAGATCTTATAGCCCTTAACTCCTGACCCAAGTTAGAGATGCAACTTTTTCTGAAGAATGAAGGGAAGAGTAAAAGTTGTATAATTTAACAGAGATATAAGAAAAAAAGAAGTAATTGATAGGCAAAAGAACAAAAGTTGTAGCAAGGAGAGTAGATGAAAAGGAATCAATAGTGGCAAGACTTTAAGGAAGAAGTTTGTATAAAAGTCGCTTAAAAGTATATTAATTCCCCTCTTTTCGACCTTGTTAAGAAAATTTTGAATAGAGAGTGCTATTACAAGGTCCTACCCCCTCCCCCCCCAAAGCGCGCTCCAATATTCGATAGGCCTCATTTCTCAATTTTCTGGAAAGATTGAATGAAACTTTTCTAATAACTAGTTTATTGTGTTTAAAAATATCATATAAAAACATGAGAGTCTCTGGACTTTTCTTCTTTATTCTAGAGCACGTGTTTGAGATTACCTCCATTTAGCTCTGTGCATTTTTTGAGGCGCAACACAAAGTTTTCCATGACGTCCTTACAAATAATCTCGGGGGCTAAGTTCTGGGCTGTGAGGTGCCCACTCAAAATCAGTATTCTCTTTGAGCCAATCTCGGTACAGGTTTGAAGTGTGAGAGCTTTCTCCATCTTACTAGGACCAGAACTTCCCCATAAGTGACGGGAACAGGGTCTGAAGCTCACTTTTAAAGGTTTTGAGGACCTCAACAAACCGCTCCTTGGTGATTGTCACTGTCGCGCCAGATTCCTCGAAGAAAAATTGTCCGATGATGCCTCTGGCTGAGATTGCAATCCATACTGTGCAATTAGAGGAGTTTAAGGGCTTGGTGGCTACCTCATTTAATCTGGAGTTCCCTTATAAGGCATTTGTCTTCGAGTTTACCTTTTCTTTAAGATGGAAGTGAGCTTCATTTGAGGTCCAAAGGAGGTTTAGGAAAGCTGGGGTCTCCTGAATCTTCTCCAGTATCTTGACTCCCATAGCCTTCCTCTGCTCCTTGTCTGAGGATGTAAGGGTCTGCTTCCTCTGTATTCTGTAGGGCTAGGCCTTTACTTCCATCACTAGCACTCTCCTGCAAGTCTCACGGGATATACCAAGGGACTGACTTCGCTTGCGCACAGAGAGTTTTGGACTCTGCTGAACTGACTCTCTCACGCTTTCGACCAGCTCAGCTGTAGGCTTCCTGAGACGTCCTGAATGGACACTGTACCATAGTTCTCAAAGTGGTCCATCCAGTCCTGATTTCTGCTCCTTGAAAGGGCTTTTTTTTCACATTCAAACTGATGCACGAAAGTGTCCTGCACTTTCTTGAACGAGCCTGACTTATAGTAATGTTTGACGCAGTATATTCTTTGCTGGAGCTTCCATTGAGATCTAATTGTGTTTCCAGGCGTTGCTTCTGTCGTTTCCTACAAAGTAAGGGTGATTAGTGAATGAATGACGGATATATCACAAAAGGTGTGTGTGCAGGCCCGTTTTGGGGTGGTGACCCTGTATAAGGAAATGTATCGGTTGTGATTCAGGTTAAAATGATCATTTAGATGGCATTCATTTCATTATATTGAAAAATGAGGTAATAAAAAACGAGGGCAAACTAGCTAAAAAAACTATGAAAGAGGGCTCTTAAGTGACGTAAAAAAGCAGATTGTAACATTGGATCCAAACAACCCTGGCCACCTTTGCTCTGATTGTTTTTAATTACAACTCACTTCTTATATATCCAAATTGGTATCAATGATTATATTTTCTCTATAAAAATTATACAGAAAATATAAGGAAGAATTATTTCGCAAACAAGATTTGTGCATTCAAATTCTTTCCTCGAATTTCATACATAACCACTCACATTTTCACACATGGTGAAATACAAAAAGAAATTACTGTGTAAGGAAAATTCCGTCCGAAAAACACGAGTGATTAGGTTAAATTAGATTAGATAGAATTTTAATGTAGGATTTTTTGTTGCTTGCAAGAATCCGCCTGGCTTTATTATCACACTTAATTGCCACCACTGGCAATTATTCGTGTCGGAATCTTCCAACTCGAAATATTGATACTTTTAATGTAAATAAGAAATCAATTAACAATATATCAAAAACCAGTGAAAAGTTGCTCAAATTAAAAAATTATCGTAAAATAGTTTCTTCTTCCATAATGGAATGTAGTGATTAAGATACCCGGTCACCATAATTTTAAATAATCGGGGGAAGAAAAGGTAAATCTATGCAATTATGGAACCAAAAAAATCATAAACTACATAGATTTAAGGAAATAATTTAAGTAGACTTAAGAGAAAGCAAATATATATATATATATATATATATATATATATATATAAGAAGAAAGAATCTTCGCCTAGATTAGATCTGACAATTTATGACGGTTTCCTGAAAAGCATTATGGAAATATTCGCGCTTCGCGTACAAGCCGTCTTTGGTTGAATCCTTAAAAATATATATTTAAAAAGATCAAATATTAAATTGACAAATCAATAAAGCAATGGCTGAATAATGGCCATTAGGAGTCGTCGTAATTTAAGAACTACTTGTGTATAAATAAGGTTTCTAAGATACGTAAATCAGAATTATAACGGAAATTAGCAGGAATTTTTGAAATATCTGAGGGTCGGGGTTATTTCGATGACTTATGAGGCGAGTGACACCCAGGTGTGCTGTTCACCTCGGCACTAAATGTATTTTATAGTCTACCCCACAAATGATGCGTAGCGTATGAAATATGCAATCAATGACCTAGATATAAAATTAGTTAGTAAAATTATTTTTAGGTCAAAGAATTAGTACATTTCTCTAAAATTTGGTATGTTCGAAATACGATAAAGATATAATTATGATAATAGGTACGCTGGTATTTTTTCATTAGAACATTTAAATGATTTTTAGAACATGCAAAAATTAATGACGCTAAGTATCCATGAAAGTTTAGTCTCAAAGCATTGACTTAAAAAGGACTGATATATCAGGCATTAATTTTGAAGGAGTGCAACGAATATTAAGATAATAGGACTTGGCTTCTAAAATAAATTCATTGATTCAATAATATATATATATATATATATATATATATATATATATATATATATATATATATATATATATATATATATATATACACACATATAGTAACAAGAGGACAAAATTAGGACCGTAAACTTCACACCTAAACCAATAAACAAATAAATGCACAAAAGCGCAAAATAAGGACATCGAAGTTTGCTCCGACAATTTACCTGTTCAAAATCTACGAAAAGAAAATAAATACCATGAATATTCTTATGTACGAATGAAAATTATGTTAAAATTACCCTCGTATACAAGGTGTCCCAGAAAAAAGTTAACCGTACTTTTAATTAGTATAACTCCAAATATATCAGAGATTTTTAAGTTCTGCAAAACAAAACAAATTTAACAACTATTTATCTGTCGGTTCTGGAAATTTCATTAAATTCTCTTGTACGATGTTGATATACTAATGGGTTTAGTGGAGGCTATCAAAATTATGTTTGCGCAAGGAAGTAAAATAATGAAACTTCAAAGTTTAAAATCAACAAATATATTTAAATCCATTTTTAACAAAAACACCTCTTCATATGGGTAATACAAATTCATTTTTTTAAATTTTCTAAACACCGTTTCCTTCTGCATGTCCTTCATTTCTTTCCAAGCACAGTGGCGCTTTTGATCGCATTGATTGAACAACTTTTTTGATTAACTTGTGATTTTCCTTAAGTTTATTAACTTCACGTGTGATACTATCTCTTAACTGGTTGATGCTTTGTGGTGGAGTAGAATATAGTTCATTCTTTAGATATCCCCATAAGAAATAATCGCACGGTGTTAAGTTAAGGGATCTTGGGGGCCATTCAATTGCATGATTAGCGCGACAATGCGGTTGTCAAACGTTTCTCTTAGTTTTGTTCTTACAGCAAGCTGTCTATGAGCTGGTGCGCCGTCCTGAATGCACCAAAGTCTATTGAATTGATTGCTGTAACTGGCGAAGTTCCGAGAAGCTCCTTTTGTTGATCATGCTCAAGTAGACATCACCATTCAAATTATTCTCGTAAAACAATGGGCCAATAAGATAGCCATTCCCGCATATTCCGATCACAGAGACACTTTCTGCTGACAAATACGTGTGTCAAAATTGAATGCTACGGGGGTGGTTCAGCGGCGCATATTACCGATTGTTATGGCTATTTACCTTTCCATTCATGAAAAAGGCTGCCTCGTCACCAATCACAATGTTTTCCAAGAAACGAGCAGGTTTATGGAGAAGCCATTTGGCGAATTGTCTACGACGAGGAAAATCAGTTTCAAGAAGCTGGTGTCTTGCATGCATCTTATAGGGATGCCATTTTAAGTCAAGTTTAATAATGCGGTTAAATGATGACTTTGACTGATACATATGGATTTTGAAGAAGTGTTATCTGAACATTTTTTTTATATTTTCTGTTGTTCTTATGATTCTCAGACGCCCCGAACGTCCTTTATTTAGATTTAAACATGTTCCTTCATCTTCGTATTTGCGAACATTTTTTCAAATTGTGGGCCTGCTTGGTGGGTGCTTACCTGGAAAACGTGGTTCAAATGAATCTTGTACTTGTCTAATACTGCCAGTCTTAATAAAGTTTGTGACGACAAATACGCGTTGACCTTTTGTTAACTGCATGATTAAAAAGGTTCTATGGAAGTAAACTTTTACACGGAAACGCTTTGATTTTCTTAGTAAGCAATTATGACTAGACCATACCACAGCGTGGCTGAAAAACTACTGTAAAATGGCATAGGCTTTACTTGAAGAAAAACACAGTGACCTAGGCTACTTAGGCTCCCTATGCTTCTCTTGAAAGTGTACGGTGGACTAGCCTTCCTAAGCTTCGTTTCATTATTTTACTTCCTTGCGCCAAAATATTTTTGATAGCCTCTTCCACTAAACCCATTAGTGTATCAATATCGTGGAAGAAAATTTGAAAAAATTTCTGGAATCGACAGATAAATAGTTGTTAAATAAAATACCCTTTACAGAATGCAAACATCACCAATAGTTTTCGAGTTATACTAATTCAAAGTACGGTTAACTTTTTTCTGGGACACCCGGTATTATCAGAGTAATTTAGTGAAAATGAAAATTTAACTTGAGCTATAAATTAAATTAATTTTAAATTACTATTAAATGAATTATGGGTAGCAACTTAATCAAAAGATTATATGCTCTATAGAGTAATGAATAAATAAGGTTCTAAATTAACGTGATAATTATGAAACTTAATCTTAAAGCCATGTCTATTTAGCATATACATAATAATGCATTATACTATATATTAATTTATACATTATCTATCCTTGAAGGCTGCGGATCTTCATAATATTCTGATGTTTCGAAGAATAAATACATATAAAGGAAATTTTGAATATATATAAAGTTTTACTAAATAGAAACTCCATCTCTTTGTACATTCCTGCGACAGCCTGGTACTAACCGAAAGAGTAATATTAAAAGTCTTCCAATTATTTGTAGGCGCAATATATAATATATAGAGGTAAAGAGTTCTGAAATGCCTTAAAGAAAAATTCACCTCAGTAGTTAATGAAAGTCCAAAGGTACGAACTTCATGTTTATTAAACCTGATATTTCTTTCCAATAAATACTTATGGTTTTAGCCTATTGCCCAAAATATTGATGATTGATGCTAAAAGCTGACTATAATTTACAAGAATATTTGAATAAAAAAAATATTAGAAACATGATTGGATGAGAGGTCTTAGTGTCAATTAAGTTTTCGAATTTTTATCTTTGAATCGTTTAATTATCAAATTTCGAACTAGTATTTACGCAATTAAACGACACTAACAAGAATTGAGTTCCCACGATGCAAGATTGATTCGATTTATTACTGTATATATATATAAAAAAAAATTAGGACTCCATTAATGGGAGAGATCTGTCGAATTCAATTTGAAAATGATTCCCTATTGAACTAAAGATAAAATTAGAGGAATTCAAAGAAGTACGCCAAAATAATGCAAGTACGCGCTGTTAATGTTCTGAGAGAAGGAATATTGCTTGTCATGCACCTTAGTGCTATGGAAAGGGAAAATCTCTTGAAGCTGAGAAAATCGACAACCTAAATTACTTTAGATAAAACCTTAAATATATTATAATTAATGAAATACGATTGAATTGAATTAGTAATTTTGGAGTATAAAGTTTATAGAAATGAGGTAAAAAAAATGGAATATTGAGTTAAAGTAATAACTATTGCATGAAACAATTCTGCATCGCTTTTTGAAAATATTTCCATTATTTTCTAACGAATGAGGTGGAAATGTTCTCTCTAGAGTAATGAATAGTGAACAATTTTTACCCTTTTATAGGATATTTAATATTTGCGCATAAATTATATCGATAAAAATTAATACTTTACAAATTAAATAAAATGAAAAATTATATTTGCAGCAAATAAAACTACACCGTTGCGAGTAACAAACACAAAAAATTAATAAATATAATATATCACAATTAATCTCGGTGCAAAATAATTGACGGTGTGAAAAACAAGAAATGTCAATTTGGTGCCATGTCTGATAATGATAATTAAATTAGGAATCGCAAGTGAACACACTATTTATTATCATGGACATTAAAGATATATGATACTTCTTGCTATTCAGTACTAAAAAGGACCTAAATAAAGGTAAAATATAATGGAGATTTGAAGGTAGCAATTGATAGAAAACAGAAGTTGGATAGATTGAGACGGCCGTGAAGAGAATTCCGGTTGAAAAGCCAGAAATTTCTACCTCATTTGTCCATGAGCTCAAACTGACTGGGAGCAAATAAAGATAGTGACAAATTTATGGCTCTGTTCTTCGCATGAAGAATTTGTCTTGCGGGTTATAGATAATTTACCTTTATATACTACCACTGGATTAAGATCCGAGCAACGCCAACGCACGTGTGGAAGTGGTGCCGTTTTTTAAATTTCTTTCCTTAATCGCACAGTTTCTAAAAGTTTGTATTATGACGACAGAAAGATAGGTTTCTGAAAATTGCATAAAATTGCTTTATTTCCATCTCTATTTCTCATATTTTATGGAGAGCGTATAATGCATCTACCGCCACATTTCGCAATCAAATAAATTAACAGCTTTCATTTTAATTCACATACATATTAGGATAAAAGCTTCAAGCTAAGAAACAATTTAAAGTCATTCGAATAATGTGGTAAGAAGGAGCTTATCGCTGCTTGTATTTAATGATTTTATAGAGGGATTATACAAGGGGTGGTCAATAAGTTTTGCAATTCGGATATAAGGAAACGAGATATGAGGAAAAGTGTTTTATTATTTTTCAATATAACTACCCTCGACTTCAATGCACTTGCGCCACTTGTCCCTGACGCTTCGAATTCCCGACAACCAGAAATCTCCCGACTACTGTTCGATCCACTCCTGGACGTCGAGCTGGACATCTTCATCGTCCCAAAACCGGCGTCCACGCAGTGCAGCCTTGAGCTGGCGGAATAAAAAGTAGTCGTTTGGGCTCAGATCTGGACTGTAAGAGGGATGGTTGAGCTTCTCGAATCCGCATTCGCGCAGGGTAGCTTGTGCAACTCTGGCCTTGTGGACTTTGACGCCATTAAGTCGATCATGGGGCGTGACGTTTCTAGGGACCCAACGGGCAGAGACGTTGGTCATGGCCAAATTGTCGTAGATGATGTTGATAACACTTCCAAGTAATATTCCAAGTTCTCGCTTGATTTCTTCGACCTTTACCCGTCGATTTTCGAGGATCATCCTCTCCACACGGGCCACATTGTACTCATTGGTCACGTCTGACGGGTGTCCTGGACGGGGGTCATCTTCAAGGGACTCACGACCATGGCGGAACTCCCTATTCCAGCGAGCAATGGTTGCAGGAAGGGGCGTTGTCGGTGTACACTGCGCCATGCGTTCATGGATCTCTTTTGCATTCTTGCCTTCCTTGGTCAAAAGTTTGATCAGTGCGCGGTGCTCAACCTTCTCTATTGTTGAAATATTTCTGATTGACGATCTATGATCAGCTACTGCTTCTTAAATAGACGAGGCCGGAGCGTGCGGCTGCAGGTCTTGACTTGTCATAACTTGTCTTAACACCACCACAAACAGCCATCCCCCTTCCTCTGTTTTGCCCTACTGATTCGCAAAACTTATTGACCGCCTCTCGTATATATAATGGATATGAAGAACTCACAAAGTAGCGCGTGAGTAGATGAGTAGAGCAATCATTGTAGAAAATCACACAGGAAAAATGAAAAGCAGATTCCAAGTATGTACTTTCGAACTTTGTTTAGTTCATTCACAAGGAATACATAAAGAATTACTTTACAAGAATAGTATCTATATGAGAAAACTAAGTGACGCTCCGCCCACGTACAACGAATAGATACAAAACAGAGTAGGCGTGAAAAATAGAGATACCTAAATGATCAGAAAAGTGGGATTAAATACACGTACCGAAGCGTAAAGACATAGATTAAATCTTTTCAAAAATATCCACCTGTGAGAGAGTGTGTGTAAAATGTAGAAACATAAGTCACATAATTATGAATACATACATATGTAATTATAAATACATTGCTCAATAAACAAATGAAATATAACAAATTTAATAAATCAAACGGCTGAGATTTAAAATGGACAATTTCGTTTAAAATAAGCTTTTTAATGACGTTTCAATTTAAAGAGACGAGGGATATATTGAAATCAGGCGAGGAATTAATGAACGAGCATTCATTCTCACTGTCATTCTCTCTGCCATCCCTCATTCAATCTCTCTCAACGTCACTGGCACTATCTCTTTCAACATATCTCTTAATGACTCACTGAATCTCCCTCTCTCAATCTCTCACTTAATTTCCCACTCAATATCAGTCTCAATAAATATTCATACCCCTCTCAAAAATATCTCTGTCTATCTCCCTCTTATTATATATATATACAGTGGGTCAAATAAGTATTCGTAACGCTCTAGAATAGGTATATTTGAGGAAATATTCTACAAATAAGAATATCAGAAAGCCACAAAACTTTAAGCAAATAACATTGTACTAATTTGCTACGGAAAAATACCATAAATTCAATGAATTAACACAACTTTCAAGTAGGAACAATATCTTTGCAAAAGTGGTGTAAATAAGTATTCGTAACGACACATAAAACCTTTCCTTAGTATTTAGTAGTCTGTCCTTCGCTGGCCAGAACAGTTTCTAAACACTTGTCTGACGAAACTAGATTCTTGCATAACTTATTCTGGATTTCCCCCCATTCTTCCATACAGATATCCTATAGCTCCCCAGGATTTGAATGATGACTCTCATCAACTTTAATCTTCAACTCTTTCCAAAGATTTTCTATTGGATTCAAGTCGGGAGACTGGCTAGGCCACTCGAGGACAGTGGCACCGTGCCTGTTGAGCCACTCAGACGATTGCCGTGATGTGTGTTTAGGGTCGTTGTCGTGTTGAAAGACCCAACGTCTTCGCATGCTGAATTTTCTGGCGGAGTTGCAAAGATTGTTTTATAAAATTTTGCAGTATTTCTAGGTATTCATCGTTCCTTTTATGTTGCGAAGATCTCCTGTGCCAGCAGATGAAAAGCAACCCCGAATCATGATGCTGCCTCCACCAAACTTCACCGTTCGTATGGTGTTCTCCGGCTTGTAGGCGCTGTTCAATTCTCGACAAACCATAAAATTGTAATTGTTGCCAAATAATTCAATTTTTGTCTCATCCGACCACAAAATTTTGTCGAAATAATTATCTTCTTTGTTTATCATTACCCTAGCAAGCGGCTTACGAGCACAAATGTGCTTCTTCTGTAGAAGAAGGGGTCTTCATCACGCGGTGCCTGCGTAACCCTTCCCTTCGCAGTGTATTCGTAACTGTCTGTCGTGTGACGTTGACCCCAAAGGTCGCCATTTCTTATACTAACTCTTTCCCAGATATTCTTGAATCTTTTTTCACAGTTCGTCTCATAGGAGTGATCGCCCGAAGGGTTATTTTTTTCGGAACACCCATCCTCGGTTTGTTGGTGACTGCAACCTTGCTCCTTCCCCTTCTTGATTATTGACTGCACCGAACTAACAGGGACACTTAACTGCTTCAAAATCTTCCTGTATCCTTTATTTGCCTCATACTCCTCCACAATCTGGTTTCGGGGTTGAAGAGAATGTTTTTTACCTTCGGCATACTGATGGTCTGGAGAGATGCCTACACTTCACTTGCTTGTGGCAGAATGATCGCTTGCAGCACCGGCAGCAGATCGTAAGCTCTCTTACTTGTTCTAAAATAATCTAGAAGCTTTTCGAATCAAAGAATTTGCGAGAAGTCTCTTATGAAATACAAATAGATCGATGTTACTTACATATATGTTAAGAGTACTTATTTACACGACTTTTACGAACTTATTGTTCCTATTTGAAAGTTTAGCATTAGTTCATTCAAATTATGATATTTTCTCAGGTTTTTGCTGCATTCTGATAATCCGAAAGGTAGAATAATTCTTAAACTATACTTTCTCTTGAGAGTTACGAATAATTATTTGTATCATTATAGATATATATATATATATATATATATATATATATATATATATATATACACTATGGGGAAAACAATATCGCGAGGATAAAACAGAACGACAGTTCGGTTACACAGCGTTAAGAGCTACGTGGCATGTGGGCCGATACTTTAACCCCCTCTCCTTTTGCCCCGCTGGCACAACAATCCTCGATATTCCTTGCAAGGAAGCTCAGAATCAGCAGATTTTGTAGCCCCTTAGTATAAACAAAGGAGGGTGGTAGAGCCTTTCGAATAAAAATCTATGAACAGGCCCACTGTCCTCTACTATTGTTTAGGTTTATTTTCGACAAATAGACGAAATTTCATTCTCTCCGACGAAAACCAGAAGAGACCATTAGGGGGCTAAGGGAGACCACTCTGAAAAGTGATGCCCCTAGGAAAGATGCTTGAACATGGGCACTCATCCTCCTTCCCTTGCTCTCAGGGATAAGTGAAGTATATATACGTCGATCTGGAGAAAAGAAAGTGAATCGAGTTAGCAATCGAGAGAAGACGACGACCGGCGTCAGTCCGTGCATTAAAGTGGAACTGAGCGGGAGTTAAGAAGAAGAAGTTTTCATCCCGAGGCTGTTCCTTTTGGTCACATCGAAGAGTAGACCATCGGTATAGAGAATCACTCTCATACCACCCTCGTCAGAAATACCCCCTATCTCAGTTTTCAAATAAAACCAGAGATATCCCTCACCATTGAGGAATACCCAAAGTAAAGTCCCACTCGTAAAAGGATTAACCTCTTGGTCAACGCTCATCATCGAGAAGCGCTACAAGTGTAACCCAAGGATTGGAATAATCATACACCCACTGCCCCTCGCTGTTATCGTCCCGTTAAGAAGCATCGATTCACCTCTTCTCACTCATCTCAAACTCAGCTGTTTTGGTCCAGCCCGCCTCTCGTCTGGCGACACACTCGCCTGCCCTCCTCACGAGATTCTCGTCCGACGTCACTTACTTATTTTAAAGGTAAAAAGATTCCCATTTAATTATGTTCTTTAATTAACATTCGGTACTAAAGTGAATTTTCGGCGTCAACCATCGCGTAGTATTCATTGGTATTATTAATTCTTTTATTTAGACACTTTTATTATATCCTTAGTAGATTTAAAGTTTTTAATATTTCATTTTTTATGTAATTAAAAGTATATTTTTTCTCTAGTGGTTTAATTAAATCTTCGAAACGCTGCAAAGGGCAATAGATATATAAATTTACGAAGCCTTCCTGGTTCAAGAATCAAATCAAAAGATAAATAGTAAAATAGCACTCTTCGAAAAAAAAAGGAACGGAGTTATTTATGTACGGAACAAAAGTACGTACATACTCGGTCGTATACCACAACATACATTTATTTATCCATAACCCTATATTTTTAGGACGTGATTTTCTGATTTTTTTATTTTAAAGTGGACAAGTAAACCTATGAATTTCCAATGCATGCTCCCCCAACTCTCTCCCCCCTCTCCCCCCAATCTTCCCCTTTCTCCCCAGCCTGTATCTCCACTACCCTCCTTTTCCTTTAGCCCCTTTGCCCTCTTCCCTTCCTCCCTCTGCCCTTCCCCCTCACCCATCTTCCCCTTTTCCCTTCTTCCCAATCCTGCTTTCCCCTCTTCCCACTCTTTCCACCTATATCTACCTCTACATCTCTATCTAACTATCTCCTATATCCTTAAACCATCTTCTCTCCTCTGGGTAGAGTGTTGTAGAGGGGTAGAAGTAAAGAGGGGAGTGTGAGAGGGTGGGGATATTGGAGGAGAGAAGCGAGGGCAGGGTAGAAATAGTGGTGGAAGGGAAAAGTATATATTTTTAGAACATTATTTTTCGAATAATATTTAGTCACGTGCGAATATAATCGCGAGCGACTCCATATCTCACTATGTTGTCGGCCGGTCGGTCAGTCCCCGTTTTACTTCTTTTTGTGTAATAAATCATAACTATTCGGCCGATTTTGACGAATTTGAAAATCTTATGTTATTTTAAATTTTCCTTCGGATGCTATAATTGCCAATTTTCTTCCAAGTTTAGCTCTGGAATTATTTTGTTTTGGCAACAACATCATATCTATTCGACCGATACTCTGCTAGACTAGACTAGGCTATAATATGCTATACTCTGCTAGGTAAGCCTAGAATAGGCGACACTCTGCTCGGCTATTATAGGCTAGGCTATACTATGCTAAGCTATGCTAAGATATAATGTACAAGGGTAAGATATACTATGCAAATTTAGGCTATAAAATGCTATGCTAGGATATCATATAGTATGTTAGGCAGATATTACTAAGTTATGCTTGACTAAGGTATAATAGGATAGTATAGGCTATACTTGTCTAGGATAGTTAATGCTAGGCTAGATAGGGCTATACTATGCTATGCTAGGCTAGGCTAAAGTATAATAGGCTAGGGAGGGCTATACTCTGCTATGCTAAGCTACTCTAGGGAATACTATGTTAGGGTATGATAGGCTAGCTAACCAAGCCTATAATAGCCTAAGCTATGCAAGATTATTGTAGTCTAGGCTATGGTATGTTATACTAGTCTAGGATATACTATGTTAGCTATAATGTGATACGCTTGGCTATATTATGTTAGGTGTGTTCATAAATCAAAATAATTGAGTAGGAGGAAGGTGAAGAGAAGGGGGTAGTTGAGGGAATGTGGTAGTGGGAGGAGTAGGTGGTGTGATAGGGGTAGAGGAAAAGGGAGATGAGAGGGTAGGGAAACATGGAGGTGAAAGCTGGTAGCGAGCGAATCGAAGCGCAGTGGGAGATGGCGAATCGATGGCTTATATATATATATATATATATATATATATATATATATATATATATATATATATATATATATATATGAGTTTCTCTCGATTTCTATCTCTCACCTCTTCATCTTTCTTGCCTTTCTTACTTCTCTTACTTTTGTCCCTTCCATCACCTTTCTCACCCTTCCTACCGCTCATGCTGTGCATTCGTAGCCCTGCGGGTGTCATAAATGTACAGTAATTTGGGAGATATATATAACCGTCATTGCTATATGTTGATGTAAAGAAGGAGAATGTTTGTGGACGATCGATTTCTCCTGTGGCAAGGAGACACCAACCCATTTCTCGGCCAAACTGAAACATAAACTTTGGGCGACAGTTTTTTGCGCGCCTTTGCTTTTTGCGGGAATAGTTTTGCATAATCATCACATAAACGATGACTTATTTTGATCGAGAGTCCGCGTTACGTGCAATAGAAAAGACAATGGCTTTTCGCTGGTTAGTGGTTGGCCACAATTGTCAGAGGTACATTCCAGTTTTAGTTAGCTTTTTCTAAATTTTTGCCCTTTGTCTTATTTAAGAGTTACAGATTTTATTTATGTTTCTCTGCTAAAATACAAGGTTTACTGATGTATCAATGGCCTTGAAAAATTATATTTATGTCTTTACATCCAATCATAACAATGGTAGACAATCCCAAACTCCCAGACACTTGTTCCATTTATAATGATATGAAAGGCCAGCGTGAATGTAAGAAAGGTAAAGAAAGGAACAAATAACTTTGCTGAGACCGATAATTATCTATATCTATAAGACTCTAGATCTGTTCCTGCGCGCGCGGTGAAACGTTTACTCATTGTAGGTATATTATATGATAGAAAGAGTGTGCAACTCTCCTGAATCTTCATTCACCCACAAATAATAATAATAATAATAATAATTAGCAAGTAAAGATAGTTCTGTGTCACAATATAACAATTTCAAACAATTTGCATCTGTGTTTATTTGGGATAGGCTTTTTTATCCCGAGAAAAGCCGGGTACTTAGGCTTGTACTTGCATTTATCCTGCAACCTTTTTATTCTTGTTAAACAGTTTTACGCCAAACTGTTCTCGAGACCACCTTAATAAACGACATAAGGCCTTGGAATCGTATGGTATTTTCCATATTACTACTCTTATTCTTATTTAACAAATCATAGCGGGGAAAATAAACGAGGGATTTTCTAACCGAATGTTTCATAGCAGAGGCTTAGAGAGATATTAGTAGAGTTTGAGTATGACATTGTGTATAATGCACAACTCTTCTAAACATACGCAACCTCAACAAAAAGGTCTTACCACCCTTGTTAGAGACTTAGGGTAGGAGGGCACGTTATGCCTCGCTGGATCGTTTGCGCTCATTTTGTACTATGTGCTCTTCTATAAACGCGTTTTGGTGTCATTTTACTTCTCTTTTATTGTTTAGTGGCGTTCACCGCCAGGGGAATAGGCACCATTTTGATAGATATCCCAGCAAGGGCAGGCATTTATAGCATGGAAACCATATTTCAACTGATATCTAGAGGATTGCGTTCCTTACAGTCCACAAAGCCCGCACATGCTCTCCCCCCCTCCCCATTAACAAGTGTAATACTCTTGGCGATTACTCCACTCCGCTCCACCTCTATTAGGATCCTCCAGAGCGCCTTCACACCCTATCTCAAATATTAACATAATTCAAAATTTTCAAAGACATGTAACACCATTAACATAGAACAGATGAGGAAACTCTGTGGAAATTACAACAATACCAAACTGATACCGAAGCTACTTCCCGTGTTGAGTATCCCTCGACAGTGATGAGAGTATGCTCTTTTCGAGAGTGCGACACCTCAGAGGTGTGAGGCTGACCCACTTCTCGGTCCTGACTGCCTTCAATTGAGGTTCATTAGAGGTCTGTCTGATAATGTCTATGGCATCTTTCACGTCTTACCAGATGTTTTCTTGTGGATTTATAACCGGACACTGAGGTGACTACTCCATGGCTGTTATTATTTTATCCCAGAATCACTGTATGGTGGATTCACACTTGTGTTATGGCACATTTTTCTGCTGTAAAATCACATTCCGGATCTTTTTGCAGGGAATAAAGATGTGATTCGAAAATAATACTGTAGAACAAAATACACAGTGTTCTGGCAGGTTGTTTGTAAAGTAATGGCTGAGGGTGAGCACCCATCCTTCCCCTTCAGGTTTTATCCATGCCAATACTACCTGATCTCTTCTTGTATCTAAATAGGAAACATTTCAGTCTTCTACACAAGGTTCGATTTTTTCAACCAACTATTATTTTGACTCCATTCACGCTGCCACGTTGTTACAAAAAGCGCATGAATAGCTAAATGTCGTTACTTCTATGTTTAGGCAGACTGCCTTCGCTTCCTTCTCCGGTTCCTCATTTTCGAGGATTTCAAAATGGCTAGGAATTCAGAGAAATATTATACAGCAGTGTTGTTGTGATAGTAAAGTTATCCATATTTGCTTTACCAGAAATTGCTTTGACTTGTCTATAACAGATTGACTGAAATACACTTAACGAATCCGTTCCTAAGAACCTGGAAACAAGGTTTCGGCTTGTTGAGCCGATATAGGTTACGTAGCACGACTCACACTTGAAATGGTATGACACCAAGTAATTGAAAGGATGTATTATTAAATTAAGAGTGAGATAATTGTATAACTTTTTTGTGTGTTTATCTTTAGTTTTCCCCCCAAAGGTGTTTCTGGACCATGGAGCGGATTTCGGTGGTCATTGTCGAGGTTTGTGGCCACAAGAATGGAGCCGAGCAAAAGCGGATTAACAAAATAATCGGATTAAACTTTTGTTACAAAGACACCCTTCCAATTGCTTTCATGTATGTAGACCAAGCCTGCGGGGTGTGGGGTATTATAAGTGATGAAATGCGTGTTGAAGATATTAGATATAAATATTGTGTATTAGATGGAAGTGTTGTATATGAGAATTCGTATAATATCGATGCGTGACAAATGAAAATGTTGGATGAAAATATGATTTTTTTTCTTTATGGCACCAATAGTGTGACTATCACCAAGGGCAAAGGTTCCCTTAGTTTATTTAGTTTAATATTAGGCTACAATGAAAAACATAACAAAACAATACATACTAGACAAAAACAAGCGAACGAAAACAAAAAAAAAAACACTAAACATGCTCCGGCGTTGATGTGAAGCCCGTCTCCACCAAGTACCAGAGCAACGAAGAGAATCAAATAGAATGGGGGAGGGCAGCCTCGCCCAAAAAGCCAAATAGTCAACAAATTTGTGTCCACGAATTCGTCCACAGTACAACATACAAGCAGAAGTGAACCCGTTTGTCTCGCTACCGGTAACGTGCGCGAAGTTAGCAAGATTGCTATGCACAAAATGCAGCTTGATGATGATGTTGCACCTGATCGTTTTGTAGATTTCAAATAGTTTTGGAATAATTTCGGCGCAATTCTTTGCCTGTATAATTCCAAGAAATTTGTTTACGTGGTCTTTGAATGGTAATAAGGATTATTTTGGAGTACTGACATTCTCCCAATGAAATGTTCATCTTTGATGAGCTACCGAATTTGTAAACCATCAAACACACCGGCCTTTATTTTTTGATTTGACCGACCCGAAAATATCAAAAGGAGGTACTTGAAACGATGGCGTTAGTTGGCAATGTTTTTTAAATTTGCTTAATGACACCCAGTTTGATGGGTAGAGGTGGAAATAAATTTTATTTCTGTCAACAAGTTGCTCATGAGAATGTTTGTATCAAGTTTGAGGTCAGATCTTAGAGGCCAATTCTTCTTTATCCAAAACTATTTTCGAGCTCTGCTGTCTCATATACACAGACATCAGGGATAATTCGTGTACTCGCGTTGCTGAACAAGTAGGAAGCATGCCATTTTAAGGTCAACTCAGATGATCCAAGCGTGTTTGTGATATTGCAGCACCTCAATAAACCTCTTTAAGTCTTTATGTTCTTTACCAAGACTAGCTAAATCCCCAACTGCGATAGCACCATATAAATTGCCATTGTAAAGGAGTACACACTTCATGCTCAGTTTTGTGCTATCTATGAACAGTCGCTATTCAGTTGAGTTGTAAATCGGAATTTCCAATTTCCCCAGTAAACACTGTATGCTATCGCATTACACAAAACTACTGTCACCTCAAACGTACTTCAAAATCCACCTTCTCTTGATCTAAATGCGATACCTTCGATCCTTTTTCAAGTTATTTTTTCTCTTTCAGTCTTCTTGGTAGGAATTCTAAAGCCATTTTTTGTTAGTCTCAAATCCCGTGCCAAATCATTCAACTCATGATGATCGAATCACTCACGTGCTGAGATATTTATAATTTTAAAATCTGTATCATTGCTGTCACTCGGTTCTTCATGATGATCCAGATCTTTAACTCGGAATGGTGAAACTGTTACAGATACGAGTATAACAATAGGAGTCCTGGCTGTTTTAGCACTTAAGATGAGAAGTAGCAGTAGCAGAAGCTTGGAAAAATAAAAGTGCTTACATACCGTCTGCTAACAGTTTTACGCAAACTTTTCTGTATTATTGCAAGAATACGATAGTAATCACCTATATAGAGCAGTACACGAACTCTCTTCGCTCTGTCTCAAGTTTAACTGAATAGGGAAGTTACAAGCTCTCGCCGTTTGGTAATTCTGTCTCTTCTACCAGTCGCGGTCAAAGTATTAATAAAATTTATTACTAAAATAGCTATTTTAGCTTTTTTTATCTTCCAATGTTTATGATTATTAATAGCTAGAAATAAAAAATAAAATCAATCGGCTGACTGTAGTTTTTAAACAGCATGCAAGTTTAGTCTAAATCAATTGAAAAATCGAAATCAACAGAATTCAGGTTCTAAATTGTTTTGTGAATTATTCTATCTATTTATCCACCCAATTTTTTCCCTCTTTCTGTTAATCTCCTTTTCTATCAGCTATTAATCTCTCCTACTTCTTTGTATCTCCTCCTCTATCTCTCTCTCTAGCTCCCTCTTCCTTTCTTTTCTCTGATCCGTTGGGGGAGTGCGCTCAGCGGGCGTTCATTCCAGCCCGCTCCTGGCCTTAATGACTTCTGCAGCGGGGATCTTATCAGTTCGATGTCATTCTCAATTCGCCCTTTTTAATCTTGCCCGAGAATTGCTCACCCTTTTAATAAGACATCGTTTTAGCTGTTTTCGCATTTTCATTATTATCGATGGATTGCTATGTCTTGTCTTTGTTTTTCTCCATTTATAATGTAGTATATTTTTTAGTGTGAATTGTGACTCCTTTCCTAATATCTCCCTTAGGACGAATTTGAGACCTGGTCGAACGGGAGGCAGATTTAAGAGAGTTGCGCAACCTTTCCCTTAGTACCTCGACGAACATTTTGTTTAGGCTATGTAACTTTACATATATTTACCTCTCCTTACTTCACCGCATTATGAATGTTTAACAAAATATATACTTCATATTCTCTCGGCAATCCTCGCTTTATTATTGTTTTATTTATAATTAAATTTTTATTATCCTTGTTTTGTGGTATTTTTCTTCTTCCTCTTTTCCTTCTTCTTCTTCTACTTCTTGTGGGGTTATTGGCCAACCTCTCGTCCAAATTAATCTTCACTCATTTCTTTATTCCTCTAAATCACTTTAACTCTTTGCCTCACTCTTCTCCCAACTTTTCAGTTCTTTCTTCGCCCCATCTTCAACGAACTATTCACCGCTTACTTCACATTTATCTTAAGCCTACCTTCTCCTCCCCCTCTATTTTGACTAACACTCTTTACCCCTTGCTCAACTGGTCCTTTTTATGTGTTTCCCCCTCTTTAACCAACTCGTTGCTTCCACACTTTCCCAAGCTCTTCGACTAAATCCACACCACTCTTTTCCAGGGCATTTTACCTCCAATTCTTCAACCCTCTCGTAAAACCACTATTCATTTCACCCTTTATCCAACGCAATTCAAATAACTTTTCCACCCTAACTTCACTTCAGTTTTCACTTCATTCTTCACAACACACTTCATGCCTTTCATTACTACTTCTCATATTACTCTTCACATAACTCTTTACCTTATTCATTTTCCGACTCTTCATCCCTAGGTTTCACCCTCCATCATATTCTTCAGCCCTACTCCCTTTCACTCTTCATCCAAATTTTCACCCTTCTCTTTACCTTTCTCTTCATCTTAGTCTTCACCTCCATTATTCACCTCTTATTCACAGCCGCTACTCTTTGTTTCTACTCGTCAACCCAATCTTATATTCACACAAATCTTCAACTAACTCTTCACGACATTCTTCACAGCCATTTTTCACCCTCTCCTAATCTCTCTTCACCCACCCATTTGTTACGATTCTCATTGTAATAGTAAAAAATAGGGGAGGGGCAACAATTTAAGTGAAAATGGGGGGGGGGTCTGGACTTGTTTTCATTGTCTTTGTTATCATTATTTTTGTCAGGTGATACGATTTTATCTGTGTCGTTGTATTTATTTATTGCAATCGCCTATAGTCCTTTATTTTAAATTTTCTTTGTATGGTTTGTATGTTTAGTTTTTGTTCTTGTTTTTGTTTTGAGCCACACTCTTGTATTCTTGTTTTAGTGTGTCTGTAAGTAATTGTTTGTTTTTCGTTGGTTTACTCATCTTTGTTTTGAATTCGTTGTTATTTTGATAGTTATGAAGCTCTTTGTTCCTTAAGAATGTTGATAGACATTTTTTGAGTGCAATCATTATCCCACTGAGGATATCTACGATGCTGATGGGGCCGTGAAATCGTTGGTATTTCCTGGTCGGTGCCACTTTCGGGCGTGTAATTGATGGCACTATGCTACCGGCTGAGCCCGAACGACCTCATTAGGTTTCATTCCTTTTGGCATTTACTCGTTTGACCTCTTTATCAGCATGGGTTGAAATTATGCTTCCTGCTTTCTTTTTTAATTCTTTCTCTTTCCCTATATCCCTTTTTCTATCTTGCTTCATTTCTCCATTAATCTCGAGCGAGCACAAATGCTGAACTTGTCGATAAAGAAGACCAGAGTAATGGCGTTTCGCTGTTATGATCTTTGCGCTTTAATGACTTACCTGCGTCGAAGCGCCAGGTCAAGGCGTCGTCTATTTTTCAAAAGGAGTAAAGTTCAATTGTACCCATTTTGAGCCATGAAATGACTTATATGACCATGGGAAATATGGTTATTTACCCTGGAAATTTCAAATTCTCCATCGGATTTAGCGCTCGGTGGCGCCATCTAGTGACAGAAGCCAAATTTAGTCATTCAAAGGCACTTGTAAGTGATTTGAACCATGGCAAACCATCAATGCAATAACCATTTATCATCTTATCATAAAATACCGCAGGTTATTGGAGTGACTTTTCCTCTTCTTTGTCGCTATCTTTTTTAGTTCAGCTTTTTTTTATTATCATTTGGGGGCATGTTCTGGAACACCGTGGTTTGTGGGGTTTTCATACCTGGTATTTTGATGATCTTGCTTCTCTTTTATGTATCGGATTTGATGTTCTTTGTGAGATCTTTTCAGATTTTTGGTTATGTATCCTTTTTGATTACTCGCAATGGTATGTTTAAGAGTATATCTTGATTCTCAGGTCTGGATGTTGTGCTGTCATTATTTCTAACTTTGTCAATTTGATTCTTCTATTATGCAAATTTCTAAAATACACCGACAAAGAATAAAAAAAAAACCCCGTGAAATTAAAGATGTAGATTACGGAAAGGAAGTTGACAGACCCGTTTTTTTCTTATTTGCTTGATTATTACTGTCAATAAAGCGGAAGTGCTTGGAATTGAGCTGTTCTTTTGTTTACTACACGTACACAATTATGCACATTTACACCACGTATTATTTTATTCATAATCATTTTAATTCTGGACATAGAGGCCGATTCGGCGGGCCTGTAGCCAAATTCTCTTACACTTGGTGCCTTCCAGCACCGCGAATTTGCATCTTTCTTTACGACCGCTGTTTAAGATCCTATAATCTTCTTTGCACCTTGACCTTATGAGGCTGTCGAGACTTCGCGTCATATGTAGTTGACTTTGTCCTATTTACCTCATTTCATTTCCTTTTTTTGCAGTTATATAATTAAATTTTACATCACTTGGAATAGAGTTTTCTAATTTGTTTGAAATAGGGACTTATATTTGTATTCATTAAATTTTGTTAATTAGCTTACGCTTGATGCAATGATTCTTTATTCCACCTAACTGCCTAGACTCTAAACCATACGTTTGTATTTAGAGATCCAATACCCTTTAGTATAAATCTACGAGTATTTCATAAGTCCATAAATGGTGGCTTACCTTAAGTTACTTTTGGTAAAGTTTCCGAAGGTTTGAAGAAATCGTTGCCTTCCTCATTTTATCATCACCTCTGTAATTTCGATTTTCTTATGCCCCAAAAGGAAAAAATGAATTCAAAGTTTTAAAAGGTATTCTTCAGTTATTTTCTTGATTATCTCTACTTCGAAGCTTTAAGGGACCATTGTATGCAGCTGTCTTGCACATGTACATAGAAATTTGTGTGTACAAGTGCGGCTGTGCCTAAATGAGAATAAACGTTTGCTGGATGAGGGTATGCGTGTTTTTAAGTTAGGTTAGAGTCAGGGAGTTTGAGAAAGTCTTAGAAAGTAAGAAGAATTAGAGAGAGAGAGGTAAAGATGAGAGAGGGAGACCGAGGTAGAGATTATATGTATTATTCTTTCCTTATTATCATTATGATTCTTCAAAGTGAGGGAAAAAGAAGAGGAGGGTAAATTATACTAAAATTTGCAAGGTAGAGAAAGGGGGTGAGAGCAAAAGAGATAAAGAGAGAAAGAGAGAGGTGAGAGCGCATATTTATGTAAATAATACCTACAATTAAAAGGAGTAAGTAAAAAAAATGGTGGAGAGTGGGGCTTTGGAGGATGGATTGGGTACCTCAAGAATAGAGTGACAAGGGAATAAAGAAGATAATAGAGATATAAGAGGATAAAGGAGTGAGAATGAATGGAGAAGGGAGTGTGAAGGGGGTAGAAATGGGAGAAATAATTGGAAAAGATGGGGGAAGGGGGGAGACTCCGGTGCCTCGCTCATTATGTCTAATTGCTTGGAGGGGGGTTTTGCGCCTATGTAAATATAAAACAGCGGCAATTTAAAGGGATGAGGTAGATTTGGGGGAGGCGCTTGTGCGCATAACTTTGGTACTCATTTATATATATATATATATATATATATATATATATATATATATATATATATATATATATATATATATATATATCGGTTTGTTGTCGTTGATGCACAATGTAATTTTCAAGATCAAGCCAATGACGAAAAATAATCCCAGAATGATTCGAGATCCACTCATTGAGAGAAAGTTACGAGACTGCGCTCATCGTCTGGTTTCGGGGAATATGAGACAATTCATTAGCAAAGTTAACAAAAATGAGATATTTAGGTTGATATTACTTATATGCTCGATTGTAAACTAGAAATTAGGGTAAATGAACAATTTAAATTAATAATTATTACAAAGTTAGGTGATATACAAAATTTTTTTATAACTATAGTAAAGAACACACCTTAACACCAAGAGAAGAAATATTTTAACTGATGACTATTTGAACAAGGAATAATTACTATGGTTTGGTAGGTTGTGGTTTTTACGGAAAAAAGTAGAACGGCCTAAACAAATTTTCCATTCTCTTCGATAAGCAAGGGTGGCCATTAAAAGGGCCGATCCAAAGATAGTTTTTTGAATGTCTTAGTAAAGCTTATTTTATGAGTTACCTTCTCGTATATTATGCGAGAAGAGCTCCTTTCGAGGGCTTTCATGAAGAGCTAGTAATCTAAAAATTGCCTTCATAACCGCATAATTAAAATTTTACAAGGCGGGAATAGGTTGATAAAAACAAATTTTCAATTTCCTTCAACAAGCAGGGGTGACAATTAATAGGGCCGAGGGCTTTGATGAAAAGCTAATAAGCCAGAAATTTCCTTCACAACCGAAAATAATTATGATTGTGTTTTTGCAAGTAATTCTCAATTTTACAAGGCGGGAATAGGTTGAGAAAAACAAATTTTCCATTTGCTTTGACAAACAAGGGTGAAAATTAATAGGGCCGAGTGCTTTATTGAAGATCTAGTAAGCCAAAAAATGCCTTCATAACCGCATAATATATATATATATATATATATATATATATATATATATATATATATATATATATATATATATATATATATATATATATATCCAACAAACCGTAAGAACAGGAAACAGGAAAAATTTTCTTTGGAAATATTATTTCCTAATTCGCCAAAATTCCGTACTGGGGTGGAATTCGAACCCTGCACACTGAGGCAGTGAGCATCCGCTTTGATCTCAATTAAATTATCTTTTAGGCCACTTAGATACGCAGAAGACCAAAAATCTTTCGAATAAACACGCTTTTATTTACGATTCGCTAGGTCGATCGGGACTATGAAAGAGAGAGTATCCAACCCCAGTACGGAATTTTTGCGAATTAGGTACTAATATTTTCCAAGAAAATTTTCCCGTTTTCTGTTTCTTGCAGTTTGTTGGATTCATTTTCATCATTCTTTCGCTCTCATGAAAGATTTATATATATATATATATATATATATATATATATATATATATATATATATATATATATATATATATATATATATATATATATATATATATATATATATATATATTAATGATATATCGATATATTAGGGCGAAACAATATCAAACACAAGCCCGTCCGCACGTCAACCACGATAAGAAAGGTCAGATAATTTGGCTTAAACAAATAAAAGGGTTAGCGATAAGCATTATAGCTCAGGTTCCGATCTTAAGACACTAGATTGTGTCTTTCTCTGTACGTGTGCGTAAGTAGACAAACACTTACTTTCATGTGCGCATTCACCATCTGAGTGAATACAGCGATAAGCCTAATGGTCAGAAGCTGAAGACGGTTAGGCTGGGTAAAATGAGTACCTGTTTGTACGTACACATACGTGTGGAAGTGTGTATTAAGTATCGGAATGGGTATCACTACTACTACTCGCAGGATCTACCTCATTTTATTCCTCTACTGATTGCCCTTAATGCGCTCTATCCGCAATCCTTACCTCCTATTTTCAGCTACTCGCTGCCCTGATTAGTTCTAAAGGTGTTCCATTCCTAATTTTAGTCCTCTAACATCGTGAATTCGTACGGTGAGCTCCTTTGGGCATTCATTTTAATAACAGGAGTTCTAATCCCGAAAGGTTGCTAAAAAATGACTGCAAACGGTAGGTGATGAGGGATTCAAAGATGGCCGATATTTAGGATCTGCAGCTAAGTCCATAAATATGATTTCAATACATCATATGAGTTTCCTCTTAAATGGATATGTAAAATAGAAATACCAATTGAAACTGCAATGAATCTGTCATATGGATTTATTTTATTATTCATTTATACAAATTCGTTTCTGATGGGTTTAAGAGATGATCCCTTTGTGCGATCTTTAACATTTAGAGGTAGCTTGAAGGTTTCCTGCTGGATGAGTTGCCCACAACATTTTGGTGTTTAATAGTCTTTGTGTGTGAGCAACCCAATAACTTCAGATTCTTCTTTAGCATTTTCAATGAATTGTCGCTTGAAAATGTTTAAAATCATCAACACAAATTATAAATATCTTCGATTAACTTCGAAAGAACATTCTAGGTATTTAGTTAATATTTTCTGCATTTAATAAGATATTTAATCGTCACTTGTATTTATTTAACAAGTACACATTGTTTTCTTTATATATTTATACCCTCCTGGGAACGCCGGAGTAATAATTAGTTTCAATTGACAACGGATTTTATTGCTTTTCTGTTTTCCCCTCCAAATCCAGGCAGGGCTGTTTCACACGTTCGTTGCAGCAAGATTGGTAGAACTTGTTTTCCTAGTGTGAGAGTAAATCTAAAATGACGAGTAGAAACTATCGTCTTTGTGAGGGAAAAAGCCCTTGAAGGACCAGCGTGAGAGGAAGGCCCCATCGGAATACCCCCTTTAGCCCCTTCACTCTAAACCACATGCTCATTGGTGTGGGAAGTTTAGAGTCTTCGTGAAGGAAGCAGTCCCGCGCTGAGTCACCCGCCCCAGCTGTATTTGCTTTCGGACGCTCCTCGCTCTTCCCTTCCCTGCGATAACGCTGAACACAGCCGTACCAACCCTACCCTCATATCATGAGGCAAACTTCGCTGTCTGATCCGACTCGTTATATCGAATTAAGTTTACATAGATTGACGTCGAGAATCCTCAAGGGACGGCCATGCCCTGGGGCTATCTATAGGACCAGCCACCTGGCTATTTAATCCTGAGTCCGCCATTTCTCGACGAGATTAAGAGTCTGCCAATCACTCCGTTCAGACCGTTTAGTCTGTTCCCCCGCGAAGTCCCGCAACCACTGTTTGAGTCGTACCTCGTCGTTAAGATCTCACCAGCAGATCTCCCTTCGTGAAGCTTTGGCCCCTGTTCAGAGGAAAGCTATCGAGCCACCTTCTTCACGTAGAACTGTGCGGCCCTCTCATTTCGGACCCTCTTCAAGACTCCCGTTCCTTCGTGTCTGAGACTCCCTGCCGAGCGCAGAACCGCCTCGTGTTTGCGATTCCATCTCTCTGGACCAGAAAAAATCTCGTTCTTCAACAAAAACAACTCAAAACCCCAATCTACGAGTCCTCCTCGTTAGGACTCCCCGAAGTATCTCCTTGAAGACCTTTGCTGTTGGTCTTGCCCCCCTTCAAGGTGAAGCGATCTTGTGTTGTAATCGTCACCCGCATCCACTTTTGGATTGATTTCCCACTCAATTGTAATTAATATATGTTGTTCGAGTTAACGTTAATTTTGCTCATCCCGCTTAACTCCGTGATATTATAAATTTTCACAATCCAATTAACTATCTTTATCGAGTAATTTTTTCCCCCTTTTTTGTATATATATATATATATATATATATATTGCCCAATTTATTATATATATTAAAATTATATTTTGGGTACTTGTTCTTTATATATCCTTTGAATTGCAACTTGGCAAGCCATTAGATAAATCCCGGTTAACCGTAAATCGCACTCTGTAGAAAAATCAAGGAAGCGGTCCCCCACTCCTTTAATTGTCCTAAAGCCTATCGCAGGCGGCCTCAAGTCGGCTATCTGCCCGTACTTGTGTTAGTGCCCTTACGCCGAGTTAGTCTTCACATGCATACCTCGATAGTCTTTTTTGCTATTGTACCTGAAGAGAAGCAGACTAACATTTATCTGTCAGTTGTTTTTGTGGATTATTTTTCCTATTACCTTTAGCTTTCGTAATTTTAATTAATAACTATGTTTCTTAGTTCTCGTCTGGTTTCAACCTATTTTTTTGTTCTTTAATTTTATTATTTATAGTTTCTTTTCCGTGTTGTTCTTCCTCTTTTCACGGCATTTGGATTCTTTCCAGAAGACTTCCTTACGTCCTTCACATCTTTAAGAGAAGCTAATTTTCAATTCTCTCTCGCGATCTTCGGATTTTCGCTCATTCGATGAAAACTTAAATTTTCGAGCTTCTCTGGGATGATCAAAGCAAAAAAATCTCGTTTGATGTCCGATTGTCGTTTCAATAAAACTAAGAGTTAATTATGGTTCCCAGGAATTCTAAGCCGTATTCACCAGCGTTAAATAGAAGCAAAGCCCGGGGGGGGGGGGGGGCAGGGGGCGCTCCTGCCTATTAGGTAGGTCATTTAATGGAATGAGTTCAATTATGGTATTTGTATTGTATCTAGAAGATTCGATGTTAAGATGGGTAGGAAGGAACAGGAGCGAATTGAATTTATCTCCTAAAGAATGAAATTCGATTTAGTTAATTTAGGAGAATTTTATGGATATGTTTCGCCGTTTCTCTCGATAAAGGGGAGAGATAAAGAGGAAGTTTACATGAATTTATTCAATTAGTGCCAAGTAAAGATGAGAGTGCATTTGTGAGTGGAATTATAGAAAGGGTAAATTTAATTAGCAATGGAAGTGGAGTCATTTAGCGCGTGACGCTGGTCTTGAAAGACAAAGGTATATTTTATTGATTAGAACTTGGTGATCGCATTACATGAAGATTTATAACTATGTTTGAAATGGATGTAGATGTAGATGAACTATATATAAATGCGGGATATTTACCGTTTAAACGAAAAATAAAGGCATTAGTGGTAGTTAATTTGTGGTAAATGTCATTTTTTCTCAATGTACTAGTTAAAATGATACAACAAATTAATTAAGTTATTGATTAATGTGAATGAAGGTCGTTGGTGACGGGTTGAAGTTCACATGAATGTGGCTAGGTATAATAAGTAAATAGGAGAAGCGATTCATGGTAGAAGCAGATATGAATGTAGCTTCAGATTTAATATAATACGATAAATATTATTGGCGCTAAGTTTAGATGTTGGGGCATGTAGTTGTGGCAGTAAATGTTTGAGTTCATTATTACTCAGAAGGAAATCAAGTTTTTAGGAAATCGCCAGAAATTTGTGGTAATGCGGGTAATCGCCACAGTTGAATGTGCTGCAATGTTCTTCTGGTGGATTTTACAAACACCTCCAAATTTCCTGACCTCTCAGAATTTACCGTAGTATTAAGCAACAGAGTAGGCGGGAGTTTTTTTCTTTCCACCTGACACGCATATACACTCAATTCATACACCTCTCTCCGGTCTTCTATAGATGCTTATTTCTGAAGGATGTGTTATCCTTCTGTAAATATTTTTTGCGCCGCTATATGAGAGGTAGATTTCGTCCTGGAGGTTTGTTTTAATTGGTCTTCTTCGGACTTGAGTAGGAAAAATAATTATTTTACTTACTTTTTTTTGTCTTGTACAGTTTTTTATTAATCTTCCAATGGAGCCAGGTTCTTTTGACTACACCATCTCATCTTGCGGCTTATAGTGCCTAGAGTCAATCCCTTGGCTGTCTATTGCAGTTCCGGACAACTATTCACCTAGTAACGAATACTTTTTTTGTATTAAAAGGGACTTCGGCTAACTCAGTAGAAATATCACTGCCAACCTTTATAAAAATGACCACATTGGTTAGCCACCACTTGAGATTTCCAATTTGGGATTATTTTTGCAGACTGATAAATTTATTTAGCAACCCGTACTTCCGATTTCATTCGTCTTCACCGAGACATACATCAGACGATAAAAATTGTTTAAAATTGCAACCAAATCAACAACAACCCCCCAAAATGGGCCTACACACACTTTTTGTGATATATGATTTATTCATTCACTAATCACCCTTACTTTGCAGGACATTACAGAGGCAACACCTGTGAACACAACTATATCTCAATGGGAACTCCATCAAAGAATATACTGCGTCAAACATTACTACAAGACAGGCTCGTTCAAGAAAGTGCAGGACACTTTCGTGCATCAGTTCGAATGTGAAAAATTCATCTCTTAGAGTAGAATTCAGGACTGGGTGGACCACTTCGAAAACTATAGGACAGTGGAGAACTTCAATGCAGCCAGCGACAACCGTCCCAAGCCATTCAGGACGACGCTCCAGGAAGGGTATAGCTGAGCTGGTCGAGAGCGTGAGAGAGTCAGTTCAGCAGAGTCCAAAACGCTCTGTGCGCAAGCGAAGTCAGTCCCTTGGTATATCCCGTGAAACTTGCAGGAGAGTGTATGTAATGGATGGAAAGGCCTACTCATACAGAATATAGACGAAGCAGACCCTTACAGCCTCAGACGAGGAGCAGAGAAAGGCTATGACAGTCAAGATACTGGAAAAGATTCAGGAGACACCAACTTTCCTTAACCTCTCTTGGACTTCAGATGAAGCTCACTTCCATCTTGAAGGAAAGGTAAATTCGAAGTCAAATGTCTTCCGAGTCCTCTAGACAAAATAATGTAGCCACCAAGCCCCTATACTCCCCAATTGCACGGTATGGACTGCAATCTCAGCCAGAGGCATCATCGGACAATTCTTCTTCGAGGAATCTGGCGCGACAGTGACAGTCACCAAGGAACGGTATGCTGAGGTCTTCAAAACCTTCAAGATGGAGCTGCCGGACCCAATTCCCGTCGCTTATGGGGAACTTATAATTCCAGCAAGATGGATCAAGCTCTCACACCTCAAACCTATCCCGAAATTGGCTCAAAGAGATCTTTGGTGGCCGTGTGATCAGTTTCAAGATTTATTTTGAGTGGGCACCTCACAGCCCAGAACTTAGCCCCCCAGATTTCTTTTTCTGGGCCAATCTTGAGTGTACGCAGGGAGACCCAGGACCATCACGAAACTCAAGCTAGCCATCGGGGGGGAGATCAGAGCCATTAGTCGACGGTTTGTAAGGATGTCATGGACAACTCTGTTGTGCGCCTCAAGAAATGCTAATTGGAGGTCATCTGGAACACCTGCTCTAGAATAAAGAAGAAAAGTCCAAATACTCTCCTGTTTTGATATGATGTTTTTAAACACAATAAATTAGTTATCAGTAAAGTTTCATTCAATCCTTGCAGAAAATTATGAAATGAGACTTATCGAAAGTTGGGGCCCGTTCTTTGTGCGTCACCCTGTATATGGTATATTTGGGTATCTGCCCTCCGTTGTAGGCATCTATTTCTCTTTTACTCTATGGCTCATTCTCAACATATATAAAGATTTCTCTGACTATCGTTAATTATGCTTATCTATGAGTTAATCACTTTACTGAAACTAACTGCACTGTCTTTAAGGAAAGAAGATCTTCTAACTTAGGCCCCCAAAGGTATATGGTGGATTTATAAAATCGCATGAATAGTCAGTTAAATCAAATGCAAATAACTATGATTTCTTGTTTTAATCATGAAAATTGTTTGATTATATTGGTTGAGGCGACGATAAATTTGGTCAGACGGGTGACTATAAAAAGAATTTTAATGGCGAAGCTACGGTGGTTGGACGACGTTAATGAGAGTGAAGAAGAAGGCCAATTGGGGTAAAGGGAATAAAAAGAAGAGGTAAAAAGGGGAATCTAAAGGCATGGAATAGAGCCCCTTCCCCTTTTCTTGAGGTGGTAGGGAGAAACCGATATAAAATAGGCGATTTAAATGTTTTCAGTCGATTTTGGATGATGTGAAGTGATGTCTATAGGTTTATGTGTTGATAGTTTTAGGTCAGTGTATGAAGATTCCTGAGCGCGCTGCAAGCGTACACGTGTTTGGGTCTTCATGTGTAGTTTATTGCGCGGTGTGAATTAAGGTGAAGTAAGTGTTCAGTACTAGATTTTGGCTATTGTTTTTGTATGTATGTATATATATGTATATATATATATATATATATATATATATATATATATATATATATATATATATATAGAGAGAGAGAGAGAGAGAGAGAGAGAGAGAGCGAGAGAGAGAGAGGGATATACATATATATATTTAGGATGGTTCTCATTTTTTGACTTTCGAAATCTTTATCCCCTCACCCCTTTAATCCATTCCATTTCCTGAAAAAACGAAGTTGGCCAAATTTATTGAGATTGGATTACGCTTAAGGTGTGCTCAATGAAACTGAATTTTGTTCCTAACTGCCATAATCCGATGAAATACAGTGCTGATTATTGATAACTTAAACTCACAACATTATCAATATTACATTTCACCAGTTACAATACTGGGCAGTGGACACTGGTTAATAGCAGAACATCGAACATTCTAAACAGTTATAATACTGATTAAAACAAAACTAGGACACTGCCGTTCAATTGTGAAATTGTAACAACAAAATAAGGTCTGATGTGGCAGATCTTCACTACAGTTCCACGAGTCCTTCAACAACAGTACTCTTGCGGCTGTCCGGAAACAGCTTTCTCTACTCTCTTACCACTTGCATAATGAACTGTGTCTGTGCTTCAGTGTTTGACAGGAGTCCATTATACTCCTGTATAAGTGCTATGCCTCTCTCTGCCGCGTCATTAATCGCAGTCAGCTTCTTCGCAATCACCTATGCGGCGATGTATGCTCTGTTGTGTGCCCAGGTACTAGGATCTTATGTTAAGAACTCCTGCCTAAGATATAGAATATTGAAGAACTTTCGAGTGTTCTTTGTTACAAAATCTCTCAAATTCTTCATTCCAATGGTTAGTAGATGCATATTCACCCTCTTTAGTGTCTCCTGGTCTCCTCCGTTGTCCATGGTAGTGACTACCAGCTCTTCACTCAAGTACCAGAGGTAGTTGGACAGCTTCTTGAAGGCACTTTTTGCAGCTTTGTCATCAGCAGCAGCCACCGAGCTTAGCAGTTTCAGATCACTTTTTAGAGCAGCTGTTGGCATACGGCAGCAGAACCAAGACTTAATACAAGGCTTGACTCCAAAGATAGAGAGTTCCTTCATGCCTTTCAGTTCGCGGGCGGGTAGACTGAATACATCCCAGAATACAAAAATTTTCAGTGCATAAATTAGTCGTGCCATGAAGTGGGCGCGATGCATTTCCCCTCGTCCCTGGTTTGGCAAAGTGAACTTCTTTAGTTTGAATTCTACAAGGAAAATGATGGTCAGTTCCAACAGCTTCGGGTAATTCTTCCTAGGATGAACTTCCTCCAGTTGTTGCGAGCAGAACTTAATGATTTTGCCTGTCATATTCGTTAAAGCGATCGCAACATCAGCGTCATTGATTCCTGGCTTGTATTTAGCCAAGGACATTTGGTGCCAATGACTCGTGAATCTCTTAAAGATACCAATGTCTGGACCTGATGATGGGCCCATGGTGACGAGAAAAGCCTCTTCCAGCAGTATCTCGTGAATATAATGGCGACATGCCTAGTGCAGCAGGTTCTTTCCTCTCATCTGCTGAAACAAAATTCAGGCGCCATTCCTTCTGCCTGTGTTGCTCGAAGTAGTGTCGAAGCAAATAGAACGAATCCAATTGTACAAACCCCAATCTGCCACTGCTTCAGATATTGCTTCCGCCATTGCTTGACCAGTTCCAGCTGGCAACTTGGGTACGCAAAGCATCTTTTCAACGCCTTTTCCAGACACAATGATGGGGAGCCTGTCCACTTTCTCGTCTCCTGTCAGTTCAGCCATCAGTTTTCCTTACCAGTGAAGTGTTAAGAGCTGTTCGCAAGAAATCCCCTGCTTAAGATCTGCAGAGCGATCTTTACGGTGTTGCTGACGAGCACGGGGGATGGCAGATCGTCTGACTTTGAACTCGTCAAACAGTTGACAAGAAGCATAGAACACATCAGAGAGAGTGTGTACCGCGTGACGATCACTGGTCTTTGTTCGATCTAGGGCTAAAAGGACGTCTGGAGTTAGAATGCTCTTCTTTCCTCTTTTACGCTTCCCGGCTGTGCTTGGCCCTGCTTATGCAGTGGCTCCTTCTGTCTCACTTTCTCCGGCTGAGGAGCTACAGAAAGAGTCCTCCAAGGTGGTACTTCTGTCATACTGACAAGCTTTGTCCTGTTGCTTTACAATCCTCCGTAGCTTCCTCTCCTATTGTTTTTATTTCTACTTTTTCTTCATTGCCAGCTTAATTTCAACTCCTGCCATGCTTCCTCGCCTCTCCTTCTCCCCTGGTGCCTTCAGAAGTGCTGTATCCTCTGTGATCTTTATCATCTTTAGGGCAATTTGGTGGGTTATGTCGAAAAGATCATTCAAGGTCTCACAAAATTTCTCTTCGTTCTTCTCCTGTGTTTCAATTCTTTGCCCTTTATTCTTATTTAGGGCTCCCCATTCTGGTGAAAAGGCCAAATTGGAATGCGGGTCTTTCCTCAAAAGCTTTCAACCTCCTTTATAGTCTGCACTGCTGCTTCATGCTTCACCATTTCCTTTTCGTCCATGCGATGCAGATATACTTGGAATACGTCGCCTTTGGATGGGAGCTTGCAGCCCGACAGAGACTCCTTCTTGTTTCCCAACAAATATACATACGGTATCATGTTTCCGCAAATTAGTCATCTTATATCTAGAAAAGACAAGTGCTTATGATTTAAACTGATAGGGACCACCTATTTTGATCCACTCTCGCCTGGCAAAATTTGACTTTCAACCCCTTATAATCAAAAATTCTATTAAAACAGCTACTTTCTCCAAATTGCTTGTGTGATACAGCTTTGGAAAAGGTTGAAAAATATTTCTGGTTATACCTAAGAGGACATTGTGAGCCTTCGGGCTCGTAGGGAAATGGAGCGCGATCGAGAATGACGTGTTTCGTTGTAAAAGGCAGGCTTATACTGTCGATGCCCAATTGGGACCAACAATATATAGGGACCCGCCGGAACTGTTACTGCCTCCGCCAATGGAGAGGGGGAACCTCTCCTTAGACCAACACGGCGCTTGAGAGGAGGGAAGTACTCCCGCGGGGGTTTCTTGATAATGCCACGAGAGGCGACAGAGATGCGCGTTTGAGATTCCAATCCCTCGCTTATCGCAGAAAGCAGTTTGACATTCTGACTGTTCTCACGGTTCTCACTCACGTGACTGACCTCGTGCCTGACCTCGTGGTCTCGACGGGGCACATGGCAGCAGGGAACCTTTATTCTCGACAAGGCTGATATTTTGCATATATTAATTACTACCAATAGAGAAATAAATGAGAGTCAGAGGTTGATGTTTCCTAAAAAAAAAATTAACATATATCCAATGGCAATAAATTTGATTTTGTGAGGTTGAGAATTGCTGGTTTTTGAGTCATAAATCTTTTAAATTCAGGATAAAATTGTTTCTAAATCTCATGTTACATTAAAGTTTGAGGTGACTTTGTCCTGTCCATGTAAAATTAGTTATTTCATTATATCATTTGAAGTAAATCAATGATAGTATCTCTCGAAGGACATACGTATATGTGACTGGCTGCAAATACCAGTGAATGATTGACTGTCTTGATTCAGATTGAATTTAAAGCGCTGGATTTTTTTAGCTCTATTCCTTGTATAATCAAGGCGAAGAAATTTACATTTGTTTACATTCAGGTAAACGGGTCGATGGCAATGAATTGAGCTCTTATGCAATCTTGTACGACTTTTCACTCACAGCGATCATTTACCTACTGTTCTAGTAATCTCTGCTATTTATAGTGGTAGGTCAGACTGGAAAAAGCAAACGCACACTGTTGAACATGAAATTACAACGCAAATAAGCACATACAGTAGCTTGTCTGGAAATTAAAATAAAATAAAAATAAAGCGAAAACCAACGAGGGCACCTCTATTATAAAACTAGTATGGCGAGATTTTAAAGAAAGTGGTGAAGATAGATTGATGGAAAATGCTTGGATGATATATATCTGCAGTTCCTATTGAGGGCATTGAGTCCCGGAAGGGATTAAACTTCAAATGATGGGGCAGGGTGGTTTCGCAATAATCCAGATGTCAACTGTAGCATGATTAAGAAAAGATTATACGAGGATAAACATATACTCCAAAACATTCAAATTTCACAGATAAATAAAAATAAATGTCCATATATGAAGGACGTAAATGCATTTTTATTTACAAAGTTACTAATAAATCAGTCCTTACTCCTTTCCTAATGTGTCCGCTATTTATCCAGGTCCAGGACATTTCTCCATTGGGTTTCTTCAGGGGACGAAAAGTGAAGGTTTTAATCTGCCAGTACATCTCCACATGTGAAATATATCCTTCTCTATATTTGTTTAAAACTTCACCCATACGAATTCCTCCTTCGAACATGAAGTTCGAAAATTTGGTGAAATGGGGACAAAAACATAACCCAATATAAACTGCACATCTCCTCTTTATTTGTATGTGGATGGAAGAAAGTGCAAGACAAGTAATAATTCTGTGTTTTACTACCAGCATGCAATCAAGCAACACTTTGTGGCCCTAGGGAGGACCACCTGCTTCAATTTAGTAAAGTTTAGATTTGAAATCCAACTCACAATATTGCAAGAGGGAAGAATAATTCATTATCTGCGCAAAATGGGGGGATATAGTGATGTAGTGATTGGCCATATGTGTGGTAAATTTCGTGGTCGGAGCTGTGTGAACGCATGCGTATGACTTGGCACAATACATAACTGGTTCTAGATCCCTAAGAGCACCGAAACTATTTTATCTCCGCTATCCCGCAATCGAACCCGTTACCTTGCCGCAGAAACCCACCGCTTTATTGATTAGATCAGTGGGATCTTTACCCGGTGTGGTTAGATCAAATTCGTGTATAGAGTGTATGTGATTTCTGTTATATGCTTATTTGTGCAGCTGTAGTATTCAGTTCTTTCCTGTATCATTGAAGTTCAATTTGTTTCAAGAAACGGGCTTGCTTCCTCTATGTGTACGTATATATTTGCATGTAAATAGTGAAAAGTGGGGAATGGAGGTGTACTCTATTGTACACATGGCACTATTACAATTGGTAAATCATCAATTCGAGATACGTGCATAAATTTTATGTTTCGTTTTTTTTTTCTAGTTATCCTAACGCGCTATGTCAACTTGTTGTTTCTCCTCATTCAAAAAATCACTAAAAAATATTCCTTTCGATTTCCCCCGTGACTTTCCCCCGCTCAGCCCCATACAAGAAATACGTTTACCTGGCAACTTGAGGGGAAGAAAGCGAGTAGCTCGTCTTGCGGATTGGCCGCACTGCTGCTCCGCTTGTGCCACGCCCTCTATCACGAGGCAGCCTGCCATCGACTCTTTCTCACTCTGTCCCTCTTGCTCTCTCCCCCGAGTAGTTTACCTCCATAATCATTTGTTTAATAAGTGGATGAAATATTACATGTTTGTGTGTGCTCCATCTCTAGATTTTATGGTGATTAACTGTCGGATATTTGATTTGGCAGTAATTTATTATGTGATGTGGATTTACGTTTAAACATTTAGTTATATTTCTCTCTCTCTCTCTCTCTCTCTCTCTCTCTCTCTCTCTCTCTCTCTCTCTCTCTCTCTCTCTCTCTCTCTCTCTCTCTCTCTCTCAAAGCATGTTTTTATATAATACAAATTGCATAATGTAATTCTACTTGAGCAAGAAAAGGTTCAAATGGATAGAGAGTTGTTAGTCAATCTCATCTGAGTATTTAATAAGAACTACCCCGAATCGATTATATCATGAAAATTCAGATCGGATATTAAAAGGACTTTGCATATGGATTGTGATTCTTTAATATACTGGCAATACCTTCAGTATATATGTTTTTATTTTCATATGAAAATTCGGTTGTGACAGTAGTTCCCAATAGCACCACTAGGCTCTAGCGCTCGTCGGTCTTAGTGTGAAAATACTACTATTATTATTATTATGAAATGTTTAAATTAAAATAGGCAATGAAATGCTCACATTGATGTAATATCTAGATATATTACACGTAAGATTACTTACTCGCAATCCGAGAGGTCCTCTCTTGGAGCTGAACCGTTGCCCCGTCAGTCCTTAAGTAGCTTCGGTCGCGAGAACTCCTCGGTTTCTCTTCGCCAGACGTGGTTGAAGGGTGTGACTGGGAATTTGCTGTGGCGCGACTTACGAAGAGGAGCTAAGCTGTGGATTGTGCGCGAAGTAATGTACAAGTGATTTGCGCTGGACGAAAATTTGGTTCATTTCGTCCATTGTGTGTGATTTGGGTTGGTTGCCCTGCGGTCTACCAGCGAACCGTACCCACAAACGATTACAGGAGTATTTTAACTTGATAGGCTTGTCTAAATGCCTGGTATTACGAGTCGTTAAATACCACAAAGCTGGTGTAGTCGTTAAACATAGTATAGCACTTATTCATTACCCTCAAACCTGGATTAAGCGTGACGCGTTGTAAAAATCCAAAACGAAAACAAATGTGTATATTCGCAGATTATCAAAATGAATATTATGTTCAATGTTCATTAGGAATGGGTCTTATGCGAGTCAAAATAGATATTTAATCGTGAATTTCTCTTTCTAATCAGACTTTGGGACGCAATCTTGATTACTTTGCCATTTTAGGGTCTTATTTTACATTGGGGGAGGGGATTCAGAATAGTTTAAATGCAGTCATCCGAACTCAGTATTATGGGTAATTACGGTTTTACTGTATGTCTCGTTTTGTGATTCTTTTCGATATTCTTATCTTTATACTTTTCTTCTGTCTGCACTTACCCTCGCTCTAGTGGTAGAGGGGCTTACCCTTTGCCATCTTTGGAGCGGCCCACGGGCAGCTCCTCTTCTAACCTTCTACCGAAGAGGAGGTTTACCCTTCTACGTGTGAGGTGGTTTCCCCTCCCACCCCATTCTTTGGAGCCGCCATTGAGTGACTCAATCTTTGCATCAGCAGCTGTCCCCCCGGTCCTTTCACGGGGGACTGCCAATAAAGCGGGCATTATCATTTACGGTAATATTTCTCCATTGTAATAGTTTTCTCCTAGTAGTCTCCTCATAGTTATATTCTGGATATTTACAATGCTAACACATCTGAGGAATTTCCTTGGTTTGATTAGTTGCTCTCACTAGTTCCCTCCTCTCCAATTTCAAAAGTTCCACTTCCCTTAGGAGCTACTTGGCAGACATTGATTACAATGTATCCTAACTTTTCGCGCCTTTTAATAGCTCAAAATTTTCGGACAATGCTGTTTGTAATCTAAGTTCGTACTTGTTAACGCAATAACTCAGTTGAAAAACTTTGTATAAATTTAAGGTTAAACTGCCCAATTTAACTCAAACCCTTTAACAGCGTTATGTTAAGAGATGTTTATCGTACTTCTGAATCCACCGCGTATGCTCATTGGTACGAACACTTTAGCTAGATGAATTGTAGTACCTCCTTCACGCCCAGGAAATCACTAGGCATAAGGAAGAATATTATAGCCATTGTTAACCTTATTTATCCCTTGCGATTCGATTTTTTTTTCATATCCTTTTGATTACTTCTGTTTTTACTTTCCTTTCTGAGGGAGATTTTTTTGGGCCGTTCTCCTTCTTTTTTTATTCTTCTTCTACTTGTTTGTTGTTGTTGTTGTTTCTTCTCTTTTTTCTTTTTATTCTTCTTCTCTTTCGCCTTCTCATTATTCTTCTTCTTCCTCTTCTCCTCCTCCTCTTTTGTCTTCCTTTTCTTCTTCTAGAAGCAGTCCCCTAAGTCTTCTTTGAAGGCAAATTCTTTTGGGGGCAGTATAATAGCGATATTGAATGTTCCCTCTACTGATAGGTAGATAAATAAAACTTGAGCTCATCCGGACATACAAGCGCAAAAATAAAAAGCTCATACACACAATTATTGATACACATGCATGCACATACGCACAAAGCTAGTCATATAAATAAGCACATTTTATTTAGATTCATTGGCAGTCCTAAACGTTTAGCCGTAATATTACACCAGGCCCTACAAATGAACTTACTTCTATACATACATATACTACAACTAATAAATATTCACACATACATCCCACAAAACATATTTACTCAGCAAAATAGCCACTCATACTTTTTCCCACATTTAATTATATTTAAGTCCCTCAGACCCCCACTTACCATCATTCTCGCATATTTTTCAATTAAACTTGACATGATTAGATAAAAGACCCGTATGTACACACATGCGCATTTTAAATATTCATTTGGTTGCAGTAGCAATCACTCACATAGCATCACCATTCGCCCTCAGAGACGTAAGCAATTAATGAACAGAAAAATTGTTTCATCAGCTTCAGACAATAATAAGTAGACATGCCATAATTTCTTTTAAAAACTTGATTTTAAAAGATTGAGGTAAAAATAAATTTGTAATTTTCAACCTTTTTATTAATGTTTGTTAATTTTAACAGCGTAGGAATCTAACTCACCTAAATTTGGAATACATTAGTTCTAACGATGCCTGAAGTATATTTGACAGTCTAGGAGTACAAAATACACTGAATCATATTGTGGCGGTGCCTTAAGGGTCTTTTCTACCTTTTTGGTGGAGTATTGCCAATACATACTGTGTGGTGGTTGTAGCTAGAGGAACTTGGCCTAAAAATACGATTTGAGGGTTATAATTCTTTCATAGCTCTTAGTATCTGTCATTGAGTTTGATTTTCTATGTATAGGCAGTTGTAGATTTTAATTTGATAACTATTATCAAATGCCCTTCAAGGTAGCTGCAACACACGTTTAAACACGGACTTTTGAGTATTATTCTTCTTGTACAAGTTCTTTGCTAGATGTCTGTAATACAGTTTGCTCTGGTTTAGTGTGCCATTCTTTTCACCTTTATTAAGACTTAGAACATTTTCTAATTTTCTCATTTATGGCATATTTTTACATCCCACTGTTTCTCCATTCCGTTACGCTATGCAAAAATGCCCGTGGGTATACGAGTTTTCATTCCTTTCTTCAAAAATGGAGAAGTGTTTTTTTATTAATGTTACTATCTATGGTACCAACACATTCAAACTTTCAGGTGTAGGTGATCGTATACCTTTGGCAAAATGGTCACCACTCCTCCAGTCTTGGTTTTATCATGTTTAAATTAAATTCTTGGCTAGATGATCTCCCAACTCATAGCATCTTACTAAGGCATTATTCTACCTGTCGATATTAGAGTCAAACATAATATTTAATTTTTTACCTGTAGTGGGTAGTTGGAGTGTGGTGAGGTCGCCGCCAACAGTTGTCCTAGGTCCAACAAAAAGGACTTCTTGAATCAATTACCACAATTTCAGAGCAGTTTTTAATTTTATCATCCCCTTTTTAAGTATCTATGTGGTTTTGCATTTCTAACAGAAGCCAAGCAACTAGTCTAATGTTTTTTTCAAACAAATAAGTTGCACTAATGATAGAATCAATTGGGTAAAAGCAGAATTTATTTATCCCTACTCAGCCGCTCTCCTGCGAAGACGTGTTATCTCCGTGCTCTGACAAAATCTTACACTTGTGTCGTGCCCAAACCTTCCGTGTACTCATATAGTGAGATAAATTTAAATTACAATACGTGTCTGTCAGACGTTTCTTTAGCGCTATAAATTTAAATTTCATTCGTGACATTTTAAATAATCTCTTTATTAACATGCCTATCGTCAAATTTGATTGTTCTCGTTGTGGACTTCTATTAATAAGGAAATTTACGTTCTCACTAGCTCTGATAACATTAAAATATGTTGCCTTTGTCTTATAAATGAGGCATTAGAAGTAAGATTAGCAAACACGATAAATGAAATTAGATTAGAAATAAACTCTGAAGGGAAAGACGTCGTTGCAACGAGCTTAATTATATCGACCAAAGCGAAAGCGCCTCAAGCAAGGGTAATTTAGATCATTCCTAGATTAAAATCTACTCTGAGAATGCAACCAAGGTCAATCTACACTAATAAATGCCTTAAACGTTTATGTAAGGAAATGTGGGTTAAGCTTTTCAATTTGTGGAACGATTTTTAGTACCAACCGTTTCTTTTTCATAATGGAATTCAAGGCTAGGAAGAATAATTTATAAAAGTTTACGTGATCTATATGTTCCGGAAGTTATTTGCCTCCATGACACAAACGCGCCAGGTCGGATATCACGCGAAGAGTGAATAAACTTGGTTGGGCAGGGAAATTCCCCAGGTCTACGTGAGAGGGACGCTGTTATTTAAAAGGAAAATTAAAATGCATTTACGCAAATGTTCGGAGCTTAATGAACTAACTACCTTAATTTAAACGTATGGGTGATTACCATATCGTATGTATTAGTGAGACCTAGTTTAGTACAGTTCCAAGAGAGTTTATTGCAGAATTTACTATAGATTGGTATAAAATCCATAACAAAGATGGTGTAACTTGTAGAGCGGTGGAGTGTTAGTTTACGTAAGCGAAAAAATAAATGCAATAACGATGGGCGTGACAACCGTAAATACGAAGAGTGAAGTTCTGTTAATAGAGCTCGAGTGTGCTAAAAATAATACAATTAACCTTTCTGTTACTTATCGCCCCACATCCCAAATCGAAACAGAGGACGTAGTACTCTTTTAGTGATTTTCATCCATGGTGAGAAAAGGAAAAACAATCATTTAGGGGATTTCAATTACCCTAGCGTTAACTATACAAACTATATTGCGTATATGGTAGGGGAGAGATTGGTTAATTTCATTCAGGATAATTTTATCTTTCAAAAAAAAGAGGAATCTACTCGTGATCAAAATATACTTGATTTTATTATCAAAACAGGAGAGACTTTATTAGAAAACGTTTGCATGGATGAGCATTTGGCGACGAGTGACCGTAATGTAATTAGGTTCAAAATTATTTCAAGCTTAGAGGTAAAGGAAAGTATACAACTAATCCCACGTTTTTGGAGCTGCAATTTCCGAACCTTTCTTGACCGGATTAGAAGGATAAACTGGGGAAGTTGTTTTTATAATACTACAATACAGTGCATGTACTCGGAGCTACAGCAAAGTGTGGTCGGTGTGGATTCCGACTTAATTAATTACGTTCGCCGTAACAATAGGAAACCAAAGATGGCACCGTGAGTTAGCCCTTTAATAATAAACTATTCGGGAGCGAAATAAAAACTATGAAATTTAAAAAAGGAAGAAACGGTAGCAACTCAGGAAAGATACGTAAACTCTCGAAGGGTAGTAAAGCGGGCCGTTGGGGAAACTAAGCTGAAATATGAAAAAGATCATGCCTTAAATTCAAAGCACGAACCGAATCAGTTTTATAGTTACGAAAAAGTAAAAAAAGCCCATAAAAGGTTCAATAGGGCCGATTAGAAGTAAAGATGGTGTTATGACAGACGACCCAGAACAAATTGCTGAAATATCAAATGAGCACATCGCAAACCTTTTGTACTGTGGAGGAAGTGACACAATTTGCAACAGTAGGCGAGGAAATAAGTCTTGAAAGACAAAATATTCTATCCGCCATAAATATAAATGAATGGGAGATTATCATATACATTAATAAAATGAAAAATCGAACGCACCTAGGCCCGATGGGGTGTATCCATCCCATCTTAAAAAAACTAAAGAATGAATTAGCAAGACCGCTTTCCACGTTTTCAATCGATCAATTGAGAAAGGTCTAGTTCCAATAGAGTTCGAATGTGCAAATGTTACCCAAGTATTCAAACTTGGAGTCCATAATTGGAAATTGATTGCTGAGTCATCTTGAATCGAATAATTTACTCACAGACACCAAGCACGGATTCAGACGAGCGCGCTCTTGCCTAACCAATTTACTCGAATATTTCCATAACATGATTTGCTTCTACGATGAAACTAAAGCGGCGGATATAATTTACCTTGGATTTAAAAGGGTATTTGATACAGTCCCACAGGAAAGGATATTTGATGAACATTAGGGCGATTGGAGTGTGGGGAAACATACTCAAATGGATTAGAAACTGGCTCTCTTTTTGTCCACAGTGGTTTTTTGTAAATGGGGCGTGCTCAGAGTGGGCCCCAGTCACCAGCGGGGTTCTACAGGGGTCAGTCCTGGGCCTATTATTATTTATTATTTATTGATTAGTAGGATCTATAAATTTGCTGATGATACGAAGCTAAGAGGCCGAGCCCTTTCTAGGTCCGATATAGAGCAAATGCAGTGAGACCTTGATAATGATTTCGAATGGGTGGACAAATGGCAGATGGGTTTCAACATAGGTAAATGCAAGGTCATGCATTTATGATGTGATAACTTAAAATTAGAAAACCATATGCTAAGCCAAGTCCTCGATCCTGTTAACTTAGAGAAAGACCTGGTGATTTTAATTTCAGAGGACCTTAAAGTATCGAAACAATGCGCAGGCCTGTAAGGAAGCAAATCAAATGCTTGGATATATCACTCGGAATTTCACTTTCAAATCGAAAGATATAATTCTGCCACTATACAAAGTGCTCGTGCGTCCACACCTCGAATATGCGGTTCAATTTTGGGCTCCAAACCTAAGCAAGAATATAGCTCAGTTAGAAAGAGTGTAACATAGGGCTACTAAACTAGTTCCTTGAATTCGAAGCAAACCGTACAAAGAGAAACTCCGCTCATTAAACCTACTATCCCTTGAAAGTAGACGATTACGTGGGTAATTGATCGAGGTATTCAAAATCTTAAAAAAAGGTTTACTAATATTAATTACAGAATATAATTCGAGATGGACCAAAGGGCCAATACCCGCCAAAACGGTTTCAAATTTTTAAATAAGTGCTTTAACTCTACTATAAATCAAAATTACTTCCTTTTTAAGATAAGCAAATGTGGAAGGAAGCACGTCAGTAGATAGGTTCAAAAACCGACCTAATTAGTATTTCAATAGTGTAAATATAACATAGTAGGAGCATAGATAAAAACGTCATACATACTAAGGAGTTAAGAATAAAATGAAATGATTAACAAAAAGATGCAAGTGACGTCCCCCTGCATGTCATGGACTGAATGCGCTGAAGGATGAAACTTGATGCTCCAAAACTAGTGCTCTATTTGTGATCGAAACTAGAAAAAGTCGTTCTTTTAAAAAAACAGCTTTCATTAGCATTAACAATTAATGTCTACACGACACTAATGCCATAATTAGTTTTTCTTCCTTTAAATTTACCTCTTCATAAACCTGCTCGATAAAATGCTTATGTTAGTTTTCGCGATTTTGTAACTGCACACTTATGTACGTGTGATGGGACATAGATAGATTGACAGACAGATATTTGTATTTCCTAAAATAAAGTACCGAGGTTATAGTACTATAGAGACTGTTAAAATATAGATTAAATAAAAATATACAGCCATTACTTATCACATTACATTACAATCATATCCCTAGTTTGCGAGGTATATACTGCCTGGCATGTACATAATAAATCCTCGACAAATGGTGGACTAATTTATTAATAAAGAGGCTTTCAACGTTATAATATTCAAGTGCCAATATTTTTGAGTGGCCGAAAATCTTAAAGTGTTATCTGAGGTAGATCTTAATTTGATTTAGCCAAGGGATATGTGAATTATAAATTTAGAAGACAATGGCAAAGAGGGATTTATTAATGAAACGGGTAAAGCTTAGTGATTACTTTCCCTAGTCAATGAATTGAATGTATGCCTTAAAGCACTATGATAGTGTACCTAACATGAAAACAAAATGCTAAAACATCCCTTCAGATTGTTCCAAAGCCTTTACCATAAATATAAAGTCGTTTTCAAAGGGCAAGTCATGAGGTCTTGATTCACTTTACCGATCTTAGGCATTATGCAATAAAACTAAAAAATATCCGAGTTATTACTTAAGTTAAAGGAAAAATTTACTCTTAGATACTTCTCTTCATCCAAAAGCTTTAGGCTTAAGTTATTCAGAGTATAGTTACAACGATTTAATGATTTAATAAGTTGATAGAAAAATATAATACAGGAACATAAATCCGGTTAATGTTTAAACCAAACTTCTCCCATGACGTAGCAACAGCTTTGTTAAAGTTATAACAAGATAGTGCAAGAAGGACCATGTTATTTGTATAGATATATGGCTGTATGGATTCGTAGTTGTATAAATAGATAATGGTTTTCCCGAAGGCTAAAGAGATTACCTTTGATATGTTTTAATTACAAAAACATTCCGTCTCCTGCCATTATTCCCTTCGAATCAGAAAAAGGAGGAGAGAAAATCCCGTCAGCACTTGTCCCACTCGAAAACAAGGACCAAATCAAAGTAAAAAAAAATCGCGCCTCCTTCTACCTTGTTTTTTCTTTTCCCTATTTCTCAATTGTAAGAGCCTTTTAATCCCGACCCCAGTATAGCGTCTACTCCTAATTTTCATTATGAGGGCGCCATAATCTTCCTTTACCCAACGGGAGATATGGCATACATTACACTCATTTTTTTCCTTTCTACCTCGCATTCAGTTAAATGAAACTACTGTCCTTTGTTCTTATTTCCCCTCTGCTCAACAAACACTCTTTCCTTTGTAAAAATCCTATTTTCTCTCAATCGAGGGGAAATATGGCAATTATTACCGTGTGCCTAGTAATCCAATACCCTTTTGCTAAGCTTTCCAACAAATTATTCTTCGCTCTTCCACAACCCTTCGGTACGAGTAGTCTGATATTCCCATATTTGAGGGGACATATGACATTGATACCCTTTAAATCATATTTTCCCTCTACCTCCTCCAATTTAGTCAGGTTAGATGATTTTCCTTTTTCCCACCCGACCGAAAATATATTTCCCCTCAGATATGCAAACACTTAGTATAGAATTTCCTAAGCTTGTATTTCACCCTTGTGTTAATTGAATTTATTTTCCTCGTGTCTCTTTGTCCCCTGTCCCACTGGGCCTGAGCCATCACTCAGGGTCAACTGCCTCAGTAATTTTGCTCCTTCGCTGGGATTTGAGTGAAGCAGAGAGAAGGGATAGGTTATAGGCCAATGATTATCCCTATTTTCATTGAGAGCTAGGAAGAATAAAGTGAAGGAAGTTTGAAAGAGGTGATTGTTGTGAAAGAAAGGTAAAATCTCTACTCCGTTGCAAAGAGTTGACAAGGTTTAGTTGTTTTGTTAGTTCTACCCATTCTCGATCTATTTTACTGCACTATTCTATTATGGTGTAAATAAATTAAAGTCATTTCCTTAAAGCAAAGTAAAATCAGGTTTTATATAGTAGAGAAACACCTTAATTCAGCAAATTAGTTTCCATCAGACTTGCCAAACTAAAACGTACACCGATCATTAGAGATGTCGACATGGAATCATCTACCGCGAAGTTACGCTTTAATATAAGGCGACTTCTTGTGAAAATTGCCTTTTATTGACGGAGGAAAGTGAATTTTTCCATTAACATGGCCCTGCATAGTTTGATTTTGAATTTCAATTTGAGAAAAGAAGACAAATTTTACTCTCTATGAGGGGAAATGTCGCAAAATCCATTTCTCTCTCTTTATTTCCTTCTTCCCGCTACCGGAAAGCACGGAAGAAGCTTCTGAGATCTGTTTTTAGTCAGATTTGAATGTTATTTTTGCCTTTCTGAGCATTAATTTCATATTTCACATTCCTTATAAGGGTAAAATTAATGATAAAGTTTAAAAAATATTAATCTTCGAATTATTCTGAGTGAATACTTTTCCAACTGCAAGTTCCAGTCATTAGTAATTGAAATGGTTATTAACAAGCACTGAACTAAAGGTTACTTGTTAACTTACGATTTGTATATGTTCAACGAAATATACAGGGTACATAAATTGTATTCCTAGGATTTTTGAGAATTAGTTCGAAGCCTGTTTATAATATTATGTTTTTTTTAATTATGGGTTAATATGAATACTTTCGCGAGGACTGTTTTAAGGTCAAAAGCAGAATTGTGATGAAACTGGATTCCAGGAAGTGATTTATCGGTAGAATTTCACGAGATGGGAACCTTTATAAAACCACTATTTTTCCACACCTTCTAACAGATTTATAGACGAGGTAAATAAAGGATACCATGTGGATTGTTGGTAATATTTCAAAATTGCTATGCATTTATGGGTTATGGGATAAAATCTTTTTTCCCGGTTATTGGGGCTAATTAATCCTGTTTTAGCAGGAGTTTATAGCATTTTAAAGGGTGACGAGGAGCTATAAGTCCTTTTAAGTTCTGAACGATGAAATCCTCAGGAAATTTGACTTATTGATCCGGACTTAATGAACCTAACTTCCTTAATCTAATCTATTTACCTGACCTAATGAATCTGAATTGGCCCAATTGTATAGCTATATCTCATGATTTCGGTCCTAATGGGATTCAACTTGCATCGAATTTGTGATGTGAAGGTATTTAAAATCCCAAGGATAATAAAAAGATGTGAGGAATTCATTTTTGGGATAAGAGATATAATGGACTCAGACGTTTTGACCGTTTTACCCACTCTCGTAATTTTTCGCGATCTTTCTTTATCAACGTCTTGAATTAATGTTTTTAGGTTCTTTACCATTACAATATCCACATTTTCATGTTCTCTAAATTTTTTGAACGTCTCTATCTTCACCCTCGTAAACTTTACTCTTATCACTATCTGCCTCTTCTTCTTTGATTGCATATCAAGCACGTCCCCATAAATCCAATTAATACATACACTAATAAAATGAGAAAAAAGGAAAGAAACGAAGAAGGTAGTAAATAAGAGGACTTTAAAATCAATTCCTTTCAATACTCTAGAAGTTCATGTTCATTCAGATGCAGCATAATGATAACACATTCAGAATTATGGCTTTAACTTTAGTAAGAGCAGTATTATGCTATGGTTTTATCGAACAAAGATGCGAGAAATCTCATTTGACACAAGTAAAACTTAAATGCTTCTCTTCAATATGATTTTAGAAGAAAACTTGCCCCATTAGAATAATCTTCATAAGTCGCTCTAAAACTTTCTTCATGATTATTTGATAATTGGAAAATATTATATCATTGTGCATGGAGAAGTTTATTAATCAATCTTTGTATTATTGCAGCGAGTATTAAATAATAATTCCATCGATTTTATGTTAAATTTGATTTTTGAAATTTTCCATTTGTATATAATGACAAAATTATCATAAATTAGTTTTAGAAATGTTTATGTATATCTAAACGGTAAATTTTAGTCATAGCAAGAAGGTTGCTAAGTCAGTAAGTAGAAAGGAAGTGATTGTATAATAAGGAGCCTTAGAGAAAAAGTCAACCTTATACTAAATCTCATTCAATTCATAAATATAAGTACAAATTTTAATAGGCTAGCTCTCAAAACGATTTTAGGAAATTGTGCACATAAACTAAAATAAATTGGTTATCTTAGACATAGATGAGCCAGTATTATTCAAGACGATATCACATAATTCAAGAAGCAACGCAAAAGTGACTAGCAAATTTAAACGTAAATAGGCTCTGCCTGCTTCAGACACGGCGAAACTTCTCGTTTTTCAGAAGTCAATAATTCTTCCTGGCTATCAGCATTATTTCAAGGTAGTTCAGTGTTTGTACTAATGTGACTATTGTTCTCTAGTTCCTCTACTTCTTCTTTTGTGTATAGTCGTGCACAGCCAATCTAAGCCCTTCCATTCTGAAAATATTATTACTAGTATTGTAGGTTTGGTATCATTTGGCATTACTAGTAAAAATGCGAATGGAATTTTGTGGGTGTTAGTTCCATTTACAATTACTAGTGAAGATGCCAGTTTTTTGTGTTTAAATTGTCTTTAGCCATTAGATGTAAGAGTGCTAGAGGAATGGTGGTTAGTTGTAATACCCGTGGTCTTATTGAGTTGTGTTATTAATAGTTAATTGTCTAGACCTTACTAGCGAACGGATATCTTAGTAGTAATTATTGATTTAATTAGAAACTAGTTCATCCGTATGTTCAAAATCCGTTTCCTTGACCCTAACCCCTCGGTTAGGTATTCTAGTCATTTGGCAGTCCTCACTCTTGAGACCTGACGCTTCTAACCTTGCGCTTTTCTCCTTTTGTCTGCTCTTTCCCGTCTCTGGGTTATGATTATGGCGCATTGGATTATGCCCTATCATTTTCCTTGTTGATCGGTGCCAACCAAACGCAACTACCATTGCTCGACCATATTTAGGTGGAGATTATCGAACAATTATATTTATAATACCACTGGTTAATGGTCTTAATATTGAATACTCTTTTAGGTATTACACTCAATGAGATATAGTGCCAGATTTACAACTAGAAGTGCCACTCACCTCAATTGTGCCACTGATTTTTCTGGTGGGCTGTAAAATAGAAAAATCAATAACTGGATATTTACACCGCATAGGTTATGGCAGCGGAGTGAATGAACGCAAATATGGTATTTATGCATATGCGGCTTAAGCGATCAAATCCTAGCATTATCAACCAGCCATTAATACGCGCTCGGACAGTGGCAATCAGTGTGTTCCATGATTTTCGGATGAGACAGATTTTGTTGAAAAGAAAGACAAAACTTGAAAGAACAGTAATTGAAGATATTGTAGTTAAGGGGTGGGAAGAAGATAACATTATTTTAGCCAGTTATAGTCAGCTGCAATATATTTACTTCGTGGCACACATACGCACTTACAACATTCCTCCATAATGATTCGAACACCTAGGTTTCCATCACAAAACTTACCGTAGCTTTAAACCAAATAATGATAAGTAATGCATGATAAATTATTGATATAAATTAAGCATGATTATAAGTTGTAAATGTATATTGTACATCTTAAGATGGATGAAATGCTAATTACGTGCAAAGGAGCATTTTATTCCAAATATATGCTGGTCAAAATGATCTAGAGATTGTAATTCTATTAGTTCTTTCTTTAAAACAAGCAAATAATTTAGGGTAGCAACTTATTTCCATGAATTCTAATCACTTTCATTCAAGTTTCGAGGAGCAAACATCCCACATATCTCATAAAAGGACTGATGCAAGGCATCAGCCAGGATTTGCCGAGATTTAAATGAAACTATTGGTATTATTTTCTGCAGGAAAATAGTACCGCTCCACCTGAACGAAGGATCTTTAATTTCTCACATATTTGCAGTCGAGCCATTGATCATCCCTAAGAAACAGAGAGCTAGATTATCCTTCACTACTAAGCACTATTTCTATGAATTGAAATACAGTTTGTTTGAATTTTCGTCAGTTGAACCCTGAAGAAAGATTATCCGTAAACTGCGCGAAGAGAAGCGCCAAGTTTGGTGGAAGAAGCATTATGATGTGGGGCATAATTTTGGCCGTTGGTAGTGGCCACCTTTTCGCTTGCATGGCAGAGTGAATGCTCAAGTGTATGAAGAACTTCAGCATGCACATGCTGTGCCCCATATGATAGCCGCTTCTGCCAAACCTGACATTTTCTCTTGTAGGAGAATGCATCTTGCCACACGGCAAAGTTGGTGAAGAATTTCCTGGATCAGGAGGAAGTACTCGTAAGTGAAGTGAACTGGGCTACTCAGAGCCGGGACCTCAATCCAATTGAGAATGTGTTGAACGCGTTAAGAAAGAGAAGTAAAGAGAAAAGCCCAAAGGAACTTTAAGGAGGAATAGAGAAAAATAACACAAGAAGAATGCCTTCGGTTAGTGCGCTCTTGTGGCAGAAAATGTCAGTGCGTTATGGTAGTAAAGTTCTACATACCAAGTACTAATATACATATTTTAACAACTGAAAATTATTTGTTTGGTAACTTATATCATTGTACCTCCTCATCTACGGCTGATGTGTTATCTTAGCAGATCATTTTGACCACTATATTTTTGGAATAAAAATACTCTTTTGCACGTAACTTGCAGTTTCATCAATCCCAATATGTACAATTTACATGTATAACCTATAGCCATGTTTTTTTTTATCTGTAATTCATCACGCATTACGTACCAATATTTGATTGAAGCTACTGTAAGTTTTGTGATGGAAACCTAAATGTCCAAATCATTATGGCCGCCAACATATTTATATCAACATACACAAAATCTTATCAGTTCACAAAACCTATTCAATCTTTCACTGGTCATATACATACTCACATTCATACGTTCTTACACACTCAAAAACAACATGTATAGCGGCATACATTATTATTCACGGAATAACTTACCTGCATTAAACAATGATATTCATACACTAAAGAATACAATCCACCATGGACAAAGACGATTCTTGAATTTTTATATTGATTTAATACTATCTCATATATATGAAAATGCTTGGAATCACATTTTCTCCTTGCCTACTAAATTCATTATTAATCTCACATACCCCAACTTCGCCACTTTAACTTTACAACCATTAAATATAATTTCAACTTTGAATAATATATATATATATATATATATATATATATATATATATATATATATATATATTATATATATATATATATATATATATATATATATCCTCTTCAGCAGTCCCAACTGGAGGATTGGACAACCATCAATTTCTCTAAAAAGAGAAATTTCAAGAAGCCTTTTGTAGGAGTTAGCGTTTACTTTAACATAAAAATATAGTGCTTATTTTTAATATTGCTTTTCCCTAACCGCAACGAGATGGACTTTATTGTTAATATATATTAGGCATAAAAATAAATGCAAGATGTCCAGAAAAGAGAGGGAGAGTAAAAGTGAATGAAGGAGGGGATGAGGAAACAAAAGAGAACTTACCTTTACCATGTGTAACATTTATGTGTTTTTATATTTACCTAGAGCTAATAAATCTAACCTAACCCAACGTAACGCAGGTTAGGATATGTTATGTCGCAAATGTCCTAATAAAGGAGCTCAGTTACTCTAGCCCTTTCCAAATGACCAATTATCGGTATTTAGAACCCATTATAGCGGATAATCTTTAGTAGGAAGCAGGCGAGCAGCGTGCGTGAGTCTTTGGTCGATGCGCGCAAACCTCATTCACATATTGGTGCACATGGGTCAAAATCGGGCAATGTTTTACGAATGTTAACTCTTAGCAGCTAAAGATAAAGACACGAAGATAAGGAGAAGTAAAGATTGGGTTAAGTTAGGTTTGGTAGGAGGATAATTAAATATGCCACCAACCCTTTTCAATTCAGCACGAGGTCCCGATCGTATAGAGAAATTCACATGAAGATTAAAATGACAACCACTACTTGCAAGCTTGAAGGTACCATAGTTCTATCTTGTCTTGGGTCTGTGTTGGGGGTTGGGGGGGAGGAGGCAGAACTTGCAGAAAGTTCTTTACCTCACTACTAACCGACAAAGATTGGACCCATTGCGGCTCAAGGAAGGAACAGTCGATCTGCGTCAAGGGTTTATGGATAAAAAGACCCTTTACATAGGTTCCAAGACGGAAGAGAGATGTGTTGGTGGTTAAAAGGCTGCAGTGCTGATTGAAACAGCTTTGTTGTGATTTGCTATACGTTTGGTGAAGTACCTGGGTTCGAGCTCTCATAACGCAAAGCTCAAGCTCATTGTACCACCCAATTAGTGGCAGCTCCTTACAAGGGCTGATTGTGTTAAGTCTGCTCCCACAATGACTAGAACTAATCTTCTTGACGCAGAATTCCTCGCTTCATCCGGTTGGATAGAGAGGTTATCCGTTATATTCTTTCATCTTGTCTTGCACCATACATAGTGTAATGGAATGTGACTTGTGCTCTGCCTTATGACTGGTCAGATATCAGATAGTCTTTATTTGTCGTTTATCCATAGTCTTTATGTGTCATTTCTTCATCGTTTTTATGTGTCATTTCTTCATTGTCTCTATGTGCCATTTATTCCAGTCTCTATGTGTCCTTTTTTTCCATCTTTGTGTCATTTTTTCATTGTCTTTTTGTCATTTCTTCATTGTCTTTATGTCTCATTTCTTCCAACCTTTATGTGTCCTTTCTTCCATTCTTTATATATCATTTCTTCATTTTCTTTGCGTGTCATTTCCTCATTGTCTTTAAGGGTCCTTTTTTCCATTCGTTATGGGTCATTTTTTCATAGTCTGTATTTGTCATTTCTTAAGAATCTTTGTGTCATTTCTTCATACTATTTATTGTTCCAACCAAACTTCTCTAATGACAAGGCAGCAGATTTATTAAAGGTAGAAAAATATGGTGCAAGAAGCACAATTTTGCTTGTATGGATTAGTAGGTGTATAAATAGATAGTCTTCACATGTCATTTCTTCATAGTCTTTATGTATCATTTCTTCATGGTGGTTACGTATCACTTTTTCATAGTCTTTATGTGTCATTTCTTCATAGTCTTTATGTGGCATTTCTTTTGTCTCTATGTGTTATTTCTTCATATCGTAGCTAATGATGTTTTGTTAAATCTCGTATGATGTCTATTGTATAATATCTAGTGATTATCCTTTTGACGCTTAACAAATACATTTTTGTAATCCAATAAGGAAAGCTTTACATAGATGAGAGAAGGTTCGAACAACCTTCAAAATTGTTGCTTGCCTGCAACTAGAAATCTATGCACGCATCAATATGTAATTCCTTTGCAAAAAAGTGTTCACTGGCAACTCTCTCATCAATAAGAGAGCTTGAATGAAGACAGAGGCCTCGATTTCAATCATTCATCCTTGCTCCAGGTTGCTATCAGCTCTGCCAAATATGAAATTTGGCTCCCTACTGGGCCTAGTACTCCTTTTCAATAACTTTCTATCTACTCCCTTTCTCTAATTTACGCATTCCTTCCTTGCTTCACCTTCACACAAACGAAATTAAACTCTATTGAAACCAGTGTTGCTGAATAAACCCATACTAAACCTTTATTTTTAGTTCCCCAAAACAAATTAATCTATTTACACACAATATTTGTATACAATCACGTTCATGTATTTGCTCACATTCACAAACATACCACATTTGTATAGTCACACACATCCATATTAACATAATCACTTAGTAATATTGACAGATTTAAACAAACACTTTTGAAGACATCCCGCAGGAAAAGGATTAAGCATGATTAGGTAAGAGAAAATTGCAATCAAAAAATGCTCAAGAAATAAATTCACATCTCTTTAATTTACAGGGAAAGAAAAAGGACCTTTCTCTAAACAGTATCAAAGAAACTACCTCAAATATGAAATATAGGAATACACTGTTTTTTCTTAATCTTTCGATACTCTACATTTGTATAATCCAGGCAATGCTGAGTTTAGGGTACTGAATCTTGTCTCATTGACATACATCTTTTCCATACTGAAGTTAAAGTAATAGGGAAAATTGTACAAGTTTAGACGTAATATTTCAACAGTTGATAAAGTTTGGACATCAAGAATTTAATAGAGCCAGGATTTGTTAACTTTAACTGTTTTGTGTTTCTAAGAACTTTGTTTTATGGATTAATCGGAGATAGGAATGAGGAATTCGCTTACAGGGCAAATAACTTAATTTCTCTGGCTTTCTTAGGGTGTGTGTGCATGAATGTCTGGATTGCGCTTATTCTACATCGGTGCATGCAGAAGGAATTTCAGCGTTCTTGTAAAGTTCACGTATGCAATAGAGTTCCTGAAAATTTATTTTGGTTCAGTATCGTATAGCTTGCTAAAAGAGAACTATCATAAGGCTATTTGTACTTAAATAAATATAGGGTTTCTGATAACGTAAATTTGTCGTGGAAAAGGGAGATAGACATGTATATTTTATGTTCAGTGTTTGTACTCCTAGATAACAATACGAATACAGGGTGCCTAAAAAGAGTGTCTATGTGTATGAAGGCATGAAATGTACAATGATTATTATAGGGATAGAAGTATCGATTCCTGGGTAGAGGGGCGTGGCCGGGGTATTAAGGTGTGGAAATTTATAATGAGGTATTGATATACTCTGGTCAAATTAGCAAATTGAAAATTATCCACTCTAGATAAAGTTAGCGATAGTGACATTGTTAGAAAGTAAGAAAGATGATGTAATATAATAGAATAGTACATACGTAGTGAGAGTAAAATAAGGGTTGGTGAGTTGGAAAAAGAAAAAAAAGCGAATAACCAAGAAAAGGACAATGGAAAGGACAAATGATAAAAAGAATAAGTTTAATACATCAACTCTAAATATGGGCTTTTAAGGGTTACGTTCGAACCATCTTAGAAAAATACGTATACAAATGCCAATGTGTTCATTCGTTCGAACTTTAAACCCACATTGTATACTGTTAGAACTCCGATAATCACATCCTCATACATGACATACCAAGATAATATTGTGGGGTGAATATTAAAAAAAATGCCTATAATCCAACGAGGTCATTATTTAATCCTACTAATGGACGTAGACTGGGAAAAAATGAGACATACATAGGGAAAAATGAAAAAAATAGGCATATTGAATATATTGATACAAATGTGAAAGTAAAGATTTGTGGACGATTCCTAGCCCGAACAAGAAAAACAACACAAAGAAGACTGCTTAATGCCCTTTGCATTAAGATGGCACGCAGCTCTCCTGAAATCTACCAGTATTCCGCTTAGAAAGATGGTGTTTGATGTAGTATTCCATCGCGTGAGGGGGATTCAGTGTCTATGGTTCTTCCCCACATGTTCCATTTATCTTTCCCACTTTCTTGAAATAACTCTCCTTTCTGCTGGAGATGCCCTCGTTGGTTTCTTATTTTAAGCGACTCTCAGAATTGAGAAATTTAATTATTGAATTAAAATATAAAAATCTATTCATTAAGGGGAAATGGAGTCTCCCTCAGTTTTCTGTTCGTTCCCGTCTTTAGAAAATTTCCAACTCAATATCCTTAGTTTGGGGAATGAATTGTGGAAAAGGAATTTAACAGGGAAATGTGAAAAAGGCTAAAAGAGTCATCTTTTTCTAAGCTCGAATTCAAGGATCGAACCTCATTTTTGGTAAGAACTTCGATTCCCAAAGGTCGAGGGGAAATTGTGGTGTCGAGGGGACGGATATTTTGAGGGAAGAGTTGAATTTTAGGTCTACGACTCGAAGGTGACGTAGACATTTTTTATGCTGATATCCGGAATCGGTTTTCCGCGAATGGGGATTCTAAGCTGGTTACTTTTGAGTGTCTGGTGGGTTGCTCTTGAATTTAAGGGAAAGGGGGAGTTTTTAAGTAAAAAGGCCGAGGCATTGCTAGCTCTAAAAACACCAACGCATTATTAATTAAGAAGGCCGATGCATTGCTAGCTTCAAAATGGATTAAAATTTACTGCAGCTTAAAATGCCTGAGCATTGCTAACTTAAAAAGTCTTAGCCATTGCTAGCTTAAAAGGGGCCTGGACATTACTACAACTTAAAACATTAAAACAATTATCTTTAAGCAGCTTGGACCAAATTTTAAATAATTCATGTCGTGTACTTTTGAATAAGACGGTGAAAAACTTTTTAGGCTACTAAATAATATCCTTCTATGCGTTTTAATAATGTCTTAGAAAGAATATTTTGATTGCTGAAAGGGTGTATTACCCCTTATAAAGTCACAGAAAGTCGCTATTTGAATCCGATTCTGCAATGCAAGAATTCTTCAATAACGCCATCTGTAAATGCCATGAAACGGTCTAAGTTGAGTTCGCTCGTTTGAAGATAGAGAAGGAAGGGAACTCGTTTCTAAGGATACAATTGCAACAATTGGGAAAAAAGATGACATGATTCGGAGCCTAAAATGCTTGCGTACATCTTATTCAAAATTACCTCATCCTGCCCTTTACTTATATTCGTTATTAGTACCCATTTTATTTATTATTATTTTTACCTTCAATCTTTAGTCTTGTTCTCTTTCTGACATATATTACAATTTTAAATTTTATTCCAGCAATATAATACCATATATTTTTAACACTAACACACACACACACACACACACACACACACACACACACACACACACACACACATATATATATATATATATATATATATATATATATATATATATATATATATATATATATATATATATATATATATATATATATATATATAATGTGAACTGTTGAGCTTCTTCCAAATCGGAGTTTCAATAGGAAGATGAAAACCAAGCACGCTATTGATAAAAACATCTATATTTGTCTGGGGTTGAACGTTTCGAGGATCTAGGCTCATCATCGGCACTAAGAAACTAAGATAGTAAAGGGTTAAATTTCTATTCTTCTGGTTTTCACTTTCATATATATATATATATATATATATATATATATATATATATATATATATATATATATATATATATATATATATATATATATATATATATATATATCAAAAGAAGTACAGTAACGTTATGTAAATGGAGGAAATCAACCACAGTGTTAGGATATATTTAATGGCGAAGCCAGGTTTCGACGGAGAGCGCCGTCATTTTCAATCGCTGGTGAGCTAATGAATACAGAAAAATGCTTAACTTAGGGGGACACAAATTTACAAGTCAGAATGTTTCTGCACCCCCAAACTACCCCTCTAATTCCATCCTGATTTGTAAATTTGTGTGTCGCTAAGTTAAGCATTTTTAGTCGCGTGCGAGTCTAGTTGCGAACGACTCTACATCCCACTATGTCAGTCAGTCAATCCCCGTTTTGCTTTTTTAGTGTTTTTGTAATAACATAGTAACTATTTGGCCAATTCTAACAAAATTTTAAACCCTTATGTTGTTTTACATTCTCTTTTGTATTCTATAATTGCCAAAGTCCGACCAAGGTTAGCCCGTGAATTATTTTGTTTTGGCAAAAACATCATAATTTTTCGGCCGATAGTCTGCTAGACTAGATTAGGCTATAATATGCTTTACTCTGCTAGGTAAGCCTATAATAGGCTATAATGCTAGACTATTATAGGCTAGGCTATACTATGCTAAGCTATGCTAAGATATAATGTACAAGGGTAAGATATACTATGGTAATTTAGGCTATATATGCTATACTAGGATAGCATATAGTATGTTAGGCTAGACAATAATAAGCTAAGCTATACTAGGTTATGCAAGGCATGAAAGGGTATACTAGGCTAGGCAAAGCTACGGTGTGCTAGGTTAGGCTTTGATATACTATGCTATGCTACACTAGGCTAGGCAACGCTATGGTGTGCTAGGTTAGGCTTTGATATACTATGCTATGCTACACTAGGCTAGGCTTCGATATACTAGGATGTGTTCCAGGGAACTAGGCTAAGCTATCCTATATTAAGATAGGCTATACTAGACTAGGGTAAGCTAAGATATACTAGACTAAGTTTTAATATACGATTGTAGGCTGCGCTAAGCTAGGCTAGGTTATACTCTGCTAGTCTAGGCTAAATTATACTATGCCTGGCTAGGCTATACTTTGATAAGCTAGGCTAGGCTAGGATACACTGTGATAGGCTCAGGTATAATATACTAAACTAGGCTGAGTTATACTATACTAGGCTTAGTTAAGCTAGGTTAGGCTATATATAATATGCTAGGCTAGGCTAGGGTATAATAGGCTACTGTCGGGTTTCCTATGCTATTCTATGCTATGATATACTAGGCTTGGCTAGACGAGGGTATGCTATGCTATGTAAGGCTATGCTGGACTATACTACGCTAGACTACGCAAAATTGTAGTGTACCATGCTAAGCTAGCATAGGCTTAGGGCAGGCTAGGCTAGACTATGGTTGGGCGTGCTATGCCAAGATATACCATGCAAGAATAGGATAGGCTATACTATGCTAAGCTAGGCTATTCTATGCTAGACAAGTTTATACCATGCTAGCCTAGGTTGTACTATGCTTAAACTATACTAAGCTTGATTAGGGTAAGGTAGGCTATGGCAGATAGGCTATACTATGCTAAGCTAGGCAAGGTTAGGCTAGCCTATGCTATAAGAGGAAAGGATAGGCTCTAATATGTTAACTATTCTACACTATACTAGGTTAGGATATGCTATACTATACTATTTTAGGCTAGGCTATAATATGATATTTATACTATGCTATACTATGGTAAGCTTTACTATCCTATATATGCTAGGTTGTACTAGGCTATGTTAGACTAGGCCTTACTATGTTTTCCAGTGTATGATACGCCATACTATACATTCTCTGCTAGGCTAGATTAGTCAAGACTAAGTCTTAATATGGCCGGCTAAACTATACTATGTATGCTAGCTACGTTGGAGTATTGTATGGTAATTTCTACTATTATAGGGAATTCAAGGCTAGATTTCGTTATACTAAGCTAGGCTAGACTAGGCTATTCGATACTAGGCTAGTCTATACTATGGTAAGCTATGCTATGACATAATCTACTGTTATACTATGCTATACTATATTATGCTATGATATACTAGGCTAGGCTAGGGTAGGCAGGATTTACTATTTTAGGCAATCTAGGCAGGTCTATACTATACTAAGCGTTATTATGCTAGGTGAGGTACGAGTAATACTATGGCAGGCTATCCTACGGTAAGCTATGTTTTGCCAGGCTACTATTCGAGACTATACTACGTTAGGTTGTTTTACATTATATTTCGAATGATATAATTGCCAAAATAGTTCCAAGATTAGCCAGGGAATTTTTTTTCAGCGGGGGGAGGGCAATAACATGATAACTATTCGGCCGATTCTAACGAAATTTAAAACTCTAAATGTCTTTACATTCTCTTTCGAATGATAGAATTACCATGATCCTTCCAAGGTTACTCCGGGAATTGTTGAAAGTCGTAAGGACATAAATCAGAATAAGTGAGGGCACGCGCTTTTTGGTCAGCAGAGCCTGTTATGCATTCATTCACTCACCAGCGATTAAAGATGACGGGACTCTCCGTCGAGACCTGGTTTCGCAAATAAATTGATCCTAACACTGTAGTTTCTTTTCTGCATATATATATATATATATATATATATATATATATATATATATATATATATATATATATTTGATATTGGTGTTTTGTACTAAAAATTTTTAGTGTTAGTTGAATTCCATGTTGCTTGTAGTGGTTCTTGATGGCGCCGTTTTGCAGATGCTTGGTGAGTTTACGAGATAGGGATGTGGTTGTCATTCCGATGTATTTATTTGAATTATAAAGATTGCAATCTTCATGCGGACAGGTGAATTCATAAATTACATTGGAAGTTTTCAATTATTTTTTCGTACTTGTGTCGTTGATTCTGAGGTGATTAATCATTTTTATGGTTTTATAATATATTGTGACTTGTAGCGTTTCTTCTGGATTCGTGCATTTTGTATTTTGGTGTATAATATTCTTGATTGTTCTTTCGTCGATTTTATACGATTCACTCATTTGGTTCATATAGAAGATATTTATTGGCTGTTTCTTATTGTTTTCATTTTTATTATTGTTAGTTTTATGTAGGTTTTTCAGGAATCTATTTGTTGCTTTGTCCACCATAGTGTAGGCGAACCATTCTTGATGAGGACTTGCTTTATTCTTTCAATTTTGTTATGGAACAATGCCCATGACGAACTGCCATCTCCATTGAGACAATTCCCAGAATTCGTTAGTTTAGTATGTACCTGGGTTGTGTATTTATTTTTACTTGCTATCACTTCAATATCAAGGAACGGTAATTTCCCGTTAGAATTGAGTTCATACGTAAATTTTAGTACAGAGTGCTCTTCCATTCTTGTTTTAAGTTTTTCCAGTTGATTTTCATCTTTAATTACAAGATATATATCGTCAACGAAACGGCAGTAGGATGAAGGTTTGAGATGATTCTCCGTCAATATTTCTTTTTCTAGGCGACCCATGTAGAAGTTTGCAAAAGTGGGTCCGAGTGGTGAGCCCATTGCAACTCCGTTAATTTGTTTGTAGAATTTTATGTTAGGTGCGCGAAATGGTGCTTCCATTGTGCACGCCTTCAAAAGATTCTTCAATATGTTGGGGTCTAATTTAGGAGCAGGTTTGTTCGAGTTTTTATATACTTCGTCACTTATTATGTTTATTGTTTCTTCAGAGGGTACGTTTCTGAAGAGGCTTTCTACGTCCAATGAGGCTATGATTCCATCTGGTTTTGTAGTGTGAATTATATCAATAATTCATCTGTTGATTTAATAGAATATTCATTTGGGATGTAGTGACTGATAATCTTGTTGATTTCTTTTGAAATTTTGTATGTTGGCATTAGAATTTGCGAGATTATATATATATATATATATATATATATATATATATATATATATATATATATATATATATATATATATATATATATTAGTGTAGTGGGATAGTAGTCTTTCCTGAATGCAAATTTTGTTGAAGACGATTGTGTAATTTGCCTTAATTAATTTCCTTTGGCAACTTCCTCTTCTTCTAACTATCTTTTTTATTCCATCCTGTAGATGGTGAATCACTTCTCCAGTATTCATCTCTTTTTTTAAATGAATGTGTTTGACACAAACCAAACTAAATTACTAAACATTCAATTTTATTAGATCATCTTCGGAGCGTTTTGAAATGTTCTTGCCTCCTTTACCGATGTAATGAGTGGAGTGAGGATCTAACAGAGTGAACAAAACGATTTTTAAGGGGCATTTATTCCGCCTGGGTTGAACGTAACGTTAGAGGAAATGGGCCACTCCTGTGAGTGGAATTTTAAAATAATTTTAATATGCGATTCCAGCTTGTCGCTTGACTGTTGTTGGCTGGCTTATCTTCATTTATTAATATGGCTTCTAAGATGTTCAGCCTCGCTTTGTTGACCTCTTTTCTTTTAATAACGGTGTTATCAACGAGCATGTCACTCGTTAGGTTAATATTATGGGCACTCTCCATATGATTCTTAGGCCCTCCGCTTTGTCGATGCATAGTTAAACGTCTCGAAAGTGTAGTGGTGGTCATGCCAATATATTTTGAGTTATTATAAAGCGTACAGTCTTTATCGGGGCAGATGAACTCGTAAACTATGTTGGTTGACTTGAGATTCGAGGAGTTTAGGCAGGTGTTGTTTTTCATCAGGAGATGGCTGGCTTTTGTTGTTTTATAATGAATGATAAGTTGGATTTTAGCCGTTTGATTTTTAACCTTGATGTTAAGGTTAATAATCTCCTTGATGTTATTTTCAACTATTTTATAGGCCGTGGACATCTGGTTTCTGTAATTCACTTTGATGTTGTTGTCTTCTCCCTGATTACTTTTAGTTTTATCAGCATGTTTGTAATGAATATTTAAAAATGATTGGAGTTGTTTTTCAATCAGGCTGTTTGAGAAACCATTATTCACAAGTATTTGTTTTCCTAGTGCAATCTCTTAGGTGGAAAAGTTCCCACGTAGAGCAGAATTTATAAGCTCGGCGGATATATGAGCCGATTACGCTCATATATCCTAGTTTGGGGATGATTTTCTTTCAAAGTTCTATTTTCCTTTCTATAACTGTAACTATAGCCTTCCGTCGCCATCTTATAGAAAAGCAAATAGAACTTTTAAAGGAAACAATCCCCAAACTAGATCATGATGTTGAGGATACGTTATCACAACTTGAAGAGCTCGAAATTCCACATGCAACACGAGATACTATCACAAAAGCTCTCTAGAACAGCGCTGTACAAATGGAAAAGCCGAAAAAAGCATTAAGACCAAAAAAGCTTAATAAACTGTACAAAGGACGTATAGGATTGCCAGAAGCAACAACATTATTCATCAATCTCTCCGGTCAAATACTCTCCACTAGTGAAATAGAAGCCCTTAACCTCGGTTTGAACTGCCACCTACAAGCCAAATTTGATCCAATTTCAAAAAAAGTCGAACTAGAATCCCTGTTCTAATCTATGTTGAAGCTACAATATCAAGCCATCATTGAAATTACCTCCAACCTAAAAGACCAACTATGCGCATAAGCCCCAAACGAAGATGCTTTACTGGCAGCAAACTTATAACACCAGAGATACGTAAGGCCATCAGCTCTCTAAAAAACAACAAAGAAATAATCATAACGTGAGGCTGACAAATTCAACATATACGTCATTCTAAACAAAGAAGAATATAAAAAAAAATTGAATACCATCTTAAGTGACACCGCTAAATTTAAACGCTTGAAAAAAGATCCAACAGAAGACTTAAAAAAGAAAATAAATGGACAAATTACCAAAGCTAAAGATCATCGGTGAATACACACCAGGTTATCTGTATGGCAATGTAAAAATTCATAAGCCGCAAAACCCATTGAAGCCCATCATCTCTCAAGTACCGACTCCTACGTACTGTTTAGCTAAAACCTTGAATGCATTGATAAAACCGTACATCCCTTGGAAATATAACATAAAATTCACGGAGGAATTCATCGACATACTCCATGCTACAAGAACGTCAGGACTAATATCATCCTTTGGCGTAGAAAGCCTATTTACGAACGTGGTTATTGCTCAGACCATTGACATCATTATAAAAAACGTGTACCACCATCTTACAATTTCTCCTCCAAATCTTGACCAAAACATCTTAAGGAGCTTGTTACGTCCATGCACATCAGAGCCGCCGTTCAGGACACCGGACGGTAATCTATACACACAACTGGATGGAGTGGCTATGGGGTCAGCCCTAGGGGCGACCTTCGCCAACTATTATATGGGTCAACTTGAGGAGAGATTATTGGACATCATGGAAAATAAGCTACACACATATTGCCGATACGTAGATGATATCTACATTAACTTCCAAAACGAAGAACATCTGATAAACATCAAGCAGAAGCAGCATTTTGAGAAGAACTGCGTGTTAAAATTCACTTATGAATTGAGCATGGGTAATAAACTCCCTTTCTTGGACGTTCAGGTTCAAAACTTCAACGGCAGCTACATCACTAAAGTACATAGGAAAAGTACGGACATGGAAAGTAGCCTCAATGCGGAGAGTAAATGCCCTGGCAGGTACAAAATAAGCCTAATCGGCTCATATATCCACCGAGCTTATAAATGCTGCTCTACGTGGGAACTTTTCCACCAAGAGATTGCACGAGTAAAATAAATACTTGTGAATAATGGTTTCTCAAACAGCCTGATTGACAAACAACTCCAATCATTTTTAAATAGTCATTACAAACATGCTGATAAAACTGAAAGTAATCAGAGAGAAGTTAACCACATTAAAGTGTATTACAGAAACTAGATGTCCACGGCCTATAAAATAGATGGAAAAAAACATCAAGGAGATTATTAACCTTAACATCAAGGTTAAAAATCAAACGGCTAAAATCCAACTCATCATTTATTATAAAACAACAAAAGCCAGCCATCTCCTGATGAAAAACAACACCTGCCTAAACTCCTCGAATCTCAAGTCAGCCAACATAGTTTACGAGTTCATCTGCCCGATAAAGACTGTAAGCTTTATAATAACTCAAAATATATTGGCATGACAACCACTACACTTTCGAGACGTTTAACTATGCATCGACAGAGCGGAGGGCCCAAGAATCATATGGAGAGTGCCCATAATATTAACCTAACGAGTGACATGCTCGTTGATAACACCGTTATGAAAAGAAAAGAGGTTAATAAAGCGAGGCTGAACATCTTAAAAGCCATATTAATAAATGAAGATAAGCCAGCCAACAACAGTCAAGTGACAAGCTGGAATCGCATATTAAAATTATTTTAAAATTTCACTCACAGGAGTGGCCCATTTCCTCTAACGTTACGTTCAACCCAGGTGGAATAAATGCCCCTTAAAAATCGTTTTTGTTTACTCTGTTAGATCCTCACTCCACTTATTACATCGGTAAAGGAGGCAAGAACATTTCAAAATGCTCCCGAAGATGATCGAATAAGATCGAAAGCTTAGCAATTTAGTTTGGTTTGTGCCAAACACATTCATTTAAAAAAGATATAAATACTGGAGAAGTGATCCACCATGCACAAGATGGAATAAATAAGATAGTTAGAAGAAGAGAAAGTTGCCAAACGAAATTAATTAACGCAAAACACAAAATCGTCTTCAACGAAATTTTCATATATATATATATATATATATATATATATATATATATATATATATATCCGTCGTACAAAGAAGGGATGCGTGCATTTCCGTTTTCACCCTCTCCATCCTAGAGGCAGGGTTTCATTTGTGCGGTGGTCTTTGGAGTTGTGAACGAAGAAGTTAAAAAGATAAAATGTGTTTCTTGCTTATTGGTCCCGTTAGCTCAGTCTTTAGAACAGTGGTCTAGATAACCAGATGTCTGAGGTTCAAGTCCTTTCCGGGTGTCTGAGTTTTTTTTCTCTTTGCTTTTCTCGGGACCTCCAATAAGATCTCTTCTCCCCTATTTCTGTGTATCACTTGCCCATATATGTGCTAGAGGATGATACTTGTTGTATTGAAACGCGTCAGTATAATAAAAGAAAGTGTTAAGATGCATTAATTTCCTTCCACTTTTTTGCAATTAATAAATATCAGTCTCTAATGAACTTCGGTAGGCTTATTCACCGTTTGAACAATGAAGAAAAGGCCAATATAAGACAAATCGATAGGATTGAAAAGAAAATCATTAACACGAAACTAGCCGTCGCTTTCAATACAACCTGCTATAATCAAAATATACTGCCTAAATTCATATATATATATATATATATATATATATATATATATATATATATATATATATATATATTTAAGGGTTCAATACAAATATAAAGGCGAATATTCCACAAGCCAAGAGAATAACAGTAATTATCAAAAGGAAATTGACCATCTTTATAACAAAAATCGTTAATATATATATATATATATATATATATATATATATATATATATATATATATATATATATATATATATATATATATATATATGTGTGTGTGTGTGTGTGTGTGTGTGTTAGGGAAACGCGCTAGAGACATTTAATTAAAATCATTTGTTCAATTAAAGTTTCATTTCTCATGTGTGAGCAAATTTGGTACAGCATTAGCATAAAATAACATTTGCTGGTCATTATTCTCCATTTTGACTTTTTGCAGGGTTTGGTTAGTTAAGTCAATTTAACCTGATGGAGCTTCCCGAGAAAAAAACCAAGGAACTCTTAATTACTCACTTTTCAGGAAAAGTTGTTACCTAATTTCAAAAGGTGGCCAAATCTACCACGGAGGCATGCCTCTTATACCGTATGATGGGTACTTATCTGTTTGTAGGGTTTTGGAAAGGAAATGTGATTTATTGCACATATGTACTTGTGAGAATTTTAACGTCATTAAAGATTCCCACAAATTAGCATCAGTACAAGAGGGTTATGAAGAACCCGCTTCTACTCACTGGTGTCACTATAAAGTTAATTTAATTATAGCGAATCCCAGTTATGACGTCAGTTCGAATAAAGAATATAAAAACATTACTCACATAAAGACTAGATTACCAACAAAAACATTGAGGAACACTAATGTTACTTCGAGTTCTGACGTGACCCCTGCTAATACTTTCCAGTCTGATAGAACAATGGATTGCGATGTTGGAGGGCTATTTGACGGAGTTCTAACCCATGACCAAAGTGAGGACAACGTAACTCCGTCCCGAAAGGAGCGATCAAAGTCGAATCGCATGGGACTGAGTTTGAGGATCCAGTCAGTTTATTTTCTGATTTCTCTTTTACTCCTCGAGTTTCCTGGATCGCAGGGATCCGAATACCCAGGAAGAGAGTGCTGTGACTCAGCTCCACCCCCTCCACCGCATTACTACACTACAACTCCCACCACACCTGTCCCACCCATCATCCTGAAGCAGTTTACCCACACAACTAGGCTTCCACAGCTTCGAAAACCATTTTACTTCACGCCGACCCCAGACAAAGGTAAGACAATTTGTAAGGTCAAATTAATATTTTTTTCGTCGATTTGATGAATCATCATCTCGTATTTTCCTCAGTGGATTTTTATCCTGTTTATCTTTCATCCCTTATCAATAGTGAGAGAATAAATAGAGAGAGGAGAGAAAGACATCATATGGGCATGAATGTTACCATAATGAACTGGTGATTCACGGATTAACAAAAACCAATAATTAGATAAAAAAGAATGAAATATTATCTCATGGTATAAGATTTGTAATGATAATCATAATTCTTCCCCTGTTATTTTTTTCTTATGGTGGCTGTGTTTCTGCTACCGTGTGTCTGTCACTGTATGCTTGTTTTAATTTCTTTCTTTCCATTTTTCTTTGTGCTTCTTTATTTTTCTCTTTCATTTTTATTGTGTTTTTTCTCTCTTTGTCTTTCTTCGTCGGTCTCTTCAGATCTAACTTTTCTCTCATATATCTCTCTTCTTTTCTGTGTCTCCCTCTCTTTTTCAAAGTCAGCCCGAGCCTATCAACGCCCCGATATTGTTTGGTCCCTCTTTGCCCAATGCCTTAAAATGGAAACGAGTCCTATTTTTTAGTGATTATGGAGAGATCACGTCCTGAAATACCCTTCATTGTTCACTATACTTCTATTGTACATTGTTCTATCTTTTCAATTATTCTTCCTAATCGATTTTTAATATTTCTATTTTTTTTTTACTTATTATACATGGACGAGTTTTACAACCGCAATTTTTCAATTATTTGACATGATCTCGTTTTATCACTGCTCTTTATTTCCAAATATTATCCAGGATCGCGACCTACCACTGCTATTTGTTCAATTATTATGCATGATCAATTTCACCAGTATTATTTTTCCTTTCATTATACATGATCTGGCTTTGCCACTGCATCGTGCTTTTCAGGAAATGCACTTGATAGTTTTACCATCACATTCCTTATTCTTTTAAATCATACAGCACTTTTGTATTCCCATTTAAGATGTAATATTTAGCATGTGCAACCTTGCTGCAGCTTACATCTGAAAGATTCTGTTGCCCTCCTGGGTGCAACAGCCAAACCTTTCCTCACCGGTTCCAACAATGCGTACAGGAGGTCCTGCCGTTATATATCTTCCACACATTTTCACTTTCTCTAGTTCCAGCATTTTCCTTATCGATCTCCCCTTCACATATTCTTGTGGCAATGACCTCGTTGCTATTGCGTTTAAATTCGAAGGAAAAATAGCGTTCAAGATGATAATAATTATTTTCTTTGGCAATTTTATTTCTACTCCCAAGGGCGGTTGGGGGAGGGGGCAACTTCGAGTGCTAGTGAGAGCGGATACTTGAAATTTTGGCTGTCGTCAGAACTATGCTAAAATGATGGTGCGCCTTGTCTATAAAGCATGCGTCGAAGCAGTTCTATCTCCATATGTTACCACATAAATCACGACGACACTCCCTTTTTCTCCACGTACAACACATCACTCTTCCATCTATGATATTCGTGACGTGGTTTCTTTGTCCACGTTCCCTTGTATTGGAATGGGTGCCTGTCCTTTGGGCCACGAAAGGTTCCTCGCTCACTGGTTGGTGGTGAAACACAGTGCTCCATCTCTTCTTGCGCCGTTTCTTCAGCGACGGCTGGCTCACGTTGTCATGGGTTTGCCAATAAGTGTCCAACTGATCTTCATGTGAATTTCATCGTTCGAAAGACGACTTCATTCACGAATGAAAAGTTTGGGTAGCGAAATTAACCACCTTCAAAATATCGTACGTATTTGTCTTGTTTTAAATTGCCAGATGCAAGAGAACAGAGTGAACAAATCTCCAAATAAATTAATATATATATATATATATATATATATATATATATATATATATATATATATATATATATATATATATATATGAAAATTAACCCATAGGAAAATGAAAAGATGAATCCAAGCACTTTCGAACTACATTTGCAAGTTCATTTTCAAAGAATAGCATGCCTTTGGCCTTCCTCAAAAGATATTCACAATTTTCTATGTAATCTTAATTCTCTCGCCCCTTCTATTAAATTTACCCTTGAAATTGAGGAAAATGGGCCCCTTTCCTTTTCTTCACCTTTTGATACATAGGACGCCGTCAGGGTTTAAATTCTCTGTTTATCGCAAACCGTCTGACTACAGTTCATATATTCACTTCTATTCTTATCACAGTGTTAAAATTAAACGGTCTGTATTCACTTCTATGTTTCTGCGTGCACTACGCCCCGATAGTCCGGAATTTTTGGATAAGGAATTGTTCAATATCTTTGAAATAGGTAAAAAACTTTGTTACCCTCGTCAATCATTGCATACTTCATTAAACTTTGCTAAGGGAACTTTTTATAGAACTGATAACTCAACGGGTTTTCAATTACAGAAATTGTCTTATCTTGCCATACTTTGAACCATTTTTATTGTTAATTTCTTTTTTAAATTTTAGATATGAATCCACTTTATATAAAATGTTAGTTCACAATAATACAAGGAAAAAAGGTGGAGTATATTCTATAGAATGTTCCATTTTTAATTTACCTTTCTTCGGGCAAACTAGTAAATCTTTATCTACTAGAATTTACCAACATAAGTATAATATTAGAAGAGGTGAAATAAACAGCGCTTTATTTTTCCCTTTGTCTGAAAATAACCACCCCATTGACTGGAATTCTGCAAAATTCCTTTATCATTCCGCTGATTTCACAAAAAGAAATATTGTCGTGTTTTCCTTAATTGGCATCTTACCAAATATAAATATTTTCCCTGGCTTATTTAAACTCGACCCTGTTTTAAAAAAAACTTGTACTAAATGAAATAACTTCATAATACAGCCTGTTGTCACTCTTTATTAGTTTAATATCATTCGAATTGCCTCCCCCACCACGTGTCTCTGTTGTGACTGTGGATTGACTCTTAGCCATAAATGTTTTCGCTCTAATGATAATCCCTTAATTTTTTTTCACCCACCATATTCCATTCATATACATGGCGTTGTTGTGTGTATATCTTTTTAGGGGTGCCTATGTCTGTTATTAGTTGCCTATTGTTCTTTTTCTTGGTATTTTTTGTGTTTTTTCCATCGGTTTGTACTATGCGATTGGCGTTCCCTTCGTATCTGTGTACCCTTTATAAGGTTGTTTTTTTTTCATTTTCATGCTATCCTTTGAAAATGAATTTGCAAGTATAGTTCGAAAGTGCTTGGATTCATCTTTTCATTTTCCTGTGGGTTAATTTTCATATTATTGCTTTCCCCACGTGCCACTTTGTGAGTTTTTTTCATTATATATATATTATAATATATATATATATATATATATATATATATATATATATATATATATATATATTATATTGTAACAATAATAAGCATAATTAATTTTTTTATTCTTTGCTTATCTTTGTTGGTACGTACGATGAATTACGATCTTTGGAATCATCTGATTATTTTGATCTGCATGACTCTGTGAAGAAGCCACCGACTTAAGGGAGGCGCTCTCAAAGGCGGGTTTGCCCCTCTTTCCCACGGCCCTAAAGGCTGAGAGTGGAGGAGAGACGTCAGCGTAATGTCAAGCTGTTGGAAGCGAGCTTCTTATCCAGGGCGGTGATTAGTAGTGATTAATTTTCTGCGTGATCACTTAATCAGAGCGTCCTCCTCGATGTAGTGTATGTTCATCTGCAGTGCTTTTCTCATTTTATTTTCTACCGTTTCCCTCCATCGTTGTCACGCACTACTAGCGAACTTCGTTATTTTAATTCCTCTAATCTTACCCTCACACTCATTCAAATTTTCCTCCACACGTCTCTACACGACTTAAAGTTGGATATAACACCATTAAACTCTCGCACTCACACCCTACCCACTTGTACATTTAAATTCTCTTACAGTCCATCAACAGTAGTAGTTAGATCCATTTCGTCCTTCAACTACAGCTGCACCCTAACTCTCTTGAGTGAAAATTCTCTCCCTCAATGAAATACGTTTCCTTTTTGTTTGCGCACTCCAAATCTCACAATTTCTCTTGCAATTCTTACATCCTACGCCTTATCTAACCTATCTACACATTTTTTGAGCTCTCCCTTAAACATTCAAACTCTCCTTTTTCACCAAGTTTCAATGACTGATACCACAACAGAAGCGACGCAGTAATAAATCACTCGTTCACTCCACCGTCCATCTTACATTTCAAACTCCATTAATCCCATTCTACCCCATCACCACTCAAATGAAAATTGAGTTTTGATTTCGGTTAAGAGTAAAAAATTAGTCGAGATTCTGTCAGGTTGGGAAGATTAATTTTAAAATAAAAAATAGTCTTCATAAGATAACATGACAGATCTTTTACACACTTTTTTACTAATTATTTTACTTCGTTTATTCTTTGCCACCACCATCACAATATTCTAAAAGCTTACACTTTGCACGTCACTCCACCAGAGCATCCATGCCGTTACAACAGGTCGGCCGCATCGCTATTCTCTCTAATTCTCTAACGAAGGGTTGATTGAGCTAATCTTCATCGCGTTCAGTCGCATTTGGCTTAAAGCACAACGTCTCTGTAGGATTCATTCATCAGTCAATCTTCCAAGCGCTGATTACCGGAACTCAGATCCTTTGCTTTCAAGATTGCCTTAGTGAGTAACGCATAGCATGGTTATTTAGCGTTAAAAATAGACATTGTTTCTATTAAGTCATAATAGACATTATTTGGTGAAATTTAAGATGCAAATTATATTTCTTAGTCCCTTTATACGTTCTTGTCTGCTGAATTTTATATATGCCAATCAACACAGTTTTTTAGGTTGATAAACCAATCGCATTCCTTCTCCAGTTATGGTAATATCCTTACTGGTTAGAGCCGTATATTTCGTTAATAAACTCTCGATATTTCTAAAACAAACCATTTAGTTTGCTTTTGGACTTACTCTGACTTTCTAACCTGAATGAATTTTCATAAATCTTAGTTTCAACGTATACTTTTCATTTTTCGAAAACTTTATGGCAGAAACGCGTGTTAGTTTTCGCTTTTTAAATAACTAAATAAAAATTTATTTGAGAAATTAAAATTTTATTCTTTGGCAATAATTAATTGAACTTAGGGACAGTTTTTATGAGAACTGTTTAATCTACTCCAAGCCGTTTGATCCAATTTATAAAAACAAGTTAAAAGTTTATTTTTATGTTTTTATCTCTCCCCTGTCGCTTGTTCTACCCCATTTGTTCACTAACTGGGGTGACTTGCTGAAGTTGGCAGTATGGATGTTGGGAGCTGAATGGAGCGTGCGTGCAACTAGGATGGAGAGAGGGGGTCAAGGATATTAGAAGAAAATATCCTGCATGTTTAACTACCGTAAACCTACCTTTGTCGCACCAGGAGCTTTTGAGAACACAAACCCTATCTTATTTTGATTATATATTTTCTGTTTGTATCTTCTTTTCTTTTATTTAAATGACTGTATTTTTACTAATTTCTTAAGGGGTATGTTATTTAGCCTCTTTTTCGATCTTATCGGGTCTATTTTTAACTATACGTTAAAGTTCAAGGCCTTGTTTCTTTCTTCTTTCATTTGTTGTTTTTATATTGATCATTGTTTGGTTGTTCCACTAAATCGTTTAGAAGGTTTAACTATTTACATTCGCTATTAATTCATCTTGTTTGCCTTTTTTGTGCAATAAAAGCTTGTGCTCTGGTTTTGTATGCAGGAACGACCTCTATTATTAGTTACGTAACTGATAGCAGCCTTTGTATAAAATCTCAGTTGTAAAATATTTGAAGTACACATAAGTCTCCAAATAGAGGTCTTGGTGCCATTTAATAATTTGGTAGTCTTGGCAGAAATTATCATCCAATGTATTGATTGCGCTGAGACTTAAATTGCATTATTTTGTAGCATTGAATCATACTTTCGGATCGGAATGACTCGTTTTGTGTGACCAAAAATAAAAGTGATTTAATCTTAATTTTTTATACATATAATCTCATCTATTGGTGATTCGAAAAGATATATTAATCTTTTGTGGCATTGGCAAAACACATTCAAGTTATTTTATGACAGTGAAAAATAAAATATTTGCTTATTTGGTGGTAATAGGAAAAATACAACGTTATTCAATTTTGTTATTCAATGTTCAAGTGATTAACATAATCTCGTTAAATTGAGATAAAGGGAGGTAGCATTTTGTCATTTAGAGGTAATGAGAGATTAATCATATTTATTAGTTGATATAAAAGAGAGACACGATCTTGTTATTTGGTGCTAAATAGTAACGGTGTGATAGAACGGTCTGAGGCCGCTTAATTTCAGCCGCTATCACATGTTTAGAAACATATTGCTACCCACGTGCATCTGCGAGAGGAAGCAGAGCGCGTTATCGCCACCTTAGCCAATATTTACTCAAGGAGGTTCATTCCCCCGTTTCGCCTCCATACGTCGATCTCGCCAGATTGAGTTAGGCTTATGGGCAGATAAGGTATTTTCCCATGCGCGACCGGTGCATTCCCCCGAAGCCTCCCACTCAATTGTCCCCTACGCCAAGGGGATGGCTTCGACTATTTATATCATAGCTCTTCCGATTGAAGCAGATCAGATCCAAATTATCTTCGCGAGGCATCACGCCGATCCGGTCTCCCTTGAGCACCATAGGAACTCTCTACCTCGAGAAATCCCGTATTGTCTAGAAGAGGACAATATCCCTTGGGTGCCAAGGTTCGTGCCTTCCAGACGCCAAGTCAACAAGGCCCCCCTGTTGTTCAGGAAGAGAACAACGTTAGAACAGCCATTTTTCTTCAAGCCCGTTCGTCAAGAAGCGGTTCTCATTCCCAAGACATCTTGTCAGGATAATTTAATTCCCCCCTCTTTAACGTTCTTCAAGAGAACGCTTGGTTTCAACAATAACCTCCATTGTTCATCTAGAACATCCCCGATTTGCTGTCACAAAGATCGCTCGTACCTCCGAGCCCCACTTCACTCTCACTCTTCAAAGACAGTCCTTCCCCTTCGCTAAGGACAACCCCCCGAAGAACCCTTCTGCAGGAAATCGCCAGTGGACCGAAGATTTCTTCGCATCGTCTTCTTCTGCACAACAACTTTGTAATTACGTAAGCTGAGCATTACCTTTAATCATCTACCCTTTTTTTAACACTACCCTGTGCTTTAAATGGTTTAGTGAACCATTCCCCCCCCTTTAATTTCTATTTGTTTACCTTTTTAAATCTCTCCAAATCTTAATCCTCGGATTAGTCAGATATTCCCACAACCCTTTCCATTCTCCGTTTATGTAAACATTTTCTTTCTTTGTATGTTGTTGATAGTTTAATTAATAAAACTCTATTTTATTAATGATAGCCATATTATTATCCTTGAGCTCAGTTCCACTTCTTAAGCATATTGAAGATAAATAACCTCGGTCAATCAGATTACCACGCACTCGAAATATTAGAATAATTCCCTCAACGAATAGTTATATATGGTATATCGTCGAGAGTCTATTCTACGACAAACCTAACCACCGTATTTGATTTATTTTTTTTATACGGTGTAACATTCAGTCTTGTTAATGGGTGGAGACGAGAAACGCAAACTGCCCATCCTCCCAGAGCTCTCCACTTAGGGAGCAAGGGGTGGAACTCACAAAATAAGGGCTACAAAAATTAAAAAAACTTTGAACTTGTTCTTTAAATTGGATCAAAAGTCTTAAAACAGATCAAACCGTTGTGATGAAAAACTGTCCCTGAGTTTAATTAATTATTTTCGAGGAAGGAAGTTTTATTTCATTAAATAAATTTTAATTTAGTTATTTAAAAAGATTAAAACTAACCCCCAGCAAAGAATGTAGAGACGTTAAGGAAAATTAAAATGTCTAAGTTACAATGATAAGTAAGACAAATAATAAACTACTAGTTGTTATGAAAAAAAATGAAGAGATTAATAAAGAAAAGAAAATTCTCTTGTAACCAAAGGGGCTTCTTTCCTACCATATTTTAGTTGGTGGTAAAGAGAGACGATCTTGTTACTTGGTAGTAAAGGGTGACTCAATCTTGTTATTTGTTGGTAATTTTACGCTCACTAATCTCTTCTGTGGTAAAGAGAGACATAATCTTCTTATGTCGTGATAATGTGACGCGAACATTTTATTGTTGGGAATGAGACACAAATTTATTTGAGGCAATTTAAGATGAAATTTCTAATTCATTCTTGGGCGGAGAAATAAAACTCTATTTGTAGCGATCATCGAGAAACCGAAGCTAAAACTTCAACAACAGGTACAACCAAATTTAAGTTAATATAAATTCCCTTTTAATTTAATTTCATTTGGCCTGTTTCACTTATTGGCATCACTAAAGATAACGTGATTGTTTCATAAGTTTAATATAGTAAACATGAAGATAATTCATAAAGTTAGCATTTTTTTGGTGTCCCCTGCATATTTTTGACTATTGAAACTCACGTTGCCATGTTCGAATACATCAATAAACACAGCTTCTGAATTCATTCTTTCTTCTTCCTATCATGGGAATTTATGTGTGTATCATTTGTTAAAGAAACAATACTATGGCTGAATTCAATCCTCCAAAAATTTGAAAAAGGCAAGTAATGCAGCTTGGGTTTTACGCCTGGAACTTCAATGAGAAGATGTCTGAATACTTGAGTGTCAATCTGAAGATGACACAGAGAGCCAGGAAACATTTGGATGAGTCAGGCTGTGATTATGAAGGTACGGCTTCTCATAAACCTCGTGCTAAGCGGAAATCCCAGCAAGATAATGATATCCATAGCGAGGGACAAGGGAGTGTCAGAGTTTTTAAACAGGAAGTTATTGCATGACGACGTCCGCTACTACTCATACAAGATGAGAAAGGGACAGCTTTTGTCTTATAAGTTTAAGGACAGGTGGAAGGACCGTGCTGCGAAACTTTTCGACAAACTGAAGCATCCCTTTAAGCCTTGTATTTTGTGGTCCTTCTCAGACGAATTACTGCCAGGACCAGGTGGAGAACTATCAGAAACTATTTGCTTGCATGTCCCCTAAATATTTAACCAGAGTCGCTAAGCCCAAGTTCCCGGTCCACATCATAGCGTTTGCCATGGTCAGTAGCAAGGGAAATGTGATGCCCCCATTTATCTTCCTGGAGGGCTACATCAAGTGCCTGAATGAGTTGGTGTTACCTTGGATCCAAGAGGTAGCCGTTGGAAGGCCATACTTGTCGCAGCAGGACTCTGCGCTATCCCCCAAGCAAGATGGTCAAGTCATTTTTGCCGCATGAATCCGAACATACATCCTCCTAACTACGAATCAAACTGAGAGAGAGACCAGCAAGTCCCAGAAAACCACCAAGGTAGAGCTTAGGTACAAGATCATCATAATTTTCACACAATTAAACAAGAGGAAAGTCGAGAGGGCTAGCACTAGGTTCCGATGCAGCCAACCTGGTGCCCGTGGCTGATGTTGGCGGCAATTTGGTGGAATAAAATGAATATTAAAATCCTTCAAGTTTTTAACAACGGTAACTTTGGTAAATACATTTGTATAAATGAACTTTCTGTTATTTTCTTATATATTAAGGTTAGGCAAAATATTACCTACTGCCATCTAAACTTACAGATACATTCATTGCAGATTGTCAAATTTGTCACACTATGGTAGATTCCGCTTGTTCACCTGCAGTTTCAGCTTTGCTTGCCAGTCCACCATCAGTTCAAGGTCATGCACATTTCATTGCTAGAGATGGAACAATTCGATGTTTTGGGGTTCGAACCACTTTATTACGAGATTTCATTAATAGACAGTGATCTATCTTGCTCTAAATTGCATCTATGATCATCAAACTGCTCTTGAATAATTGGTAGGAGGTACTCTCGAAGAACATTCTGATACGATTCGTTGCTTATAGAGGGTTTTTTGTATAAAGAACTATGAAAGGGCACTTCCTTTTGCATGAGATGATGCCCATTCGCGGAAGATTTTAAGACGCTTCACTGTTCGATTAAAGGATAGCGTATGGTAGAGTTCCCTTTTTATTTTTAAGAAAATCAATCTCCCAGATGTCTCGAACCGACATGGTGGGAGGGAGCTTCATCCGAGGGAATAGTTTCATTCCAGTCATCGACCATACAATCCTTTTACTTTCTGGGCCCTTTAAGCCCAATATTTGGTGTTTTTCATTAAGTGTTAGCCTGAATGAATTCCAACTTTTCGCTAACAGTTTTTTAACAAGACACTCCTTTTGTGCGCATATGTGCTCCCACGCATACCTGCTGCATCCAAACTAGAAAATGGGCCTGACGCCTAATGGGATCATGTAACATCAGGTGGGTAAGATCCCACAAAAATAGAGTGGATGGCGCATCCAGAATCTACGATAATTATAATTTAGCGTGGTTGGGAGGGCTCCTTCCGACGACTATATAAGGAGTTCCTCTACCAGGAGGACGCCATGGACGTTTTAACCTCCGAATCGGACGCATCTCATCGTCGGCTGCCACCACCTCCCCTCCGACCTACCATCATCTTTTTAATATCTTATTTCTTTGTGTTTATTAGGCCTCCCAGAAAAGGAGACACCTTTTGTATTCATACTTTGTTAAGTCTTCACTAAATAAGACACAATTTTGTTGAAGGTGTGTTGGATCTTGCAACAATGGCTGGGCACTTAAGGCTACGAGGCAATGATGATTGCACGAATTCCTTTGGAGGTGAGCTTCGTTGAGAAAAACATAAAATGTTTCTAAAGATTCTCTTTTACTTCCTCTGCGTTATTGGTGATGGCTTCAAGGAGAATGAATCATTTGGGTAAGAAAAGTACTTCTTTGCACACTCGAACAATAAGGTAGAGATGAGTGAAACAAAGAGGGTGAAACTGTATTTCGAAGAAATCTAAATCTTTTACCACAAAGGCAAAATCTCGACTCTCGTATTTGGGTAGTTTATCCAATATAAGACACCACTAGAATCGCATGATCAGATACTTAATATATATATATATATATATATATATATATATATATATATATATATATATATATATATATATATATACTTCCATATATAGTTCTGTACTCATTTTTCTATTCTCTTTCCTGCGTTGGATTAAACAACCCTACCGAGAAACTTTCCATGAATTTTCCTTTCTTACTTTGCCATTTTCCTTACAAACCACTTCAAAGACTTTCTGGTGGTAGTTCTCATGTAAAGTTTCTTTAGTAATAAAATAATAATAATTATGTTCCCCTACTTTTTGTTTCCATTTGCGTAATTCCGTGTTATTTTTAACTTATATTAATTTAAACGCAATAATTACACTGGTCAACAAAGTTTTTGTTGCATCGATATCAAACAATTGGTATTACCTAATTTCTTATGATGATTTCAGATCTGAAGTTAGTTTTTTCCTCAGTGTTGTTATTTTTTTCAATCAAGGTATTTAAAAATCTCAAAATTTCTTCATCATCACATTGACGTCTAAGACTATCAGGAGAAATATGTGATGAAATATGTTATAAAACTCTTCAATATAGCTGGGTAATGAAAAATAAAATGCAAGTTAGTATAAATCTATTCAAGATCACGATTCGAAACTGATTGGTAGATAAGACATTTGTTACTATGAGGAAGCAAAGTTCAATTGCAGTCTGTCTACTCCGGCATGAATTTCCGCTTGTAGCTCGTGCATTTTTTAACTGTCTCAGGGCATTCTCGTTAAATGTTCCAGCAGTAATCTGCCATCATATGTTTGTCCCATCTCCCTTGGTAGCGCTCTTCAATGGTTGTGAGGTCCTGATAGAACCGCTTGCCTTGCTCGTCACTTACTGCTCCTAGGTTCTCAGGGAATCTATCAAGATAATACACTCATTTTACATCTAAGATTGCGAAAAACTGACAATATATTAGCTACGATAGTTTTATAGTTGTCAGCCTTTTTTATCACCACCACAAATGAAAGCCATGCAGTGCTTTCCTTATCGCTCATCTTCCTGGCAAATTCTTGATCACGTACAGTGCACGAATCTGTGGTCCATCAAAAACACCTGCCTTGATCTTCTCGAAGGACAAACCAGTGAGGACAGAATATATGTGTTGGAAGCATTCACCGTCAGTATTCAACGCCTTGATAAACTGTTTCATCAAACCGAGCTTGATATGGAATGGAGAAAAAATAATCTTTTCTCAACTGAGAATTGGATCGTTAACAATATTTGGCATACCTGCTTCCAGTGTCTCACGTATGGGTCACTCTTTCTGGTTCCAGTGCTTTTCTCGAGCTCGGCTGTCCCATATGCAAAGACAGCACGGATACTTTTTAAATCCTCTTTGTTCACCTAGGAGGAAATTAATTATTTTGAGGTCCACACAAATTGTCCAGTTGTGGTCGTGGTATTTTAGTAGGTCAATCACAGTTTTACTGTCATTATGTTCCTCTCTTGATTAAACAGAATGTCCAATTGGAACAGTTGCATATAAATTGCCATTATGAAGTAGAACCCACTTCAAACTGAGCTTAAAAGTATCTAGAAATAATTTCCAGTCATTTGGATTGTATACTGGCATCCGTAATTCCTGGAGAAGACCTGAGATATAAAGACAATAAACAAAGTTATTCTCCTCTGTAAAAAATGGCACAAAAACCTGCTCCCGATTTCGGAAGTATGAAACTTTTGTTGTATGGTTCAGCTGATTCTTTTCTTGCAACCTGGAGGCTAACACTTCAGCTGCTTTTTTGGAGAAACCCAAATCACACACAAGGTCACTCAGCTCTGTCTGGCTAAACTGTTGAGGTGTTAATGACTTTGGGGTCTCAAAAGAAGGATTGCCGGATTCTGAAAGTATTTCTTGACTTTCATCAGCAGTCTCTTTCTCTTGGTCACTACTCACATCTTCAGAGGGAAAATATTCTTTGAAAACTGGGATTGGCATCTCATCCATGTGCAGAGTAGGTCGGATTGCTGAGGGGATACTAGGATATGAGGTTTTGTGTCTGTTTTTCTTACCAATGGTCTTTGTATTGACCAGACAAAAATAGCAGTCAGTTGTGTGATCCGTCGGTTCTTGTCAGTTCATGGGAATTCCGAAAGGTAAACCCTTACGTTTTCCTTTTGTCCAGTCACGCAGCATTTCCTCACAGTTATGACACACATTATGTGGGGCCCATTTCATGTTTTGGTCGCCAAGAGTAAGTCCAAAGTACGCTTTATGAGCACGCCTCACAAATGATGTTATATTACGCCTTTGAAGAATAAGCGTGAAGTTTCTACAAATATGACAGAAAGCGTCCGGCTTGTTCACACATTGACGTCTCCTTGTAGCTATGATCAGATCTGAAAGAAAAACAAAACAATTTTAATCTCTATGTTGATAACATAAACGTGCAAGTAATCAATTTGACCAAAACGGCTATAATAGAAAACTTAAAATTTCATGAAAACTAAAGCATGTAGAAGCTGAACGGTTTTCAGATTTGAATTTAGCAGGTCAAAAACAGTAAGAATGAGTAAAAATGTCCTATGCAACTGAGATTTCGAAAAGATTTGTTGACCTGTGTTATTCTTAAATCTCTCTTGTACCTCGTTTTATCATTTTCATATTAACATTTTTTCTGTTATACATATTTTGCTTCTTCAGTCAAATTTTGTTTTGGTTGAGGTCAGTGTGCAGTGAGGACTTCCTTAAAAAAAGTTTAAACTTTAACACTTTTGAAATTAATGATTATTTTCCATGTTCTCGGCTGCCTTAATGCACAAAGTTATTACTTAAGTTTCTCCGAACTAAAATTAAAAACTAAAGGAAATTTGATGAGAAATTCCCCTACAATCCTCAACTTTGGATGATGAATTTTCCTTAGAAAGACAAACTTATGGAATTTCGTTACATTTCTAATTAAAAACAAAGATCATTATCATCAAAAGGCTAATGATAATTTGGGAAAGTTAAGCCTTTCGAATTAACTCATTTAATATCCACGGAAAATATTAAAGGTCATTATTTCTTTTAAAATGTGTATTTAAGAGGGTAATAGTTTGTATGCAGGGAAGATCTGGTTTTTATATTTAGGTGACGGATTATGGATGAGAGTAGGGTAAAGATGTTTACAAGTGAGATATGTTTAGAAAATTACAATATTGGGTAAATTTTGATAGGTATTGTGTTTGGCAAGCAGAAAGAGCTGAGTGTTGGGAAATCCTTGTTTATTATATGTTGTCAGTATGTGGGAGTAAACAAACGGGATGCATCTCTCTTCACGAAGTGAATATTTAGAAAACAAGTGAGAGAGCTTATGTTTGTTTGTTTGATCAAAGTAATGAATGGAGGAAGGGAATTGGGTGAAAAGAGCTTTTTCCTCTGTATATGTGGATGTGTGAATAAAGAGTGTTGAAAGAAGCTACTTTTATGTGAGAGGGATAAACTTCAATTGAAAATGGAAACAGCTACTGTTAATTACTGGTGCCCTCATTTTTAAATTCAAAAAAGGTAGAAGAAATGAAGGAATTAATAAAGAGGAACAAGTAGAAAATGTGAATAAAGAAGGTGAGAGTAAATGTTTAAAAGATGGTGATGAAAAATAATGCAAACAAGGCCTGTTTAGTATAAATGCTTGTGCCGATTGGATTGATCATAATCTCAAGGAACACAAAAGAACGAAGAGCGAAACGCAATAAAAGTAAATAAACTTTCTCTTCTTCCATGCAAAATTTATGAGTGGTTTTGATTGAAAAATCATGAAAGTGTATCTGGTGGTTATGGCAGATGTGGTCTTGATTGGAACTGAAGCGAATAACTAAGCTGTGTATAAGTTCATTGGTGAATAGCTAATAAGTATATACCTTGGTGAATAATATCTAGGTGAGAAAGCTTTGGTAGCAGTGCATTAAGCTCGAATGTGTAGCAATCTCTTCTCTTTCGTAGACACTTCAAGTCTTATTTGTAATAATCTCTTTTAGTTAACAACTAAAGAGTCTTTGCACATCCTTTCGTTCCTTTTCTTTTTCTCTTTATCGCATTATAAAGAAAGTATTAAGGCAAGAAACTATCCCAACTATTTATTAAAGTCTTTTGCACTTACAACTCTTTCATTACTATTCTTTGGTATTACTTTTCATCTCTCTCCAGGGCCGGATTAAGAACCATAGAGGCCCTAAACACTCAAGAATTTTGGTGCCCCCATACATTTGTAATTTAAAATATACACAATAATAAACCATAAAATAAAGTTTTATTATCGAAAATTCGAAATTAAACAAAAAAAACAGTAATAAAGAAAATAATATTTATTTCTCTATGGTTCCATTTTATTTATAGTGAAATAATTTTCTTCTAATTTTTTCCCTTGCAAAGTATTTGATCAGATCCTCATAACCAATCTTAAGGTAACACATCTGCTTGTATACATAATAGAGATAAGGCATACAGCCTGCCTTCTTGCATAGTTGTTCTGAGGGGATTTTTAATATATTTAAACCGTGAAATTGAACGCTCAGCTGAGCAATTTGTGACCATCAATGTTAAAAATATGCGAAAGGCAATGTCTACATTTGGAAAGGTATACTAAATATTGTTTTCTACAATTAGTATATAAAGTTCAGCATGACTGAATATTTTTTTAGATTTTTTGTTGCACTGAACTTATGGCGCATATATAAATGAACCTGCTGAAGGTCAGCTGAGAATTTACTGTTGAAGTCCTCTGGGTAAGCATCAATCAGCTTTGGAAAGCACTGAGAATACCTTGCTGCATCCCCTTATAAAGCACAGACATATTAGTTGGATTGTCATAAGACTAATCCCTACATTTTAATTTAAAAAAATTAAAAAGCCCGTCTGGTGATTGCAAACTATGGCAAAAGTCGTATAGTCCGCAAGTCTGTGTGCACGAACCAGTTCCGAGTACAAGGGACAAGCGATAGCGACGCCGCTCGTCCCAATACCGGGAAAGGTAACATGCGTGAAGATCACTTACACTGAGACATTCAACAAGAATGGGCAGAATAGTTTGGGGAGACAACGAAATCGTCAAAATAGCGCAGGCGATCGCTCCACCAAATGGCCGTGCGTCCTGCGAGTATGTCCAATTCGGAGACCAGAGAAAGCAGCTTGAAACCATGGTGGCATTGACCGGTAGGTCCCTGGGAACATTCGAGTTGCAATGGTAGGACTCTTTAATATCTCTGCGACCGTCTCTCATCTTCTTGGACAAGCCACCTGGAGGGCTGCCCGTATTCATTCCATAGAATCAGTGCGAGGAAGAGCGAAAATTTGGTCTGGTCTCCCTGTCCTCGCGAATTCTTTGGCTCCATCATATGTGCGCTCATCCCCCACAATTCCTCCATGTCCAGGAACAGAACAGAAGATAATCTAGACATCCGCCCGGTTCGACGAAACCATGGCCTTACAGATATGACAAACCAGGGGATGCGGATATTTCAATGTACCGAGAGCACTCAAGGTGCTTTGCGAGTCAATATAAATCACAATCCGGTCTCCGAACCGGGCATGTCGCGTTATCTCCTATACCAAATGGTGTATTGCAACCAAATCGGCAGTGAAATTTAGACGCAGCGCATGGCTGAGCTCCGCTGACTTCAAACAAAGCGAATACGGCGTAGAAACTCACCCTCTCTTGGGACTTGGAGCCATCTCTTTACACTGGCACGGTTCCAGCGTGACACGGAGTGTGCTCCAAAAAAGCCGATCGCAATACTCCCGGCGCTGCAGAAGCTTCGGGAGCAGAGGTCTGGCGAAAAATATTCAAGGTAGTACCATCCAGGGTGGTATTCTGGAAAAACCCATGGGCACCACCAACCCAAGAACTATACCGAGCTTTCGAAATAGTTTGTTTTTCCTAAACCTGAATGGCATAGGGTATGACTGGCATCTCTCGGTGGCATAGTCACCGGCAAGATCTGCTGTGGATTCAGTGAGAGCTTTTGGAAATTGAGGGCGGCACCGGGCTCGCGCGTACAGCCAAATAATGCACTTTGCATGGCGCAGAGTGAGTGGAATCTCCTAAGCATCGATAAATAGGCTCAAAATGGGGCCATGCGGAAGGCACTATTCCCTAGGCGAAGGCCGGTGTGGTGGATCGAGTCCACCTTCAGCAATACATGTTTGGCTGCGGATGCATAAAACACATCCGCAATCGAATTTCGAACTATCAAAGGATCGATAAATAGTAAGACAGTAGTCCTATGAGCGCTCGAGGCACTGCACGTCACTGAACAAAAGATTTCCATGGTGTGGGTACAAGAGAGCCTAAGGCTGCGAATATGAGCCTCCGAGGTGAGGTGTTGGTCAAATACAAGACTATGGAAACGGCGCGAGTCCACCACTTCCAGGAGAACCCCATTTAGAAACAAGTCTGTATCAGGGTGGAGCTGTAGATGGCGGCAGAAATGCACTACCGTAGTATTGGTCAAGGAAAATCGAAGCCTGTGCGATTTGTCATAGCGAAGGACGCGGTTCAATTCCTGATGAGGTCGACGCTCCAGAGTTGACATTTGGCTCGTGCCAAAAAAAATCGAAAGGTATTTTAAATAGACCGTAGCAAGAATATCTTCCAGCGGCACCGAGGTGATGCCGTTGATGCTCAGGGTATAAAGAGTGTGACACTAAGCAGATTTGTCTGTGGGGTACTTTCTTCTGTTAGAGGGCCACCCCACACTCGAATGACAACCAGGGAAGCGGTCGGCGTGAAAAACGGTTAAACTTTCTAGGAATAGTTGTTAGGCCCACGGCGATGAGGTTGCTGTACAAGAACTAAACGGCCTCATCTACCAACCCAAAGTACTAGACTAAGACAGAAAAATCAGTCAATTCCTGAAATATGGACCAACGCCCCCGCGCCAAGCATTACTGAGGGGAGAGGGGGGTTCTCAGGCAGCAGCGGCCCAGAAAATGATATTGAATGGAATAGTAGTCACTACCATGGAGGTCATTGACTACCCCCATCCACAATCAGGCTGTACATCCGGAGAGCACAAAGATAGATCGAGAGAGGAAAGTGAACCGGTTCTTGGGCAGTGATGCACAAGAACCAGGGAGAATGGGCAGGGGCACGCGCCCAGCATGGTCTCATGCCAAAAAAAAGCTAGGCAAAAACGGGAGGAGACGAGCTTCTGCAGCACCTCCAGTTTGGATTGGAGTCCGTGGCAATTCCATTTAATGATTATGCACTCCAGGCCTAGCTTGGAGCAAATGCGGGACCCTCTATCAAGAGAAGACCCTCACGGAAATGGCCGTACGCTTTCCGGAGGCAGAACTCCGCGCGATGTTAGCCGAACAATGCGCTCAAGGCACTGTCGCCTTCGAAGACTTATCGAGGGAGTTTGCGCTGTCCATGCGAGTCTTTTCCTCCCTCCGTCTCAAAACATTAGGCAGGCAGGGCGGTTTCGTAGTCGGGGGTCCCTTTTTTGGAGGATCTACCACCTTCGAATCACAGCCTAGCAATTGGTGTAGGCGTAGGAACCAAAACCTTTTTAGTGTTGTCGTCCTTTCGAAAACCAGCTTTAGAAACTCCGCAAGACGCCCTCATGACTAACTTCAGGGTTGTTGCCTTCTCTGAGTCTAACGACTCGGTGGAGGCGCGCCGTCACTGAGAGAAAAAGGGGAAGCCCTAGTTTTAGCCGGGGCTTGGTGTCAACCCTTCATGCCACCAGCTCTACCAAGGGAGCGCCCGGTGTGGGTAAAACCCGCTGAAGGGTTCCATATTTGCGCGGAAACGACAGTACTCGTAGACCTGGAGGGTCTACGTTGAGGCATAAGACTCTCCAAACAGCGCCGGTTACAAGGGGACTATGTTCTTCGCATCGCGAAATAAGACGATTATGGGCCTGAACGGCCAGGATTTCTTCTCAAGGAGATACGCACTACATTGCATCGAAGAAACGGGATGCAGCTCTCAGCTCTGCGCAATTGACGCACTTGGTCATGCACGATTTGGACTTATCATGTGCTGCCTTGGAACAACCTATACAGACTTCGGGTAACCCCGATATTGTTCTTCTACAGGAGTGATTCGTATGGCCGAAGCAGTGGCAGTAGTACCACCACTGCGGCATTGGCCCGAATACCTTCACGCGGTGGTGATACTAACCGGCACGCACCGACTCAGGGAGCTTGACACAGTCAAACGTGACGAAGAGTGTAGGGGTGGGTCTCGAGGCCCCTTCTTTTTTCTCATGATACGTTCGATCCTGACCACTCCATAATCGGCCAGCTCTAAGGTGATGTCATCTATGGAGTAGTCCACGAGTTCCCTCGCATAAACTACTCCTTTCACTAAGTTCATGGTAGAGTGCAGCGTCACACTCACCGACGTGCAATCAAGTTTCCGATAGGCACTAATAATGGCCGCGTCGGAGGGATACGACTCATTCACCTGAAGGCTCCCGTCTGAATAAGGGGTCACCTTCGGCTCTCTTCTGATGGATCATGTTGCCCCTAGCCAACATGCAGCCATTAGTGGAGAGAATAACGAGAAAGCGTTTGAAGCTCTAAAACGACAGGTAAGCTCTGAATGAGGGGGCCCGACGTAATTGAGGCTGCGCTATGCGCACCTGCAACTTTTGCTTTAGTGAGTGACTCCCCACCTGTGGAAGCGCCAAGGGCGGACGTGCCGATCTTGGCTTCCTCGCTTACCGAAAAGGCAGCGGATATGTCCATCCCTGTGGATTCCGCGGATGGAGAGGAGGCCGGAGTTTTCTTTGTCTTTTTACTGTGCCTTTTCTTGTAAGGAGAGGAGGGCGGGAAATGAACCCGCTTCTCTCCTCTGCCGGTAGCTATCCATAAGCCATATGAACCGGCCTCAGTACGATCCTTCTCTGAAATGGAGAATGTCTTGGCTGTTACAGGGGCACCAGCCGAGGATGAGATCCTTCCTCGCCTTGTGAAACCTCGGGTCGCCTAAGCCGTCTCAGGAGAAGCTTGCAAAGAGGCGGACTCGTGTTCTTTGTTTAGCACCGAGCTCGGGTTTGAAACCATGGAAGATTTTATCGTCTGGAGTTGGGTCACCTCAGGGACCATGTCCATATCAGACGGGGGTGGCTCCATGTTGCCATCCCCCCGAGACATCACAGACCCCATTTAAGAAACCTTTTTTTCTCTTCTTGGGCGAACCGGCATCCGTCGAGAAAAAGAGGGGTGCACGTACAGTGACTCCGAAAGCACGAGTTCAGGACTTTAGGGGGTACTGACCGACGGGCCCTGTCTTCCTTTGCCCTCTTAAGGGGGTTGGCCATATTGACCCGCTCCTACTGAGCACGGTCAATTTTCGGACGTTTGCGTGCATTCTTAGCAGTCCCCTGTGAAGTTAAATTATGGATTGCCGCTTAAAAAGGGGAGTCGCCAAATGGAGACTCCAGAGAAGCGGGTCACTGGGAGTCCCCAGCACTCGTAGGCATAGGAGAGGAGTAAGCCTCCTTCCCGGTCAGAGAGGTTTGGTTGGTTCTCTGAGAAATCCCAAGGGGGAACATCCTTTTCTTTAGTGAGGCTGCCGAGAGCCGCTCTGATGCTAGTGAATGGTTAGTAAGGGGAGAGACCTTTTTTTATTCATGGGCATGGTGACTCTAGTATGTGCACGGGACGCAAACGGTAATCATGCTACGCAGTAGCCCGCTCTGCAATGGGTGAATACGTGGCTGGCAAAGCCAGCTGAAGCCATTTGAGGCCACTCCTCCCGTCTAGTGGCCTGGCCGCTCCTTTAGCATGCCGGATCCGTCGTAGGCTCGTCATAAAATTGATAGACTGTGAAAGGAGAGAAAGTTTATGTGAGGAAGGTGGAATGAGAGTGGTGTGAGGCAGGTTGTTAAAAACCCGCCACCCTAGTCTGGAGCTCAGGGGTAAGGGTGCGTTGCCCTCCCCCCAGCCCCAATCGACGATGGTTTGGTGAGGAAGCTGGTCGGTTGCTACCCTTTGAATTTAGAGGCTGACCAGAGAAAGTTGCGGGAGAGATTGTTGGGAGAGTGAGGAAGAAGGGTAAGAAGACAGAGTGTCAGAAAGAAGGAGAAGTAGTTAAGCGCTTTGGTCGGATGGGGAGCTGAGTCGCGTCAGCACGACGGCCAGGAAAGCATTTTGCTATGCCCCTTACGAGGTTGTCTGTTCAGGGATGGCAGTGCATAGGAATGGTAATATGAAATGTGTAATAATTGCTGAAGTTGGATTAAGCGTTTAGCTTTGCTTAGTCTTGCAAATAGTATTTTTAGTGAGAATGTTGATTATTAATTAAAGGAAAAGATTCTTTAGCTAGAAATTGTTTTTATTTGTCTCTTTCGGTTCCCGAAATATTTAAATAATTATAGTTTTATACGATGCCTTCGAGACTTAGAAGCCTTCACAGGGCGCCCGTCCATCAAACAAGATGTAGCCTGACAGAAGAGGTAGGTTTTCAGAGCCCGCTTGAAAGCACTGGATGAGAATGAGAGGGCGTATACCAGGAGTAAACTACAGAAAAGGCACGATCACTCATGCAGCAGGGACGAGTGGGAGGAACTTGTCCCTGGCGGCTTATGTTTTTAAATATGTCAATGAGGATTTTAAAAGTAATTTGAAATTTAATAAGCAGCCAGTACAGTTCACGGAACAAGGGTGTGGCACGAGAAAACCGTCCTCAACTGAGATGAAATCGACCCGCAAAGTTCTGGACAAGTTGGAGGTGACGAAATGTATTGTTAAGGCCCCATTGAGAAGAGAGTTTCAGTAATCAAAGCGGTAAGGTAACAAAGGCATGGATTGCTATCTCAAAATTATTTCGGTATATTGGGATTAGATACGCTGAGGTAACAAAGAAATCAGATAGACGATTTGGTGATAATAGCAATATGCAATTTGAAATCGAGTGGATTGTCAAAGAAAACAGACAGGTTTCTAACATTGTCAGAGAACGCAATCGAGGAGCCTCCTAGAATGAGAGAGTGGGCAACCTTTTTATATAGCAAACGAAATTTGCTGGAATGCCAATCAGAAGAATTCCAATTTTGTCATGGTTGAAATTTAGTAAATTATCCGATAGCCATTCAGTAATAGTGTATATGGATAAATATTAGTGAGGGTCCAGCGAACACGTTTAGGGGAGAGGAGAGAAATATTTGCGTGTCATCAGCATAGAAATGGAAGGATAGAGACAGAGAAGAATGGCAATATGAGGAAAATAGATAGGAAAAAAGATCGGGCTAAGGACAATACCCTAAGGACACCGTAGGACACATCAGCTGGCCAAGAGTTGCCTCATCCACGAGGTGAATAGAATCAGTATAAAAAGACAGATAAGATAAAAAATAGTTCAGATCAGTTCTAGAGACACACACGAGGTCAAATGTTTCCCAGAGACCGAGAAACACCAGAATTTAAGGCGCTCAGCGTTGGCCTCGCGGCAGTCGGTCACTTGCATGTATGAGAGCCAATTCAGATCTGTGACCTGCCTTGAAGCCGCACTGGCGGGTTTCTTCGATGCTGGAAGTGTACATGTGTTAAGTGATATGGGCGATACTACTTGATTAAGAAACTTGGAGAAGAACGGAACTTGAAAGATAGAAGGCTAATTTGAAGGATTAATAGGGTTAAGATTTTGCTTCTTTAATATCGGACGGACAACAGCATATTTAAAGTCAGAAGACACCTTACCTAGTGACAGAGAGGCGTTGAAGATACACAGTAGGTGCGATAGGAGTTCAGGTAGGAAAAGAAAATAGACTGGTTGGAAATTGTCAAGCAGAGAGTTTTTTTCCGATGAGTGGAGTATTGAGGCGAGCTCTTCAGGAAAGACTTGAGTGAGGGAAGAGGGTCTACAGTGTGGCGAGGAAAAATAAAAACGGGATAAGAGAGCGAATATTAAGTATCCTTTTAGAGAAAAGGTCACATAAGACGGATGGGGAGATTAAGGGGTGGGAGATGAGTTTGAGGTAGCATGGTAGATGAGAGACGATCGAAGAGCTTGAAATGTGCAGGAGAATAGTTTTTGTTTTTGTCAAGGTTTCTACCGGTATAGGCTTCGTGGGAGGATTGCAGGAGGGCTGTGTACACATGATTTGCAAAATAATAAGTTAGATAAGCTAATCTCTTTCGCCTGCTTCTGGTGCCCGCGGAAAGTTAGATGAATAAATATCTTGAAATCTGATGGGTAAACATATTATCTATTATAGAAGACAGACCGAAGGTGCAGCTAACAACCTAATTGCATTCTTACGACCTTAAAGACAAATATAAGAATTCATTACAAGGCCTCTGCTCTGCTTTAACTCTCTGCAGTATGGATTTGGGATCATCTGTTGTACAAATATCATTAGATGCAAACGATGTGGTGAACGGAATAAATATAAAGAATGAAGAAAAGGACATTTTCTCTCTTTGCTGCTTTAAAGAACATCTTTATACAGCTGCTGCACAATGCCCCAATGCAATCAATTAAACTAGATAAACATCATTCTAAATTAAATTAAGTCTAGTATTAGATATACGAGACTTAATTTAATTTAGAATAAAATAGGTATATAGCCAAAATATCTCTCAAAAAATTAGAAAACTTCTGCTACAACTATTTTCTCTTATCAAGGATCTGCAAAGAGTTCCTCTAATGATTCCTTCTCCTTTTATCCAAATACGACCCTTGGTTAACTCAAGGCTTGCTATTTATTTGATGCAAAACTAACTCGCGTTCTCAAAATTCTTCATTTGCAGAATGAGTTATTAACCATTTAGGAACTTGACTTAAACAGCATTCTGTCAAAAACCTTTTCAACATTAAGTGATCTTGATGATCAGTAGAGTATTCCATGCACTGCAACTAGTACTTATAGAAATATATATTTCTGGGAATTAGTTTCTGGCATTCATTTGATTTGTAAATCGAAGGCCGTTCCTAAATTTGTAGCAAATATGTTAGCTTCATTTACTAATCAATCCACGCTATTTGGTCGACAGATCCCTGAAATTGATGAAATTGAAAGTTTTATAAGTTTGGGGGTTCCACTGGGATGCTTTTATGATAATGAGGCCCACACATTGAGTATTCTAGTACAGAGAAGTTTTAGTGGCTTCATTTAAAAAATATGCTAGCCAATTCTTCTTGGGGCGCTAACCATGAAGCATTACTGTATCTGTGTTGCTAGCCGAGTGGTTACGGCATAAGTTTTCTAACGTCGGGTACCAGGTTTGATCTGGGCATAGGCACACACAAAAATCATCGCACGTAGACATCTGGTTACCAATTGGTGGACGCGCTGTGATTATCCCTGCACTGGGGTGGAGAGATCCTACACTTCTCATCAAACACATAGCCAATTACAAGGCTGATTTCTTTCCTCTCTCGTCTTAACAGCACGGCACACACTCTCTCTCTGTTCCAAGGAATCCTGCCGATGGGTATCTATATCCACATAATTCTGACGCGTAACGGGTCCTCTGCCCCGGGGAAACGAAGGCTTCCACCTGAGCGCTGTTTGGTGTCAAAAACATAATACTTCCTGGCATCTCTCCCCAAAGGACTGGCCCCTGGTGCCCTTGATCTGACCAGGGATTCTCATACTAACCTTTATGTATATTTCATTATCTATTCGTGATATGCCATGGCCAAGGCAAGATGCCGAACTACTACTACTTCTTCACATGTGAAGAACATTCATTCTCGCCTTGTTTATGGCTCTTTTTTGACATCTAAATCGGCAGCAATATCAAGGTACTAGGATAGCAATGGGAGATTCGCGGTTTAACCCTAAAAATACTCTAGAAGTATAATCTTCACTCGTCCCTCTAACACAGATGAGAATAATTTTGGAATTGATTTATCTTGGTGATCCTTAACTGTTAATGACCATCCTCTATTATCATTATAAATAGAACTACATCTTTCAATTTTATTTCCCCTCGCCTTTTTCGCTAACATTTTTTGAGACGTATCCTTTATATATCGCAACATTTGACCTTTCCTTTCACTTCACAAGCAAGACCTAGTTTTCATTCACTTTCAATTTGACAAATAAATCATATTTCCATTTTTATCTCGTTAGTACTCGTATATCCAAGTCCAAGACCATTTTCAATCTCTTTAAGTTTCTTCGTAAGGAGGAAGTTCAACCATTACTGGATCTCTACACTGATGCTACTCTGCAAGTTCATGGCACCGCTAGCACTGGTCTCTTTTTGGTAACAATAATTATGCTTTATTCTTACTCGGTATAGTTCCATTTTTAACTTAGTACTCTTCGCTATTTACATGACATTATTCCTTATGAGTAATCCAATTAGAGTATTTGTTCTAATTTGCAGTGACTCAATTTCTGCCCTGATGTCTATTTCCATAGTCTGTTTAACACTAATCTTTGGCTCATATTGTCAAATTGTACTCATTAATTTGTACTCAAGTTATCAATGCTAATTAATATTGGGGGGTTGTGAGTCCATGTCCCTCCTTGTCTCAATACCGTATATAAACCTATACATGAAAATGTTATAAGTAAATGGTATTACGTCCTGACATTAGTGTGCCTATAACAGACATGCACTCTTTAGCTAGAAGCCTTCTTTTCCCAAACTAACGACTGGAAGTATGTAGTTATAGAAATGGTCAGTCTGCGTACAGTGCCTTTAAACCTAGACACCTGTTTACAGCCTCAAACGTACCATATCTTCATTTTTACTGTTACTTTCCACCATCTTTTGGCTTGAAAGAGTATAAGCTACCTTTAAGCTCCTTTAATATATGTAGGCATACAAACATATGTATATGTAACTTTATTAATTCAATACTGTCTGCTGAAGAAATCACTTCTTTATTGCTCTAGAAATTAAAAGTAGAAATTTGGAGGTTGAGAATATAATTGCATATCGGAAGTAAGTTTTTATGTCAGCATTTATCTCTCTTTAAGGTGATTATTTTATATTTCAAACTAGATATAATTTTATTAATTCAAAGTTGAATAACCTTTGCTTATTTTTAGTATATACCTGCAAACTTTAAATCTCTCAAGTAACAAAGGGCTTCAAACAAACCAGGTTCCTTAGTTGTTCCAAGCCAGGCTCGTCTTATGACAAAGAGCATCAAACAAACCAGGCTCGCAAAGACATTATGGATAGGGGACAATCCAGACACGTCAAATTTTAAAAGGGCATACGATAAAGAGATCGAAATTTAGGCGTTCTGATCTTATTGGACGGTTGGGTATATATGCAAATGCTTACTCGTCATTGAATGGCCTCAACTTTGGAGAATAGAACATACGTGCTCAGAACACACACTCGAATCTTATCGCATAACAAGGCCGGTTCATCCGATTTCCTCCAAATCACGGTTTAAATTTTCGCGCCCAAATTTGAGTCAAATGTCTTACCCGGATTGTGCAGTTTGGCGCCAAATTTATCTTAAGGAAACAATCATTTAAGGTCCCAATTTTTATCCGAATTGTATTAAACCTTTCCAAAGAGAATAAGATAAGGCCTTCGAGATTCTGGTCAATGATAAATTTAAAAGTAATAAATAGGAAATAAAGCTATATAAATCTCTGCCTATCAGAATTGTAGGACTATTTTATCGTTACATCAAAAATATTTAATCAGATATACTCGTACATATAGGAGCTCTTGTGATCTAATGGCGCGAGGTGAGATGAAACTTGGAGAAGTGAGAGAAAAAATAAAAATATTTGAGTAAAGTCTAGAGCACTACTAAGCCTTACGAATATTTAATGTTTAAGAGGACCAAGCACATGAGTTTTGTATTTATTTCCAATTTTTAGGAAAGAAATAGTAGAAGAAAAACTAGCTAGTTGAGTTCACATGATGTATTAAACTTACTTCGAACCTATTTTTTTTTCATATACATAGGTTGCTTGTGGTCTATTTGGGATCTATTTGAACATGACCCAAATTTAATACTCAATGATTTTTACTGCAAGGTCCAAAAAGTGAGAACGCCTGAATTTCTATCACGATATCTTCTATAATTTTGCCCAAGAAAACCCAAAGGTCCTAAAATTGGTGTATAATAGCCTGCAGGTATATACTACAAATAAGCAAAGGTTATTCAACTTTGAATTAATAAAACTAAATTTATCGGCAGATAATCATTTTATTAGAAAAAATGAACTGTTCCAAATGATCCGTTCAATCTCATCAAGGTCAACCTATGTAAATTAAGTTTTATGTAAGGATTGTATTGCAGAAAAATGAGTGTGAAACTTGGCTAAGGAAGTGTGATTGTCTAGGGCATGATTTAGATACTAGGCAACATGTGCACTTACGGGTAACAATGAATACACAAGTGCCTAAAAAGATTGCTGTGACAGCATGGTTTGCCCCATTTCTGGTTCTCTGAAGTCCAAGTACAATTTCCATGTAAGATAACGTACATTCCCACATGGACAATTCAATGAAGACTTTCCTGGACGACAAAAACTTTCCCTTTATGAATTGGTCAAAACAGAGTTCAGATGAAACACATGAACATTATCGGAAGACGCAAGGGGTATAAAGAGGTATAAAGCGAGGTATCAAAAAACAGTTCAAGAATTCTTCAAGAAATTGTTCAAGATGAATGGAATAAAATTACTGCTCAAGAGTGTCAATATTTGGTTAGCTCCTAAGGCAGGACATGGCAAATATTCCACTGATAATTTAATCGTTATATTCCAATTTAAATTTGTTTCTGCTCTCGTTGAGGTCATTTTTCCACAACAATTTTTCTGGTTAATTGCTTATCTTATGATAACTCTCTTTGTATTCATACAAATTTGCATAACTTTTACTCATACGTAGTTTATACCTGGAGGTTCTCTTGCACAGTTTTAGACTTCTGGAAAATGTTATGGAAGATGTGTTGAATAAAATTCAGACGTTTTGATATTTTTCGACGAACCTGTATTTGTGTATGTGTGAGATCTGGCATATAAGATATAATTAAGGTCCAATCAAATATTATTCCTATGAAAATCCCCAAACATTATAATAGTATAATTTCTTTAGGAAAAATAAAACTACCTGTTTCTTTCTGTCTTTCGCTCTGGTAATGTCGCGATAAGTGTCGGGCTGATAGACATAGAAATAAATTCATCTTATGCATCATTTTGTGGGAAAGTTAATGCTGCAGGTTATATTAGGTGAGTTGATGATGACCAAACAAATAATCTGTAACATTATAAAACCAACAACCCACCAAAATCGAACCTTAAATAATAATAACAACCAACTTATGATTTCAAAATAGTTAAAACAAACCTAGACACCAGTACAAACCATCATAACACAACAAACAACTCATAAACCTTAAATAAAACCAAAAAGTACAAACAACTTTGCCTAACCTTCGTCACAAGTCAAACGGCTCAAAATCACACAGAAAACAACGAATCTAAACAAGTTGACTAAACTTACGAAACAGAAGACAATATAACCATCAAATAAAACTAATAAACACACACTACCTAGCCTAATCCTTAGAAACCCTGAGTGTAATCCTAGAGAACTGTAATTTAACCAGTACAACGCCTGGTATCTTACTAGTATGTACATATATACATATTAAAAGTGAATTATTTTCATATATATTTGGGGATTGAGTAAAAATCTTCAAAAATAAGCGAATCGTTCATTGATCCATACATACATGCAATCTGTCCAACAGACGATTGTACACTCTTTATTGCACACCAATCTACCTTCTATAAATCTTTTCTCTGCCTAACACATACATACATACGCACACTGACACCCATATATTTAGGGTCCTTTCATAACTCGCAATCGCAATGTGTGAACCATCATCGACAGAAGAGCTTGTAAGAGTACTTGAATCCCCAAGGACATTCTGAGCCTCTCCCTATCCCCAACTCATCAAAATATTCTCACTCTTCCTAAAGAAAATCATAGAGGATGCGAAAGAGAGGAGGGAGAAAGTGAAGGAGATAGAAGAAAAGGTACCAGAGTAAAAAATGGATGAGACAAGAATGGAGAATTTACGTTGAGTGACTTATTCATAAACCTGGAACAAAGGGTAACAGGGAAGGGATATTTCACATCAATTAAAAGACACATGAACAGATAGAAAGAGAGATAGAGAGATGAAAGCAGAACGTAAAAAAACAAACAAATAACCACAAAAATGGGACAGAAAGAGATCGCGCCTTGAATTGTTATCATTCAAATCTCAAATGGACAAAAACTATTTTTTCCCTCCGAAAAATCGATAAAAATATCTAAATTTTAATATTTAGAGTTAATTGAAATATTTTTTTCCTTGAAAAGAAGCACAACAGGAGAGTGATTAGAAACCTATTTTCTCAAACAATAAATAAACATGTTTCATATAAGTCAAGAACAAAAAGAATACGACATGAGATTTATAGGTAATCTTCCGCTAGCTGGCTTCTCTAAATTTGACAGCACGATTTTTAACATTTCCGATTTAATTAACTTTCGGTTCGACTTTTATATTCTACCAAAAATACAAATTTAGATATCTTCGGGGAGGTATTATGGTAGATAATGTGGTTACGGAAAATAAATAATTATTCATTTATCTCAAGTTTACATATAGAAATCATTTAAAGGTATATATTATATAACCGTATCTGATTTTATGGATATGTGGAAGTGTATGATACGATTGTAGCGATTGTATGGCGGCGCTTTGTATGAAATTCTTAAGCGTTTAGTTTGAGAAAGATGAAAAACACCGCTTCGCCTGCCGTTGGATTCACACACGATGAGGAAGGTTAAGAATAAGCAACAAAGAAGACGAATAATGCTTTGTACGCTTTCTAAATTATGTACTTTGCTTCTATGATTATTTATGCATATTATAAGTTATTGTTTACTATATTAAAGTTCCCATACACTTGCTTCATTTCCCTAACAAAATCACTTCAATTCATGTCTGACAACTCCTAGTTTGGGCAGAAAGCTTAGACAAGTGATTTCTTTCTTTTTTTCTTTTCTTATCAGGACTTTTTTTTCCTATCCCGAAATGTGACCTTATTCCTTCATGAACTTCAAATAAAATAAAAAGCAACTTGGTTCAGAAACATTTGACGTGTTTTTTCTATTGTATACATAGTCTTTAAATGTACCTATTTGGGGCTATTATCTAGTTAAGTGTCTCAGTTTCACAATTAAATTCGTCTTCTTCGCTATTGTTGCAAAGAAAACCTGACCATGAGAGAAGATTTAACATGCTGTTACGCAGTGAGATCCATGTGGTATCATTTTGATGATTTTAGATTATCTAAATGAGTTTCCGAAGCAGAAATAAGCAAAAAAATCATACTTTGAGTGGCTTGGAACTTTGAAAATAAATCTAAGAATATCATGATGCTGTTTTATATTATTAGGTCAGCTCATAACAAATGCAGCATTTTTAGTCGCGTGCGACTCTGTATCTCTCTATATCGGTCGTCGGTCCCCGTTTTGCGTTTTTGTTTTAGTAATAACATTGACAATATTCGGCTGATTCTAACGATATTTAAAATCCATATGTCGTTTTACATTTTATTTCGAATGATATAATGCCCAAGGTCCTCCCGAGGTTAGTCCGGGACTAATTGAAAGTATTGTAGGTTTTAAGGTCATAAATCAGAATAAGTGAGAGCTCGCGACTTAGGGTCAGCATACCTTGTTTTGAGGACTTTTACTATTTTGTGGATGGTAATCAAATTTATTTATAATTAAAAGGTTATTTATTTATTAATATTTAAGTAATATAATTTCAAACCAGTTTACACGAATAGTCTCCATATCTTTACAATACGATTGTCAAAATTGTTTGAGAATGATTTTAGAAAGTTCTCTAAGTTTGGTTCGACCTCTTCTGTTGTTTTCATGTTCATTCTCTTCAGGTCGTTCTCTAAAATAATAAAATGATGGTAATCTGATAAGGATAAGTCGTGTGAGTTTGGAGGATAAGTCTTTAGGACCTAATCAAAATTAAGCTTTATTATGTTATCACATGCGATATGAGGTCGCGCGTTTTCTTGGTGAAAGAACACTCTTCGTCTATTGATTAATACTGGCCTTTTTTTTCTTAAGTGATGCACGTGAACGGTCCAACCGAGCAAAGTAAACCTCTTTGGGGATAGTCTGATTTGAGGTAAGAAATTCAAAATGGATTATGTCATTCATATCCCACCAAGCGCAACTAAGATTTTTCCATGGATGAGGGCCCTGTTTCCTTTAGCAATCATATTAAAATTGTTTCATTTTTAATCGAGAGAAGAGAGATAAATAAATCTTGATTCTTTGCTGCTAAGCACTTCTGAAAGGTCATAAAGAATCCATTATCTCGATCGTGAAACTTTCCTTATCTCATTAAATAATAGTGCATAATGGAATGAGTTGAATATAGTTTTCAGCTAATTCCTTAACATTTACAATGGGATTATATTTTACTGTTATCTTTAAAATATCTTGATCAAATTCCACTTTCTAGCCTGAACGAAATTCAAATTTGAGTCTAAAGTTTGCCGAACGAGAATACCGAAACCGTCTTTGGCACTGGTTTGCACTAACACACTAATTGTTCCTTCACCGCAAACTTGACATAAACTTTCTGCTACTAACTTAGCATTTTCGCCTTTTCTATATTCATAAATCGTAATGTTGCTAATGTGCTATCTGGGTACAACCATAATATTCACCATTTAACGATAATGCATATTAGAATTTACAATAATAATATACAATTAGAAACACACAAAATGACGTGTAAGGTATGTCGAAATGTAAGTCTTGGGTTAGAGTAGGACATACCGGACATACCAGAAAAAAAGTGTTACATTAATTATGGAAAGACCAAATAAAATATTTCGTTTATTTTTTTAGCCTGTATGGTATAATAAATTTATACAGTTCAACGTCACGCGACTTAACTAGTTACCAAACTAAGATGCTTGGCTTATGATAAATAACATTAAGAGCTCAATAATTTATGGTTGTAATATCTTAGGGTATATATAAAATTCTCAATGGTTTTTCTGAACCAAATCTCAACTTACTTTACGTGTATCTAGTGGAGAGTTTAGCCAGTTCAAAGGGGTACAATTAAATCATTGGCTCTTTTAGTGTATTGTTGTGAGAAATTTCTTCACTTCTAAAATAGCTCTTGTCTGAAATGCTCTCTCAAGGATGAGAGCAGTGAGCAATGCAAAATTAAATTGTAAGATTGACCTATAGGTATTTTCAGATTAATTATCACTTTCTTTTACATGATTTGAGCATTTTTAAAATGCAAATATTAGAGTTGTACTTAAAGTTCAAAAAGCATTACGGTATGTACAACATTCTGCTTAAATATGGGGTAGAAATATTTATAACGATATTATATATATATATATATATATATATATATATATATATATATATATATATATTAACAACTAGCACAGGGCTTTCGGTATATTTTATTTCTGCCTTTCAAAGAAAAAAAAAGAAGACAATGATGCATAGATCTTTTATTGAGGACTATATAACACACTGTTTCTTGTCTTATGTGCTCATTCACGTAAAATTTATTTTTCTCTTTTATATATATACATATAAGAGCACAAGAACGAAAATATTTCAAATTGAAAGTACCGAGTGAGACTTGAAACAGGAGGTACAAGACGATAGAAATGAGGCAATAAAAAATATGAAATTAACGATCACTGATCAATTTATGAACCTTACTTAAATTTACGCCTTACACCCATGTTCAGTTCCTTATTAGTGATGTCTCGTGGCTTTGCTTCTGGGCGCATACATCATAACTTTTTCAATATCTTATCTTATAGTCATAGGGCATTTAAGTATTCATGCCTGGAAAGTAGATAACAGCAATGCACTCACACAAACCCCTTCCAAGCACACCTCTCAGACACAAAATCCTCCTCTTCCTCTTCGGTTGTCCTTCTCTCACACAGTCATTCACATAATCAACCGCCTCCTTTTCCGAGGTTTTTAACCATTCTCACAGCAGGTTATTCCCCTACATTCTCTCTACAAGTTCATACCTCCTCAAAACACTTTCAGTCATAACTTCATTCACACCTTTATTCACAACATAAATATCTTTTACCTAGATGTTATTCAATCTCTGCACCTTTTATACAGAATAAATGCCTCTCAAGTTTTCAATATGTCCTGCTTCTATCATACATCCTTTTCTTAACGGCTGTCCGTATGTCAATCTACTCACACCGGCTATCTTTCACAGTTGCGCAAGTAGTGGGCAACTGATTCGGAGCACATGCATGTACGAATCCAAATACGTACGGACACATTTTATATACACGATCCTTCATGGCACGTACACTGATGAGCCGCCTTTAGCTTTTTACCTGAGCTATTAAGATAAAGGATTATAGTTAAGCTTATCGCTAATCATTTTATTTGGTTAAGGCTAATTTTCTGAAAAATTTTATCAAGGTTGACTGCACCTTTTAATTTTCGTTCGTATTTATAAAATATATCTTTCACAATCAGTAAAGCTCATTTGAGACATTTGGCCGAATTCCAAGTTAGATTATGTGAAGATTAATCTTATTAGAAAGAAATTCACTAGCTTTGATGTGAAGGTGTTATTCATCAATGTCCCATATATGGTTACATTAGAGGCGGTGAGGAAGGCATTAGTCAACCTTAATGACTGATCTACCTATTAATATGAGTGATTATATCGAGGTAATATATTTAGGTGTAAGATTTTGTGCTTTCACCTTGAGGGGGAGGGATACGGGCAACACATGGGACAAGCCATGGGATTGCCTCTGAGTGCCGTTATGGCGTCCCTGTTTATGGAATTTTTAAAGACGGAGAAATTAACGAGAGTTATGGAGAGGGATTCACTTTGGTGGCGGTACCTAGACAATGCACTGGCCGTCATTCCAGCAGATAATCATATAGGCAATAAATTACGACTGTTGAACGAGATGGATGATGACATTCACTTTATCGTGGATGAAGATAATTCTTTTCCTGCACATGTTGATGCACAGGGATAAAGATGGGGCTAAATTATCAGTATACAGGAAACCCCAAAACGAGGACGATTTTATTAATTTTCTATCGGGACACAGTAAGAAAACGAAGACGTGCTTTTCGCTTTTGTAGAGAAAGCCTTTGGAATGAGGAATTTGAATATATAAAAAAAACCTTCATGGAAATGAAATATCCACAGGGTTTTTGGAAAAAGAATTACGTCAGAAAGCAATAAAAAATAGTGGCTCACAGAAGCTGACAAAGTTGATGAGCCCTGCGGGAAGGAATTAGGAGAGGTCAGGTACCTGTCCGCTGGGCACTCTATGGCAACAGAGGGATTAAACAGGTCCCTTAGGAAAGCAGGTATTTTAAGAGTGAGCTCTACGCTTACCAAAGTTGGGGAGTTGGTAAAACATAGAAATTCGACGGCCAACAATGACAATGGTATTATTTATCAAATACTTTGTGACGAATGCGACCGCGGTTATTACGGTGGATCAGACAGAGACATTAAGACTAGGATTAATATAGGTAAAAGAGATATTAGAGCACATAGAACAACAAACACGATAGTAATACATTTTGATGAATATGATCATTTGGCTAATTGGTATGGGATCACAGAAGTTAACAAGGGTCTATCGAAAAGAGAGAGAGAAGGGTGATTAAAGCAGGGAACATTACTTCTGACAGGTGAACCAATCACCAGGATGTGTTCTTCCACCGGATCAATGGTACAGCTAAGGTCATAGCAAATGAAGCGGAAAGGGCAAAATCCGATCAAATCAACCGACCAATTCAATTAATCTAATCAAGATGAATAAGAGGCATCTTAAGTGGCTGAAGATCAGTGTAAAAAAAAGCAACAATTAATCTTGAAAGGTTTAGATGCGCCACGTTTAGAGTTGGGAACCTATTATCATGTACCGTGGGGAACTAAAAAAAAAATGTATAAAAGATTTGAGTTTCGAGTTTGAAACACATCATCATGTACCTTTGGAAATTAATAAGAGTGTATAAGAGATTTCAGTTTCGAGTTGGCAACACATCATTATGTGCGTTGGGGAATTAAAAACGATTGTAAAAGGGATCATAGTATTAATTCCTTTTACTTGGTGATGCCTGCTTTCACTTGGTCATCGGAGGCTGGCTGGCGATGTCCTTCAGCTTCTCTCAGGTTTTGTCAAAGGTTTTACAGTGGATCCTTAACCGAGGACAGAGGTGGCCAGTTCATTACCGTGGTATCGTTTACTCTGAAATACTGTATGGTGGACGCAGAATTGTGACATATGGCATTGTCCTACTGAAAAAAACACATTCCGGGCATTTTTGGGGAGTTCTTGGGCTGAAAGCAGCATTTATTCCTTCAGGACAGCTTGCTACTTCTCTGAATATATGATGTCATCGCAAACGGTGACTCGACCCACCCCTGAAATTGAGACGCAGCCCAATATCATTGCAGAGCTACCACCATGTTTTAATCCGTGCATTAAGCACTCTCGATTCTACTGTTTACTTGACCTCCTGCAGACTCTAAAATGACATGCGGTCGAGAAAACCTGGACCTTGGACTCATAGGACCATAAGACACACCTACATTGAGACATGATCAACGGCATCTGGCGGGGTATACAAGACTTCAGGCTTTGTATAAGCAGTCTGAGACGGTCTGTTCTGACGGATGCATTTACATTACCGACCTCTGTCTATTCATGTTGCAGCTGGAGTCGGTTCTCTTACGGTGCCGAAGGCTCATGTGAGACAAATACCTGTCGTCACGTTATGTAGTGACGCTGGGTCATCCGAGGTTGGTTTTAGATGTTTCCACTTTCTTGGATCCTCTTCAATACTTCTCCAACACCGGAATCTAATCTTTCTACCATCCGGACGATTTCTCAACAGCTGAGCCCTCATCGTGCAGCGTGCGTATCAAACCTCTTTCTTCCATAATAGAGTTGCGTGTCTCCGTTATTATCATATCATTATCAGATTCGGTTGACATGGAATATTATATTAATCAACAAATATGATGCGTTATATGAAGATATTTTGACTGAGCCTTACCGCATACTAATACCAAGATTTTATATATTTCAATAACATCGCTATTTTAGATATTTAAAAAAAATGTGATAAAGAAGCTTCCAAGTGTCCAAAAACCTTTGGCCGTAGCTGTATAACTGTTGCGGCGATCTAAGATAGACTGCGGATTTATATAGTTATTACTTGTATATATATCAGGACAGTCCATATATAATGTTTGAAAACTGATTTTAATAGATTTGTTTTAACTCAAAATTGTGCTGTTATAGGTGAAGAATTACTCAAATCTTAACATTAAAGCATTAACCGCCATCTGCAACGTCATGGAATGCTCTCTAAACTTTGAAAATTCATTCTTTCTAATTCGATGGACGCTAACCGCAAGACAATAGTAGAAAGACTCATGCACGTATCTGCACTTTCATTAAGGTCTATCCCCATTTCTTGAACCTATAGTGACTAGAGATGAATAAAGGATATTGTACAGAAATGAAAAAGGGACACACACAAGGGTTTAGTGGTAGCAAAATTGCTAAAACACAACCTAGAATGGACCTATATTCCAAGAAAGTTTTGATTTTGATAGTATTCTGTTGGTATGAACCGCTCTATTTACTAGCAGTTGAACAAACTCAAACGATTTAAACCGTCATCTATTTTCAGCTTACTTCCAGACAGTTTAAACACTAATTTGAAGAAAACATGACTTCTCTGATCATTTGCAAACGCGTTCTGTGATTAGCATTTTGGCATTATCCGGAAAAGGAGGAGTGAAACGTTTTTATTAGTTTTAAATGGGCAACCAAAGTTCTTGAGTGTATGTTTATTCTTGACCTAATTCCAAATAATTTCAGGGCAAACACTCTCGTTCAATTTTGTGTAAGCCATTTTTCAAGTGTGTTCTTGGATGGTTGTTATGTTCTGGCTGCTCTGCGAATTTTGGGGTGCTGTGCTGTTATCTAGATATCTTCTAGGTAAGTATTTAATATGATATTTTAGAATTGTTTCTACGAAACTTTGCAGGTAAATAAGTTAAAAACTAAGTTTCTAACTAAATTACCGTAAAATCCCAGCTCCAATTAATCACATTAAGGGAAGAGCCTATTAAAAACCAACTAAAATAGAAAGCAGCTCGCCCTTAAAAAAAAATAGCAAACAAACATTAAATTCATGAAATAGGAAAATCATAGGAGAAAAAATAATAAACATGAAATTAAAGCATATATTCTCAAGAAATGAAACAAAAGAAACCTCTGAATAGTTAAAATAAGATTAAAACATGTTCGCGTGAAACATGAATTATGAATCATCAGAGCTATAAAATCCAGTTGCTCGGATTTACCTTGTGCAATCAGACCTCAAAATTCATAGCTCCATTATTCACGTAATTAAGTCTATTTTTCAAAAACGTCCCTTGTTCACCCACTAGCAAGACACCACGGGATGGAGAGTTGATGGACTGACTTGCACAAAAGGAATGACCCTGTAAGTATAGACGTATGTGTGGGAGTGTACATATATAGAAGCAAACTTCAAACTTTCAAGTTATCACCGGTCTTACCTGCAATTTTGAGCTCAAGAGGTAGAAGTTAAAGTCATTGGTGGTACATGAGTGTAAATGAAGCGGAGTAGTAATTAATTTGAAGTCCTATGTAGTAGAGTGTAGCCGTCTGAATAGTGGTGCTTTTCAGATCTTAAAGTTATAAAGATCTTAGGTGTAATATTTAACAAGAGCATGAAAGTAGAAACATAGCAACTTAATAAATTTGGTGAGAATATGTATGTTGAGGTGTGTTCTGTTTTGTGATCTATAGTAGGGTGATACATAGTCAAGCGTGTTTGAATGAGATTGGGCTGATATAATTTCAGAGGAAGTAAGAAAGTTAGGAACTTCGTAATAAAGGAAATTACGAAAAGTTTTAAATTGAGGATTAAGGTGGAATTCAGGGAACAACTTGTAATGTTGGAAAGTGATCGAGCCATTATTACCTGATGGAGTGAGAAGTATGTTGGGTGTATATACAATATACCTACATGCTAAAAAATAAATAGAATACTTCATAACTATAAACACGTTACAATAAGTTAGGGTCAGGTAAAATTAATGCCACTTATCTTTTATTATTTTAAACATTAAATGAAATAAAATGATAATGATTAGAATGAATAAGGAACAAATGAAATAAAGAATGGAAATAATGAATGACACAGATAAAGGGCAGAAAAGAAATAATGAAAGGCACAGATAAAGAAATTTAGAAAAATAAAGTGGTGAATAAAGGAAATAGTGAATAACAAATGGCACATTCTCCAAAATAATGAATAATAAAAGATGCATAGAAATGAGGGAATGAATTAATGCACAATAATTGACAGAGAAGTAGGGAATAAATGAAACAATGAATAATGAATGTCAAAGATAAAAGAGAAAATTAAAGAAATAATGAATTACAGCGATAAGGGATCAAATAAAGATATAATAGTTGATGATAGATGCATATAAAAGAGCGAATAAAATAGGAAATAAATAGTGAATAAATAATTAAAGACGCCGATAAATTACCGAAACAAGAAATATAGAATGGTGCAGATAAAAGACCGGATGAAAGAAACCATTAATAGCTAATGGTGATGACGTAGGAGAAAATAGAAGAAATAACGAAGCATAAAATTGAGATAACGGAGCGAATTATTTACAATTTTAAAGAGCATATATAAAAGAGCAAATCAAAGAAATAGTAAATAGTAAATAATGAATATAAAAGGGTGAATGAAAATAATAATGAATTACTCAAATAGAGGAGTGAATAAAAGAAATAATATATAATAAATGGAGCAGATATAGCTCGAATGTATAAAATAATAAATAAATAGAGATACAGATTAAGGAGCAAATAACTGATACATATTAAAATATAACAAAAGATGAATAACAAAGGAAAAGAACGAATTGAAAGAAATAATGAATGACCTAAATAAAGAACGGCAAAATAATAAATGGATGAATGAAAAAATACTCAATAATGAGTGAATAAAGAATAGGGTATATAAAAAAACTAATAAAATAAATAATAAATTTTTAATCGTCATAATAAGGGAACTTAAAAATAAATAAAATATAAAAGTGAATAAAGTAGGATGCTAAAGTATGAGCGAGTAAGGAAATATTAAATAAAAATTTCGCAAAGAAAAAACTAATAAAGATATTTTAAAAGCTAGGAATAATGAACTGCGAAGATGAAATAGCGAGGAAAAGAAATAAAAGATATAATTAAGAATGAATGACGCGTATAGAAGAGCCTAGAGAAGCAAATATTAAGAAGAATAATAAATAAAAGAACTGAAAATTGATAATAAATGGTGAGGACGAAAACCCATGTAAAAGAAATACTGAATAAAGAATATCAGATAGAGCGATTGAAAGAAACAAAAATAATAGATAGCTTGGATAAAGAAAAAAATAAAAGAAGTAAAAGAAAGAATAAACATTGAATAGTCAGATATAAAGCGAATGAAAGAAATAAAAACAATAAATAATTAATTGCTCAGATGAATGAACGAATGAAATAAATAAAAACAATGACTAAGTAAATGCTCTTTTAAGGTGTGAATGAAAGAAAACAAAGAATAATTAATTACCCAAATGAAGTAGGGAAATAAATAAATAAATAAAATGATTAATGAAAAAATAAAACACCGAAAATGATTAACCGAAAGATAAAGTTTGATAAATGAATATAAAAAGCTACAATAATAAGTGGAAAAGGGTGAACATAACTGAAACAGAAGACAGAGATTGCCTCGCTCAACTTAACTTCCACAATGTAGGCAGCGCCAGTCCCTCCCGCTTCGCGTGGCAGCCGTATCAATGTGTATTCATCTGAGCGTCCATAGGAGCCAGTCTCAGCTGTACAGCGCCAAACTAAGTGGGTTTCGCGCCATGGCCTCTTACCCACCCATTGTCAACGAAGAGCTAACGAATCAGCTCAAAACCGTCTCTCTTTGAGCTACTCGCAAAGGTATAATTATATTTACATAGTATAGTGGTCGTTTCCTCTCTGGATTTTCAACTGGTTGCACAAGCTCAAAGAGGAGATGTAACAGGGTGAATGCACGGAAGGAGGATAAAGATGGACTGTATGTAAGGAACATAAAGATGATGACATGTAGGAAATAGATATGTCAGAGGGTGTATGTAGTAGATACTATAGGAGGGTATAAGGATGAAAGTATAAAAATGTTTAGAAGATTCCGAGACGTAACTTGGGAAGGGGTGGTAAATTCTAGCGGGTAGAGGGAACAGATCTGATTGATGTAGGACTTTAATGTATAATACACAATATAAGAATGTAGATGGGTTATTGACTAACAGGGTAATGAGTAGTTGGGCAAAGCTGTTAAATGTGTAGCATAATTTCATCTATGGTTCAGGAGAATAAGGAAACTTTAAATTAAATTAAAAGCTTGGTAGCGGTTGTTCTTGCTGAAACTGTATGTGAGGGATTTGTAATTAATGGAAATGATAGGAAAATCCGAGAGCAGAACTAGAAGTAAGGTCTGGAATGGATGGAGTAGCTAAAGAGTAGGAGTAATTTTATGAGTTCGAGTTAGCTAGTTAGTCAACGCTAATCTTTCTATGATACTGGGAGGATCCACGACCGGATAATGAAATTTTTTAGATAAGGTCAGTATGACAATCGCTGGTCGGCCCGAGGGCCCCAGGAGCCGGTCCTCTTTGGGGGCGAGGTGCCAGGAAGTATTATGTTTTTGACACCAAACAGCATTCAGGTGGAAGCCTTCGTCACCCTAGTGGAGAGGGGCCTCATTCGCGTCAGAAGTATGTGGATATAGATACCTATCGGTAGGATTCCTTGGAACAGAGTGTGTGTGTGTGTGTTGTGCTGTGAAGGCGAGAGAGGAAAGAAAGCAGTGTTGTGATTGGCTATGCGTGAGGTGAGAAGTGTAAGATCTACCCACCCGAAAACAGGGTGAGCAAAGCGCGTCCACCAATCGGTAGCCAGATCTCGACGTGCGCTGACGTTTGTTTCCGCTCATACCGTGATCGAACCCGGTACCGTGACGTTGGGAGGCCAACGCCGTATCCACTCGGCAAGCATGAGCTCTGTTATGAGTTCGATATCAATTTGATCAGTACATTACATGATTTGCTTCCTTCTTGAAAGCATTTTCAACATTTTATAAGCAATAAACTAACTCCCTTATCGAAGACTTTCCTCTACACCTCTGCTTTCTCCTTTCGCTTCAATGTTCCTTCCATCCTTTAGGCAGTTGCCAGGGCAACGGTGCTAGTGTCAGTTCCAGGAACCTTTTTTGCGAAGAGTTACGCGAGATTGAATTACAAGGACAGAAATACTGTCTCTGGCCATTAGGGGAAAAAAACACAAATATAAAAAAGAGAGAGGAAGAGTAAATAGATAGAGGTGGGGAAATAAAAGTATGACAAGGAAAAGTATAAAAATGGAAAAAATCTAAATAATGTAAATGCCTGAAAGACACTGCTTAGCATGGACAGAACAAAAGATTAGACAATTAAATAAATAAAAGACGATGGCATCAGGAATCAAGGTAGGACGGACAACAATGCAATCGATCGGAATATTCGCCATAAGTTGATAGTAAGCCTGCCAGAGTGAGTTGCAGAAGTCATGGAGAAAAAAGGCTAACGCAATAACTACCCACTTAATGAATTAAATGTTTTTTGTTGTATTAATATTCTTATTTCTGTTATAATACATATATTATCACCTGTTTCATATTAGGGAGTAATCTGAGGCAACATTGCTTATGAACCACAAAATTGGTTTGTCAGTGCTATCAAATCTGTTTTCCTACCTGCATCTGTTCTCGATTTTTCCGCTCCCTTTCATTTTCTCTAGAGAAAATCTGAGGAAAATAAAAAAATGTATTAACTAAAAGACAAACCTTCACCCGCAACTCACTTTTATAACAATGAAGAAAATAAACCTCAAAAACTTTGAAATAACACGAAAATTCTTTTGTGGACGTCATATTTTTGGTGCTTCAAAGGGACAGTAATTGATGCATCAAAAAGAGTTTCCGTCTCGTGAATCTTATTCATACAACTCATCTTTTGTCTTATATATGAATATGTATAAGTATATAGGAATTCATGTATTTGTGTGCGTAGGTATGCATACATATGTCTATGTCACATATGTATAGGTATAGGGAAGTCTTAAATCATACGGGTATTTGGATATTTGTATATGAATAAATATGTAAATGTATGTTAGACAACAGACAAAGTGAAAAGAAATATAATTCTGACTGATTTCTTTGTATTAATAACGACCTCTAAAAGGAGTGACAAAATAAAGATGAAAGGAATATGAGACCTCTTTATTTTCTCTTCGCTGTTCATCATCATTATACTCATGTGATAAATGGGTTTTTAATCATGTCCGAGATTTGATCAACATGAGGAGACTATATATTTTTTTAATATTAAAATTGAACATTTAATCTAAATTGAAATTGCCCTCTTCAAAAGAAACCATTAGAATCAATGTTAAGAATAATATTTACAATAATAACGAATTATCTTTGGTTTTGGAAACCCCGACGCCCATTGTGATGATTATTCTTTTGTTTCGGTCTTGGAGACCTCGAAACTTCCATTGTGATCATTGTCACTTTGTTTCGGTCTTGGAGAATAACTTTTCGCCCCGAATAATTGCCGCTTTGTTTGATTCTTGGAGACTCGGAGTTTATATAGGCATAATTTTCACTTCGCTTCTTTCATGGAGACTTCGACTTTTTAACCAGGGTGATTTTCGCTTTGTTTCTGTCTTGGAAACCCAGACTGTCCCAGCAGGAAGATTGTCGTTTTGTTTCATTCTTGGAGACTCCGAGTTTTGCACTTGCAAGATTGTCGATTTGTTTCTGTCTTTGGGACCCTGAGTTTTCAATCGGGATGAGTGTCGCTTTGTTTCGTTCAAGGAAAGCCTTACATTTCCATTGGGATAATTGTAGATTTGTACCATTCTTGTGGACCCAAACTTTTCAGCCGTGATGTTCGTCGCTTTCTTTCAATATTGAAGACTCCGTCCAACTTTTACAGTACCATGATTGTCACTTTGTATCATTTGGGGGAGAAACTGAGTTTTCAACCGGGATGATTGTGGCTCTGTTTCATTCTTGGGAACACGAATATACACAGAGATGATTTTCACCTTCTTTCATTATTGTGAACCTAAACTTTTTAACCAGGGTGATTTTCGGTTTGTTTCAGTCTTTAACACCCCGACGTTTCCACTAGGTTGATTGTTATTTTGTTTTGGTCGCGGAGATCCTGACTTTACAACTGGAAAGATTGTCGATTTGTTTCAGTCTTAGAGATCTCGACCTTTTCTCTGGGCTGATTCTCGCCTTTGTTGTATTTCTGCAACCATGACCTTTCGAACGGGATTATTGTCTTATTGTATCAGTCTATGAGACCCCAAATTTACAACCAGAGTGATTGTCTCTATGTTTCAGTCTTGAAGATCCTGGGTTTTCCACAGGAATGATTATAGTTATGGGTCAGACTTGGATGCCACACTGTTTCCACCGGGGTTATTGTCGCTTTGTTTTGATCTTGGATACCCGAGTTATCCACTGAGAAGAGTGTTGATTTGTTTCTGTGATGGGAAAATTTTTTTTTTAACCGGGATGAGTATCGCTTTGGGGGGGGTCTTGGAGAAGCATTCCTTTTCAAATGGGATGATCGTCGCTTTGTTTCATTCTTGAAGACAGCTACTTTCCGATTGGGATGAGTATCACTCTGTTTCATTCTTGGGGACCAAGACTTTCTCACTTAAATGAACATCGTTCTGTTTTATTCATGGAGAGCTCAACCTTTCCATTGGGATTATTGTCGCTTTGTTTCTGTCTTACAATCCACGACTTCACCACTAGGATAATTGTCGCTTTGTTTAATTATGGGCGACCTCGAAGTTTCAACCGAGAAAATTGTCGCTTTGTCTCGTTTTTAGAGACCTAGAGTTTCCTAGCTGGATGGTTGTTGCTTAGTTTCAGTCTTCGCAAACAAAAACTTTTCCACTGGCATTATTATCACTCTGTTTCATTCTTGGGGACACTGAATTTTCCACTTGGAGACCTAGTTTCCTATCTGAATGGTTGTTGCTTTCTTTCAGTATTGCAAACAACTTTTCCACCACCAATCATGTTGCTCTGTTTCATTTTGTGGGACACCTAATTTTCCACTAGGATGATTCTCGCTTTGTTTTATTCTTATAGAACATAACATTTCCACTTGGATTATCATCGCTTTATTTAATTTATGGGACCAGAGTTTTCAACTGGGATGATTTTCACTTTTTTTATTCTTGGGGACACCGAAATTTCAACCAGGATGATTGTCGTTTTGTTTCATTCTTGTGAACCGTGATTTTTAAATGAAATAATTATCGCTTTATTTCAGTTTTGGATACCCCGGTTATCTTCCGGGGATATTTGTCGCTTTTTTTCATTCTTTTAATCCACGACTTTTCCACTTGGATGATGGTCACTTTCTTAAAGTCTTGGAGACCACGAGTTTTCCACTAGAAAGATTTTAGCTTTGTTTTATTCTTGGAGGCACCAATTTTCAAACGGCATGTCTGTCGTTTTGTTTCTTTCTTAGACACTTGATTTCAACCGGAATGTTTGTCGCTTTGTTTCCTTTTGGGGGTATATCGAATTTTCAACCGAGATGATCGTTGATTTGTTTCACTATTAAAAACCCCGACTTTTCCATTGGGATGATTATCGCTTTGTTTCTGTTTTTGAGACCACGCCATTTCAACCGTGATGATTAGTCCTTTGTTTTTCCTTCATCGCTAAAAATTCGATTTTCTTCTCCACTTACAAATATTATAAAAATATTTGTGCCACTTCCTGAAACTCTTCAAAAGCTCTTCAGCGAAATAGCAAGTACTAATAAAATAAAACTAAAATAAAAAGGGAGACATTTTATCCATAACACTAAATTTTAGGAATGCAATTTTCTTTAACCGTTTGGATCTTTAGCTTGTGAGACACTTACGAGTATGTAGGTTTATTTGAAGCTTTTTCCAAGTTATTTCTAAAATTTTCTTACACCTTTCTCAAATTTCTTTTTAACAGTTTAGAAAAAAGAAAATGACAAATCGTAAAGTTCAGAAAATGTATTAAAATTAAGGCATGGCAATATTTTGTTATTTTTAGTCGCGTGCGAGTCAGGTCGCGAGCGACTCTACATCTCACTATGTCGGTCGTTGGGTTTTTGTTTTGCATTTGTTTTTGTTTTTGTAATAACATTGTAACTATTCGGCCGATTCTAACGAAATTTAATACCTTTATGTTGTCTTACATTCTTTTTCGAATGATATAATTGCTAAAGTCCTATCAAGGTTAGCCCGGGAATCATTTTGTTTTGGCAATAACATCATAACTTTTCGGCGGATACTCTGCTAGACTAGACTGGGCTATAATATGCTATACTCTGCTAGGCAAGCTTAGAATAGGCTATGCTATGCTATGCTAGGCTATTATAGGCTAGGTTATAACATGCTAAGCTATGCTAAGATACAATTTACAAGGATAAGATATACTATGCTATTTTTGGCTATAATATGCCATGGTAGGATAGGATATAGAATGTTAGGCTAAGAAATATTAAGCTATGCTTGACTAGGGCATAATAGTATAGTATAGGATATATATGTCTAGGATAGTTAATGCTAGGCTAGGTTATGCTATGCTAGGCTAAGATATGCTAGGTTAGGGAGGGCATAAAAGGCTATACTAGGGTAGGCTACGCTATAATATGCTAGGTTAGGCTATGGTATAATAATCTATGCTGCATTGAACTAGTCATCGCTATACCAGGCTAGGATAAGCGAGGCTGTGCTAGGATAGGCTAGGCTATGGTATGCAAGCTAGGCAAGCCTAGGCTAAGATCTACTAGTCTATTTTAAGCTAGGCAATACTATGATATACTATACTAACTACGGTTGGGTAAGGTAGGATATGATATACTCTACTAAGCTATGCTAGTCTAGGTTATAATATTCTAACTAGGCTAAGATAAGATAACTATACTAGGCTAGTCACCAGGGAACTAGGCTAAGCTAGGTTATACTAATATAGCCTATACTAGAATAGGGTAAGCTAAGATAGGCTAGATTAAGTTTTAATATACAATTATAGACTGCGCAAAGCTAGGCTAGGTTATACTCTGCTAGGTAGGATAGGCTATACTTTGATAAGCTAGGCTGAGCTAGTCTAGAATACACTTTTATAGACTCAGGTATACTATACTAAGCTAGGTTATTCTAATATATACAATGCTAGGCTATACACAAGTGTATACTAGACTGCTCTAGGGTATACTAGGCCATTCTATTCTATGATATACTAGGCTAGGCTATACAAAGGTATGCTATGCTATGCAAGGCTATGCTGGACTATACTACGCTAGACTAGGCTAGGTTATAGTGTACCATGCTAAGCTAGCATAGGCTAGGGTAAGCTAAGCTAGACTATGGTTGGGTGTGCTATGCTCGGATATACCATGCTATAATAGGATAGGATGTACTATGCTAAGCTAGGCTAGGATAGACTAGTTTATACTATGCTAGGTTAGGTTATACTATGCTAAGCTAGATTAGGGTAAGGTAGGCTATGGTATATAGGCTATATTATGCTAGGCTTTGCAAGGCTAGGCTATACAAGGCTAGGCTAGGCAATACTATGTTAAACTATTCTAAACTATAATATGTTAGGCTATGCTATACTATACTATTGTAGGCTAGGTTATACTATGATAAGCTATACTATTCTATACTATGGTAAGCTTTACTATCCTATATATGCTAGCCTGTACTAGGCTAGTTTTTGTTAGGCTAGACTTTACTATGGTTTATAGGCTAAGATAGGACATACTATACATTCTCTGTTAGGCTAGATTAGTCTAGGCTAAGTCTTACAATTCCAGGTTAAGTTATACTATGTAGGGCTAGGCTTTACTATGCTAACTACGCTAGAGTATAGTATGGTAAGTTCTATTATTATAGGGAATCATAGGCTAGACTTGGTTTTACAAATCTAGGGTAGGCTAGTCTAAACTAGGCTATCCGATGCTAGGCCAGGCTATACTATGGTAGGCTATGCAATGATATAATCTAATCTATTATACTATGCTAGGATAGGATAGGTAGGATTTACTATGTTAGGCAATCTAGGCTAGTCTATACTATGCTACGCTTTAGTATACTAGGTGAGGTAATACTATGGTAAGCTAGGTTTTGCCAGGCTACTATTCGAGACTACACTAGGCTATGCTATAAAATGCTATACTATTCTAGACAATACTAGGATATGCTATGCTAAACTATACTTTGCTAGGCTACACTATGCTAGGAAATACTATACTACATATACTATACTATATTATACTTTACTATACTATGTTTTGTTATGCTATACTATGCTATGTTATGCTATAATATACTATGTCATGTTATACTATGCTCTAATATGATAAGCACCACTATGCAATAATATGCTATGTTATACTATGCTATACTATTCTAAACTATGCAATTAGGGTGTGACCATCTTTTTGCCTTTCCAATTCCATTAATGAGATGTGACGAAAAGTTAAGGTCCTCCATTTTAATTAAAAATATATCATCATCATCGTCCTCATCATCATCATCATCATCATCATCATCATCATCATCATCACTAACTCTATAATTTAAGAAGGGGATTTTTTGAGTATTTGAAAAATAATTTCATCTTAGTTTGGTTATGACTTGTTTTTTTATCAAAGTTATTTCTAATAATTCTGTTATAATGTAAAAAACAAATGGTGAAGTTTAGAAATAAATATAAGTATCGAAATTTTGTGAAATTTTTAAAACCCAAAGCATTACAAATGGTAAAATTTATAAAAATTTAAACATAATTTAACCATGGCTGCTTTTTTTTAGTGGCGAAGCCATTGCCTGGTTTTAATATAATTTAGTTCTGCCTTTTAATGAGCTCTTAGAAAGTTATGACTTTTTAGTCGCCGGCGCCAATACATCTAACTATGTCGGTCAGTCTACGTTTTGCTCTTTTAAAAACAACATTGTAACACTTCAGCCAATTCTAACGAAATTTGAATCCCTTATGTTGTTTTACATTCTCTTCCGAATGATACATTCTCTTCCGAATTATATTATTTTAGCAATAACAATAACTATGCGGCAGATTCTAACGAAGTTTGAAATCTTTATGTTGTTTTACATTCCCTTTCGAATGATAAAATTGCCAATGTCCTGCGAGGTTACTGCGGGAGTTATTGAAAATTTTCAGTCGTAAGGTCATTATATCATTATAAATGAGGGCACGAACCTTTTGGTCAGTAGACCTTGTTTCGTATATAAAAGCAAATCTCGATGGTAAAAAAGAGCTCTGATGATTGTTTTTGCTGTATATAAAAATAATTCCAATAAAAGCTTTTTCTTGCACTTAGGTGTAGAAAATAAGCATGGATCTAGAAAACATAGACCAAGAGTAAATTATTAGGAGATATGTACTGGAAACCTTTTAAATTTGCTGAGACCAAAACTCCTTTGCTAGAGGCAGAGAGGCCGTAGGCCACAGACCGGTCTGCCTGCGAAACATGCCAGCTCCTCCTGTAAGTAGGTGTAGCAAAGCCTCTTCTCTTGTATATTTAAATGAAATCAAGGATAAATATTTGAAAACGCTTCCAAAGTACTTTTGTGTATCTATTTTTACTTAGAATGATTAGATTTTGAGCCTCTTGCGCAATCCTCATATCAGCTTTCATCAAAACTTTCATCTATTTATGTGTTCACCCAAGTGAACCAACATACAGCCAAATTTCTGTACCCATTTATAAATGAAATTTTTTCTAGTTTTCACTGGGACTCAATATAGAAACCTTTATGCGAAACTAAATAAATTAATTAATTTTTAAATAAATTAATTAAAAGAAAATACATATGTGGTTCATGTTCCCATTTTTGATTCACAGCACTGGTTCGAAACACCGGTGATAAAAAACACTGAAGCTGCCTCCTCTTAAGTCAAGTCCTGTTTCTATGTAGCTGCCTTGAACTCCTTTCACTGCCCCCACTTCTAAGTTCAAGTTGTTGAAATGTAAAACAGAGACATTTCTCCATACTCTCAGATATAAATTTTCAGTAGACGCCACTCATAAGAGAAGTTATGTTGCTTCGAAAGATCGAGAAAACTAAACAGAAATGGCATATTGAAGTGCATATAGCGCGTAGAAAGTTAGCTGTTTGAGGACTGAGTTTTACTCTTCATGTAAATATGATGAGGCAGGTAGGTAAAAATGTATTGTGTAAAAATTGGCAAAAGCAGCGGTGCGTGGAGAGGAGTAAGTGGATGTGTGAGTGTGAATGTTTGGTGAGAGTGGTTTGTGGATATGTCTGAGAGAGGATAGTGAGGGAAAAATGACTATGTTTATTATGTGATTGTTAAAGTGTGAGCATCTATAAAGCAAAGAAGATGAGCATGTTTGTTTGATTACCATAATTAATTTATGAAAGTGTGCTCTTAAGTGCACATGTAATTAACAATTATTTTCGAAATCATAGTTATAAATGAAGTCACACGCGTAAGCCTGTTAAGGATACACATAGTGTTCCTGTCACACAAGCGGCAAAAGACAAGAAACAGATAAACAAAGCGTCATTTGATTGATAGAGCTATCAAAAGGGCGAGAGGCCACGTTGAATGAAGTCGTAAGTGCACATCTTCATAATGAGGATAAAATCAACCGAAGAAAGGAAAGAAAGGAAAGTGGAAAGAAACTAGAGGATTCCAGGCCAAGCATTTTCCTAAGTTCCTCTCATGGACAATCCAAGAAAAGAAAATAAGTAACGAGAGAATAAAAAGTAGACAAAAGTTTAAAAAATAAACAGGAATAAAGGAATTAGTGGGTAAGTTGTAAACGAAGAAGACATACATCGTTAGCATGAATTTAACCAAAGATAGTGATCGTTCTACCTTAACGCGATGGATTTAACCAAATAAATTAAAGGTAAATTTGAAAATAGAAGTGAATAAATAGATAAAACTTTTAGGAAAAATTACAAATCGTATAATCCAAGAGGTGAGTAAATTCCACACCCATCATATAATGATGTTCATTAAACAACCTAATAATATAAACGAAATGACCAAAGTCACAAAATAAGCATGAATACTCTTCCTCTGTGAGAAAGAGTCAGAAAAGGTGGAAACTCCTTGCTTCTAAAGGTCATTTCTCACTTTTGAGTCCCGTGCAAGTTTAGTCGTGAGCGACTCTATATCGGTCAGTTGGTCCTCATTTACATTTTTTTTTGTAATAACATCGTAACTATTCAGCCGATTATAGCGAAATCTGATAACCTTATGTTTCTTTACATTCTCTTTTGAATGATATAATTAACAAAGTCCTCCTAAGGTTAGCCAGGTAATTATTTTATTTTGACAATAACATCAAAAATATTAGGCCCATTCTAACGAAATTTGAAACCCTTATGTTGTTTTAAATTTCTTTTGAATCATAGAATTGACAAGGTCCTCCCTAAGTTAGTCCAGGAATTATTGAAAGTTTTGAAAGTCGTAAAATGATAAATCAGAATAAGTGAGAGCACGCGACTTTTTGGTCAGTAGATCTTGATTAAGGCGGTGGCCTGAAAGATGTATAGGCTTGATAGCGTGGCTTCGACTCCTTGCCATTTTGAAAAAATGAGTTAAACGGCATCGCGAATATATATATATATATATATATATATATATATATATATATATATATATATATATATATATATGTGTGTGTGTGTGTGTGTGCGTGTGCGTGTGTGCTCGCGCTAATACCAATAATTTACAAAAATATTTCTCATAATATTTAGTTGAGAGCAATTTTTAGTTTATATTGCCATTTTCATATATTTTATTTAAATTAAGCCAACTTTGGATTGACATTCTTCCTTGCCCTTACATCAACTCGTAATCCACATTTTACTTATTCATCCTCCAAAAGATGAAAATTAATGAGAAGTCTGTAACAGAAGAATTTTAAATGTCGGTCGCAAATTATATGGCGAGATAGATAAACCCCCCCCCCCCAGATAAATTGATTGATGGATAGATAGATGTTCCATACAAGAGAAATATGAAACTCATCCAACGTGAACAAGGATGGCAATTTGCATTCTTTGCAGAATGGGGACATTGTCACGCGGGTTGGGTAGCATTTCTCATCCTATTGTCTGCGTCATCAAACCCGGCTATCTCGCTTCCCAAATTTATCACTTCAACTAATTTTAATACATTTACCGAACTACCTTATTTTAACCTTCTGGTCTTTGGGCTTCAGTTAATTTCAGCATTATTCTTTAAATAAATAATCTAATCAAGGGAATTTTACTTCAGCCTTGGTCTCTTACATATCGCCAAGTAAGTGGAAATTTCTTCAGAGGCGAAAACTGGAAGTAACACTACAAATATAGAATCGTCAATAAAACTGTTTTCAGGGCAACTCAAATCCTCATATGTCTTCTTTATACCCAAATTTCCATCGCTATTTCCAAATTCGATCATGTTTGCATCTCCGACCATGCAAACAATACCTTTATACATGGAATCAACAACATATAAGCGCTTATTCGCGCACATTTTCAATTTTTACATAGAGAAATAAGCTAGACTTCCATTGTTATGACAACGGACGAAAAGTCGGGGTAATATAGCATGTATTGAAATTTATAGATTTCGCAACAGACACGGATACCAATGACCATTCGCTTGTCACATATGGTAGTTTCACGGTCTTTTTAACTCTCTCTGCAGATTTTTTTTCAAGATGAATATAGTAAAATAAGTACAGTACCGTCCAAAAAGTGTGAACGCATGAGTTTCTATCACATCATCTTCCATAACCTTTGCCAGAGTCAATCCAAGGTTTCACATATTGATCTATGATAAGCTATGGGTATAAACTACATATGAGTAAATTTTATGTAAATGTGGATGAATAGGTTGAAAGGTAAAGGCAGATAGCACTTTAATAGAAAGATTTAAGTGTCTAAAATGATCCAAACACTTTCGTTTCTTGTATAGAAGACTGTCATTGTTTGCAGGACAATTAACTTTAGCTCAATCTCGTGTTCGTTAGTTAGATCATTCTCTTATCAGCTGCTGTCCAATTCACATACTTAAGAAATCTATCAAATTTCTCTTTATCTGCCAGCTCATTGCGAGGCTGCGCAACTAAGATTATAAGTAAAAGAACTCAATGGCTCCTATACAGTGGTTTCACTTTCATATATATATATATATATATATATATATATATATATATATATATATATATATATATATATATATATATATATATATATATATATATATATATATATATATACATATATATATATATATGCACAAATGTCAGAAAATGTCCTACATTTCAAGGTCGAAGTAAATACGTGATCCAATATTCTTCTCAATTGATTCAGTCCCCGGCCCAATATCTAACCGAAACTTCCATGACTCATATTCTGCCCCACTTAAAGTTTAATCGAAATCCGTAATTACCTTTGACAAATATCTTGTACACAATTATAAAGACAAACACGCGTAGGATGGCAGAACCTCCGCTCTTCTGTTGTCGGAGCTTATAAATCATACCCAGCATGGCCTTACTCGTAACCGCAGTTTCTGAGTAATTTGATGGAATTTGTTCACGAAATGGTTACAACCTTCAATCAACATAATGCAGTGACTATATATAGCTTTAATTTATTTAAAAAATAAAACGTTTGGTATTGTACCACATAAAATACTTGATATAGTTACAAGCACATAGATTATCGGACAATGCACTTAAGTGAAAAAGAAACTGGTTAGCCGACCAGACTGAGAATGGTAATAACTAGATTTAGACTTGGATCATTTCTTGCACTCTTGTTTTTTATAATCAATGTTAATGACCTTGTCATTAATGTACTATCTCAAATTTCCAATTGGGAAAGAGAGAAGAATATCGATGCGAATTATAAAATTAGCAAAGCCATTTGGATAGAATAGTGCATTGGGCAGAAAGTAACGGATGAATTTAACGTCGATAGGGGTGAAGTTATACATCTTGGTGACTAGCACTTCCAGAAAGTGTACAACATAGATGGTCATAATCTAAGATAAATGTGCTTAATTTTGAAATGGATTTAGGTGTCTTAATTTCGGATGACCTAAAAATTATAAGCAATCTATCATAGCATCTCAAAAAACAGAGTTCTGAGATAGATAATTAAGAGTTTTTCATTAATTTCAAAAGATACGAGTATTATGCTTCCTCTTAATAAACTTTAATTTGAGTTTCATTTTGGTCTCCATTATGCAAAAGGACACATAAAACTAAGAGCTTGATCAGGATAGAAGGAAAATTGAATCCTTCAACTTAGAAATAAATCCTATGAAATCAGACTGAGGGATCTTTTGCTGTTTTAATGGAGAATCGTTGTTTGCGCCGAAACCTAATCAAATTATTTAAAATAATAAATAGCTTTAATAGAATGAGTTATTTTTTTAGCTAGATGATCGAGCGGCAACTAACTTAACGAATCATACCCTAATTTTAATTCACCTACCATAAAAACTGAATCAAACTTATCTATCGTAAATAATTTAACATATCCTAACCTATATAACTTAATCGAACCTAACAGGCATTTTAACTTTTCCTAACCTGAATTAACCATACTTAACCTACCATAGATAAATTTGGCCTAAAAATCATAATTTATCATACCTTAATCAAAATTAATCAAACGAACTGAATTAACCTAACCTGGCTCAACTTAACATGGCATGCGAGTTGTCTTGATCACTTAGCCTTACATTTTTCCATAATCAATAAAAAACGCTTGCAGTTTAACAAGTGCTAGGGATGTTAACCAAACGAGACATGAAGGAACACTGAGTATCCAAGTCGGTGCATAAAAAATAACCGGAATATCAATTGTATATTATGGTGAATGCCAGTAAATACTGAGAATTAAAAATGAAATAAAACTAAGCCATTTATAAAAAGACATACCCAGAGTAAGTATCAAAAATTGGAATATAAAAATAACCGAATCTAACAAAGAAAACAATATTGACAAATAGATCGATTCAGCTATCCGTTGAGTGCTTCGAGGGCCACCGAGGAAAGCTACGAGAATGACATCTGAATGCCAAGGGCAAGGAAATCTGATTTATCAGTGTGCAGGGGCTTAAGTGAAATCGATCAAGAAGGACCAATCCGCCCCCAAGTCTTACAGGCAGACTCATAATTCGTATCTATTAACTTAGTAGTTTATTTTGCCAAATTCTTTATTTGAAACCGTCATAAACCTTCAAATTTAAGAATTGAAAGAGATACGTTTTTTACGAATACTATAAACAAACAATCAAGGGTAAGTTTGTACCTAAAGTATCTCCTGGTTTCAAGGGGCTTCGTCACGTATTTGGTTTAAAAGACCGACTTTTTCCTACCCCTGAGACGGCCCTCGCGGAAAGCTAAATTTCCTCCTGAAAGAACGAGTGTTGGGGTAGCTATGACCTCGTTGGTTGCTGCCACACGATTTAATCTTCAAATGTTTATAAAAAATGCCCTTTCAGGAGAGTTGCATGTCCTTCTATTGCCAGATACTGAAAAGTGTCTTCTTGAGGTAAGATTCGGGCACAACTCCGCATCTTAGACACAATTTCACTCTCTTCCATTTCATCAATTTCCATAAAAAACTAAGCGGGTCCATTTAATCCCATTGACAATTGTAATTCAGTGCAGAAGTAGCATCGCCCTCATGTTATAGGGAAAGCATTCCACTCCCACTATTCCGCTTTCTTAAATGTTACTAGGATCAACTAGGGTAGCAGATATGTGCGATCCACTGCTTGAATCTAACCTCTTCTATTCTCTCTCTTGAGTACAAACCGCCGATACGAGGGAATGGAGGTCGAGCACTTGGAAATGGAGGAGGCCGGGGAGCCTACATTAAGTTAACGAATATATTCACCAATTGAGCCTACATAAGGCCAGGAAAAAGAGCAGGGTTTGACAGAGTTGCCAAATCAATGGTCACGAAAGTCTACAAGAACAAATAGTTGGGATCAAAATAAGGGCCTATTAAAAAAAAAACCCAAACACTAGATCAAGCAACATCGTTAACGTTAGGAGCCGACTTATTCATGAAATTCTACCATAACACAGATTCAGTGTAAATACCAGTCTGATAAAACCTAATCTGTATAAAACAGTTTAAACGACATTGTTAAGCATAGAAGCCTATTGGATAAATCTAAAACTCTACTACAACAAAGAGATTGAGTCTAAAGCAAAGACATAATATGATATAACTAACATAAAACACTAGATAAGAGGCATCCTTATAGAAACGGGCCTACATAAAATCCAAAAAGACTGCTTGAACAAACAGTGTGTGTAAAATATTGGCCTAGGTTATATAACCAAGGAAACCAATAGATTAAACATCATGGTTAAATATACGAGTAATGGCCTAGTAAAAGCGAGGTACTTCTACCTGAATTAATAGTTTAACTATAAATTACGGGATTAATAAAATATGATATATCAACCAAACGAAATTAAAGTCTGTATTAAATATAGGAACTGAATTAATATTCTTGAGTCTACCCGAAAATCTAAGATTGAAAAAATCTGTCTACTAAAATATAACCTTCCCTTCTCTCCGCACACTCCCAAATAAAACTAAAATATATAAAAATATCAGTTTTTTCTCCAAAACCATCAAATATGTCTCTAAATTAAGAGTCTAAACACGTATTAAATTGAAATCACTCACCGCAAAGAAAAATGGATATAATAAAATAGGAACTTATACAGTGTTGACTAAAAGTATAGAGCACCTCTCATAGCTTTATATCTTGAAAATATTTTACCAACCTTTTTACAAATTATATATGATTCATAAATATTATATTAAACTGAGTATTTTGCTAATATGTTCAAATATTTTTTCTTATATGTTTAAATTAATTAGTATTTTAATAAATGGAGTGAAATGAATAAAGTGGTATGTTTTCTAAAATCAGAATTTACCCAGTAGTTGTAATGTTTCAGTTTAATATATAATTATTGTGTCTTCATTATTACTCAAAATAAGTAATATAACTAAAACTAAAGAACTTACAGAAGCAAAGAGAGCACAAATAAAAATTATCCATAGCTAAGGGTTATCACAAGTAGAAATTACTAAAACAAGGTCAGCTGACCCAAAAGTCGCGTGGCCTCACTTATTCTGATTTATGTCCTTAAGTCTTAGAAAACTTTCAATAATTCGCGGACTAACCTTAGGAGGACCTTGGCAATTTTATCATTCGAAAGAGAATATAATAACCTTAAGGGTTTCAAATTTCATTAGAATCGGCCAAATAGTTATAAGGTTATTGGCAAAAATAAACTAATTCTCTGGCTAACCATGGGTGACTTTGGCAATTATATTATTTAAAAGGGAATGTAAAACAATTATTGCCCAAAAAACTAATTCCCGGGCTAACCTTAGGAGGACCTTAGCAATTATATCATTCGAAAAAGAATAAAAATGACATAATCGGTTCTAATTTGGTTAGAATACACCGAACAGCTATGATGTTATTGCCAAAACAAAATAATTGCCTAGCTAAACTTGGGAAGACTTTAAAAATTATATCATTCTTAAGAGAATTTAAAACAACATAAGGTTTTCAAATTTTGTTAGAATCGGCCGAATAATTATGATGTTATTGCCAAAACAATATCACTCCCGGGGTAACATACGAGAACTTTGACAATTGTATCATTCGAGAGAGAATGTAAAACAACATAAGGGTTTCAAATTTCGTTAGAATTGTCTGAATTGTTACAATAATTCTTTAAAAAAAAAGCAAAACGTGGACCGACCCACTAAAAAGTCATAATTTTCTAAAAACTTATTAAAAAGCAGAACTAAATTTTATTAAAATATATATTTTTCAATTAAAATGACGGGTCTTAAATTTTGTCACACCTCATGGAATTGGAAAGGCGAAAAAACGGTCACACCCTAATTGCATAGTCTAGAATAGTATAGCATAGCACATTATAGCAGAGTATAACATAACATTTTATTGCATAGTGGTGCTTATTATATTATAGCATAGTATAACATAGCATAGTATACTATAGCATAACATAGCATAGCATGGCAAAACATAGTATAGTAAAGTATAATATAGTATTGTATATGTAGTATAGTATCTCCTAGCATAATATAGCCTAGCAAAGCATAACCTAGTATAGACTAGTATTGTCTAGAATAGTATAAATTTTATAGCATAGCCTAGTATAGTCTCGAATAGTAGCCTGGCAAAACCTAGCATAGCATTGACTAGCCTAGCCTAGTCTAGTATCTTATAGATTGTATAGTATAGCATAACAGATTAGATTATGTCATAGCATAGCCTATCATATTATAGCCTAGCCTAGCATCGGATACTCTAGTCTAACCTGGCCTAATTACATATAACCACGTCTATCCATGATTCCATTTAATAATAAAACTTACCATACCATACTGTAGCGTAGCTAGCATAGTATAGTATAGCCTTACATAGTATAGCTTAGCCTGGCATAGTATGATTTAGCCTGACTAAGCTAGCCTAGCCTACCAGAGAATGTATAGTATGGCCTATCTTAGTATAGAAACCATAGTAAAGCTTAGCCTAGCATAGCCTAGTACAGCCTAGCATATATATTATAGTAAAGCTTACCATAGTATAGCCTAGCCTCGTATATAATAGTATAGTATAGCCTAACCTACTATAGTTTAGAAATAGTTTAACATTATATGGCCTAGCCTAGGCTAGCCTGATGTTGAAAAGCATAGCATAGTATAGTTTATCTACCATAACCTACTTTACCCTAATATAGCTTAGCATAGTATAGTATAAGCATAGTATAACCTAATCTAGCATAGTATAAACTAGTCTAGCATAGCCTTGCTTAGCTTAATATATCTTATCCTATTCTAGCATGGTATATCTTAGCATAGCACACCCAAACATAGTTTAGCTTAGCCTACCCTAGCCTATGCTAGCTTAGCATGGTACACTATAATCTAGCATAGTCCAGCGTAGTATAGTCCATCATAGCCGTGCATAGCATAGCATACCCTTGTATAGCCCAACCTAGTATATCATAGCATAGAATGACCTAGAATAGCATAGTATACACTATAGTAGCCTAGTATACCCTAGGCTAGAATACACTTCCATATATAGCCTAGCATATTGCATATTAGAATAACCTAGCTTAGTATAGTATACCTGAGCCTGTCACAGTTTATCTTAGCCCAGCTAAGCATAGCTTATCAAAGTATAGCCTGGCCTGCCTAGCAGAATATAACCTATTCTAGCTTAGCGCATCCTACAATTGTATATTAAAACTTAGTTTAGCCTAGTTTACCTTACCGTAGTCTAGTACAGCTTAGCTTAATCTAGCTTACTATATTCTATACTATCCTATCCTAGCCTAGTATAGTATATCATAGTTTGCCTTACCTTACCCTAGCCTAGGTAGTATAGTATAGTATTGCCTAGCTTATACTAGACTATTAGATCTTGGCATGCATAACATAGCCTAGCCTACCCTAGGAAAGCCTCGCTTATCCTAACCTGGTATAGCGAAGACTGGCCTAGCTTAGCATAGCTTAGTATATCATATCCAAACCTAGCATACCATAGCGTAGCCTAGCCTACTATAGCCTTTAATACCCTGCCTAGCTTAGTATAGCTTAGCCTAGCATAGAATAACATAACCTAGCCTAGCATTAACTATCCTAGACATGTATAGCCTATACTATACTATTATACCCTAGTCAAGCATAGCTTATTATTGTCTAGCCTAACATACTATATGCTTTCCTAGCATCGCCTATTATAGCCTAAATTAGCATAGAATATCTTACCCTTGTACATTATATATTAGCATAGCTTAGCATATTATAGCCTAGCCTATAATAGCCTAGCATAGAATAGCCTATTCTAGGCCTACCTAGAAGAGTATAGCATATTATAACCTAGTTTATTCTTCCAGAGGATCGGCCGAAAAGTTATTTTATTGCCAAAACAAAATAATTCCCGGGGTATCCTTAATAGGACTTTAGCAATTATATCATTTCAAATAGAATGTAAAACAATATAAAGGTTTGAATTTCGTTAGAATCGGCCGAATAATTATGATGTTATTGCCAAAACCAAATAATTCTCGGGCTAACCTTGGGAGAACTTTGCCAATTATAGCATTTGAAAGAGAATGTATAGCAGCATAAGGGTTTCAAATTTAGTTAGAATCGGCCGAATAGTTACAATGTTATTACAAAAACACAATAAAAAGAAAAACGGGGACCGACCGACCGTCCGAAATAATGAGATGTAGAGTCGCTCACGATCTGACTGGCACGCGACTAAAAATTAAATGTTCAAGAGAGCAAGAGCTTTGTATCAAGGAATAGAATTCCAAAAAACATCTTATAACACATAAAGAAGAAATCTATCATCCAGGCTTCGCTATATAATCTCAGAAAAACATCTGAACATTCTAAGGAGTTTAATGACGTTTTCAGTTCAAAGTTATCCATCAGAGCAGCTAAAAAGAGACAAAAATCGAAGGCTAAACGGATTGAAGGCGAGAAACAAGCCTTCGATATCGGAGATCAACAGAATAAAACATCCTCAGTGGACCAAAGCTCACAAAGCTTGGCCACATGAACAGTGGTTCAATGTTATCTGTTTAAATAAAACTAATTATTAGGCATGCAAGAAAGACTATGTTATTGTTGTTTTACATGTACTTTATATAATTCTATTTCTATTTATCGTGAAAGAAAATTATTTAAAAATTTGACTCTTTGTAAAAAATTTACGGATTTTCAGCACTTTTGTGGCTACCTTTATGGGACGAAGAGTCTGAAAGTCATTTCACCCTTGCTTTTATGGTACAAATTATGAAGCATCTATGTGGTTTTATCATGCTATAGGACCTCATGCACGGGGAAAATAAACTCCACAACATACAGCACCGCGTTGTCACAAGTTTTAGAGCCATCTATCCAAAAATTGCACCCCACAACACCAAAAGGTTTCAGCAAAACAATTCCCCATGCCAAATATTTAACCAACTAAGAATTTATTTCACGAAATGGGCATATGGGGAGCCACCCTAGATGTAATAAACACCTAAAGACAATATGTAGATAAAGAGTGCTTGGAAATGGAATAAGAATTACCTTGAGTGGGGAAGAATAATTCGCGAAATGTCTGAAAATTTGATGACATCCTTGCCAACATAACAAAAGTAGATTAAAGGGGTACGTTAGTTATAGGAACCTACTTAATAATCATAAGCCTCTACTTGATGTTTCAATCCAAATGAAGTTCTTTGAAAATATAAGCCAACCTCTCTAATTACTTAAAAGTATTAGGCTTTGTCGCCATCTGTGATAAATAAGATTCTAAACAACAAACTACATAGCAGAGGTAAATTAAAGGACTACGGTAAATATAAAAACCGTCTTAAAACATTATAGTCTACCCGAACTTGAAAATTCTCCAAAAGGCCTATAAAATATAACTTTACCGTTATTATAAATTATTTGAAATATGAGTTTACCCAAACTGTAACCACAATCATAAATAAGATACTGAATAAAAAAATAATGCTGCATATTTTACCGAAAGGCCTACCTCACAAAGAGCCTCCTTACAAAAATTTTTAACTTGCATATATGAGCCTACCTCTTAAAAGGAGCCTACAGAGAGACGCTCAATTCTTTGTAAACGCAACTCTCTTTCAAGCTTCTCTCAATCCTATAATGCGGGGCTAAGTGTGTAAGGGAAGGATGGGGGGGGGGGCAAAAGAAGCACTTGGGCCTTTAACCTTGAATGGATGCCCTAAGTTGGAGGGTTTTCAAGGTTAGCCTCTTTGATACATCTTTCAAGATGGCTCTTGCGAGTTTCTAGAGCACTCTGACCAGACGCCATGCTGCCTTCCCAACAAAGTGTGTTTTTGTGTCCCTGTGCGAGTGATGAGTTGTGACGGTATCCTTGCGGGAGTGTGTAGTGACTTTTGAGTTTTCGTTTGGCTGTATATGTGTCGAGTTGGCTTTGCATGAGTGTGTAGACCGATATGACATGAATTATTGTTGAGCGAATTTCCGTTGTGCAAACCTCCCCTCTCCGCAAGTTGCTTTCGAAGAAAAGGATGGCTGTGAGAAAAAAAACATCATCCCGAACTTCATCAACGAACACAGATGTCCATAGGTGCAAACCTAAACTGTCGTGCGGATTAAGATACGATGTAATGAGTACAAAAGCTTAGAAATACAAATTAAACCCACTTCCATCGCTTACTCCAGTCTTTAAAAATAAAACCTTAATATACCTCAAATTAAAGCCAAAGACCACAAATGAAGGGAGACTAACTTTAGAAAATTAAAATTCGTAAAACCCTAAAAGTTGCAGCAAAAATATTGACACACTTCTAAATTACTGAAAATCGGCGCAAATCTTAAATAACACCAATTAATCGCAAAATTAAATGGTTGTTCAGAAGAAATAACTTCTAAATTGTAGAAAAATGGCGTATAAACTTTGCCAAATTAAATTTTTTAAAATACCTAAAATCGGCGATACTAAGATACATATTGGACCCTCTTTCCAAAGTATAAAGACACGATACGGAAGCTTGATTTATACCAAGAACTAAAGGATCACTTGGTTAGAAATAGTTAATAGTAAATATTTCTAATTTCGATTAAAAGGGACTAAAACTGGGAAAATTAAATTCACAAAATCATTAAATATGCTAATACAAAATTATCTGCCGTATTCACTAAGATTCAAAATTTGCCTAGAGTCCGAATAAATTAGAAATATTTTTGAGTAGGAGAAAGAAGGAATTATAGATTCAAAATTAACAAACTCGGTACGGAATATTTAATAACACACCCATGCTAATCAAAAGAATGAAAAGGTTATTATGAATTACTAGCAAATAAGATCTGTCTTCGAGGAGACACTTCAAAAATATGGCTTCCAAAACATTTCTGCTACATTTTAAAACTCATTCTGACCATGATATCATCATTACACATGTACTCAAATATGAGCGTGCTATCATAGGCTGAATACAAGAAGCAGAGTGTATATGTTTCTAGTAGGTATGAATGAACTTTGATATGTTATAGGTGCTTATGCTCAAGTGTATAGTTACAAAACAGTGACTGTTTTGTAACTAAATGATCAGGGATTCAATGATACAGCAACATAGCCAGACATCGTCGATTAGTTTACTGTCCCATTTATGTTCGTGTATTTAACAAGGGTAATAAGGTAAAATAAGTGACTGAACAATTAAGTTTTGTAGTAATTCGATAATAAAATTTTATTTTCCTCTCATTGTATTGTAGTCAGAAATAGAGCACCTAGAACTGCAGATACTAGGCTAACGCTGTGCACCTTATTAGTTAGACATATCTTAGATTGTGCCGCCCTCACTCGTCTCCAAACTTAACTAAAAACATAAATTTAATAAAACAAGTACAACGCCCGCCAATCAAACAAACCTGATAGGCGTGACTAGACATCTCAATTATGAGGAAAGGCGAAACAAATGTAATTAATTAAATTTATTAAGCTTATAATGCAACAAGAACCGGGGAGAACAAATAGAAAAACATATATTATACCAATATATGCCCGATACATGCAGAAAATCGGTTTCATCTTGCAGGTACACCAGCGAAGAGAGGAGAGGACGAAAATAAACGATACAAGACATCGATCGGGAATCAACCTTCACCAGGCGTGTTGCCCAAGTGTTGAACTCTTACTCAAGGAATTAATAAGCGCTCCGACTACCTACATCTTCAAATGTGTAAATGATGAAATTTAAAAAAACACATCTAATTCTAAGAAACTGAAAGATTTAATTTATTAGATTTTGTAAGGGCTTGCGGCACATTTTTGCAAATTATGTAGGCAACACTAAGTTGTATTTTATATTGAATTTTTTTAACTGTAAAAATACAAAGGTAGAGAAGTAAATTATTAAATCGAATTCATGTTGGTATATTCGTCTTTCCAATTTAATCGTTCAGGCCAGATAACATTTGATACATGACAGTAGCTTGACAATGAAATTCAACTATCTGATAACCAATAATTAATGTAACAAATTTGGTATCATTAGATTGGATAGTTCTTTCAGTACTCTAAAACACCCCAAAGTTAGCAATAAATCCAAGCAGAAAACGGCTTAGTATGGTAAATGCGACCAAGCCTAAGGCACAAGGGACTTACGTCAATATAAAGATTTGCTGCATTGTTTTGTTTTAGTGTTATCCACTTTCAGTTTTTACCATTTTATTAAACGATTCATACATAAACTTTATGCAGTGAAACAGCGTAAAGTTGTGATTGATGAAAAACCCTTCCCTAATCAATTACTAAGTCGTGTGGTACCATATAGCAAAGACCATACCTGAAAAGATTGCAGTACTCGGTTGGAAAAAATGCCCTCATCCTCCTTGTTACTCATTCCTTGCTCTATCTGAGTAGAATCCATTCCGATGTTTACAGACCCATCCTAAAAGACTAATCTTTAAAATTTAAAATCTGAAATTTGCGTTTTCTACATTCATTTCTTCCAAAGAGAAGCCGTTCTATATAAATAGCATTATGAAACTCGTGAATACTTGGAAGGCGCTAATTTATAAGGATAAGGATTACGTTAATTCAAATATTCCAATTGAAAATTAAATTTATTTAGCTTCTCTGATACCTAATTTCCCAACATTACATATGAGATAACCTGAGGGAACTATTATACAAGTCCCAACACTGAAAAATCCGCGATTAAGATATGTTAATTAATACGATTTGCGAGAAAGTTTCTCATCTTGAATCTAGAAAGTTTGGCTCTTCTTATCCGGGTGTGTTTGCTCTTTTATTTCTAGGCGCTGTAAGGGGTAATTTCCTTTCATAATTTCCTTGCTGTCCTGATGAGGACAGCAGGTTTCTTAAATCGTCTCTATTTTAATTAGTGACTGTTTTATTGATTGAAGTTTTCTGATTTACCCGTAGTATATATTTACATCAGTTCCTTATTTATCTCTCTCTCTCTCTCTCTCTCTCTCTCTCTCTCTCTCTCTCTCTCTCTCTCTCTCTCTCTCTCTCTCTATCTCTCTCGTTCTCTATCCCTTCTTGCTCGTTACCTTCTCTACTTTTGACGTTGAGCCTATTTCATATTCTTCCGCCCCGTATAATCTTTTGGGTTTGTCTTTATACCTATCTGAAGATTTTTACCTATTCTGTAACACGTGTTTTTGATCTTATCTAAGTTTGTCTCATATGGTTAGTTCTTTTCATGATTCTCCTAGTACTAGTGGTTTCTGAAGTTATCGAAGGTCAGATTTGACCTCGCCTAGTGTCCAAAAATTTAGGTGTTTCATACAACTTTAGAATGGAAGGGAAACCTAGAATCCCAGCGTCCTCTATGGTTTTTCAGAGCCATGACATGTTTTCAGCGCTGTAAGGTGGGATATTGTATAGAGTGTGGAGCGAAAAATTACATAGCCTATAACCTCTTGCAATACATTTAATCTACAGAACCATAACTTGCTTTAAATCCTCTAGGGGAGAGGAGGCAATATATAAGTGTGAGTGTAATCTGAAAATAACCTTTAACTATTTCGTTAGAAAGGTGTACCACTATGCCGAGTTTCAGCTCGATTGGTCTAGACATGCGGTTGCCAGACCCATGAAATATTTTCAACCTATTTAAGTGAAATTGAGGTCAATGTGTAGGCGTTGGCTAAACCTAACTTAACTTTACATTATAGAGCTAAATCTGTCTACAAAGTTTAAGATCAATGATACTAGAAATGTGGTCGCCTATAGCGAATAAATAAGTAAAAGAACTTTATAATTATAGATATGAATAAACGAATGTGTTAAAATAATTTTCGCTTAAGAAGCTGGACGTATTGCTACCACATACAAAACAGCCTTTTTTCCTAACCTTGTTTTTCTTTTGTTAACTTCGTTTACCTGGCGACCAGGAGTTTTAATTAAAAAAGGCGATCTTTCATTATGATTTACATCTTTAAAGAATCCATTTTCATTCTGAATCCATTGGCGACCTCATAAACCTCTTTAATTAGTGACTGCTAGTCGTCTGGATTTGGAGCTATTAATAAATCTACTATTCAAGCATTGTTTAGAGAATCAAAAGATTTTTAAATAGTTCATTTTTACACTGAAAATATTGTTTATTACACAGTGCAATAATTACGAAATTGTTATTTTCGGCTGATAAATAATTGCATTTAACTCTATAGATTGCTCCTATCTGTGTTAATATGAGACTGATTAGCTTGTAATATTATAATTCTTCTCGGCCTCTACTTTTAAAATAATACTTAAATATATTAGCAGTGACCAACGTGGCTAGTACCACACATTACTAAATAGAAATTGAGAAAACCAATAACCATAAAAGGAAATGTTAACGTAATATGACTTTGTCGCGCTATAACGTTTTAATCTTGATTACACATACAAAATTACTTCAAATTTTAAAAATAACAATGTGAGTTAGTAATAAAGACAATTAAAAATTTATTATGTGAATAAATCAAGGCCAAATTTGCTGGTAGCTTTTAAATACCTAAGCCCTTTGTAAGTTGTAGTATTGCCTAGCCATTTTTTTTAAAACTAGTATTGCTTAGTCCTTTATAGGTTAAAATATGGTATTTTTCCTGATGAACTGCCTCTTGGACACTGTTTACAGCGTATGAATATTGGTTGATCTTTATCGGATGGAAATGCCGTGTGCCATTTTTGGAAAAGATTGTTACAAAAGATGGAATGTGGGATTTTTAATGCAATATTAACCGTAAAAGATACAATGGCCATTGGCAGAAAGATATAATTTGTACTTGTTTGGTCGTGAAAGTAGTGATTCAGAATTAGCTACTCAATATTTAGCAAATATTTACTGCAGGACTAAAATATAGTCTAAAACAAGAGAACAAAATAACCCAAATGCACATTTTCTTGAAAATGCGCGTTTAATATCCATGAAAAGTGCACATAATATTCTTCGAAATTTGCCTTTGATAAATGTGTAACCAGAAAATAACCAAACTATCTCATATAATGAAATAAAATAGAAATAAGTAGACCATTGTTCTAAACGACATGGGCATATCTTTGGCTTCAGAACCTCACCCATATTTTCATTGGTTGGGCGAGACTTCATTCCATTCTTCTTACAATCTTTGACAGAGATCTTCAATATTTGCCGGTTTCTGACTCATAACTTCACTGAGTATATTCCATTGGTGCTTAGAATCCGAGAACAGCCTCACCGTCTTGCTTTGTGGCATGGATAATTGTCCTTCATGAAAACAGATTCATGCACTACTGATATCCGAAAAGAGGGGGTCACGTCTTCCTGAAGCAGATTCTTTTATACCTCAGCATTTACTCTGCTGCGTTACTGGAGGAGCTGACAGACTCCGATGATTGAAAACATGCCACACACCCATAACACTACCTCCTCTAAATTAAACTGTATTTGGCCCATGCAGGATTTAATCTCTCACCTATAAATGCTGATGCCGGTCTGATCCGAACAAATTAAATTGCTTTCATCACTGAAAAACACTTTCCTATTCATCACTCTCCTATTCATCACATATTAGAGAAGGCTAAACAACCGGCTTTATTGTTTTACTTTTCAGTTACTAGCACAATATTGTGCCATTTGTTCCCACTCTATCAAGAAATGTTATCTAGTCCGCCGAGACACGAGTATTCAAGTTCATGTTTTCGGGAACTTGACTTCAAATACCGGCTGCTCTCTTAAATCGATCCTCATCGATAGCCGTTGAAAAGTGTAATCTTTCCTGGGAGTAATTTTTTCGATGGTGACCCATTTTCTTGTTCCATTCCTTATTCTTATGAAACTTTATTTTTTTCTAAAATCGGACATTTAGACCGAGTACAATGCCTCGAAAGGTGGGGCAGTCTCATTCTCTCACATCCAGTGGATATCCTGCATTTTGAAGAATTAATAGATATTAACGCCTTTCGCCATCTTGATAATGAGGAATACCATCAGTAAAATCCTTTAATACACGTTTGGACGCGAAGAATTTCATTGTGTAAAATGGAAGTTATGTTATTATTCTCATGTGGTTGAACGCATCTTTTTTTTTTTACATACACATTATTTTCCTCGTAATTTTTTATTCGCTGTTCTTTAAAATGAAATTGGGATACTAACAAAGGCAAAAGGAACGAAAAGAAATTTCAAGAGATTGAATATGTTGCTACTTTGTTCTCTAGTTTTGGACGATACTCTGTTTATTCAAGGGTTGCGTTAATATAATGCTTTTGAACACTGGTCAAACAAACTGAGAATGAACAACTACACTTAATTTCTATTAATTTCAGTAATTGCAACATTACCTATTTGGAGAATTCTTCTCGTAAATGGAGATGGATATCGAATCATATATTTCATCAAATACGAATGAAATCTTAGTTAAACAATGGGAGAGTATTGTAAATAATTGAGCTTCCTTTCTGAATAAATGCATATTTCGTATAGTAAATATACTTTCAATTTATTTTAATTTCCTCACAATCTAATATTTCATTAATAATAAATTTTTTCAGTTATTTTTTATACAATGCGTTAAAAGATGTCCGGTGTTATTGCGTCTTCTCCTACTATTTTAGTAAACAGGGTCACATAAAGGGGAAGATTTACTCCTACGGCCTTTATTGTGCCTATTCTTATATTAAATTTTCCAGGATTTATTGTCCTTGTTCTATTGCCTATAAAATTGAATCTTTGTCTCTAGGTTAGATATCCTATCAATTTCTCTTAGCATTGTGATCCAACTACTTTAGATAATTCCTTAAGGCTTTCTTTAACTTGTTGCTGATTATATTTTATTCGGATGTTTATAATTTATTGTTATCATACGGTGTCTATCTGTTTTATTATACACCTCTCTTATTCTTTTTGTTCATAATTTTATATGGTTTGTGGTTCAAAATAAACTTATAAGCTTTTGTATCGAAAAAATATGTATTCCAGTTACTAACTCCATTATCCGATGTTTTCACTGCGCATGGGTGAGCGTGAAAAAAAAAACAGGTCAACAAAAGGTTCATGGCATTAAAAGAAAGCTTTAAGGTGAGAAAAGCAATGGAGAGAAAATTTAAATTAGTAATGAGTAAAAATTACATAAGATTTAAAACAAACCACAGAATTTTTTTTATATATGGACTTAGTCTCGTATTTTCCAGCTGAAATAATAACGAATATGGGCAGGTATTCCCTGTCGATTAAAAAAACTACTGTCGAGGAAAAGGTCACCTTACTAGACAATATATATATATATATATATTTATATATGTATATATATATATATATATATATATATATATATATATATATATATATATACATATATATATATATATATATATATATATATATATATATATATATATATATATATATATATATATATATATATATTTATATATATATATATATATATATATATATATATATATATATATATATATATTATATATATATATATATATATATATATATATATATATATATATATATATATATATATATATATATATATATATATATATATATATATATATATATATATATATATATATGTATATTAGTGTAGTTGGGCAGCAGTCTTTCCTGAATGAAAATTTTGTTGAAGACCGTTGTATTTTGCCTTAATTAATTTCCTTTGGCAACTTTCTCTTCTTCTAACTATCTTTTTTTATTTCATCTTGTAGGTGGTGGATTACCTATCCAGTATTAATCTCTTTTTTAAATAAATGTGTTTGGTAAAAACCAAACAGAATTGCTAAGCTTTTGATCTTATTCGATCATCTTCGGAGCCTTTTGAAATATTCTTTTGCCTCCTTTACCAATGTAATGAGTGGAGTGAGGATCTGGCAGAAAGTGAAAGAAAAAAAAATGGTATATTTAAGAGAAAAAATACTTGTACAAATTAGCGTTACAAAAAAATAGTTAATAGTAGTGAAAAAGGGGTAGCGGAGAAGAGAAAGTTACACAAGTAATAGTAAGAAAAAAAATGGGTTTTCCAGGTATAACCAGAGGTCCTATTTTTTTGTATATTTACTCATTTATTTTAATCTTTTATTTTAAATGAGTTGAGTTCTCCAGGACATACTGGAGGTCAAGTATTTGAGATTTTACAATCAGGAATTTTATTATGACAGAATTATATCTCAGAAATTACATTTATTTTAATATATTGTTGTCTTTTGTACAAATTTCACGAAATCCTTGTGCTTTCACTAAATATTATATTCATTTTTAATCACTGCTTATTATTTTTAATTGATTATTATCCAGTGTTTATTAAAGGATTTTATTTTTCCTTCGTTTAATCACTGAATTTTATAATTGTTAACTATCATTCACTTTTACATATTTTTTCACTAATCGATATCGGACGTTTTTTGACCACTTTTGATTTTTTTATAGGTTGACATGTTCATGGTGTATACACTCGGGTCTGGGATGTAGATGGCTCTTTCCTCCAACATTCCTCCTATTTCCTTCGGCGACCATGGTTCTTTGAAAGTCCATTTGTAGTCCCCGCGAAGAATTCCTTCGACCAGGGTCTCCAGGTCACCTTTCGGGGGCTTGCACACTACAGCGCCGAATACCTTGAGTCCCACGTCAGCGGCGTTAAAGAAGGACCCGCGTAATAAAATGTTTCTTTCCTCCGTGAGGGGTATTCCGGGTTAGTCCAGAATGTCGTCGTCCTCGTCTTCTTCTTCGTGAAGTGTATATTCTTGTTCTTCTGTCTCTTCTTCCTTTCGGGGTTTTGTCGTCTTCTTTTTCTTTTGCTATTTCATTTTGGGGCTTTTTTGAGGGCTTTCGCGTTTTGTTTGTTCTCCTTCTGTAGTTATTTCTTCTTCTGTGGTTTTCAGTTGTTGTTGAATGCCGGCAGGTTCTTTTACTTTTTCTTTGGTCGTTTCGTTTTATTGTGGTTCGTCCACAAATTGTATTTTCAGCACTTCTTGTGAAGGGGGACTGGGAGGAAACCAAAGTTTTTTCGTGATACCGTTCTTCTGTAGTAGCTGATTTAATTATTCGGAAAAAGTGCCGAGGTTAGCCAGGTTTGCCAAGTGTGCGTAGATGACCATGGTCATTATTTCTTTGCATTCACTTGGCATCACCAGCTTTGGTGCCGTTATTTCTGTGGCTGTTGTTTTTGTTGCCGCTGCTGCTTCTGCGAAGTTCTTTGGTTTTGCCTCCTTTTCCCTTTTGGACTTTTCACGTTTGGCTCTGATTGCCCCTTTACGGACAGGACACCTCATGGCCAAGGCCCTGTGGTCCCTTCCGTAGTTTGTACAGCGTGGTTTTTCAGAGGCACACTCTTTCCATCCGTGTCCTTGTTTAGAACAGATAGAGCATGCAACCTCGGTAACTAGACATTCACTTGTGGGGTGTTTTTTCACTGCCATGCATTTGAAGCAGGTTTCTAGCTGAACGAATTCCTCTGCTTCTATTTGTTCAGGGGCAACGTAGAGGTAGAACCCCAGTAGTCCCTCCTTCATAGCCCTTTGTGCCATTTCCCTGGTTGAGAAAATAACTTTGACTATATTTTTGCCAAACTTATCTATCTTCGCAATTCTCGCCCATTTTTAGGGCCTAGAAAGCTCCTCTTTGATTTCTTCACAGCTGTTGTCCGTGAATAAGGGGTCAAGCTTTCTGAGAATGACTGATCGACGCACCCTGATTTCGTGAAAGGTAGTAGCTTCGAGTCCAATCTTCCGAAGGGGCTCTTTAGCTTCGTCTGACACGATTTTTTCTACGTCCTCGGGAGTCCAGCATAATGCTGCCCATCCGTTGGGCATCTTAATTAATCTTAGAAGGGCTACATTGAGCGGGCCAAAGATAGTCTCCACGACCGTTGGCCGGCTTGGATTTGTCGCCTCACTGATGGTACGGAGGGGGATCCGTTTGACGTCCATGGCGGGTGGCTCTATTGACCCCTTCTCGTAACGATGCTTTTCTTTATTTTTGGTATTAGTGTACTATTCTTCTAGATAATTTTCTCATTTTCCTTCCGAAATAGAATGTCTGGCAAGGACGTCTTCAGTTTTCACTTAACTTTTCCTCCTTTGCCACGACGAGACATGATGAACATGACAACACTCGTCCACTCGTACTATTATTCACAAGTATTTGCTTTACTCGTGCAATCTCTTGGTTAAAAAGTTCCCACGTAGAGCAGCATTTATAAGCTTGGCGGATGTATGAGCCGATTACGCTTATTTTGTATCTTTCAGGGCATTCACTTTCTGCATTGAGGCATCTTCCATGTCCGTACTTTTCCTATGTACTTTAGTGATGTAGCTGCCATTGATGTTATGAACTTCAACGTCCAAAAGGAAGTTTATTGCCCGTGTTCAATTTATTAGTGAATTTTAGCACGGAGTTCTCCTCAAAATGTTGCTTGCTGTTAAAGAGATGTTCTTCGTTTTGGACATTGATGTAGATGTCATCTACGTATCGGCAATATGTGTGTGGCTTATTTTCCATGATGTTCAATAATCTCTCCTCAAGTTGACCAATGTAATAGTTGGCGAAGATCAGCCCTAAGGGTGACCCCATAGCCACTCCATCCACTTGCGTGTTTAGATTACCGTCCGGTGTCCTGAACGGCGGCTCTGATGTGAATGAACGTAACATGCTCCTTAGGATGTTTTGGTCAAGATTTGGATGAGACATTGTAGGATGGTAGTACATGTTTTATGTAATGATGTCGATGGTCTTAGCGATAGGCAGGTTCGTGAACAGGCTTTCTACGTCAAGGGATGATATTAGTCCTGACGTTCTTGTAGCATGGAGTATGTCGATGAATTCCTCCGTGGATTTTATGCTATATTTCAAAGGGATGTACGGTTTTATTAATGCATTTAGGGTTTTAGCTAAACAATACGTAGGATTCGTGACTTGAGAGATGATGAGCCTCAATGAGTTGTGCGTCTTACGAATTTTTACATTGCCATACAGATAACCTGGTGTTTTCACCGATGATCTTTTGGAAGTGAAGTCCCCTGATGAGTGCATTAGTTTTAGTTATTTGTCCATTTATTTATTTTTTTTAAGTCTTCTGTTGGATCTTTTTTCAAGCGTTTAAATTTAGTGGTGTCACTTAAGATTGTATTCAATTTGTTGTTATATTCTTCTTTGTTTAGAATGACGTATATGTTGGATTTGTCAGCCTCACGTTATGATTATTTCTTTGTTGTTTTTTAGAGAGCTGATGGCCTTACGTATCTCTGATATTATAAGCTTGCTGCCCGTAAAGCATCTTCGGGTGGGGGCTTCTGCACGTAGTTGGTCTTTTAGGTTGGAGTTAATTTCAATGATGGCTTGATCTTATAGCTTCAACATCGATTGGAAGAGGGATTCTAGTTCGACTTTTTTTTAAATTGGATCGAATTTGCCTTGTAGGCGGCAGTTCAAACCGAGGTTAAGGGATTCTATTTCACTAGTGGAGAGCGTATAACGAGAAGGATTGATGAATGATGTTGTTGCTTCTGGCAGTTCTATTTGCCTTTCTATAAGATAGCCTTTCGTCGCCATCTTATAGAAAGGCAAATAGAACTTTTAAAGAAAACCATCCCCAAACTTGAATGTGATGTTGAGGAAACGTTATCACAAATTGGAGAGCTCGAAACTCCACATGCAATACGAGACTCTATCACAACAGCTCTCTCCAACAGCGCTTTACAAACGGAAAATTTCGAAAAAAAGCATTAAGACCAAAAAGCTATATATACTTCTTGCACTTGACTGATTTGGTTGCCTTAGTCAGTTGATCTTCCGCTGTGAAAACTCCTTACTCGGAATTTTTATAAAGTGAATTTCTGCGAAAGCATAGTGAATTTAGTGACTCGTCTCGAGTAGTGATAATAAAAACTGGGAATAGCAAAAAAGCTCGATCGTTTGAAAAGTGGACCACTGGCCTTCTTCGATTAAAGACGGTGAAGGACGGATCTTCACTCCTTCGTGGAGAGAGAACTGAAGCCTCAATTGGCCCACTCGCAATCCGGAAGCAATAGAAATATTGAGGTAAAGTTGTTTTTTACTTGGACATTGGCCCTTTGCTTTTCCCTCTCTCTCTCTCTCTCTCTCTCTCTTCCCATTTTCTTATATACATATCTACTTTCATAAATATTGACCAACTAAAGTACGGTAAGAGGCAGGAAAAATAAGGGAGACGCTTCGCATCACTCTTCGGTTCCTCTCGAAGGCCCCGAAACCGGACAAAGGCAAGGTTTTCGGACAGATTTATGGGAACTTAAAAATTCCACTGGTCAGACTAATTGACAACCAAAATGGATACTCTGCTATTTGTGCGAGAAAGGCCGACTGAGAAGCCTTGACCTCAAGCAAAGCAGTTGAATGCCTGAATACGATTAACCTGAAACCCCCGACACCCCCTTAAATCAAAACACACCGTAGTGTTATCTGCAGGCGCCTCGACTCCTGGGTCGAGAGCCACTCGGCAGAAGACATTAAGAATGAAATTGAAATGAACCACCTTTGGGCAAAAGTAGCGGAGGTAGTTAAGTTCAAAACCTACACGCACGTCTTCAAGGTCGTTTTCGAGGGCATGGCAATGACTCAAAAGGCAAAGGACCTTAGTTTACTTCTTTATAGCGTAAGAGTCTGCCCAGAGCAGATTAAAAGGGAAGAGTTTGTCGACTTTCAAATGTGCTTTAGGTTCTATAATTACGGCAAACTTCCCACTTCAAGCTGCCCTGAAAAAGACCTTACGTTATGCTCGATTGGTGCCGGTCGCAACGATTTTGGGCGCGATTGTAAGAGTATCTCTCCAAAGTGTTTAAACTAGGAAGGCCCCCACCGGACTATGTCAATGGCATGCCCGATCAGGAAAAATGAGATACAAAAACAAACCCAGCTACGACGTGAAATGGAGGAAAAGAAGGCATATTCAACCAATGCAAAAGTAGCCAAAACCGCGATTGCCGAGGTGAATAACCAAAAGACTTTTCTCCACATTAAAAATGAACACTCCACCAAAATAATGTGCTGCATTTATTATGCACACATAGCCAACATAACACGCCCAGGAACTTTTGCCACCGAGGTCAACCGCATGCTCGTAAAGAACGGCCTGCAGGAGATGTGGTTCCCGGACAACCCTACTTCAGAGGAGGTTATGCGAATAAGCGTAGCCCCTCAGTGCCAGGAAACGTGCCAAAAGGTACCCACACCGAAAAACACAGCCAGCACACGCGACCCACGTCTGAATAAAGCCAAACCAACAACACAAACAGAAAAACAAGCGCCACTTACACCCCCCAAAAATAATACTGATACACCAAAAACACAAACCAAGTCACCTAATAAGGAAGCAGTGCGACCAAAAGAGACAGGTCTCCACGTTAGAGAAAAACCTCAAAAACACGTTGTCCAAGGTAAACCTCCTCATCTCGAGGTAGGGAACACCAACTCAAATATCATGCGAGAGGCTTCAATCTCAAGCTATATGCCCCCGAATCGACGCCCTTCCCAACCGAAATCGATTCCCGCGAAGTATCGTAGGGTCTTAGGACCGGAAGATACAAGTGGGAATGCTCAGATGAGGTTCCGGAACGGCAGGTTGAGGAGGCTCTCTCCAAAAATATGATTAAACTGACCACCGACTTCTTCCACACAATCACTGACACACAATACAGGAAAAAACGAAACGGCAGGAAGCGAACCCAGCCCAGTACACCTCATGGGGCTAAAGTGGATCGTGAATAAGCGTCCACTTTAATCCCACCCACCAAAAGACCCAACATTACACAAAATGACCAACAGACTCACGATTGTACAAATGAATGTCAAGAGGTGGGACGTAAAAGGTTCCATCTATGGCAATATTTTGCGACAAAGAGTCCCAGACATTGTACTTATTTCTGAACACGGACTCACCACGCAAAAAGAATTAAAAATATTTCAATACGGCGTCATTAGCAAGAATCATAGCCAGAATGATGGCTCCGCAATAGCCGTCAAAAAATGACTAAAATACAAAAAACTACCCGACTTAGATGAATCATACCTTACTATTAAGGTAGGCACTACCCTGGGGGAGCTGCTCGTGGCTACGGGGTACCAACCCCCAAGACGCGGCTATGTACCCATGCACAACTTTCTACGGATTTTCACCCATAAGCAAAATGTAATCTTTGCTGGAGATCTGAATTCAAGGTGTGCAGCGGCAGGATATACCTCCTACAACAATGCAGGCAGAAACATCGAAGTATTACTTGACAGACAATACGTGACAAGAATCGGACCCGAATTCCCGACATACCTAACGGGTAAAGCAGCAACGAAACCTGATATTGTTTTATCCAGTATCAGGTTTCCATAAAACTACTACATTAAACCAGGCCCCATTATTCCGAACAACCACCAGGCTATTAAAATTACAGGTGGAGTAAATCCCATTCAAATTGCAATCCCAGAACGCAAAAGCTATAAGCAGGCAAACTGGAAAAGCTACAGAAATTACCTTCTAAATTACATCCCAGACCGTTTAATTGATGCCAAATTAGAAGAGGTAGATAAAGAGCTGGATAGAATCACTGACCTCCAAATTAAAGCCGATAAAAATAGTATTCCCCATATAAAATATAAAACCCTTCCAGCTCCCTATTGGACCGCTCCCATGAAAGCCCTGACCCAGGAATATAAGGACGTGTCCAATGTAGTAGTGCTGATAGGCTCCAACCACAATGCCCACTGTCGTGGTACGACAGTATATTAAAACAATACCATATTATATCTATGAAGGAAGGACCAATAACTTGAAGGCGAGCCGACAAAGGGACGGAACACCACGAGTTTCGAAGGGCGGAGGGCGAGATAAGAGTGCTACGAGGTCAGGTATATTATGGGCAATAGCAACGCTCAAGGTTACTTAAAGAGGCATGTACAAAAATATGATTTTATTTACATAAATATAATGAGAGAATAGATGGGCAAAATTACATCAGATGAACGAGAGGGGAAGGATTGTAGTTATGATCAGACTATGAAGTTAAAATTAATGTATTACGGGAGGAGACTATTCAAATGGGGGTAATTACCTTGAATGGGTTACTGAAGGGGTAGAGGAGTTGGCTTACGGAGGATTCCGCGTGAGACGTCGGAGTAATGCTTCACGGATGTCTTCTGCACGTGAGGCGAGGCCGCTCGGAGTTTCTGAGCGGGATGTTAAAGTGATGACGGTTCTCCAAAAAGGGGAGGGGGGGGTAACGTCCGGTCCAGTGGAGAGTATTTCGGCCACCTGAAATGGCGGGCGGACGAGGAGGGCTTCGACAGGAGCTGATGAGTGAAGCCGGAAAAATCGCTCGGTAGCGATCGATAAATGGAATTACCTCACTGGCTGGGGCTAATTCCAATACACAAATAGTTCGGCCGTCACTTTGCTTTGTTGGTAGCACCTGACTTGGAACTAGGGGAATCTTCTTGGGTCCGGGCGAGACTTCTCAACTCTGTGTCTGTCTCATGGGAAACGAGCACTATATACGTCTGAGGCTCTCCCCGCGGGGGGGGGGGGGGTATTGGGAAACAGCTCTACTCGCGAATGGCCTCGAATAGACCAGGGTGGACGCGGTCTGAGGCTACCGCTTGTGGAAGGGGGGGGGAGGCTTACCAATTTAGGCCTAACAGAATCTTCTCGAGCACATGGAACTTCAATGCTAGAAATGAAATTCCACGTGGAATTCCTCCCCACCCAGAGAATACTAAGAGAGATTAAAGACGAACTCCAGACACTAATTACGGACCAACACATACTCACATGGGACAGACTAATAGATAGACTAGACATTGAAAGAGACTCGCACACTTTATGGCAGACATTTAAATGCTTAAAAGGAAGACCTCCCCCAAAAGAATTATACTTATAAACGACGGTATTGAAATTGACGAGCCTGAATGATTGAGGAAATGTTTAGGATTTTCTGTTCCTCAATCTCCAAATTTTCCCTAGAAGAAAATGACAATTACGACCTCGAATTCGAGACTGACATAATCCAACAACAAAACACACAAATACACAGAACCTCTCCTCATCATTGTGTGTCGCAGGAAAGAGTGATGGAAGGCTATGGTAGTGAAATAACTGCCTTAGAACTCTCCACGCTTTAAAATCCTTTCGTAAAAGAGCACCGGGTACCACGGGGCTGACCAGGAGAATTTCATCAAGGCCCCGCCTGATGTTTGGAGTGGGCTGCTTAACATTATGAATGCTACTCTGAACACGAGCTACTTTCACGATCAGTGGAAAGTTGCCTAAGATGATTTTCATTCCCAAATCGGGAAAGCCCCCGGACTGCCCTGCCAGCTTTCGGCCGATATCTCTCCTAGAATTTGCTAGCAAAGTCTTCGATAAGATATTGGCTAATAAAGTCAACTCTTTTCTCCACGAAGCAAACGTGCATAACGAGCAACAACACGGTTTCAGAAGGAAAAGAGGGACTGATACGGCACTAGCCGTTATCGCCGAAAAGCTTGCCAAGATATCAAGGCAGACAAAAGGCATGCCGACCTGGTGCTTCGCGATGTCAAAAAAGCTTTTGATAAGGTTTGGAAGAGAGGACTAGAATTTAAGATCCTTAAAGTAGGCCTGAACCCAATTCTTGAGAGGATTCTATGCGAATACATAATGGAGAGGAGAGCATACATACATATCAGAGGATACAAAGGCCCCGAATTCGAGCCAGAATCATGGGTCTCACATGGGGGCTGTCTTAGTCCCCTTCTATACAACATGTATACACGTGACCCAACACATCTACTATCCGAGGGTACGATATGCGTTCAGTTCGCTGACGACATATCGCAAATTTGTACCGCCGCTTATGTTCACAGGGAATTTATGGCGAGAAATACGGCTAGGGAGATTTCCAACATCAACTCTTTCAAGAGGACATGGAAGATATTAACCAATGCCCAAAAGTTCAAAATAATTCCCATGTTTCGCAAGGCCTTCAATGACATACGGGTAGAAGGGAAGTAAATTCCCTACTGACTAGAGGGGAACGTTCTGGGGCTCAAAATCACCACAGGGGGCTACAAGAGTCATATCGAACTTACAGTCGCAAATAGTAAGAGAGATTTGAGGAAGTTTTATAGGTTCCGTGACTTAAATCGCTCAAATAAACTCAAGATATTCAATGAGTGCATTCGATCGAGACTCTTGTACCCCCCGGTGCTGTTGAACGCGGGCGCCAAGACCCATATTGCGAAACTACAAGTCATCCAGAATAAGGCGATTTTACTTATTACAAACACCCGAAGAAGAGAACATAAACGACAGAGGGAGCTCCACGACTCGGTTGGATTATCTCCAATCAACGTGGCGCTCCACGAGAGAGCTAAGAGGATCTGGCAAGCCATTGGTGCCTGTTTGACCCATGAATTCTCTCGTACACACATAGACATCGAAGCCGACCGACATATAAGACCATTTAAAAGCAGCAAAATACATTCTGACGGTGACCTTACTCCCAAATACACATTACAGAATCGACAATAGACAAGAAATGACTAGTCTAATGCGCAAGTTTTTTATTAGTGAAAATCCAAATTCATACTTTAATAAAAATTTCAAACTCAAATTAATATTTAGAATAATATCTGTTCAAATAGCCACAGCGAGATTAAAAACCCCGTCTCAAATAAAGGCTTGAATGTCAAAGATCATCAATAAGATCAAAAGTAATAATTAAATTAACCTTGTTAATTTAATTAAATAAACTATAAATTTATAGTTTATTAAATAACCTCCCCGCCAAAAAAAACTAACACAAACCAACAGAGCTACCCTTTCACCAGGGACCTTTTTATTCTGTCTCCCACACATCATCTTTTCTTTAAATTCACCCTTTAACCACTTTACTCTCTTACTATTTTCTCTCTAACTCTACCTATTATGTCCAAGTCCACGTCCAAGTTCTTTCACTTGACTTAGAAGAAATCTTTAATTATTTTACGCTCAGCGAGTTGTTACAGCCGCCAAAGGAGGAAAAGTCGAGGGCAGGCAAGACATTCAAGAAATCCTCACCGAACTTTGCTTTTTTCCCACAAGGACTACAAGATCATTTTTGTACAGAACCACCTATAGCCGATCCATGTCTAGCTAAGTTCTCCCGCAGTCAGCCCCCGGGCAGGGGGCTGAAGTGAACTGAACTGCGATTCATCTAGTCTCGCCCCAACTATGTCGGTCCACTTTGATAGACATAATTGGAGACGTAAACGAAAGCAGGTTTCAGGATTAGCCCACTATGAAACTATACGGAAGATACCACCCGGTTACGAAGCGATGCTGAAAGCTTTGGGAAAGTGATCGCTCTAATCTCTAAGGGTAGTTTCCGGCCAAGACCACAGGGGGACAGCCAACCGTCCTTGTGTAAATTGGAAGCAGCAACAATGACCAAACCCCATATGGGGCGGCACCCCCGGGTGGTGGTAGTTGATTAGATCACCACCCATCATTAAGCCCGCCACATTCACCCGTCTGAGGGGCCTCCCTCAGGGGCCTCCCTGGCTCAATGCGACGAGGAAACGGTAGAGGAGGTATTGTTTAACCAAAACATCGCCTTCCACCGGGAAACACAAGTCGACAACACGTAAACAGTAAGACATCCACCTAAGCCAGAACAGAGAATAGAAAACTAGAACAACAGGTCAAGGATCTTAACCCTCAACGTGAATGGATGGGAGGGGAAAGCCACGGCATACGGAAACATATTCCGTGTGCTTGATCCCGACATCATAGAGGAGAGGTACGACGGTGCTGCCGTTGCCGTCAGAAGGAATCTCTTGTTCAGACAGATTCCGGATATGGACGAGTCCTTCGTGGCGATAGAGCTGCACACTCTAGTGGGCAAGCTTATAATCGCGGCAGCATACCAACCACCTCAACGAAGGTACCTTCGTCTCACAAACTTCTACACCCTGTTTGGCCAACGCAGAATGGTATTCCTTGGGGGTGACCTCAATTCCAAATGCCGAACGGCTGGCTATCGTAACACGGAAGAAAGAGGCCATAACTTGGAAAGGATTATGCGAAGGAAAAACATCCAGCGGATAGATCCGGATTTTCCGACCTATATCACCGCTTGGGCAGCAACAAAGCCCGACATAATCATGACAAGCAATGGCTTTCCCTTCAATTACCGTAGTGAGCCAGGCCAAACAGTCCCCAACGATCCCATAGCGATCTTGACGACCATTTCTCTCGCTAATCCAGCTTCCAATCCCTCTTCGCAAAGGCTACGCTTTGGCCAACTGGCAACGCTACAAGGAAATACTTGCTAGATTTGAACCAGCGGACCTAAACGGAATAAGGCTAAAGAAGATCGACGAGGAGCTGGAGAAGATTACTGTCCACATCATCGAGGCAGATCGCGAGAGTGTACCGATGAAGAGATACAAAACTCTTCCATAATCCAGATGGACCGAGGAAATGAGAGAGATCAAAAGAGTGCACAGGGAGTTGTATGAATTAATCAGGAGAGAAGTTACAAATCAGGAAAGAAGCTCGCTGCTACGATACCTGAGTGTAGATCTAAAGCAGGCTATTAACCAGCAACAAGCTGAGATCCGGGACAGCCTGATTGAAAGAGTAAACAGCGAGGTGAGACCCGATGTGTTCTGGCGACTTGTGAACAAGTTAAAATGTCTTGCAAGTAGAGAAGAGACCCACATTAAGGAAAGCGATGACTACTTGGAAGACCCGGCGGTTTTGGAAGAGAGACTCCGCACATTCTGGAAAGATGTCTTCGCGATAACACCAGAAGACAATGAGGAATTCGACCAGGAATTCAAGGGCCAACTGATTGAAGATCTTAATCAGATTGTGCATCGCACGCTCCCACATGCCTATGTTGATGAAGGGAGGGTTTTGGCAGACCATGGCCGACCAACTACACCTGAAGAGGTCATGGCAGTTATAAAAACCTTTAAGCAAAAGGCAGCAGGCTGGACAAGTATCACCAAAAATAACTTGGTGCATGCCCCCCGGCAGATCATTCAGGGAATCACGAATATCTACAATGCTTTCCTGAATACGAACTACTACTTTAACGGTTTCAAGATGGCTAAAATCATCTTTATACCTAAAGGAAGGAAACCCGATCAACTGGTGGACTACAATATCCATCCTGGAGATTTTAGGAAAAATCTACGAAAAGATTCTAGCCAACAGGTTACAAGACCAACTGACCAAGCTGGAAGCTCACAGCCCTCAGCAACACAGGTTCCGCAAGAGAAGGGGGACTGACACAGCCCTTGCCCTTCTCACCGAAAAGCTTGCCCGCTGTAAAGCTGAGAGGAAATACGCAGACGTGGTGATGCGAGATGTACAAAAGGCCTTCGATAAGTTTTGGCTAAGAGGTCTTCAATATATAATATTTCAGGCCTCCAGCTGAATCCAATTCTGAAAAGGGTTCTCTGTCCCTACATCATGCACAGAAAAGCACAAATTTCGATCGAGGGCTTCAGAGGACCCGACTTCGAACTTGAGGCGGGTGTTCCACAAGGTGGCTGTATGAGTCCGCTGCTGTAACTTGTGTGCACACTGGACTTACCTGATCCAGTAGGGGAGGACGTGATGTACCTGCAGTTTGTAGACATCACACAAATCATCCCCAGCTACTACAAACATGCTGGATTTCAAGCAAGGCAGACAGCCAAGGAAAACGAAAACATCAGTCGATACGAACGAAAGTGGAAAATCAACACCAACCACCGAAAGTTCCAGATGCTTCTAATAAACCGCCAAAAACGTGTTGATGTCTTAGTGGACGGCGAAGTATACTCGTACGGAAATGAAGGAAATGTCCTAGGTATGCACTTAACATCAAAAGGAAACAGAGTGCACATTAACAACAGAATCTCCCTAGCCAAAATACAGCTTGGAAAACTGTATAGATTTAAAAACATCAGCTCCCAAAATCTTAAAAAGCTATACACTGCACTGGTACGCTTGACCTTAGTGTACCCGGCGGTAGTCATGGAGGTTGAAAGTTCCACCTCTCTCAGGCAAATGCAGATAGTGCAGAACAAAGCAGCCCTGCTTATAGCTAGAGAACAAAAGATGGACATATTCAACAAACAGATCTGCACGCAAGAGCAGGTCTGAATCCACTGAATATGGAACTCCAAAGGCTAGGAAGAAGGACCTGGGACAAAATTAAAAATGAAATACTCCTGAACTTGAACCTCGACTTAGACATTCCGAGAGCAGTTAGGGGACGCGCCACAAGGCAAGCCCTATTCCCGAGCGGAAGAAACTGCTCCCGAGAAAACCAAATAGGAATATATACATAAACAAGAATAAAAGAACCATCTAATTAAAATTGAAGAAAAAGAGGCGAAGTGCCCACAACTTAAACAAACAAAATTGAATAAAAAGAGTCGAAGTTCCCACAACTTAAACAAACAAAATAAAAAGGAAATAACCTAAAACACCGACAAAATAAGAATTATAAATTGTTATTTCAGAAACAAAGAAAATTATATATAGCAATCAAAAAATTTGAAATGCTTGAATGCCGTGACGGAGAAAAGATAAAATTTATTTTTTTAATTTAAAAAAAATATATATATATATATATATAATATATATATATATATATATATATATATATATATATATATATATATATATATATATATATATATATGTAAAAAAATAAAAAAACAACTAAACTAACAAAAAATTCCAAATGGGTGGAAGAGAAGACAAAACAAAAGAAAAAACCTGAGAGATGCCCTATACACCAGGCCAAACTCAAACTCTTTTTATCTTTATATACCTACCGCACATTTTCTTATTACATCAAATTCAAATTCTTTCACTCTATCAAATCCTCTCTCCACTCATTACATCGGTAAATGAGGCAAGAACATTTAAAAACGCTCCGAAGATGATTGAACAAGATTGAAATTTCAGCAATTTTAGTTTGGTTTTTAACAAACACATTCATTTAAAAAAGAGATGAATACTGGACAGGTAATCCACCATCTACAAGATGAAATAAAAAGATAGTTAGAAGAAGAGAAAGTTGCCAAAAGAAATTAATTCAGGCAAAATACACAATAGTCTTCAAAAAAATTTGCATATATATATATATATATATATATATATATATATATATATTAAATTAAAAAAATAAATTTTATCTTTTCTCCGTCACGGCATTCAAGCATTTCAAATTTTTTGATTGCTATATATAATTTTCTTTGTTTCTGAAATAACAATTTATAATTCTTATTTTGCCGGTGTTTTAGGTTAATTCCTTTTTCATTATAGCATGTTTTATTAAAAGTGATCGCTAGTTTAGAATTATTAATTTCTTTTTCAATTTTTTCGATTTGTCTTATATTCGCCTTTATTCATTGTTTAACCTGTGGATAATCGTATCGAAGTTCATCGAGGATTGATGCTCGTTATTTTGCCAAAGGTATAAGTAAATCTCGCCGGCGACTGGTCTTCAATGTTCGAGAGACGTACTTCTATGCTTCATTGAATTTGCACATACACACACACACACATATATGTATATATATATATATATATATATATATATATATATATATATATATATATATATATATAACAGAAATCAGAAGGCAAGGAAAATTGCTGCTGAAATTTTTTATTCTTTTAGTGGCGACGTTTTGACCAAAATACGGTCATCTTCTTAGGCCTATGAAATATATACTAGAGCACAATTCTAAAGGTACCAATATAACATTGATAGTTTTAGCTCTCAATAGGCAAAATTAGAGTTTAGATTTATAGTAAACATAGAGGTTTTGAAAATATTTATATTAGTTAGTGACTGAAAAAAAATCACTTAAATTTCCTACGTAGGTTTATGAGTTTAATCCTTATATTGAACTATTTAAAAAAAAATATTATCAAACGATTTACTAAGCACTACTTACTTTCAAAGGCAAGATTTTAACGAAAAATCAAAATATAAATTATCCAGAAAACTGGTTCTATATAAACACCAACATAGCATTTAATCGGTTTAAACGATGTTCCAGGTTTACCTGAGAAAGGCCAAGATGAGATCCGCAGCTCATATACAAAACATTTTAGTTAAGTAGGTGAGGAACCGACCACAAATCACTATTTAGCTCTGGGTTAAGCTATTTTATATATAATGTTTCCAAGATTCAAAGTGTAATTGGGCATTTATGTGAATTTAAAATTTTAAAATCTTTAATAGAGATATCACTTTTACATTTTATTGCTTCATCTCTGATTGCTGAATTTTCTTTAGTTTGAATATTTTGCCTTAAGAGTTCTTACGGAGCCTCCAATGTATTTGCGATGGGAACACTCAGGACATTTAAATAATTATATTATTGAACTCCTAACGCTCTTTGGAACCGGATAGGCCTAAGAAGATGACCGTATTGTGGTCGAAACATCGCCACTAAATAAATAAAAAATGTCAGCAGCAATTTTCTTGTCTTGATATTTCTGTTAAAATTATTTATATATATATATATATATATATATATATATATATATATATATATATATATATATATATATATATATATATATATATATATTTGCGGCTAGTATAAAGTAAAAATTGACAACAGATACTTCTTCAAGTACTAGGGGCCGAATATTGTGTTTCGCCAGGGAGCGTTTATTCAAAGAACCTTTGTAATACTCCCCCCAAAGTAGTACATCAATCGATTCTTATTCTCTATCTCATTTTTCTATTAGAAAACAAGAAGACCCTTCTTATTGTCTTCCATCGTTATCTCGCTAAATATTTTTAACGGATGGGTGAAATTCGAGGAACTCGAGACAATTGTTGGGGTTTGTATTAGAAAAAATTGACAATCGACATTGTTTCAAGTCTTAGGGTCGAAAATAGAGCTTCGGAAGGGAAAGTGTATTCAAAACAACTTTCTAACACCCCACCAAAGGAGTGTTCGAGAACAATCCACACAATTTGGATGAGTTTAAAACTGGAATTAACCAACCCACCAAAAAATATCACTTCGACCACCTTTCAGAATGTGTTCGATTACATGCAGCGACTTGTGTAGACTTGTCTTCAGACATTTGAGGCGGCCTTTCCAACATTTACTGTAGGAAACACTGCAATATTTTAATTAAAATTTTACTTCTATTAAAACTTTACTTAAGCCCTTTCCACTGCACAGCATCTTTTCGAACCTACTGTATTTAGCCTAAATTAACACCAACACTGCTTCGACACCCTGGAGGACCATCATCATTCTCGGCAGGCAATAATTAGATGATTACATTTCAACTTTTAGAAAACTTAAAATTCCTTTCTCCCTTCGTCATCTGCTACTCTTTCACCATATTACAATACCAAACCATTATAAAATCCTGTGGGACTTTCACCTTAATAAATTCAGCTCAATTAAAACTTCTTAATCTCCCGAAAAGAAATTAATTTGTTGTTTAATGAGCAATCTTTCGTGAACTAATTATCCAGCAGACTTTATTAACATATATAAATTCAAAAATACATTACATTTTCCGCTTAAAAACTTCGCTTCATTTAATTCCGATCATAAAATGTAGGTCTTTGACTACTGATACCATGGCTCACAAAGGCTTGAACTTCACAAAATATTATGATTTAGTATCAAAGAATATATATAGTAAAAGAGAAAGAGAGAGACGTAGTGGATGCGTAACACCGCATGGGAACTAATAATTTGTCCATAAAATCAGAATACAAAAATATCAGTTCAATTCTACTACAAATTCACCAAACTCTTTTACAAATTTTCCACAGGACTGAAACATTTATATGACAATCATGTGGTATATCATTTTAGCTGTCCCGGGGACGACTGTATGTTGTCCTATATCGGATATACCACCAACACAATTATAACTACTGCCCAACAATACCGCTTCAAACCAAGCAAATTAGCGAATGCTTAAGAGCAGTACGCATATGGATCTTGTAAAGATGAGGTATTCCATAATTTTTAGCCCTAATATAACCATAGCTAACTAAACCTAAGTTTAACTAGCCTAGCTTAACCCATCGTAATCAAAAATAGGCTAGGTTGGTTGAGGTTAAGTTAAGTTATGTTAGATTATATTAGGGTAAAAAGAATCTTGGAATGCCTCATCTAACACAATCTCAAAATCATTCCATAATAAAAGTAATATCACAACACTTCGAAAAATTTAGAAATCTAACAACAAACCAAACCTAAAACTAGCAAATAATATTCTAATTAAAGACCAACAACCAAACAAACTTAAATACCAAATATGATGAATCTTTTGAAGCCTAAGACATATTCGAATGATATTTCTAACTATAATAAATAAATACATAAATATAAATTAATACGAAAATACAATACAAAGGAAAAAGATAATGCTACACCAGTAACACACATGACCTGGATTTGTATAAATAGAGCGGAGATATAAAATATTTTTACCTTGAGAACGCTATCTTTAGAATAACGAAACGTCAAACAATAAATAAAGGCAATTAAAATATATTAAAAATATGTTTATTTTTATCATGTATTATTTTGAAAAATTAACATCAAATGCCAAGTTAACCATTCGCAAACTTAAGATTAAATCGAAAAAGGTAATACAATTGCTATTATTTTGAGTTTCAGTACCTATCTCCTTGAAATGAAATTTACTTTAACCTGGGAGTCAATTTGCGAAAGTCAATAAGAAAACAAAGTAGAACTGCTCATTATTATGCCGGGTGGGTACTTTGCTGGACTTCAGGTGCGTTTGGTTGTGTTCTCGGAGCTATAACTTTTCTAAACTGCTCGCTTGAAAGTATAATTGTGGGAAAATGTTAATTTATTTTCATAATTAATTTAAAAAGTAAACTTTCATATATTTCTTTTCATTATATGTAAAATGAAATATTTTGAGCCTTCCTTTTTAATGTTAATGACTATGGCTCCTTAAAATCAGCAATACAGCATCTCAAATTGTTAGTATATTCAATAAGATTAATTTTAAAAAGATGTTCAATACAGAAAAGTTCAACTTTGGAAAAAATATGATTATTTACTTACATTTTTTGCTTGTTGCTCTTTTACCACAAATTACTGCATCACTGCGGTCCGGCATGGAGGCAATCAACTTTAGCAGTGCTGCTGTGTTATTTGTCTCAGCTTTCTCTTCTTCTTCGACAATATAAAATAAATTCTTCCTGAAGTTCAGGTTAGGGGAGTTGGTTGATCAATCAGGTGCCGTAATTTTATGGTCGCAAATCTGTTGTTGGTAGTTTGGGCACTGTGGGCAGGTGATAAGTTCTACTGGAAAAGGAAATCGGCATATTCATGAAGCTGGTAGAAGAAGAAAGCATATAATGCTCTAAAATCTCCTGGTAGATTCCAGTGTTGACTATGGACTTGATTAAAAACATTGTACCAACACTAGTAGATGAAATTGCACCTCAAATAGTCAAAGACTGCGGAAACTTCACAGTTGACTTCAAACACCTTGAATTATGTGCCTCTTCACCTTTCCTCCCGAAACTAAGACCTTGATTTACAAATGACCTAAAAATTTAATTTCATCTGATAAAAGGACTTTGGACCCTGATCAACTGCTCAGTTCTTTTTCTCCTTAGCTCTGATAAGGACGGCTTGTTATTAAGAAGGCAGTAGCTGTATTCCCTTTGCTGAAGACGTTGGTAAAAGGTGTTTCTTTATGCACTGACATCAGCCTCAGTTAATTCCTTGTGAAGCTTTCCCGAGCTTTTGAATCGACTTTTCTTGACAATCCGCTTATCGTCATCCCTAATGCTCATGCACCCTTTCACACCACACTTCCCTATTCCACTCAATTTTCCAATAATGTTTCGGAACAGCACCCTTTGAACAGCCAACCGTTTCAGCAATGACCTCTTGTGGTTATCCTCCTTGTGAAGGGTGTCGATACACGCTATTCAAACTGTTTGAATAATATATTCAAACTCGGAATGAAATATTCAAATAATTTGACATACTGAATTTCCATTTTTCATGGGTTTAGAGGTCCTAATGATCAGCACAATAAATTACGTATAATGAATATAGAATATATGAAGTTTTACTTTTTTCATTAAATTACGAAAATAAATGAATTTTCCCTGATATTTTAATTGTTTAGGCTACACCAGTTTAACTCGCTCAATCGACTATAAATTTTCAATTTCTTTTTGCCATTGTTTGCTTATCATTTATTTATTCTTTATATTTACCTAGATTCAGGGTTTGCCCTGCTGCATAGGGTAGTCAAAACCTAGGCCTGACCTAACTAGGTATTTAGTCAGTACAGCTTTGTTAGCATTATTTATCGATTAAAGTAGCTATAGCAGCTGCGGTTTTATCCACATAAGGAGACTGGCAGTCTACTTCTCACGTAAGAAGAAAATGCGCAGAAGGGTCTCTAGCAACGGTGTATTTATTACCCTTTTTGATACCAAAGGCGAAATGTCCTCTGTATCCATATCAACTTCAAATTCTTTTTCAATCCTACTTATTTAGAATGAAACTAACAGTGTTGGACCTGATATTTGGAGCTTTCGAGGCAATATCCTTAGAGTTTACAAGGTATCTGATGGAGATAAAAAACATGCAATGAATAAAATGCCAGGAAAATCTAATACTTCAGGTACTGACAAAAGGCCATTTACAAAGGTTCACATTCCAGCATGTGCCACTACAGTATATACATAAATATGTAAGTTTTCAATAGATAGCAATTTCTCTAGAATATCAAATGTGAGCATAGTTCATACTTAGGAAATTGTGAATAATATAAGTGGTATAGTTGAAAAATTTAACTATTACGATCGGATAACCTAGTGATAATAATAAAGACTAATAGGTAGTTTAGGCAAATAAGGAAAACCAAATTTTTCTTAAATAGTAACAATACCAAAAGTCAAGTTAATGTTAAGTGGTTTCTAGAGTTTGATAATGCCCCTCCATCATCTTTGGTTCTTCGGAGGCAATGCCTTGAAATGTAATCGAGGATTTGCGTTATTTTGGACCTGTGAATGTATTCTGAGCCAAAGACAGCTTTTTCCATTGGTCTTTATTGGATCACATTTGAAACCTCTCTAATTACGAGAACCTATCGATCATTTAAGTATTTATATTTTAAAAACGTATATGTGCAAGTTTTTAACACCTTTTTTGTGTCAAATCATAAACACTTCTCATTCATTATTCTCTAAGGTGTGTGATAGCACTTATTATCTTTTAGTTTTATTGTTTAGAGTATCTTGCAAATGTCTCCATAATCTTTCGTTTGTAAGATTTTATATTGTCTAATCTTTTTTTTCTTTTCCTGCAAGGTAGATAACGCGCCTAAACCTTTGCACATAATAAAATCCTTTTGCCATTTTATTGAATTTTAGACGGAAAACCTGCGAAATCAGTGGCGCATAATCCTATAAACTGCTCCTTAGAGTCTCTTCGGCCTTTTCTGAGTCACTTTGTCAAATTAACGAAATTGTTTAACTGAATCAGGAGGAAAAAGTCGATTCAATACACCAAATTGAATTTGTCAGTCATCACTATTCATCAAATTATAGGCGCACCTGTGAGAGTGTTTGCGATCTATCCAAGATCTCTTTTGTCACAAGAGATGTTTACTTTGCTCCGTCTTTTTATGTTTCAATTTATTTTATACTTCAATTTGTAGACAATATGTTTACACACTGGCACATAGCAACAATTCTATACAATTATACACCTAAGATCATTTTTCTCTTCAAAATTCCCATAGGATCAGTAGTGTTGTCCCGATTATTCTTTCGCTTTTATTTATTTTTGTTTCTTCGTACTTGATTTTTGTCTCCACTGAGTATTTTTGTTCTAATCGATTAAGATTTGAACGTTTTCTGAGCTAAAGAAGCTTTAAAATGCACTTCGAACACTGCTTTAATCTAACTTAAAGTTTTTAACTAATACTTCAAATATTAATACAACTGCGTTTCAAAAGATCAAAGGTAATTTGATAACTTATAAATGTAATTATGTCAGTCAAATAATTTATAATCTTCTCTGGATAATAAAAAATTCTGAAAACAATTATCCTCCAGGCATTCTAAAAATGTGGCGAGTGAAGTGAAACTAAAGTTGAAAATTGAGTTTGGGGAAAATAGAGAATACACATGTGTAGCAAATACCAGCAGGTTGGCAATTACGAGTAAAGTGGTAAAGAATGGCAAAATATTTCCTTGGTTTTCATGCTACATTTTGTGTATTTCTGTCACTCATTCTTGTTTTGTTTTCTTCCGTATTTTTCATATAATGATAAATCCCGATTGGTAAGGTTCAATATGACTATAAACGAATTGCAGTATGAAAAAATGGCAGTTTCAATTGAAGTACTGTTCAAAACTAAAGGAAGAAAATAATAAAATTTATATTTTCTTTGAAAAAATCGTTTAATTTCTGTGAACATTGAATAAAATATGCTCTTAAAATTGCCTATAATAGTTTCCAAGTTTATTTTCAGTTAAAAGTCAGTAAAGTAAAGATGATTTGAAGAGAAGATGCGTACAAACCTAGAGTCAGATAAGTAGAAAGGAAGCCATAAACAAAAAACAACATAATTATCTCATAGACAAATGATTGAAATATGATTTTAAGAAGTATGCAGACCTATGTTCTGAATGACATGAGCGCATATTCGACAGGAATTACAAAAATTTAAAGCAGTGTTTTTGGTGTGATTTTATGCCAGTCATCTTCTAATCTTTGCCAGAGATCAACATTCATCGGTTTTAGAGCCATAACATTCTCACCAAGTATATTATCTTTTCTATCCGCCTTTTTTTATCAAATTCCTAACAGTTTCTATCTCCTCTTGCAATGCGCTGTCTAGTTCTTTCGGCTGATATGTGCTTAATTCTCTCTTGTATGTCTCCCAGTCTGCTTTATGAAAGGCTTTTGTTACCTTCTCTGGGATCTGGATTGGTCTTTGATTAAGGGTGAGCAGAGTTGCTGTGTGGTCCGTACATGGGATATCTTCTGGCCTCATATAGTAATTATATGGAAGATAGTTATTGCCCAAGCAGATGTCTGATTTATTGGCTGCGTTTGCCCTTACGTAGGTGGGGTAGTCCGGTCCAGGTCTTTGACAGATACCTCTAGCGAACAGAGTTCCGAGGTCTCTGCCCATCCAGTTTCTTCGTCTATACCCGCTCTCTTGACAGTGTGCGTTCAGGTCACCCCAAAATAACACTGGTAACCTATTATCAAAAATTCTGATGAAGTTCTGAATGGGCAGTTGGTTTCTCCTTGGCAGTTGGTTTCTCCTTGGCGGTTGGTATCCCGTTGCTATAATGATGTTCGTCAATTCCATTTTGATCTCCACTGCGATGTAGGCTTCGTCCAATTCGTTGCTAGTTCTATATTCAATATCCTTTCTGATTGCTATAGCTGCCCCATCTTGTCGTTCTCCCGTAGGGTTGGCCGCTATAACATAGTAATTCTAAATTTTGATCTCGTCTTCTTTAAGATTTACGCCGTGTGCCGAAATTAGAGTTATGTCCGGGTCTAGTTTTCTAAAAATGTTTCCATACATTATCATTTTGCTTTTCCATCCGTTAACGTTGAGCTGTACAATCATAAGATCTGTTTTATCCATTGTAGTTTATAAAATCCTAAAATCGATTCCATTTCCAAAATCCTTTAACCGTTTCCGTTCGTTAATCGAGTATCTGATCTGGAGACTAAGTAAAACTTATTTCCGTCTTCCTGCTAGTTTTACGGGAGCCCTTAGCTTTCGAGTGGTGCCACGTGTTTCTTGGATGTGGGCTTGATGAGTTTTGTCTACTTTGTGAAGCTGGGCTCTTTCCCGTCTTGGATTTTCTTTTCTTCTGGGTTTCCTTGTTATTCTTCTAGTCTCTTCTCCTTCTGATTCGGAGCTGGTGTCTTCTGTGTCTGTTTCCGTTTCGCTGTTTACTTCCTGAGCGTCTCCTTGGTTTTCATTTCTGCGTTATCTCTTTTGAGAATGGCCTTTGAATTAAGCTCTCCTGGCACGACAATGTATTCTAGTCCATTGGTCTTCAACTTGGAGTTAAGTGTTTTCGCATATGTTCCAGGATTAAGTGTATTCTAGACATGTGCATGAATCACGCAAGTATAGATCTTACCAAATATTCCCTTCGTGATGTTTGGCAGCACTGGGATAGTTGAGCATTGGCTTTTGGCTACGTTAGCGTAGGATGTGGTGTTTTCTGCATATTTCTTTGTCTGTAGGTCTCTCTCCTTCTTATTAATGATGACTTTTCTATCTGGGCATGACATAACCATGGTACAATGCTACCGCCGCAGTTTGCACATTTTTTGTCCGTGTTTCTGCAGTTGCGGTAGTCGTGTCCCTCTTCGGTGCATTCGGAATATGTGACTGTTCCTCTCTTGGGGCAGTTGGCTGAAGTGTTTTTCCATGGCATAGCAATTAAAGTACATTTGAATGTTGACAAATGTGTTTCTTTGTATATTCTGCAGAGGAATACACTTGCTAAAGGTCAATAATCCCTTTTCTTGCGTTTTGGCCGCCATTTTAATTGTCTCGCATATAACTTTAAAGACATGGGTATAGTCTTTTTAATTTTACAATTTCCAGTATCTTTATCCCTTTCTGATTTGCCGTTATTTCCCTTTTGATTTCTTCGCATCAGTGAGATCCCACCTATGCTTCTACTTTCCGGCATACGAAGCTCCGGTTTGCGGTGATCTGCGGCGATGTCTTTGCTTCTAGTTGGAGTTTACATAGGGTTACCGAACCACCCGGAGATAGTAGCTTTTCCACATCATTTCCTTTTGGACACATCGCGATGAATCTGTGGGGATATCGACGCATTTTATCAAGGGTATGGAGATGTCCTTCAAGATTGTCTGCACGACTTGCTGCGAAGTACATTGGGTTCCGTTTTTACTTTTCTGATTTCATCGAAGAGGCAGTCTTTTCAAATCCTGGTTGTCCATCCTGATTCTAGTCTGCCCCAAATAGTAAGGCTCTTAGTGGCAAAGTTGTAAGTAAAAGTTATGCTCCTCAGATGGGAGAGCCCTCTATCTGTCCTAATTCTACCTCTCCTACCTCCCGACTTTTGTGGTCTCCTTGGTCACCCTACCTATTTAGGCCTAGCCCTATAAGCGGTCCACAGAAGGTTTCGGGCTCGTGGTCAAGAATCGCCCCCCTTTTCTGACCTACTAACAGGGTCTCCTGCAGGGGTTCACTATACCCTAATTTCAACTGTATCTAAGACCTTGCCGGTGACCAAGTTATGTAGCACTAGTTGAGAAACAAATTAAAGTGAAAAGTGTGAAAAAAGGTGCCAATAGTCAGAGGAAAAAGTAGCCCCTTCGGGTAAGCTACCTCGCCCAAAAGGAACAGGAGAAATCTCCAATCAGCCCTGTGGGTGCATATATTTCTTCCTGTGGTAGTCGTTCGTTGGCTGTTATAAGCGTTGAGTGGTAAACAGGCGTTTAACTCAAATTAGAGTGAAAATATTCACGTTTTGAAGAAAATTCCTCGAGTCGTTGCCTCCTTTTCCAGTGAGAACTTTATCAGATCGTAGAAAATGCGTCCAAAAAGCAGAGTAGCAGGTCCATCGGAATTATTCAAGAGTTCAACGGTTTATTAAGTAAATAAATACAATGAGTGAATACATACATTGTAGCATAATTAAAACATTAATTATAGACATTGTAGTAATCAAATAGATAACAGTGGTAAAAATAGATTTAGCAGTAGGGGTAAAAGTACTGAGTAGGTAATAGAAATCATTACCTATTAATTTATTTCCAAGTTAAATACAATTCTATTAATATAAAAAGTTTAAGGATAATATACTGTAAATTCTTAATATTACTGTTTATATTTACATAAAGTTAATACCTATTATAATGCATTAGTTATAATTCATTTAATTTGTTGGTTTATTATAATTTACTTTAAATTTAATTTCACATTAAATTTTTTGGGTAATTTTGATGATTAGTCAGATAAGTTTGTTATATTACACTAAATTATTTTTCATTAAATTAATTTACACTAAAATTTGATTTACTATCACTATATATAATTTACTAATTTTTCACTTTTGTTATATTTATACTTCTTTTATTTACTACACTATTTTCATTAGATTAGTTTTCACTAAATCAGATTAGTTTCACTGAATATGGTTAGATTATTTATTTGTTTACTTATTCACTTTTATTATTCACTTTAATTATTCAGTTTTTCATATTCACTATATAATTTTTTGATGTTTTTTGTCCGCTCCGTATTGTCTTGAATGTCGTCATATTCACATTATGAATGTCTTTTGGGTTAATATACATTGTGTATTTTAGGAGTAGAGCCGCCACTTCTTGCCTGGAGTAGGGTCCCTCGTACGTCCATTTGTACTCACCCGCAGCTAAGCCGATAATGAGTAATTCCATATCGTATTTGGGGCCGGGCACAGGGAGGGTGGCCGAAAACACGGAGGCCCACGTCTTTCCCGTCGAAGAAGAGACCTATTTTGAGGATTTCCTTCTTCTCGGTGAGGAAGACCACCTCGTAATTTCCTTCTTCCTCGTCCGAAGTATTTTGCTGTTGCGTCTCCTCGGTAATCTTTTTCTTTTTCTTCCTTGCGCCCTTTTTCTCTTCTTCTCCTTCCGAAGGTGTTTGTATCTTTTCTTCTTGCGCGGTTTCCTTTACCCCATCACTCGATGATGCCGTTTTTTGTTCCTCGATGAATTCGAGATTGAAAAGGCCCGCCGAGTCTGGGGTTTCGGGAAACCAGACCTTCTTGTTACAACCATTCTTCTCCAGAAGAAGGTTGAGGTGGGTTGAAAAAGAGCCGGGATTTATAAGATTTGCTATGTTGGCAAACATGACCATGGCCCTGACTTCTTGCCCTTCCTTGGGCATGACCTCCTCGTAGCGTTTTTTCGTGTAGGGGTGGTCATTCTCACTGTTGTATCCGCGTATGTGGTTTTTGTCCTTTCTTCTTTTTCCTTCTTAATTTTCTCCCGCTTTTTGCGGATCGCCTCTTTTCGGATGGGGAACCTTATGGCCAAAGCCTTGTGGTCACCCCCACAGTTTACGCACTTTTGCACCTTTTCCATGCACTCTTTCTAACCGTGTCCGGTTTTGGCGCAATTGGAGCATGCAGGGTCGGTGGTTGTGTAGTCCTTAGTAGCATGCTGTTCGACTGAACAGCACTTGAAGCAGCAGTCGATGTGTATATAATCTTACTTTCAGGTTACAGCCGAGCAGGCCCTCGTTTTTTCCCCGATATCCAATTTCAATGCTGCTGAAAACCATCTTCACCATGCCGCTTCTCTTGTAACGTTCAGGACACTCAGAAGAACCGTTTAAGCAGAAGCCCAAGTTCGTGGCCTTAACATATACTTGGGTCACAAATTTGGACTCCTAGGCACTTATGAGGATATCAAGGAAGGGAAGGAATCCTTCATCTTCCGTTTCGTGCGATCCCTTCCCTTCCTTGATATCCTCATAAGTGCCCAGGAGTCCAAATTTGTGACCCAAGTATACGTTAAGGCCACGAGCTTGAGCTTCTGCTTAAATGGTTCTTCTTAGTTTCCGTGACCCCAACCGACTCCAATACGGATATTAATCTAATTATATACTACAAGACCAAGAAAACAAGTTCTTGCATCATAAAGAACAGCTGTCTCCATCCAACGAGCGAACTCCAAGAGACGAACGTCGTGTATGAATATTCGTGCAAAGTCGGTGACTGCGAACACCGCAATTCAAAGTACATCGGCGTAACCTCCACAACCCTGTCAAGGCGACTGACAGCTCACCTTCAAGATGGCGCTATTAAAAAAACACACCCACTCTCATAGCACTACCTTAACCCGTGAAAAACTCAATCAGGACACCTCCATCATCATGAGACTCCAAAACCGCAAAAGATTGCTGATATCCGAAGCTTTCATTATTCAAATGAAGAAACCGGACAATTAACTTGCAACTTTAGCCGGAAACCACACTCCCGACATCTTGGCGTCTCTGAATTGAGCGCCGTTAAAGAAGAATATTTTCAGGCTTCATTTTCCTTTGCTTCCTTTGCCAGAGAACAGATCGGAGCAATAAATAGTCAAACATTGGACATTGGACATAATAAGTCGTGAAATTTAGGTAGAGTTAGAGAGAAAATAGTAAGAGAGTAAAGTGGTTAAAGGGTGTATTTAAAGAAAAGATGATGTGTGTGGAGATAGAATAAAAAGGTCCCTAGTGAAAGGGTAGCTCTGTTGATTTGTGTTAGTTTTTGTTGTTTTTTTGTTTGTTTTCTGGTGTTTTTTAATAAACTATAAATTTATAATTTATTTAATTAATTTAACATAGTTAATTCAATTATAATTATTATTTTTGATCTTAATGATCTTTAGGCATTCGAGCCTTTATTTTAGGCGGGGTTTTCATTCCCGCTGTGGGTTTTTGAAAAAGTTTATTATAATTTTAATATAAATGAATTTAAATTGAGTTGAAATAGTGAATTTAGATTTTAGTTTAAGTTTTGAAAAAATAGTGTTTAATTTGGGATTTATTTTACTAAAGGAACCTGCGCATTACATTGGTTGTTTTTTGTTTTCTGTCAGTTTTGTCACATCTATTTCGGAGACACGTCATCGTCAGACTGTAATTTACTACTCTTGAATTGTCTTACTTGTCGGTCTAATTCGATTTCTAAGTTTGTACGGGAGAATTTAGGCGTCAAGCGGGCGCCAATGGCTTGCCATATCGTCTTAGCTGTCTCGTGGAGCGCCACGTTGATTGGAGATAATCTAACCGAGTCGTGGAGCTCCCTCTGTCTTTTTCGTTCTCTTCTTTAGGTGTTTGTAATGCGTAGCACCGCTTTGTTCTGGATTACTTGAAGTTTCGCAATGTGGGTCTTGGCGCTCGCGTTAAACCGCACCGGCAGATACAAGAGTCTCGAGCGAATGCACGCATTGAATATCTTGCGTTTATTTGAGCGATTTAGGTCACGGAACCTATAAAACTCCCTCAAATCTCTCTTGCCATTCGCGACTGTTCGTTCGATATGACTCTTGTAGCCCCTTGTGGTGATTTTGAGCCCCAAAACCGTCAGTTCCAGGCAGTAGGGGATTCTCTTCCCTTCTACCCGTATATCGTTGAAATTCTTGCGAAACCTGTGAATTATTTTTAATTTTTTGTCATTGGTTGATATCTTCCATTTCCTCTCGAAAGAGTTGATGTTAGATATCTCCCTAGCCGTATTTCTCGCCCTAAATTCCCTCTGAACATAAGAGGTGATACAAATTTGTCATATGTCGTCAGCGAACTGAACGTATATCGCACCTTCGGAGCGAGGTTGTGGTAAGTCGCGTGTATAAATGTTGTATAAAAGGGGACTGAGACAGCCCCCTTGTGGGACCCCTGATTCTAGCTCGACTTCGGGGCCTTTGTGTTTTCTGATATGAATATATGCTTTTCTCTTCATTATGCAATCGCATAGAATCCTTTCAAGAATTGGGTTGAGGCCTACTTGAAGGATCTTAAATTGTAGTCCTCTCTGCCAAACCTTATCAAAAGCTTTTTTGCCATCTTTTCCGTGATAACGGCTAGTGCCGTATCAGTCCTTCTTTTCCTAATGAAGCCGTGTTGTTGCTCGTTATGCAAGTTGGCTTCATCGAGAAAAGCGTTGACCCTATTTGCCAATATATTCTCGAAGACTTTGCTAGCAAATTCTAGGAGAAATATCGGCCGAAAGCTAGCAGGGCAGTCTGGGGGCTTTCCCGCTTGGGGAATCAAAATCATCTTGGCCATTTTCCACTGATCGAGAAATCAGCCCGTGTTCAGAGCGGCATTCATGATGTTAAGCAGCCCACTCAGAACGTTAGGCGGGGCCTTGATGAAATTCTCCCTTCTCAGCCCCGTGGTACCCAGTGCTCTTTGACGAAAGGATTTTAGACCAACGTAGAGCTCTTGGGCAGTTATTTTACTCCCATAGCCCTCCATCACTCTTTTTTGCTACACACAATGATGAGGGGAGTTTGTGTATTTGTGTGTTTAGCTGTTGGATTATGTCATTTTCGAAATCGATGTCATAATTGTCATTTTCTTCTGGGGTAATTTTGAAGATTGAGGACCAGAAATCCTAAACATTTCCTCAATCTCTTTAGTCTCGTCAATTTCTTTACTGTCATGTTTGAGTGTAATTTTCTTCTGTGGGGGTTGTTCTTTTAAACATTTAAATGTCTGCCAGAACGTGCGTGAGTCTCTTTCTATGTCCAGTCCTTCAATCAGTCTGTCCCATATCAGTATTTGTTGGTCCGTAATTAGTGTCTGGAGTTCGTCTTTTATCTGTCTTATTCTTCTATGGGCATTGTGGTTGGGGCCTATCAGCGCTACTACATTGGACAGGACCCTATGTTCTTGGGCCAGGGCTTTCATGGGAGGGGTCCAAATGGGAGCTGGAAGGGTTTTATATTTGATAAGGGGACTACTATTTTAATCTGCTGTAATTAGGAGGTTAGTGATTCTATCTAGCTCTTTATCTATCTCTTTTAAATTGGCATCGAGTAAAGGGTCTGGGATATAATTTAGAAGGTAATTTCTGTAGCTCTCCCAGCTCGCCTGCTTATAGCTTTTGCGTACCGGGATTGCAATTTGAATAAGATTTACTCCAACTGTAATTTTAGTAGCCTGGTGGTCGCTCGGAATGATAGGGCCCGGTTCAATGTAGTAGTTGTATGTTAACCTGATACTGGATAAAACAATATCAGGTTTCGTTGCTGCTTTACCCGTTAGGTATGTCGGGAATTCTGGTCCGATTCTTGTCACGTATTGTCTGTCAAGTAATACTTCGATGTTTCTGCCTGCATTGTTGTAGAAGGTATATCCTGCCGCTGCACACCTTGCATTCAGATCCCCAGCAAAGATTACGTTTTTCTTATGGCTGAAGATCTGTAGAAGGTTGTGCATGGATACATAGCCACCTCTTGGGGGTTGGTACCCCGTAGCCACAACCAGCTCCCCCAGGGTAGTGCCTACTTTAATAGTAAGGTATGATTCATCTAAGTCGGGTAGTTTTTGGTATTTTAGTCATTTTTTGACGGCTATTGTGGAGCCGTAATACCGTTCCAGGCTATAATTTTGCTAATGACGTCGTATTGAAATATTTTTAATTCTTTTTGCGTGGTCAGTCCGTGTTCGTTGATAAGTACAATGTCAGGGTCACTTTGTCGCAAAATATTGCCATAGATCGAACCTTTTACGTCCCGCCAACGACATTCATTTATACAATCGTAAGTCTATTGGTTATTTTGTGTAATGTTGGTTCTTTCGTGTGTGGGATTAAAGTAGATGCTTATTCGCGATCTACTCTAGCCCCATGGGGTGTACTGAGCTGGGCGCGCTCCCTGCCGTTTCTTTTCTTTCTGAATTCCGTATCAGTGATCGTGTAGAAGCAGTCTGTGGTCAGTTTGATCTTGTTTTGTGCGAGCGTCTCCTCTACCTGCCACTCCGGAACCTCATCTGAGCATTCCCACTTGTATCGTCCGGTCCTAAGACCCTCCGATACTTCGCAGGAATCAATTTCAGTTGGGAATGGAGCCCATTTGGGGGCATATAGTTTTAGGTTGAAGCCTCTCGGGTGGTATTTTAATTGGTGTTCCCTCCCCTGTGATGAGGACGTAGACCTTGGGCCATGAGTTTTGGAGATTTTCTTCAACCGAGGAGACCTGGTCTCCTTGGGTCGCACTGCTTCCTTGGTTGGTGTGGGCGTGTGTGTTTTTGTTTTTATTGTGGTGTCTTTCTTTGGTGTGAGTGGCGCCTGTTTTTCTGTCTGTGGTTCTTTAGGTTTGTTCAGTCGGGGGTCGCGTGATATGGCTGTCTTCTGTGGTGTTGGCACTTTTTGGCACTTGTCTTGGCACTGAGGAGCTACGGTTATACGCATAACCTCCTCTGAAGGAGGGTTGTTGGGGTACTAAATCTCCTGCAGCCCGTACTTTACGAGCATGTGGTCGACTTCTGTGGAAAAGATAACAGGGCTAGTTATGTTTGCAATGTGTGCATAATAAATGCAACACAGTATTTTCGTGGAATGCTCGTTTTCTATGTGAAGGTAGGTTTTATGGTTGTTTAACTAGGCGATGGCGGCTTTTGCAACTTTTGCGTAGGTCGAATTAGCTTTCATCTCTTCTGTTTCAGGTTTGAGTTTACTTTGTTTGCTTATCTCCTGCTTTTTGCCTGGACATGCCATAGACATAGTCCGGTGCTGGCCTACGCAATTTAAACATTTTTTGGTAGTGTTCTTGCAGTCACGCCAAAAATGGTCTTGACCGGCACAGATGGAGCATAGCTTTAGGTCTTTATTCTCAGGACAGTTAAAAGTGGTATGTTTGCCGTACTTTTAGCAACAAAAGCACATTTGCAAGTCGACAAACTCCTCACGTTCCATCTGCTCTGGGCAGACTCACGTTAAAGAGCAGCAGTCCGTTATCTTGAGCCTTTAGAGCCATACCTCGGCTACCTTTGCCTTTTCGTGGTTCCTTTTGATTTCCTCTTTTATTCCATCCGTCGAGTGGCTCCCGAACCAGGGGTCGAGGCGCTTGCATATCAAGCTGCAGTGAATCCTAATTTGTGGCGGTGTGGTCGGTTTTAAGTTTATCGTCTTAAGGCATTTAACAGCTTTTAAATAGTCAGACAATCTGAGCCTTCCAATTTTATGTTTCTTGTAGCACTTTAGTTTCTCCTTAAAAATTTCCCGCGCCATGATTGGCCAATTTTTGTAATACTTATGTTCGCGTAGAAAACTATATATAATGTAGCAGTTTTTTAAAAATCCCTCAAATAAACTCAAGATATTCAATGCGTGTATTCGCTCGAGACTCTTGTACCCCCCGGTGCTGTTGAACGCCAAGACCCACATTGTGAAACTACAAATCATCCAGAATAAAGCGGTTTTGCTTATTACAAACACCCGAAGAAGAGAACATAAACGACAGAGGGAGCTCCACGACTCGGTTGGATTATCTCCCATCAACGTGGCGCTCCACGAGAGAGCTAAGAGGATCTGGCAAGCCATTGGCGCCCGCTTAACCCCTGAATTCTCTCGTACACACCTAGACATCGAGGTCGGCCGACAAATAAGACCATTTAAAAGCAGCAAAATTCAGTCTTACAGTGACCCGACTCCAAAATACACATGACAAAATCGACAAAAGACAGAAAACAATGAGTGTAATACATAAGTTTTTTTTCTTTAGTGAAAATAAATTTAAAAATAAACTCAAACTTTGCGAAAAATTCAAATTCAAATTCAAATCAAATTAAAATAATTTTTTCATATACCCACAGCGGGAATAAAAACCACGTTTCAAATAAAGGCTTGAATACCAAAAGATCATTAAGATCTAAAAAACTAAAAATTAAATTAACTTGATTAATTTAATTAAATAAACTATAATTTTATAGTTTCTTAAATAAAAAAAAACAAAAAACTAACAAAATCCATACAAAAAAACAAAACAACAGATCTACCCTTTCATCGGGGACCTTTTTATTCTGTCTCCCACACATTCTCTATTCTTTAAATTCACCCTTGTAACCACTTTCCTCTCTTACTATCTTTCTCTCTAACTCTACCCGAATTTCACCACTTTTTTATGGCTAATGTCCAATAATAATTCTAATAATTCTGGAATTTGGCGGGAAACTCTGTGTGAAGATCCTCGACGAGAGATTGGTGTCTCACCTGGAAGAGAACCCCCTCTACAACCCTTGCCAATACGGGTTTAGAAAGAAGCGAAGTTCTGAAATGGCAACAGTGTCATTGCGGAAAATCTTGCCCATGCCAAACGGGACAGGATTTACGTGGATATTGTTTGTCGGGATGTATCAAAAGCGTTTGATAAGGTTTGTCAGCGGGGTATGCAGTATAAGATGTTACGGCTGGGTCTAAGTGAAAACTTGGAAAGAACTCTCTGTGACTACGTCATGGAAAGAGCGGCGTATGTCAGTCTAAGGTGCACGGATGGACCAAAGTTTCCGCTCACTGCGGCCTCCCTCAGGGGGTGGGGTGTCTGTCCCCCACCCTTTATTCGATATACACCGCGGATGTCCCGGCTGCCCTGGTGTACCCCTCTTCCCTCAATATTCAATACGCCGATGATTTCAGCCAGATAATCATATCTCCATGGAGGAATGCACCGTGGCAAGCTCGCATGACAACGATAGAAATTAAAAATCTAAACACCTACGAGGCTCAATAAAAAAATTAGAGCTAACCAAGAGAAATTCAATGCGGTCCCCATTGGGCGGACCAGAAGAGCAGACGTGAGAGTGGGGATACTCTTTATCCCTACACCAATGAATGCAATGTACTCGGTATGAAAATCACCTCTACCGGGTACAAGAAGCACGTCGAAAAAAGAATTTCTCGAGCCTCAGCCGCTGTCAGAACTCTATATACGTTCAAAAATCTACGTGAAAGCAACAAGAAGAATATCTACAATGCCCTTGTAGATCTACCTTGCTTTACCCCGCCTCCACCCTCTCTTGTTTCTCAAAAACACAAAAGAGGCGACTTCAAGTAGTGCAAAATAAATGCATGTACCTAATCACAGGTACACGTAGGCAAGAAAGAAGACGCCAAGAAGACCTGCACAGAGAGGCGGGGATAATTTCCATTAACAAAGTCATCGAAGAACGGACTCGGAAGATGCAGGATCTGGTTAATCGAGAACTGAGTGTAGAAATTATTCAGATAATTAGCCAGAACAGGAAAGCAGAATGTCGCGCCAGTTTTCCAAGCTCCGCTAACCGAGTGGCTGGCGGGGATGAAGTGCCGTTCTACGCATGATGAGTTGTATAATCTAATCTAAGAAAACAACCGAATCAAGAATAAAACTCACAATTATGACTAAAACTCACCGAAGAAGACCAACGTAAAACCAAGAAAGAAGAAAACTACCGAATACGACGAGAACTCAACCGACTAAGAAAAAACAAAAAAACTAAAAAACACACACATACAAAGAATACAAAACATTAAGCACGCACTTAAAAGTTTGAAAAACATAAACAAACAATCAATGCATAATCACACAACAAAGTTAAACTAAAATTAGCAATACAAATGGCTTGAACGCCTTAAAAATAAAAAAAATCAACGAAAACAATATAGAATACACGCTACGAAGAAATAATGAAAGTGTAGGCCTGATCACCAGGCTCTAGCACCTCTTTGCACCCTACCACGCTTCTTTCTCTTTTCACCGCTTGTCTATTTTCTCTATCTATCCACACACACTATCGTACTTCCCTACACGCACCCACACTTTAACTAAATTGAAATTAGAATAAATTGAGTCAAAACGATGTACACGTAACTCGAATTATTATTGGACCTATGTCCAATGATAATTCGAGTTACTTGGACATCGTTTGTCGTGATGTATCAAAGGCGTTTGGTAATGTTTTTTTAACGGGGAATGCAGTTCAAGATTTTACGACTGGGCCTAAGTTAAAACTTAGAAAGAACTCTCTGTTACTATGTCATGGAGAGAGCAGCGTGCATCAGTTTAGGGTGCACGGGTGGACCGAAGTTTTCGCTCACTCCGGGCCTCCTGCAGGGGGATGCCTGTCCCCCACTCTCTACTTGATTTATACCACGATGTCCCAGCTCTTGTAAGCCCCACTTGCCTTAATATTTATTTTGCCGATGATATAACCCAGATAATCACTTGTCCATGGAGGAATGCCCCTTCGCAAGCTCGTATGACAGCTGCAGAAATTGAAAATCTTAATACCTACGAGGCCCGATGGAAGATCCGCACCAACCAGGAAAAGTTCAAAGTAGGCCCCGTAGGCAGGAGACTATACGACGTCAGAGTAGTGGATAGACGTTATCCCTAAACCACGGAGTGCAATGTACTCGGAATGAAGATTTCCTCATCTGGGTACAAGAAACACGTCACAGAAAGAATCATTTAGGCCACTGCTGCAGTCAAGATTCTCTATAGGTTCAGAAATCTTCGTCAAAGCAGTAAGAAAAAGATCTACAGTGCACTTGTAAAATCGACGCTGCCCTCTCGTGTGTCTTGAAGACTCAAAAGAGGAAACTACAAGTGGTGCAGAATAAATGTACGGACCTAATTACAGGTACACGCAGTAGAGAAAGAAGACGCCAGGAAGAGCTGCACCAGGAGGCGGAATTAAGTCCTATTAACATTGTTATGAAAGAACGGACAAGGAATATGCTGGAAATGGTTAATCACGAATTGGACGATGATATCGTCTAAATGATTGACCAGAAAAGAAGAGGGATAAGTCACGCCGGATTTTTAAGCTCCACCGGGGTTTTAGCTGGCAGAGCAGAAGTGCCGTTCTATGCATGGTAATAGAAATGTTTTTGCCTGAAACCAATAAAAAATCCGACTAAGAAAAAGTTAACCTAAATATGAAACCACACGCATTACTACAAATTCACCGATGAAGACTCAAATCTAACAATGAAGAACGAAAGTTACCGAAGAATACATCCACGAAAAAGCAAAAAACATAAATTACACACATTACAAAATATACGAAGAAACAAAGACTCTAAGCAAGACAATAAAGTAATCAATAATGCAATTAATACCACAACAGCAAATGCGCATATCATATCCAAAGGCATTAGTTGATTTTGTAGACAAATGGCTTGAACGTCATATTATATATATATATATATATATATATATATATATATATATATATATATATATATATAACTAACCCAAAAGACAACAAAGGAATAACAAAACCAAAAATACTTAAAAGCAATAGCATCTCTTTGCACCCTTCGACACTTCTTTCTCTTTTCACCGCTGGTCTACTTTCCGTGATCTGTCCACACACCCTTACTCTATCCCCTACCTACATCTACTCTTACAACACATTAATAATTCCATTTCTGTTAATTCCCTGAAGATTATCTAAAATGGTCGAAAGCATCTAGGAATAAAGCATGTCATTCGCGGATGTTTTTTCTCACGTTGAAGACCCCGTTAAAATACTTGTAAGAAATATTAAGAAAATACAAGTTAAAATTAATGACGCTGCCACAGCTTTGGATTCAATAGAACCTGCATATATATATATATATATATATATATATATATATATATATATATATATTACTTGTAATGGATCCGTTGCTTGTGTAGTTGATTCGTAGCAAGAATTTAAAATCCCAAGCAATAGCTTTAAATGTATTAACACTAATTAACACTAAATACATTACATAAATGTTCGAATTAAAAAAAGCGTGGAATGAAAGGTAAACCAATAAGTGAACAAATATTGAGGTAAAATGGGCCACAGCGGTTTAAAACTACAATACAGGATCACTAAGCACTTGCAGAACTGGCATGACTGACATTCACATTTCCAACACAGAGGTTTCCTCGCTTGGGCTCCACTGTGTGAATCTCCAACATCTTTTAATTGAGAATCGTTTAGCATCTTATCATCCGCCCCAACATTATTGGAGTTAAAACTCCTCAACTATTAGTTCATCAAAGAACTAAACCTAATATAAATAATTACACCACCCCAATTAAATTACTCACCGTGTAACCAACTAATCACTCAACCCGCCAATAGACCAACCGAGCACTCTTTCAAACTAGTTTCCTAGCGTTATTTAATTGTTTACACAACTCCAACGATACAGTTTAGCCCCATTTGTCGTTTGTTCACCAGTTTGTTTGTTTTGTTTTTAATTCTCAATACTGAAGTTGGTTTGTCTTAGAAAAATTTCTCTTTCCCACTTTTTTCGAACTAAACCAGCTATTGTTTTTTTTATTAATTTTACGATTTAATCCTTTTTTTATGTTTTGCATGGCACTCAATATTTATATCAATTTTACTTATTTAACTTTCATTCCCTTTTTTCTCAATTTACAAATTTATTTAATGGATTAAAATAATTTAATGTTAAATATTTCCACCCTCTCTCTCTCTCTCTCTTTAGTCACTGATGATGGTCCCAGTTGAGGTCCGAATCTTCCTGCCAACAAATGTTTAGAGCAATTTCATGGGTGCTTATATTCCTTCCTTACACTTAAATATATATATATATATATAACGAGAGAGAGAGAGAGTGAGAGGGGAGGATGGCAATGATTCCTCGAGTTATTATAAAATAAATGAGATCTGTTGAAACATAGGACTGTCATCAATTTGTAACTGAGCTCATGTCAATTTAATTAGCTTTAGACAGATTTTTTCTAGATCTTTCATTATAGAAAATAATCAGCGTTTTGTCCGCAATTCACAAGTTACCGAAAATAGAAACATGATTTATATGTGGCAGGGTGTTTCATGGGTGCAGGAATTATATGATGTTAGTTAAAGTGTCCTATTTCTGTTTTGGTATAGAGATCCATCTGAATACATTGTGCCATTTTGGAAAATCATAATTGTTTTGTTACCTCACACCTTAAATATGATAAACATATGATTCTTAATGCTAAGTATATGTTTGCAGCATTGAAAAATTAAATGAGTTCACCCAATTAGTATCTACGTTGAAAAATCGGTAGTGGACCAGAGCCCAAGCGCAGGGTTTTGAGGGGATTGGGATGAGATTTCGGGGCTCAAACTATTTAAAAGTTGTTTGAGCTAAAATGATAATGGCATTGGCGGAGGTATTAGCTTTCTTGGGGGCGCTTTATAGTCATTAAATATGGAGACTCCTCTGCTCCGTGATTCGTTCTCTAGCATTAGACTTAAGAAAGTTTTCCCACAAAAGAAGTTAATGTAATGGGCTTATAATTGTTTCGATTAGTTTTAATCCTCTTTTTAAAATCTTGATCACATAAATATCCTAAAATTGCCCGTGTACTTTCCTTGCATTAATTGGCGTTTAGAAATGGTAATAAAGGGTTATCTCAATTTGGTTTCTAATTCCTTATGATGAATCAAGTAAATTTGATCAAGTCTTGGCACTTTAGATATTTTCATTTACATTTTATCATTAAGTTAAGTTGAATTAGGTCATGTTAGGTTTGTTGGGTTAGGTAGATATGGTTGTTTTAAGTTTGGTTAGGTTAATTTCGTTTAGTTCAATTCATGTTAAGTTAAGCTTGCTTTGTTTAAGTTCGGTTAAGTTTGGTGGTCAGGTGAGGTAATTTGCGACAGATTAGAATCTAAATATTCCAAATTGACCTATCTAGTCGTTATCTCTTCTTGCATTATTGAAGGAATGATAAAAAATTGGCCTAATTTTTAGGGAATTTTAATGAAATAATGAATCGAAGCAAAACAGGAGAAACCAAATGGTGGTTAAGTGAATGCACGATTATGGAACAAAGTTGAATGTGGAACATATAGGCTCTAGTATCGAAACTACATAAACTTAACCCTAATGGAACATGATTCTGTGCTGTGACCACAATGAAAGCGTTTGTATGAACACTAAGGTATTCAAAGATACGGAGTATTTTTTAAGGATTTCGGTGGTTCATTAAATATAGGAGGGTAGTATTAAATTAGTTTGCTCTTGGTTTATTCATTATAGCCGTGGTATTAGACGCCACCTTTGCGACTCGTTTCAAGTTAAGAGACAGCAACTAACTGGAAAATCGACTATAGAAAGTTTCAGAAAGAAGCCAGAGAGAAAATGGAAAAGTGAGAGTAAAATATGTAAATGTTCAAGAACGAATTCATCAAATCCGGAGACTATTTGGCACACTATGGAGAGTGGTCGGAGGCAAAATTATAATGATTTGCTTAGAGTTACACTATTACAAACCACTCCCCCTCATCTTGGGTCTCTGAGAATATAAGAGGAAAAGCAGTGGCCTATTTGCCTGCTGGGCATGTCCAACACATCTGCCATTATTGTGAAAGTAAATTTTGAATGATAAACTTCCAGTAATTGAATTCGTTATGCTTTCTGTCCTCTATTCCATTCTGTTTATTGAAATTAGAAATTTATGTCTTTTTCGGGCCATTAAACCTATATAAAATGCGGTTGGAAGAGCCTAAAAGTATAATCTAATTTGAAGACAATTTTTATCTTTTACCTCTGCTGTTATCTGGCAACCCTTTCCACACACGAATGCAACATTGCTGTTTTTTAGGTCCTGCAGACATAATGTGGAAATTAAATTGATGTTGGGGAGCATGATGTAAATAGTGGACTATCATACGTATTATGGAGATGAAGAAATAAGGTAACTTGGAGACTATAGTATAGTCCTGAATGTGGTGTTACCAACCCTACATTATATACACATGCTCGAGTCTTTTATAGTTTTGTAACCTGGTATTTCTTAATTTAGTTTAATTGGTTTATGTAGTAAGCGGATACGACCCCTCCGATTCTTTTGCATTTAGATACTCACATCGTCGCACATGTCAGCCAATCGTTTACACGAATAGATGAAAAACTTCATGGTTTCAACCAGATTTCGCTTACACTCTGTCTAAAGTTGTTGGGGAAAGAAATAGGAGGGAGGATTATCGTGCTGTATTTTTCGCTTCCTTTGCTCTTTATTCTAAAAGGAAAGAGCAAAAACTTAGCTCAAAGGATATCTACCACCAGATTCCTTTGAAGGATTCCTGGTAATTGCACTCGCCGTCCACCACCGATGCAAAACCATCCTCCTCTTCCTACTACTACACCTTCTAAAACTACTAGTAGTATTAAAATTATTGAAACTACGAATAAAAATTATAAAATAATGACAATAAAAATACCTTCCTCATTATTACCGCTCTCGCCCTTGTATGTATATATTCGTTGCACTTCCTTACGAACATCCCACTGCGCAAAGGTAAACATCCATGTATAAATACACATGCGTATATACATATATTCCTGGTCGCGCATAAACTATTACTATAGATTAATGTTGCATTATGTATGGCAGGTTATCATAGGTGTTCGTCGTATCACTTAGCGATAGTTATGTCTATGCCAAATACAGAGAACATAAAACTTTCACTTCTCTTTTCATTTTATTTCATTTCATGAAGAAATCTGGAGCGTATCATAAAGGAATGAATAATCTTATGTTGGGGAGATTGTTGCCATTGGAACCCGTTCCTAGGTCTATTTGGGGATGGAGAATAATAAGCGAAAGTAAAATATGAGAAATGAACAAAAAGGGAATATACATAAATTAGGACAGAAATTAATTAGTGTCAATAGTTAATCAATACTATTACTGGGGCCAAAAAAAACCGCTTAAAATCCCCAAGGGAACTAAAAGACACTAAAAGTGGAACTCCTTGGCGGGAATTTATTAGATGTAAAATGCTTTTGATTTTTCTTATTTAGAAAGAGAATTACAGTACCACACTTCAATACATTTTTGGGTACTAAGGTTATTGGTAGAAAGCTTCAAACTTAAAAGAAACTTGTACGTTTCAGGACATAGCTTCCATAGTGTTTAGCTTCCTCCTATGTATTGAGGCGTCAATAACATTTTGATAGGCATTAAGATAAATTAACATTGCCTCAGGAACACAAATAATACGATATTAATTGTTTATTATGATTATGCATCAATTTCATCTTAATCTTTTTAAGTTTCTTTCAATCGTAATATTTTCTTTTTTTCTTTTTCACATTTTCTTATTTGACACAAAACCAATTTTATGTCACTTATAACATCTTATATCATAATATTTCGTGTGAAACCAATTATTTGACTCAGATACTCTTGAGGTTATTCTAAATGTGCTAACAAAAATCTTTACATTATTATACAGAGTAGGGACTGAAAGTATGTTGTAAATTGAGTTGAAAAGTGTGAAAATATGGTAATGTAATTTGTATAGAGAGAGAATTTAACAGAGGAAGAAAAGAGAAGGATGGAAATGTTCGAAGCGTGTACAAGTTGAAGGAGTTGATAAAAGGTCATTTAGCAGTCAAAGAAATAAGCCTTCTTACAGGATATAGGAGTTAATAAGCTTCCAAAAGGAACTTGAATATACATGTAAGAAGTAGAAAAGTAAGTTTGTTGCAAAATAAGAGGTTCTAAAAGATAATAAATGCATAGATTGTCACACCCAAATAAATTTTAGATGCGATTATTTATCTTTTACACATATTTGGCAGAATCGTAATGGATGGATAAAGTAAAAGCTGAGAGGACGAGATTGATTGGTTATTGTATGTAAGTTAAAATGTTGATCAATGAGAAAGCTAAAAAATCGTAAATATCGTTAAACAATAAAACATATTCGAAATAATTCGAACTAGTGGGGATGCAAAGTAGAACGCTTGTATTTTAGGTGTCGTCGCATTGAAGAAGTAAACTCTCCGAAATTTTTGTTTTTCTCGATTACAAATTTAAATTAAGTCTAACTCATACAATTCATTTACCAATAAATTTAAGAAAGTTGTTTACAGGCCACAAAAACATAAAAAAACTTTTTATTTTATAATATTTAATTGTTGCTACATAATAAATAAGTTTGTTTATGTGGCTAGGGCAGCACTAAAATTAAAACAATGGAAATACATATGGTTTCTCTGATAAAACTATTTATATCTTTTGGGGAGATGAATAAGAAAAGTGGAGTAAAATAAATTGGTATAAATGGTGTAAGATATTGTATATAATATTGTTTGAATTCCAGCTTAGGTGAGGTAATTCTTTAAAATGGTTGAGGTAAAAGACACACGCTTTTATGATCTTGTTTGATAATTGTTTTAATTCTGCAGGAGTCGTTTTTCTGTTGGGAAAAATATTAGATCTTATTGCTAATTAGTGCCCAGTACTTTGACTTCTAGTATAGACTAGATTTAGTTGCGAAAAGGATAGTTCAATGTATAATAGTTATAACATAGTGAAACTTTGTTGCGTCTTTTCTGGTTCCTAATTCTGTGAGAGCTTGTCGCTTTCGTCGTTTGAAAGTGATTCCTATATGGCGCTTCTGAAGGGGATAGGTCAACTTGCTGCGCGCTACATGCTGAAATATATCTAGGCACGATCAACCTGCTTTAGCCAACTGGATACAATTTCTAACTAAATATTTTTTAATATTAGAGGGCAGTTTAGGTTGTCGCAAGGTACCAAAAGAAGATACGACCGCGGTGAACAATTTGAGAAATTTACCAGTAGAGGGAAGAATACCACGCATTTCGAGATTTAAAAATTTGTTTTTCCTCTCTCTTCTACAGGGTTTCCCTAAAGTACAGACAAAAAGACAAAAGGCATATTATAAAAATGTTAAACTACATTTTATTTAATTGAATAATAAATAACATCTCCAATGTGATTTTTAGCTTTTGTAATGCAAGATATAATCGATGAATCCGATGCATTACCTCCAAATCTATGATGCGTTCTCTCAGGAGTCTCGTATCTTTTATTTTAATCGACTATACATTCGCTTTTAGCATAACCCCAAAAATGAAGTATCGGGGAATAAGGTCCGGTAAATGAGAAGACCATTGTGTATTTCCTTTATGACCAGACGTTAAAGACACTGTACAATTTTCCATTTGTATTGCTGTAGACACTGCTGGCTTTGTCAAATGTCCTTGCCTGCTCCTGAGCTGTGTATAGGTTGAATTTTGATTCTCAAATAATTATGTGTATTCATAATAAAGTCAGAAACATGTTACCTTCTAAAGGATTAATCTGATAGGGATTTTATATCACAAACTTTGCTTAACCTTTTTACTGCGATAGATGACCATATTTCCATCTTTCTTTCTTAATTCAAAACTATTTCGTAGGTGTTAGAAATGTTTGTAGAATTGAATAAGATGTAGACAGGTTGTCTGTATTGGATATTGATGAATTAGAGTTAAATGATTTTAAACGTATTAGTAAAAATGACGAGAGGTTGCCACGCCACTGGCCATTTCACTCCTGTATTTGTATATATAATGACACCCGTTCAGTAATTCAATCTCAGGTAGGTATAATAAATTTCCCAGGGACATTGAATTATGTGAACCTTTCTCTGACACTGGTCTGGTTGAAGCAATGCGAGCCAACCTAATCGTTATTATGATTATATTTCTCCTACTGACGCAGTTCCCAATCATTCAAGAAGATAGGAGAAAAACTATTTTTGATATGTAACTGTTTGTGATTACACTTTTTTGGTCAATTGCTAATTATAAAGCAATTTGAATAAAATCTTCTTATTTGATTATTATTATATAGATTTTATTGAAATATATTGATGATTAAATAAAGCAGCTAATTATTATGCTGTTTCTTTGTAGCCTTTCTTTTATTCCTCATACAGCTACATAAATTCTAAGCCCCCATCGTGCCAAAATAAAATCAGTCGTTAGAGAATTGATCAATTTTTCGTAGAATTAATAAGATAACTAAGTTTATTATTTTATTATCTTAAGCATATCGGAGAATGATAAATTTCACGCATCTTTTAATTTTGGTAGTTTATTTTATGCCCACTGGGATATGTATTTTCTTTCCATACTTAGAAGTGAAGAGGTTAATCGGAGCATTTCTCGAAAAAATCATTTGATGATGCAAAAAACTGTTGTTGCTATGTAGCAAAATATTCAGTAAAATAATAGTGCTTACTGGGATCTCTTTTCTTAAATTCCAAGAGAAACGTATCAAATGTTATTTGCATTTCGTCATTTAGAGAATTTGGATCAGTTTCCATGCTATAAGGAAAAGAATGCGTTCGATATTTACCTTTGACTATGAAATAAAATATCATATTCTTAGATTGGATTGAATTCACTAAATTACGTTGTTATAAGTTGCTATGAATTAACTGAATATAAATGCCACTAAGGTCTTAGAGATTTTTGTTATCACAAATACAAAAGGTTATTATTAAGCGATATGATACCATAATACATATAAATTAGATAGCAAACTACCATAAGTCGACCTTTTCATTAAGAGAGAAAAGAGATAGAAAGAGAAAAAACAAATCAGATAAGGATAGGTATCGCATGGTTGAAAAGGAGAACAACTTAGGAATGTAATCTATTTCGTTATTCAAGATAGGTTTAGAAAAATTGTAGATGAGAGTTGACGTAAGAATATATGATATAGAAAATTGAGCCATTCAAATCTAAACCTATCTTGCTCGATAACTAACAAGGCTCTTTTTCAAGCATAGATAGCACACAGCTTATTATAAGAAGATAATAAAATATATAAGTCCCTTAGTAGATTAGTATTGTCAGTAAACATCAATAAAATTGGAATAGTATGCCATATTAACGTTTTCCTCTATTAGGTTTACTTCACTAAGATATATTTATGTAACAACTTGATATGGAGAATAGTTTGGGCCTAATCTTGAGCACTTAATTCACAAGAAAATCGTATTATCGACGTAGAAATAGCAAAACATCAAAAAATTTAAAAGACGCTTCTACGAAACAAGCGAATATTTGATTCTGTGTGAATTATTATCGAGGAGAAATTCCAGAAGCCCTTTGACTTTCTATGGCAGAATGATCCTGTATTGTGTTTGGTCATATTTCGTGTTTAACGTAGATCTCTTTTAATTCTGCAGTATACACTCAGGAAAAGGAAAATCGAAGTTGGGCACACTGAACGAAGTTTAACTCACTGAAAATAGGATTATGGTCAATTTTGTTGTTGAGGCCATGCATTATTGATTATTGGTTTGAATCCACCCATAATTTTAAGAACCAATTGATATATTTTTACTGTTCAAATCGACAGAAAAATACTATTTTAAAATTCGCTACATTCACTGGAACCATTGCAAGAATGTTGAACTTAGGCGATTCCAACTTTAATTTAGTTCATAGTGGCCCATTCATTTTTCTCTAGATCTACGTCTATTTTCAACCTTCTTCATCGGTGTATTTTCTCTTATTCATGCTAGAAACTTGGAGTGTGGAACTTATAATGAAAATTATAGACCTAACCTATAAAAGCAAATATTCAGAACATTCACGGAGAATCTATGCCATGATAGTTGCATTATAAGTAAATGAATGAATGTGAACCAGCTTAAACAATATATTTCAAGTATTCGTTGCTTTTGAGCATATTCTTTTAATTTTATGGTTCATAAAGAATAATCAAAGGAAGTCCTTTTGGGGGGAGGTTCTTTTGTGTCTCAGAAAATTCACTCATGTTGCAAACCCCTAATTTGGCTAAAATGAAGAGGAATTGTATTAAGCGAACTATCTGATCTTTTTAGGGTAGTTCTGGCGATGAAGTCGTGGTCTTTTGAGTGAAGAACGCTTGATGACACAGGTTCAAATCCAACTCCTTTATTCATTTTCATATAACGGTTAAAATATTTTCCCTATTGTCCGTTTCTATAATTCTTCCATTTTTTTCTTAAGCTTTAATGGACCACGTAATTAATTTCCTTAGCGTTGTGTCGAGTCGTGGGCCAGTTTTAATTTCTTTGGGCCTTTAAATATATATATATATATATATATATATATATATATATATATAAATATATATATCATCTCGAAAACTCTTAATAAATCGATAACATGCTATTTTTCCTTTTGGGGAACTTCAGTAATCTTTTTCAAAAGCTTCACTAGCTTGCGAAGATATCCACTACAGTATAAACAAGAATCATATATTAGCCCCAACACTCACATATTTTTATCCATATTTCTGCATCTGATATTTAGAAGGTGAATTAATTAAATATCATATATAATCCCTTATATGAATACACAAATAATTGCAATTTGCGTGCAACTGTATATCATCCTGGCCGTTGGTCAAAACTACCTAACCTTTTCTCTACAGTAATGGACAAATACATAGATCGGGCATGTATTTTTCTACTATTCTGCACATTTAGGCTTCAATTCAGATTCTGTCTTCTTATCTCGTATTGATACTTTCTTTGAGAACTGAATAAATCCACGGAATTTGCCGCAAAAATTCTAATAACTCGGAAATATGTTCAAAAGAATTGTCAAATATATTACCAGCAAAGGTTTTATATCGGGGATTTTCAGATTTAAAGTAAGACCCAATCTCGTGTACTCCTTTAGGCATATGACATGCTTAATTATATTATTGAGTCTTTGTGTTTACATGTAATATTCTCTACTTTTTTTTCGGCTTATTTTTATAATAGTGAAAAGTACTTCCAATCCTCCTTATTTGTGCCTGGTCACTTTAAAATGAGTACAATAATCTAGAATGAATGCCATTCTTTTAAATTTAACTTTATTGATTTTGTTTCGCACATTAGATATGCCTTGAACATTATAGCTGGCCTTTTATTAGCACTTTATCATCCTGTGTTACCCATTAAATTGTTACTCCTACAATGAAAAAAGCAAAAAAATATATATATATATACAAAAAAGACCAAATAATTATATATAATCAAATTCAGATCACCTGGCACCCTTTCCTTTGTCTTGTCGCCTGTCAGGTTGAGTCGCTCTTCATTGATCTTTACGGGCGTCATGCATGGCACTCTCCTGGCACAGTATAGTGCTACTTCAAATCTATCTTATATCATAGGACTTCTCTTTAAATAAATACAAGATTTATATATTTGAAGGATAATTATGTTTTAATACCAAGATACCTCTACCTTCATTGGTAACTTTTTAAAAATACGGTTACCTAATTACCTTTATTTCATTCACTTATTATATGTCATCCTCATCCTCTACCATAGATGTTTTTATTACTCTTCTTAATAATAAATCTTGTAAGTGCGGTTTTTAAGCTACAAGTATTAATGGAACACCTCTCTACCAAATTCGCTAGTCTCGAGGGTAACGTAAGTATCAAAACGCACCCTTGTATGAAGCAATTAAGGTAGTGGGAGTGTAAAGCAAAGGTAGATCATTCCACATTCCTGGAGCAATTATCGAGACAACAGAAATGAATAAGATTAAATAGAAAGGAATAAAAAAGCTCGCTAAACTGCTGTCACGAACTGGTGCAGGTGAAGTGGAGGAAACAGATAATAGTTTGCTCCATTTCCGATTTTATTGTAAAAGGAGATTGAAAAATTCCTCTAAAGTCTTACCAAGTTGAATGTAATAAAGAATGGGACCCATTATGAAGAGAGTTAAATGAATCAAGGTGGAATGTGAAGGAAGCGTTGGCAAAAATATAGAAACTATTGCCATCACTGTGAGGGAGGATATGATTAATATCAAAATAATGAGAAGATTATGACACATTAACCACCAGGGATTGAGACATAACTGACTATTAAAGATAACGCCCAGCGTTTTGATGGTGTCCAAACAGGTAACCGAGAAACCACTAGGTTTAAAAAAAGAAGAAAGAGTTCTAAGGCGAGTCACATCTGTAACAGCTTAGCTTTGTCATGATTCATTTGCTTAAAGTTGTCAGACTGCCTTTCAGTAATCAAGATACATACGGGTAAAAGAACTTCGGGAAACGGTTCTTAGGAATAAAATAGATTTTATCATCTAATAATATCTTATAATAGCATTTTCCAACCATTATTTTATAATCGTCTTAACAACCAGTTATTAAGCTATATAGGGTTGCTAAATGAATATGTCTTCTGGCATTGCAAATAAAATGAAGCATAAGAATGCCAAAAGGAGGAAGACAAGATAAAGAGATTTCAAGCAAAATTTGTTTATAATGGATGATTCAATTTATCTGGTAATATAATAAACTGTAAATCAATAGTTGATAGTAGGTCTATGACATATAATAATGAATAATGCACTATAGCGCAGCCAAGAGTGTAGTGATTTTTTGAAAACAAACCCGCTAGGACATTCTTTAGATTCCCAGAAACATAAGAATTACACAATATTTCAATGACAATATCTCTATTGTAAAGACAAAATCTGCCAGAAGCAAAGTGCTCCGTCATTTACAAATTCACTTGCTCCGGATGCAATTTGTGGAATTACATGGGAAGTACGGTGCGCTTGCTAAAGGCGAGATTCTGTTTTCATATGGAAATTAACCACAGGAGCGAAAGGGTTCTGTCAAAGAAAGAGTTTTAACCTGTTCGTCTACATTCCATCCATTTAAAAACTGATATGCATATCACTAGATGATTTCAAGTTTTAAAGACCATCCCGATCCAATATCTTTAAGAATTCAAGAATCCATGTTTTTACCAAAAAATTTCCACACACTACTTCTTCTCAAAAATATATACCAATCCCCCTAGATTTTTCTTTCGTCTTACGCTCCCTGCGCTTTCCCGCCAGTCTTCTTTCAACAGCCGTTTGCAGAAGGTTAGGTTTTTGCCTAAAATATATCCAGTGTTTCCTCCATTTATTATTGTTAAATTCCCTTTATTAACTAAATTCTCACCTTTTATAGCGTAATCCAGCAACTTGTATGGCTCTACATTCCCCCCATATTAAATTTCCGATTTATCTACTGTATCCTTTGTAAGTTTAAATTTGAAACGCATAATATTAGACTTTTACGAACTTTTTAAATTTTTCCAGTACCAGAAGAAGGGTGAAACTTTAAACTCTAATCAATATATATATATATATATATATATATATATATATATAAGTATGCGTGTGTGTGTGTTATATAATATGGTATCTGTTGTAAAAATTGTAGTCTGTAGCTGGATCGTAATTCATTTATCTCTAAATAGAAAAAAACAACGTTAAATTGTACTCTTTAAATTCGAAATATATGCGATTTTGTTGGTTATAAATCTTTTCTGCATTAAAACTCGATAGAAAATTTAAAACCATTCAATTGAGTAAATTCCATAATCCAATTTTCTACTTATTTTCTTAGCTAGAGGATTTCCGTTAAGTTTGTCAAGAATTTTAAAGATATTAACATAGATCCGAGATGGAATAAGTCGATACTAAAAGAATTAGATGGGTTTGCTTTGTTTCAATCAAGTGTAATCTGAATTTTTAAATAAGAAATATGCATACTAAAAAGAATTCATCGCTACATTTCTTTTTCGTGCTGAATCAACTCTGAATGGAATGCTCAATTCTCTTGTAAAATATTTTCAAAATTTAATTTCTTAAAACAATCTTCCCATTTTTTATAATGTTTCTGTATGAAAATTGTTTAATTTAATTTATGATATAAAGAATAGACCGGGGCCAAATTATAAGGCTGGAATATTGTATTGTTACTCACAAAGTTGGTTCATTTCTTCAAATTTTAGGGTCGTATGGTTTATTAATATTTGAGATTTTACTTATTCCCTTTTAGAATACTTCGGGTGAGTCACCTTACTGTCTACTCAAAATGTGACATCTAATGTTCATTCTCTTTTTTCCAGGTATGAAGGTGTCTCCTCAGTCTAGTTCTTCTTTAACCGTCAGGTTGGTACATTTTAAATTTAATTCCTCGTTTTTTTTATATATCTCAAAAGCATGTTGAGGTAGTTATTTATACGCCTTCTCCGTTTGTTATGATAGAGGAATATTTCTTTTCGTTTTCTAATCCTAAATAAAGGAAGAAGCTAAAGAAAGTGAGAAAGGCTAATGGATTTTCATAAGTATTGTAATTACAAATGATGTCATGTGAAATTTAATTCAATGCCGGAATGTCTCATTGGATTTATGGGGATCTAAAAATTTCCCTGTGGTTAAAGAGGACACACTTGAAAAAGTAAATTTTTATTTTTCTATGCGATTTACTTTATAGAAACGTATAAATTTTCAACACACCTTCAGGTGTGAAGTAGCATTTATGTCGTTTTTTCTAACTTGAAGCCAAAGTACTAGCTCTGGAAGTGTCATTATACGAAATTGTATCTTTTATCTACTTATATTTCTAACCCTATAAATATTAATTCCTAAATTGAGGTCTAAACGAATTAAATTTTACACTATTATTTCGATGGAATGAAGCCAATACTTTTTGTATAAGGTGATAAAATTGACTTAAGGCAAATTTCCATCGCTGTTTAAGGGATATCATCGTATATCACAATTTTATCTTTGATGAATCCATTAAATACTAGACAGTTTTAGGTATTCTGACTTTTTTAGTCTTTTATAGTAGTAATAGTTTTAGTGATAAAAAATAAATACAGATTTAATAAATAATTACTCGCTAGAGCTCTTGCATTAAAACACTTCAAAGACTTACTGGAAAGCATAACACTTAGTAATGACTTTGAATTCATTAATCAGTTTACTATTGATGTGTCACATAGCCGTAAAGTAAATCCCAGAGATGCATTCTCCCGGGCACCTATTAACGATTGCAACGAGCAATCCATGCAACCCATTGCGCCAAAACTACCATTTATAGCACAAGACGATATCTTAATTCAATCATGCGATTCTATCAATTCAACCATTACATCTTTCCTTTCTATCGACTATGAAGCTTTAGCTAAATAGCAGTTGATCGATTTGCAATTGATATATCTACAGGAAACCATCTCTAACGCGATTCAGTTTTATAAGATTGCCTTATCCTCTTCCTTACATTCTATCATTTATGATCTATCAAAAGCTTTCGTTTTTTCTTATCTCACTTCTGATTTTCACAAGCTAATCTTCAACTATTATCATATTTTGGCTCCTTTAGGTACACGATATACCTTCAAATCAATTTCAGACAGATTTTTAGGGTGTAAGATGAGAAAGGTCGGACGTGAGTAAGTTAAATACTGTCTTCAATGTCAGTAATCTAAAGTAGAAAGACACACGAAACCACCCTTTATACAATTTGCTGCACCTGCATCAAGGTTGTATTCCATACAAGTGAATATACTAAGTATTATTCAAAACCACAAAAGAGGGTTTTAAATACATTTTGACCATAATCTGCCGCTATTCTAAGTAGTTGGAAATGCATCCACTCAAGGATATAGCATAAAAATCTGTGGTTGGAGCATTCTTAACCAACTACATATCAAGGACTTGTGCTCCTGCTAACTTAATCTCAGATAATGGATTGCAATTTCATTCTGGGCTGATACTATGCATAAGATGTATAAACCATTATCAAGATCAAGAATTCCAGGGAATCAGAGGACGCGAAGTTTTCTTTTTCTCTATTAGGTAAATATGTATGGCATGTTTTGTAATACATTTATGTATTTTCCACATTTTATTATTTCAAGCCTTAGTCAACCATGAATACGAAGTAGAGAAGTGGTATGTAAAAGCTCCGTGAGCCAGTTTGCACCAGATGCACTCATCTACCAACGCAGTGCCCTGCACCCGAAATGTAAGAGGAAGATTTGGGACGAATATTTATGAACACGGAGCACGAACAATGAAAACGTAACACGTTAAAAGTTATATATTCATCATCTATTCATAGATCTCTTCGTTGGCAACAATATTTCGTCACATTTTATGTCTCAATTATAAAAATAATTTAGAATGCACCAACTGTTTTGCTATTAGGTTGGAAACAAAGTCTAGCACAATCTTTTTAAATTTTATTTATTTTTTAATTTTTACAGGATGTACGAGGCCTAGGAAAGTCTAGGCACTACACAGTAATTAGTCGGACACCCTTTATGATCTCTAAAGTTTCAAAAATTACCATTAAATGAAACTTTCTCGTGAACAGCAACGTACTCTTTTACTGTAGGATTACAAGTCCGCTCTACACGCTGCCCAATAGCAACGTCGTATCAACGAAGTATTTAGGGGAAAACAATAAGTAGTCGCACAAAATAAGATTGATTAAGAAGTTTCAGCTTGGCTAATTCGAGCTCAAAGATAAGCCAAGAATTTTTTCGACTCTAACCCATACTCTATAACCGTTTGTGCCCCTGTGTCAAAGCTGATCGACATCTACCCTCATTTATTGGAAATGGGCAAAGTCAGCATACTGGGTAAATGAATTCTACGTAAACTGACCGACTTCAACGGGTAGCGCTGCATAGACGCCTACTTAACATTACTATCTGAGAGACCTCGTTTTGATTGGCTGAAAAAAATGGTTACTGAAAATGTGAAATGGGGTCTACACGCGAACATTGCACGCAAAGTAAGCTGACAAAAGTGAATCTGCGCAACTTCAGTCAAAGGCCGACCCTCATAAAAATAGGCTTATGTAGTATGTCTGATTGTATGTGAATGGAGTGATTAAATGGAAAATTTTCGAACGCAATCAGTCTATCGATACTCAATTATATAATTGTAAAAGGTTACAAATGTAATTGCGTAGAAACGACAAGAATTAAGTGATGTCATGTTTCTTCTTCAAAATGCTCGACAACAATTTGCAAATCATACCCGAGAAAAACTCCCGCAGGAGGTAAGGGAAGTTCTTCTTATCCCATCCTATTTGCCCGACCTCGCGCCAAGAGACTATCATCTCTTCTAGGCACTCCAGAATCTCTTGAATGACAGAATGTTTGCAAATGAAGATGAACTGAAAACTGCAGTTGGAAACTTCTTTGATAGCAAACCAGTGATTAATTTATCTTTATTATGTTTTTTTTGCTTCATTGTTTGTTATTTCCACCTTTTTTTCCAACCTAATAATTTCTTCTAAAAGTATTTCTATTTTACTCTTTGTTTATTAATATATATCCAACTTTTGTAAGAAGGTGCCTAAATTCGAAGGGTGCTCTTAAATTCTCCTAGACACTTTTAAGGATTTTTTTATTTATTCACGATGAATGGATTAAATGCAATTGATTAGATTTTGCATCACACTACCAAGGAAATGAATTGCAAAGGAATTCAGTTGATATATTGTTTCACATAAAAGCTTTGGTGAGAACGACTTTGAATGGTATAAGTACAGAAGCAGTTTCGGAGCATCATAATACATCTTTCATCTGTACCAAAACTGTCAAAATAATGGTCTAGGCGACTATTTATATAACTTTCCCAAAACAAAAGATATAACCTAAGCAAAGAACAAACAAAATTATTGCAAACAATATAAATAACTAGAGAATAGGAGTAGCAGAAAGAGAATATTTGCAAAATTAAAAATCGTGGGATCAAGGATTCCTATCCGGGATGTGATAATTAATCGTTCTAATGATCTAGTTAACCTTGAAGTTTCCTTTTGTTGAATTCGTCGAATTCGATCGAATGTGAGTGCAAAAAGGCGATAAATACAGATGAATATGAGTTCAATAAGTTATAATTACTCGTATGTGCAAACTCGAGCTTCGTACTCGTAAGGTTACTGGTGAGACTCCCAGTCGAGGCTGATTTTTCAACCAATAAATATATAAAAGCTTTTGTTCGATTACTGCTTTCCACTTTGCTAAATACTGAAATTCATTTCAGGAACTACCTTTTATTAGAAAGTAAAAAGAAATACCTAGAACAAGTAGAATAAAGTGAATATAAATTTCTATGGGTAGTCACGAAATTATCCAAACTGCCAAATCGACCATAGCTTTGGAATAAGAATTGAGGGCCTTGAGATATGATCATTATAAGGATTGATAGGGTTCATCGAACATAATTTAGAAATAAATTATTAGAAAATGATGCTAGATAAATAAAAAGTAATACCCTATATAAATACCCATTTTCCTGGCAGGAAAAAGATCCCCAAAACGCAAAGTATAAAGGTACACATAAATTCGCTCAGAAAAATTCTAGAAATGCAATTTAGAATCAAATATCGGTAATACTATACATGAACAAATGGTTAAATCAAATAAAAAAAACTTTTCCTTTTTAGCGTGAAAGAAATACAACTTATGCAGAATGAGGGCGACAAAACGAGTGATTGAAAAGCAGGATGTCCTTATACGTCCTTGATAAATAATAAAAGAATCTAAAATCTAACGAAAGGGTTAAAAGAATTGTAATTTTTTAACTTTCCCATTTTCTATATTATATTTATTATTTTTAATAGTTTATAACTGTAGCCTATCTTCATTAGCCAAAAGTCTGGGTCACACTGAATACCTTGTTTTAGTTAGTTATATGTCGACTTATTTTCACTCAGCTATGAAATAAGGTTAGATAAATTGAGTAGACACAGAGTTCCTTTGATCCACTGAGTCCATAAAAGGAAAGAGGTCTCGAAGATTAAATCACAAATTAGATTAATACTAAAAGCGATTGATTTTCTGTATTGCCATTAAACATCATAATTTGTAAATCATTCTACAATTTCTTAACATAATTTTTGTCACATATTTTTCTGTCCCTAGTTGCTAGATTAGTACTTATCTTTATTTGCAAAATTATATATGTATGTAATATTATTGCTAAGTATAAATTTCACTTCGATATGTTCGTTATTAACTAGTATTTAGTCTATAACTTAATCCTAGGTTTGATTCAGTCTACTAAATATATATTTGATTTCCGTCGAGAAGTTGATTCGTGTCTATTTTAAACCTATTGATTTATTGGGTATTTTATTAAATCCATGATCTATATAAATAATGGATTACAAATTACCATCTAGATTTATTATTTGTATATTTAGGATTTTTGATTTCTTATTTTAATTAGATGTAGAAAAAAGTCATGTTTTGAGCGGACTTTGGACGGTGTAGGAGATCGTCCGTTTTTACCCCTCCCTCTTGCGTGACATGCCCTTTTTTTGTCTAATTTCTCAAAAAAAAGGTTATTCGTGCTGGGACTTCGTGTTGTGCACTATAATTTGGACGAATAATCCTCCTACTACTCGTGAAGGTCGATTAGTTGTACTCTGGAATATGTCGTGACTCGCTCTTTTTCTTATTATTTTCCACCCTCTCAGAAATTCGCTGGAATTTGCGAGAATGTGCGCGTCGTTTGCGCCGCGTAAAAAGTCTGACAAAAAAAGTTCTAGTCGCTTTTCTGATAACGAATGGCTCTTAGTTCGTGGGTTCGCAGTGCCATATCAGTTCAGAGCTTTTGATATATGTGAGCAATAAATCGGTACTTAGAACCTAGGATCCATTCAGTTGACTGAATTAAAATTTTCGATTCCTCTCTCTTTGTTTGTCTGCTCCCTCCCCTCTTTCTATCTCCCTTGTTTTTTATATGCTCATTCATTTAGGTCACTTTTCTGCTCAAGTTTGTTTGTTTTTATACACGGATTGTTCTTTTTAAATCTCAGTATAACAAATGTTCTATACTTCTCATCCACTTTCTTAGTTTATAGATTTATAGATTCACCAATATATATTCAGAATATTGTTGCTCCAGCAAAAGCGCCGGTTTAGAGTTAGCAAAGCAAAATTATTAAATATTCTGGACTTATAAGGATAAAAATTCTAAAGCACGTCTACTATGCATTTTTTTTAAGAGCTCATATGTCTACTATGCAAGAGGAATATTAACTCCCAGTTGTAGGTAATAGTTGCTCTAAATGGGTTTAAACTTAGCTAAGGCAACCGTGATGACCTTTTAAAATATTCGCTTATTGATATTTTTCCACTGAAACGAACTCTTAAATTTTAGTTTTGGTCGTATTATCAGGAATCAAATTCCCATTCTGAGACTTTAATTCCCTTCTAGATGGTAGTTAACATCGCTGGTTGCCGTTATGTTCGAGATATTAAAACTTGTTCTATTGAATATGTTTTTATTTCGTTTGCATATCTTTAATGGCATTTCTTGGCTAATAGATATGTCTGCTCTTCATATTTAGAGTTTAGGACGGTCACCTGGTTTCTCCATTTTTTTCTAGGATGCAATTGCTTTACTTAGTGTATGGCAATTACCAAACCTGCTCTAAAAGGATCGAAGCTTGGAAAACGCTAATACTCTGCCATATTGTGCAAATACAATGGATTTTTTTGGCATAAATATGCTAATAGAGTTTTCTAAATTTATCCATGGTTTGCTAATGGATTATTTTAAATTTTCTCCTTCGAACGCACTAAATTACTTTAAAAAACATTTCATGCTGTTGCCTCTTCGGCTAACGAAGAAACATAAGGTAGTTTTTAGTGAGGAACTTTGTAAATAAAGTTTTTCTAGAGTAATTAGACACTTTATTCTACCCACCAAGCTAACAGATTACTGTACTAAAGCTATTAATAGCAGCGTTGCGGGGTTGGAAATTGAAGAGTGTAATCACTACTATTAAATTTATGTATGTACAATACATCCGAAGGATATTTGGTATATTTACAGCTTCAATACTTGCTAAACTGGCATTAAATATTAATATAAAAGAATATTACAATGGCACAATTTTGATAGAAAGCACCAGTAATTTAGAGCGACAGCGATACTACTGTGAACCACACGAGTTGAATTCAAGTAAACAATAAGAATCTAGGGAGATTTTTCTCCGAGATAATCTACATAGGTAAACAAATTCGATTGACAAACCATTACAAATAAAAATAATAAGAGAATTACAATCCGCTAATTAACAAGTTTGTAAAATAAACCAGTAATTTATAGTAAGGCTTATTAATAAATGATTTATATTTATATTATATTGTTTATGTCAGAAGGTATATTTTACGACACCATTGCATTGGATGTTGTATCTTAAAGCCGCGACACAATTTAAATAATCTTTTGTTCTAAGACGTGTTAATAGAATTAGCCAATTAAGATGCAGTTCGATGGTGAACCTTCAATGTGATAACGAGTGTTAAAAGTGGCTACTCAGCATAGAAGAATTCCGCTATTGTTTATTTTCTAAAAATATTTATTACCTGTCAGTGAAAGGTCAAATCTACATTCCAAAGTGATACTTGTATGGCCCCGATCTAACTGAAAAATCTTTCTTACTAATTCCCCCAACTAGCAAACTATATTCCACCCACCTGAAATCCTTGTGCCCATACTCTATGTCATGAACAATGAAGAACCTGTCCATACTTCTTCGATCAGCGAATAATTACAAGGACTAGCAATTACCGCAAAAACTACTTTAAGGGAGACAGCGTAAAACATTAGATCTACATAGCTTGAGCCTTGCTTGCGTTTCATAATTCTACGTAGCTTTTGTTGTCACTCCTTTCGTACATATTGACTAGTGTACAATCGGCAACTAAAAACTAAGCTTACCAAACATAACAAAAGGTAATGTAATCTAGGTTACCGAGGTTAGGTTATCTCGTAAAACGTATACAAAAGGTCAATACGTTTGTAGCAAGTATACTAAAAAGGGACCGATTTTTTTATACTTTCTGCTCACAAATGTTTCTAGTTTGCTTAAAATTTCGTTTAAATGAACGATTTTTTTATATACCACCTCTCCAGTCACCTCATTCTATGATCTGGAATTGCTGTTCTTTAAAACTAGAACCTTTTTTGCTCTTTGCTCATCATTCTAAGTTAACTGAATCTCATTGAGTCATTCTTGTGCTCTCAGGAATCGTGATTTAGGAACGCCTGTGGAAGTTTACGTTCTTTCTTTCAGATTTAAAGCAAACTTATTGGAATTTTTTATTAACTCGCTTTATTTAAAACAACATAAATAATATTTAGTTTTAGAATCTTATGAAAAACTTCTCAATAAAATCATTTATTTTTGAATCGTAATTTACCTTTTAATGAAATGTCTGCGCATAAACTCAAGTCTCTAGTTACAGTATTTTTCATGTTATAATATTTCAGAAGAGATGATATCCTTCCAGAACGCTAGAGCTTAGAAGAGGGTACGGGATTATTTTCATACCAATCCTGTATCTTTGTCTAAATTTGTTCGTGAAACTTTATAATATGTACTAAGGGCTCATTATCATGGATATAAGTGTTTGAATATTACAGTTTGTGCAATCATTAATATATTGCTTATTTCTATTAATTTCATATTATCCTTCCTCCGTCTTTTATTCTCCCCATTCTCTTCATATTGGGGAAAGTCTAGTCGAAATTCGCACTTACCAAAGTGACAGCGGAAAAGATTTATCATTTGGTTAATCTTTTTCACTGTCACTTGTAAGTGCGCATTTCTACTAAACTTTTCCCAAACCTCTGACACATGACCCATAAACGACTAAATCATGATAAAGTAATCTTGTCTAGTTAGAGCACAACAATACAAAGATGTATTTGCCATATAATAATATAATTCGGGCAAATATTTTAGAATCAGACTGATTCAAAATCATTTACATAGGAATAACTAAAAGAAAGGTTGAGGATTTCTTTTAACTCCGAAGAGATTAATAAAATGTTTATACTGCTTATAAATAAAATGTCCATTTGAAATATAGTTATTTATTTTTTCAATAGAAAACTAAATCAGGAGACTTCTGACGGCAATGTCTTTAATGAACTAACCCAATTCGATAAATCAAAGTGGGGAAATTAAACCGTATTTGTCTTATTATTATTTTCCTGGAACGTTTTTGAATACCTCGAACAATCGTGGTCTAATGTGATTTTCACTATCGTTCTTAAAATTGAGATATGGTTTGAGTGTGAAGTTTTGTTCCTTCAAATAAAATACGCAATGGTGATAAGGACGGGGATGTCGTTGACTTTGTCTAATCATACCCGTATTGGCATTGATGCGCGAAAACTAACCCTTGTGGGTAAAGTGGTAATAATGATGATATTATGTGGAAAATTAATGCAACAATACAAGTGCCATTTGTAAAAAAAGTGAGAATTCAATGGGTATTTTTTTTTAAATTAGGTCAGAGTTGAGCCCGAATTTTACTTCTAAAATATTTTAACCCCTTAGTTGCAGGCTTTTGTAAACATTTTATTCTCCCACAATGCGGAAATTTGAAAAAAAATTATTTGCTTGCTATAACCTTTTTCAAAGAATCTCTATCGATTCTTGATTCCAATACTATTGTTGTAGCTTTCAAACGAACGCGATTTTAAAATAAGGCAAAAAAAAGGCTTCCGAATTTATGACGTTACTGTCAAACGTAATAAGATGGTAGTAACTTATTTTACTGATGTACTACTTTTAATAGTCTTATTCTTTTACTTATTAATAAAACATGTTCTATGTTAATTAATATGACGCAGTTAAATTTGTAAATCTATAAAGGAATAGTTTTATAAAATTAAATGGATGCTATCCATAGTATATGAAAATTGTTGTATTTTTCTGTTTTCCTTTGTGACAGGCAAATATTTCCACAATAATAAACAGTAAATTTGATCTTAGCAATTGATAAAATAATTTCAAAGTAAAGGTACGACTTAATATTCTTACCAAGTGGCATCATAGAAAAAAGACAAATCTCAAGGAATTCATATATTGACCAGGAGTAGTTAAGTCAAATTTAAACTCGAGACTGTTTTTGTACCAGACGCAGCCATATTCAAAATAACTAGTTATCACCCAAATTATTTTAATTTATTCCAATTTCAAAACCTAAAAAACACAACTAATGAGCAAAGATAAGAAAAGAAAATCGATTTAATTAATATCCTTTATAATTATTGGTATTCTCTATTTATTTTAATCAAAAAGCAAAAACCATCGAGTTCCCTTTATCGGAGAGTTTTGATGAAACTTTGTGGGAAAACTGTGGCAAAGATGCATAACTCCAAGAGCCAAAAACAGGAGACCTCTAAGAGCCCAATCTTTTTTAAATGGTTCACATTGGTTCACAACATGTAGTGGCGAAAATCATCGGAAAACATACAAAGAAGCGACAAAGACACAAAGACCACATCGAAATCCATAACTGTTGCAACGCTCTGAGTTAACATTACATTAATAGCATTAATACTATCATTATTAATATTCCTTACTAGTATTGTGATTGACTATTATTGTGTTCTACTTTATCGTCCGCTCTGCCAGGTCATTTACCTTTTAGCGTGCTGTCTCCGAGGCTTTTTGCACTTTAGTCTGCATCAAACCTCCACTATAAAGATTTTATACTAAAAGATGATACAAAATTTAATAATGTTGAATAATGATTTGTACCTCATCATACAAGTCATAGACATTCATAACTAAAAAGAAAAAAGTCTAAATAGTGCATAAATGGTTACCATTATGGAGGGAGTTATTAGTTACGTTAGGTTAAAATGGGAAAAATAAGGAAAGCACATATTATTATTATCATTCTTCTTATTATTACTTGGGATTATTATTTCGTAGTATAATTATTTATTATTATTATTATTTAGTAGTATTAAATTTTTTATTAGGAATTATTATTGTATTAGAATTATTATTGTCTATTATTATTATGTAATAAAAAAGCTTAGCACAGGTAGTAAAATTATACCATAAAAGGTAGACTGCACGCTAGAGTAGCACCAATTATTGTTTGTGTTATTAGCAAACATTAATATATTTTTATAGATTATTACTCTTATTGATGTTATTATATTACTAATATCTCTATTAGCACTCATATAAACATGTATCTTTCTTCGTATTATGTTATTTCTGTCATTCCGTAAAACATTCATTACAATATTTACATTTAGAACATTTAGAAGATGGCAGGTTAACTGTACGATAATGTCTGTAAGGAACAAGTAACGGGTTCGGTTATCTTTATATAATTAGTAATCTGCCAGAAATGTGTAAGTATAAAATGGATTTAACCTTGTCACAAAACCGTATGCAAAGAAGGGAAGATAAATTTGAAAAAATATAAACAAGGTCTGCTGACCAAAACGTCGCGTGCCCGCACTTATTATGATTTATGACCTTACAATCTTCAGAACTTTCAATAATTCCTCAACTAATCTTGGAAAGACCTTGACTATTATATCATTCGAATTAGAATGTAAAACAACATCAGAGATTCAAATTTCGTTAGAATTGGCTGAATAGTTATTATGTTATCGCCAAATAATTTTTGGGCTAAACTTGGGAGGACTTTGGTAATTATATCATTCGAAAGAGGAAACCATCATAATATTGGAATTCGAAGAGTCAGTTTGTTTCCAATCAAACTGACAATACAGCGTTAATAGGCTTATTTAGGCGTTTAGGCCTCGAGGAAACCCGCCAATGCGTGAAAATAACACTTAATGTATTATAAAATTAGCGTTTGAATTGCAAACGTTATTGAATCACTTTGCGTGGAAAAAGTTTAGCCCTTCTAATGAGTATGGTTTATTCATGTGTTATGCAAAATCAGAATATTACAAGTGGAATTTCTTAACCAAGTATTAGAACATTGTATACAGGGGAATTATAGATTTACCATAATTTAAGTTTCCCTTTGCTTGCTCTTATAATACGAACTAAATCCACTTAATTATATGCCTAACAAGGAATATAAATGAAACCACAACTTTAGGAAAAACTACAACTATATCGTTGCCAGATTTCCCTCCTGAACTGCAAATCCTTGGATCGAAGCGAGCCTGATTGTTGCATCCTTTCCAATCCCTGTTTCATATTTTCATGGTTATTTTTTCCATATTTGCAAAGAAGATCAGAACATGAGTATTATAAAATTAAGTATTTACTGACCTTGGTTTGGTTTAACCGGCAATAAGACTTGAAAACAATTATCCGCTCAACAAAGGCGAATATGCTCGTATTTTGGCGTCTCTCGAGAGTGTAAGTCATAGAGGACGAAACAACAAAGCTATGGTGTTAGAGAACTAACAAAGCACTTAGGAGCAGCGCAACAAGTAAATGCAGTTAATGCTTGTTGAAAACTAAAATTGGACAGAATTTGGAACTATGACTCAACTGAAACATCCGCTCGTGCAAACGTTGCAGTGTCAATCTTATAGAGCAGACGTGGCAACTCTAAGAATAAACCAATTTGAAAATTTTCTATCACAAACATGGATAAGCCAATAACATCATGTTTTCTGGCGGCTTACAATTGATGCACGCTCGCATTATATTATTTTAAGTCCATTTCAAAAATATTAAGTACCTATAGAAATCTTTTAGATTTATATACTATTAGTAAAACAAAGCAGACACACATTGAATAGCACTTTTGTTTTATTAAAAAAAATTTGGGGATTAACAAATCTAAAAATTATACCCTGGGAAAAATATAAAACTTTTTATTTATAAAATAATCCCGGGCTAACTGTGGCAATTATATCATTCGAAAGAATGACAAAACAACATAAGTGTTTCAAATTTCTTTAAAATCATTTGAATAGTTATGATGTTATTGTCAAAACAAAATGTTTCCCGGGTTAAACTTGAGAGGACTTTAGCAATTACACCATTCGGAAGTGAATGTTAAACAACAATAATGTTTCGATTTTTTTTCGAATCAGAAGAATGGTTACAATGTTATTACAAAAACAAAAGAAAATCAAAACGGGGAATGACCGACCGACCGACATAGTGAGATGTAGAGTCACACGCGACTATAAATCCGGATTCTTACAAACCCTTCATAGTTTTTATGAGTTTCAGGAGTAAACAGAAAAAATTAAGATTTGATTAACATTTCAAATACAAATAGAAATAGATTCATACATATATCACTATTCAGCACCACTATAATACTACCATATGGAAAGAATAGAAGGATAGAAGCTACGTTGACTTCACCTTAGACCATATTTGCTTTTGTATCTATTTATGGGTAGAACAAATAATATATTTAAGTACTTTATGAAAAAGATGAATTAGAGGCGTTAGTATTGAATAATAGGTATCCTATGTACTGGATATAAACTGGACTGGATATATTGACTGGATTAGACATAGATTGGACTGGATATAACTGAATACACACATCTATAATCTCTAGGAAGAGGCAGATGCGCCGATAATGCAAATCGCCACCGGCATGTCTATCGCACCAACTATAATGATATAGAACTCGATCAGCATTCTACGTTGTAATATCAATCCCAACCAATTCTACTTCTTTTCTTTAATTTCTGCCACTCTCTCCAACTCTTATTCTTCAAAACTAAGCATTAGAGTTAATCTAAGGGTCTTTGCTCGTCTGTAACTCTGTAATCAAACATGATACAATAGTATGTAAAGTCAGATTGCTTTCTAATTTTTGATTTGATATCCATTAGTATATGCATGTTATAAGATCTAAAGGTTTTTTAATTGGCTACAAGGGATCAGAAAAATTTCTTCTACCACCAAATATTTTGAATTTATACAAGTGCAGAGATTGAAAATTACATAAGATTTCAGTCTTATGTGTTCTCTTCACCGTATCCCCTTCATCAGTTGAGTATGTGGCACATCTTATGGCCACATTTATTACTCACATAAACCGGGTAATCTTTGTTTCTGATATTGGCAGTAAATTAGTATTTTAAATATTTCGAGTCTATTCACTAAAGTATCTGAAGATGAGCTTTATTAAATCTTTGACAAACAGCTTCTAATCAAGCAATAAAATCATATAGATTACAAGAATACCTTGCTCTTCAGTAGTCAAATGTTAAAGAATAGCCAAGGAATATTGTCAAGATCAGTGGGAAAGATTTCAAAATCTCCGCCACAATAACTTGATAATTTAAATAACAAAATCCGCAAACGAAGATATATTAACTGCAGATTATTGAAAGTCATAACTAAAAGCAAAGTCACAAGATACTTAAATAAGCAAAGTTTCTAAAATCTATATTAAAAATTTATATCGAGGTTTCTGCCAAAACATTCAACAGGTTATTAAAGAAAGTCCCTAAACACAATCAGAGTAAATCTAAGATTGGCTAAATCGCCGTTAATTCTGAAAAATTTAGTTAATATTCTAATCCCACCATTTTTAATGCACCTAGGTGAGTCTACCCTTAAGAACATAATGCCTTATTGATCGTAGATGTAGGGCATAATAATTTATTATTGATGCTAGATGTACTGCGCTTGATGAATGAAGTACGTAATATTTTTTACATTAAATATTGTTACATACACAAAAGAGTTTTAAATATTTATAGTTTGGTTGGAAAGCACTATTGATTGAGAACCATCAATGATAGGTCATTATAACAGTTTTATTACTTAATGGATGAAACAAGTTTCAAACCTTTTGTGTGATACATAGGCACTATCTTCCTGGACGGTTTTAAACTACAATATATTATTTACTCATTATAGAAAATAATTTGAACTATTAATAAAAGCAAATCAAATACAGTAATGATAAAATATTTGAACAAATCTGTCAAAAAATTAAAGAGCAATTTATTTTTTTCCCATTGCATTCAACATTTTGTTGGGTCCTAAAGGTAAAGGTTACACCCTGAACTCTATTTTTTAAACATATTAGTTTGTCAAGAAATGAATAACGATGTCAGAAGACAAATAATTTTTCTTAGTTAATTAATTTGATGAAAATTTGCTGCAAACTGTTTAAAGATGACTAGTAATGCGTATCTTGTGTCTTAAACTAGTAATGCTTAAGCCTTTTTTAACCCTAAAAAATGTTGTATGGTTGTCACATGCACTGTCTAAAACCTTTACAAGGTACGAATATTAGTTCATCTCTAACCCAAGTTCTATTTTAATTAATTGAAACGTTTAAGTGAAGCTCTTAAGCATAAACGGCCCTTCAATAGTCAACCAAAAATGTGTTTTACTCCATAACAATGCTCCACCATACATGGCAAGTTTGATCCCCCTTCCCCATGTCCTTCCCCAATATGATCGCGTTAGTTTGGGAAGTTCTCCATCAAACTCCATATTCACAAACCTCTCCACAATATAATTAGAATTTACATTGAAGTACCAAATATCAAGGAATAGCCCTGCAAAGTATTGCAACTCAACGTGACATCGATTCCACAAGTGGACAGAGACTCAGGAAAGATGCTGTCCTAAACGGTCTCGATAGCTATACACTGTTCCTTGATATTTGTATATGCCATATCTTGTGCACGAATAAACCTGTTTACTGCGTCTCATAATACTTACTTGGCTTCATGCGAGCTGAATGAATCCTTTATAATCTCCATGAACCAATTCTGAGCAACTTAGAACCTATGACACCTTGCATTATCCTGCTGGAATATCATCTAGTTGATGTGGTACATGAAGTCAATGAACGGATCTAAATGGTAATCAAGTAGTACAAGGTATGTAGCGGTCACCCATGTATTTCGGCGGACCAAAGGATCCAACCCATACCATGTGACCACATCCTACACCAGTATGGGACCAACACAACCTGCACAGTGGCTTGTTGAAAAATTTAGGTCGTACTCTCATAGGGTCTGCCTGACACCCGAGCCCGCTAAATCGGAAACTACGACTCATCGGCCTACGATATTTGTCATTCCTCTTTGGCTAGTGATTCCGAACGTGGGGCGCACGCCACACAGGGCAGCAATTTAACAATACACAAAGGGCAATTTGAAATTTTAATTTAAAAAAACAAATTTCTGGTTTTATTATTTAAATCTTTACATAAAGTATAGAAATCTATGCCTAAAATCACTTCCGGAAACCTTGCATAATCTCACGTCCACACGTCATTGTGTGTTTAGCACACTCTATACGACAATATGTCAATACTCATCATTCACACGGAAATTTGCAATTTTGTAGCAGTGGTTCACCGATTTTCAGGTTAAAAGTACGCAGGGTTTTTTTATTACTTTTTTGCAATGGCTTATCTGTATTAACCTTTATGAACTGAATCTTACAAAAAAATACTTGCCATGATATTTAGGTATTTCCTGTAACTTGAGTAGATTCTTTAGGAAAAGTTGAAAGCATTGTTTGAGATGAACTTCTTACATGAACGCAGCAATTATGTTTTAAATCTCCTAGGCCCTATACATTGAGTTGCCAGACTCAATGTTCCTCAGTATTCGGAAGAATATTTGCATTTTGCATTTCTACCTGCTGCTCATGATGAATGATTTTCTTTTTGGCCCAAATATCAACAATGTTCTAACAATAAATCAATAAAAAGAGGCCTTTTTTGAAGCATATTCAAAGATAAACATAAAATTCACATTAATTCATCATTAGAGTATTTCGAAACCTTAAAAGTAAAGTTAGAAAAAGATTTACCCTAAATTGATGTTTTTCTGCCCGAACCTCAGCTAAAAATCGTACTCCTTATGCCAGCTATGAAATTTCTCTCCATATATAAAAACTAGCAAAGAATCATACTATTGGCGAGGATTTAATTAAACCAGCAATATAATTTTTTTATTAAACCGTTCTGCAACAAGATGATAAAGATGTTAAAAGATGCCTCACAGCAATAATACAGTTTGCAGCTGAATGGATGAAATGAGTACAGATGTTGAAGTACAACTTGTTGAAAAACTGACATCTATGAAATTCTTAATAAAGATGATTAAATCGACCTTTAAAACAGTGAAGCTCTGTTATTGGCCTATGTAAGATACATTGATAATGAAGGATTTGTTAAGGAGTTTCTGTTTTGTGAATCAATGGAAAGTATCACTGCCGTAATTGGTATAAATATGGTAGGGTTGAAATTATTTATAAACTTTAGCTATCAATGGAAAACATTACATCATGTGCAGTAGATGGTTCTCTAGTTATGATCGGCAAGAGAGGTGGCTGCTTAAAATTAATGAAGGAAGACAATCCAGAAATGCTGCGTGTGCTTTGTGTTATTCACCGACAAAATTAGTGGACAAAAAAAATGTCACCTTTTCTAAAGGAAGTCCTAAAATCAGTAGTAAAGTGTGTCACCTACATCAAAAACAATGCTAAATGTGAACGTCTCTTCAAACAATTTTGTGAATATATGAATATATATCATGTAAAATTGTAAGGTGGTTGCTTAAAAAGATTCATGGAACAGTTCGATATTCTTAGTGATTATATACATAAGAAACCTGAAATGAATCTACTTGTAAGTATTGATGGTAAAGCATATCTCAGCTATCTATCAGATATTTTGAAAAAATGAATTTATAAAATAAACAGCTACAAAAAAAAATATATAACACTGGTAGATTCAAGGGCCAAGATATTTGGTTTCATCACACTTTGGGAATTATCACAGAAAAAGGTTTATACTGAAAAGATTTGAACAATTTTGTTGGCTTAATAAGTGCGAGGTAACTAATACTGCTGATCCTATTATTGTTAATCATTTGAAAACACTAGTGTGTAATTCCGATTAGAGATTTTCTGACCTAAAAAACAAATTCTAGCTTGGATAACTCAATCATTACTAGTGAACCTCTTTGATGTATCTATGCAGTATCTAATGCCACAGATAAACCTTCATTAAGACCAGTGTTACTAGAAGTGGTGTCAAAACAAATGGCTTTAACACTGTCCTAGATATTCCAATCTTGAAGATAATCCACAACTGCTTTTGCTGTTTCAGCACCTGTACCTGACGTTAGTTTCGGTATTCCTGAAGGCTTAGAGTTACCACCACCAGAGACACTAACACAGGCAGTCTATCTATATTGTCAGTGCCAATTAAATCAGGTATTAATTTGCCATCCTAATGGACCGTAAGAGGTGCATCTGTAGTAAATGTATGCTTCAAACTATCTGCTATTTCTTTATGCAGTTCTTTTCTTTTTCTAGATAGTGTACTTTTACTTATGGTTATATCATCAATATCTTTTCCAAGGGCTAATGCTGTTCCTGAGATCATCATCATCGCATGACGATCACTCATTTTTTTTCTGTCTAATGTAGCCACTAAGTCAGGTAAAATAATTTTATCTGCTTTAAATATTCTCTTTCTTGGAGGATTAGATGGACCGGGCTCTGCTTCACCACTACTGTTTTTTCGCTGTTTGAGCTACTTATTAGCTGAACAACTGAAAAATTTAATTTTCTACGCAATTCTCGTTCAATTCGCTGCGATTCTTCTTCACTTCTTTTGCGGTTTTTCTCTTCATTCTTTATTGTTTTCTTGTTTACACTATCTATTTAGCCTCGTCTACCTTTCTCTCTCTGAAGCTGTAGAAATGAACGATCTTCCTCATTGGTTATCATTTCTAGTGAGTTGACATGAGCTATATCAAAGCAATCATTTAAAGATTCTTGGAATGAAGTTTTCTTTGATATTTGAGTTATATATCGCCTTGATTTGTTTTTGGGGGGAGGGTTCTGAACTGCTTATATTTCTACTGAATCTCGGTAACCACATGCTGTTTGTCTCTAGTTGGTATTTTTGTTTTGTCGCATATTTCCTATATTTCTGAATATACAATGTTTCAGGCCTCTTTTATATTCTTTTTGCGTTGTGTTAAGGAGAAAAGCCATCTTAATATATCACCATTTGATGGAAGTCTTGTGGTTTGAATTGCATCAATTGCTTCTCGAATAAGCCATACTTCTGTTTTACTTGCCGTGGCAATGGTATCAAGGGGTACATTTTATATTTTGAGATCACCCTATTTTATAATGCATCTGTTTTTTTTAAATAAAAGAATTACTGATCTTTAACAAAGTATACCCGTCTCCCTGATAGTATAAAAACGTCCGGTGCCTGGAGAGGTTTTCCTTCGATTCTCTTTGACACTATTGTTCCATATTTCATCTTCTTCCTCATGACGCAAAGTGCCAAATGTCGTTCTCAGATTTCTTGCATTAGTCTTTGAGTGTCGCTGATCATTGATTACATTACTATTTATGAGGGTGGGAGCTTCGACGGTGTCAACCTGTCTAGTGAGACAGGATCTTGTTTGCCATTAGGAAATTCTAACTTGTAGACCTTGACGTCGCGCTTGATCACAGGAAAAGGGCTTGCATATGGTGCTTTTAAAGGTTTGCGAACTCGATCTATTTGGACCTATACATGCGTTGCCTCAAGAGGAGCTTCGGGTACGAACAGTTTGGAGACCAAGTGCAAGTGTCCTTCAGATGCCTGTATGAAATCGACTTGTGCCATGATGGTGGCTAACTCCTTAATGAATTTTGATTTGGTTTTAGACGATGAGGATAAAACCAAGGGATATGGACACAGTAGTGTAGTCCCTGCAACTGCTGTGAAAGGCGAAAACTCCGAATCATTAGCTAGGGAGCGAATGCCTAAAAGGATTATAGGAAGGGCGATCAGCTATTCTTGTAGACAGGTGATTATGGAGCTCTTCAGAGTTGTGTGTACACTTTCCGCCATCCAGTTCGTGGATGGGCGGAACGCTGTGGTACGGAGACGATGGAAACCAAAGGTATCTGATAATTATTTGAGTAATTCTGCCTCAAATTGGGCTTCTCTCTCGTTTACCACGTATAATGGGACTCGAAATCTGGAAATCCATCCGTCTAAGAGGCCAAAGCAACCGTTGCAGCACTTATGTCCGGAATCGATAATGGATTGATCCATCTTGTAGCTCAGTCAATGCACGATAGGAGATACCGGTTATGCGACGAATAGGATTGCCTAGGCAAAGTACATGGTGGTAGTAGCTCGACGCTGTAAATGTGCACGTTCACGAATCTTGACGAGGAAATAATAATGGGCAGGATTGGAGATTTCGTGTGGCGATCGATCTTGGAAGACTGACATGAGAAGCACTCCTGTGCCCAATAGCGAATCTCTCTGTCTAAATTAGGCAAAAATATTGAGACTTAATTAGCCTGAGGGATACCTTAATTTCGGGGTGGGACAAATTGTGCACTTGATTGAAGATAGTTCTCCTGAATGCCGTAGAGACGAACGGTTGTGGGTATCTTGATGTTACTTCATACCATAGTTGAGCTTCTTCGGGAAAAGGGAAAGAATTTAGTCGTGACTGTAGTTCTTCTGTTTCTTCATCATCATTCTGCGCTTCAATTTGGACCGAATTGACGTTCTGCGATAGGCAGACAGTTTCAATTCGGCGCTACAAACAAACTCCAGACATTAGGACTGCCTTTGAATGCTATATGAAAAGAGCTTCTGCAAGGACAAGTTGCCAAATAACTTGAACAATAGGTGGCTTGCATACAATCTATGTTACGTTCCACGTATCATGAAGACCAAGTTCTCCCAAACTGTGATGGCCTTTGGGTATTTCTTCAGTAAAGGTAACGACATGCCTCCTTACATCTTTTAGCGGAGCCTTAGAGGAACCGCTGGTGAAGTTAGTTAAACTATGGCTGGAGAGAGTTGCTGCTAGAAAGCTATGCCTCCAGAAAGAGTCACAAATTGTTGTCGGATAATTCCTCTTAGTTCACCAACCCTATTTTCTAGCCTGCTAATTCCCCCGATTTAGGTATTTTGGATTATTATGTGTGAGGCGCGGTTGACAAAGGCACCAACCCCTCTGCCTGCAACACCAATGGCAAGCTGATGGCGAAGATCAAGAAGGTGTTTGAAGATCCTCCCAGGGACACTGAGGAACTCATACGCCATGTTTCAGAACCGTCTTGAGGCCATGGCGGAAGCTGAAGGCAGCATCTTTGAGTGAAAATGTTATGTCTCAGCCATAATCCAGCTGATTCCTTTTTAAATACATTAATTTTGGCTGAGTTGTTGCAGGTTTTTATTTCATGCAAATAGAAAAACAGTTTTTCTGTATCCTTAGAGCTGCTTAAGAGGTTTAGATATATTCGACTTAAAATGGAAATAGAAAAACGATTCAGCATTATATTGAAGTTGAATATTTTCGACTAAATGGTGATTCCTTCTACTCTAAAGGCTGCGTGGAGTGATTAAGTATGTTAAGAATCACTATTAGAGCTATGGCAAAGAAGTAAAATCAAATTTCAATAATGGCGCTACCAAAAACTGTTAATATAATAAAAGGGTGCCATTATATCTAGATAATTTAAAGGGGATATTTAAATTACTTATCTTAGCTCATTGACCGACGTTGACCTAGGTTTTACTTTTCTGAATCAGAATTAACCCATATTCTTTCATCATTTAAACAAAGATCGACAGCACAAATTTAGGTTCTCATCATCAGGCTCACTGAATTCTTAAATTAATAGTAATTTCTATATTTTTTACAATTTTTTCAGGCAGCTAACTTTTTTATTTGAAAATTGGTTCCACTCTGCCAATCTTTCCTCCGATAAAAGGGGGCGCGAATTATATACATTTGAAAATGGTCTATACGAACTTCAACGAAAAGTGTATATTTCTTAGAAGGTCTTATATTTCCTGTAATATGTGTACTTCTAGTGCAATAGTACATTAATTTTAGAGTTTAAGTATTTTAATTGTATGAATGGGACTAACACTTGAACTCGAAAAAATAACAACACTCGAAAAAGAAAGAAGTCATGAATGTGAACACTTGATGAAATAGTTGCCTTAAACAATAAGAGATATCGAGAGGTGAAAAAGCTGGGTGAAAAGTTATTTAATGGAAGAAGATGATCAAGTTGACTTGGAAGAGTTGATGAAAGAACTATCTTTAGATTAATCTCAAATATCAAATTACAGTGATGCAATCAAGAAGAATGGAAATCGAAAAGATACTGTACTTGTTCACCGCCTCACGCGATGTTAATTTTATCTATATTTAACCCGTGTATCAATTATCTGCGTAGAATCATCCTTTTTCTTCCCGAAAGCCCCATTTCGGTTTTATATTCACACTCTCGCCCCTTCTTATTAATCGGCTTTTGTGTACATTCCCATTCTCTATCAGCACCAATAATGTAACAACTAAACGAGAGATGCCCCCGTTTGGTTTTACTTTCGACCTAATATAACCCTATCATCTGCCTATATTAATGGGCGAGTGCTTTTGAACGAGCCTTTCAATTATATTAATGAGATGAAATCTATACTTTTTGAGGGAAATATTTACATACCGAAAATGCGCCTAAAAGTAAAATGTCTGAGAGCGAATTATAGCCCACTGCTTCATTCGAGGACTGCGTCACCCCACCTCGCCTGCTCATGACGTATTGACCTGAGTGAGCTCTCATTTGGTTTGTCCAATCAGGAGCTTGGCCTGATCAGAACCTTCCTCTGATCGAAGACTTCAAAGAATGGCTCGCAATGAAGTTGCAAATTCTTCGCACTTTTCATCAAAAAGATTAAGCGATCATAAAAAAATAAAAGAAACCAACACATAGGAACACATAACTGTCATTTTCTATACATAATCATATATTTCATGACGCTGTAATGTGTACATAATGTAATAAAGAAATACCACTTGGTTATATTACTCTAAAAGTATTTCTTTTGAACACGGTGTAATTTAGGGATAGTTGAATTTTGATCAAGGGTATCTTGAGTACATGAGTGACTTCTGATTTCATGTGCGTTAGACTTATTAAATTTTGTATATCTCTTTAAATGTTTTCTATTGGTTTAGAACCATCACAGTCCCAGCATGGCCCAGTAATTAAGGCTTAATGCTGCATTCTCTGGAGTACTCTTTATATCTAGCTCTCTAATGAGTAAACGTGACTCCTCCCATTCACTTTTTTTCCCTTCCATCCTTTCTTTTCTTGGACTCATTTCAAGCAGATTTTTGCGTCCATGCTAGTCCTAGTTCCTGTAAATTCTGTAAGCAATTTCTTCGCCGTAGGGATTATATGATTTACATACTTCGTAATTTTGTGTGCCTCCCTTAAATTTCTATATTCGTACTGCCGAGTCTTGTTGGCAGCACCTTGTTCCAAATATGCATATGATTATGGACCTATGTAGTTTTGAATATATGTAAATAGGAAACTTCGTAATTGTACACTTACAGAGTTTATGTTCATTTTCTCTTATTCCTCCACTTTTATGTATGATATTAAGCCATGATTAATATACTGTATATTTTTTCTTTTTTTTTAGGTTTATTCTCCTAATCGAAGCACTTTTTTCTTGAGCAAGAAACTATTTATTGGACAAAAATATATTCACACATCGCTATAACTTTACAAATTAACATACCACATACTATCTCTACATTTTTTATCCTCAATCATCCAACTGCGAAAAGAAGGAAGGATATGATTTGATGAAAGAAGCATGTTAAAATGATGTATTATTTTGTATACTCCTCATAATAATTTTTTTCATTGTTCGCCCAGAAGATGACCTGTGTAATGGTTGAAAGACGTCTCGGCTAATAAAGATATGCCACTTTCCAGCATTTTTTCCTACCTTTCGCTTTCTGAAAAACAAAGTCTTTGAAAAGATTAAACAGCTGGAGCGCAAACTTAACCAAGCAACCGTCCCTGTCGATTTCAATAAATCTTGAATCTATTAAGGGCACTGTCACTAAATGAGAAAGAATGAACTAAGCAGATAAATATAAAAAAATGGAAGAAAAAAAGTGAGTAGATTATATCAAGAATGAAGGAAGAAAACAAAAGGGATGTAATAAAAAATGGGTGAATTTGACTGTAATATCCAACTTCTTTATCTCTGAGGACTGTGGCAGGGGAAGAGGGGATGGATTATAAATTTAAATACATCGAAAAGATTATTCTAACTCCACAATATCAAATTGAAACCATTTGATAGGGTTATTGAACGCATATGAGTGGAAGATGTGTATAACGGTAGTTATGTGGATGTTTTGTTGGGTGAAGTTGAGATTACCGGTATTTGTATATATAAAAATATCTCTATGTGGCTTATTGGTATTAGTAAAGTTTTTCCTCGTATGAGTTTAGTGTAGTTGTAAGGTAACACTTTATTGTTATGAGTTGGTGGATTGGTCTCATAGATATGTGGTTGTCAGAAACCCATGGATTACTCTTATAATTGTGTAATTTTCCATAGATTGGTGTGGTATTGCGAATGTACGATTGTGTAGCATCTTGTTAAGAATAGGAGCTGGTTTAAGTTTGTCAGGAGGATAGTATTTAACTTCTACACTGAAATTTGTTTTGTACACGAATGTTTAAATGTGGTTGTCTACATATTTGTAATTTTGACTCGACTTTTCGCGAAAGATAATGGACGTGGAATCCTTTTTTTGTATAATCTTCTTTTGTACTATTTTCCTCTTTCTGAAAGAGAAAGAAAATATCCGAGTAGAACAATGAAAAAAAATTAGAGAAGAGGAATCAAAGTCGAAATAAAAAGAAGAAAAAGGAAAGAATAGGCCAGAAACGAATATAGATATCTTTTATCCATAGAGAAGAACAGGGTTCGTAAAAAGAGACCAGACATTCCAAATACGAGCCTTCCACTTGTCTCACTTTTGACACCGTCACATAAATGCGTGTATGACGTGAGTCCAAAGAAAAACAAGGTGGAATCACGAAGTGTAAACTGCATTATACAAATCGTTTTAAATAAGTTTACCCATCATTAATTAATTACTTTAAATGTTCTTTCAGAATTTATTGAATTTTGTAAATATAAACGTAAATTCATAAGGCGAACTTTAAAATGTTGAACCTCACTGTGAGCAGATCTGAGGTGTTTAAAGCAATTAAGCGACTTAAAGAGACATTCACTAGTTCTCCAAAGGTGAAGACAACCACTTCTTGATTAGCGAGGACTCTGACCCTCATCAAGGTCACGATTAACAAGAGGAATCCTAGACAACTTGCCTTGAATGCCAAAGTGATCCATGTCACCATGCCTAATTGTTGAAAGATGATCTGAAACTTCGTCCATTCATGAAAGCTAAAGGACATGTTTCTAAACAATGGCTCTTTAATAACTCGCACCATCCAGTTATGTTGAGGGGTGAGAAGATGTCTACTGAATAGGCCACTCAAAACAACAGAATTATCGTGTTTGAGCATCGGACATCTTTCATGAGACAGAGGTCGACTTCGGTGATGATGTGGGCGGGCGTAAAATCACCAGGCCAGAAGGAGTAGTAAAGATCAATAAATATCTTTATTTAGATATTTTCAAGGTTAAATCCTTCAACAAGATAGAGGAACCTCACAAGCATCCATAAAGGTTTAAGACTAGTGACAGGCGAATTTTAAGAGGTTTTGTTCAAAGTAACGTTGGTCTCCCAATTCGCTAAATTTAAACCCCATTGACTCTGGAGTGTGTTCGATCCGTGAGTAGAAGGCAAGTAACAAATTTCATTAGTGTTGGTGTTCTGAAATTGAAAATGGAAAAACGCTGTGGGGAAATAACAGCTGAAACTCTGCGCACTACTTGCGTTCAGGTCATACTCCGACATCGTCGTGTCATCGAAGCAAAAGGTGTTCACATTTAATATTAGTTACATCATATTTTGGCATATATATTTTTGTTTATGCAATATAGCATTGTTTTCGGATAAAAAATAAATAAATATCAGTTTAATTTCGTGTTTCCACACTGAAGGAAAATTAAAATTATAGAAGAATATCAATGTAGATTTGTGAAAGCGAAGGAATGCGAAAATGGAGGGAGAGGGGAATAAGTCAATTTCGGGGTTGAATTAGGTGGTCATCCATTTTAAATTGAGAAGGAAGCTTTTAAGCTTCGTCATTGTATCGAAACGATCACTTTTACTCGCTTCTTCTTCATCTTCTTTGATTCTTACTATTCTTTTTCTATATATTTCTTATTCTTAGATTCCTGATTTTCTACTCCACATTTTCATATTCCTCTACTAACTCTCTGATTTCAATGAGGTTTATAACGAGACTAGAATTGCCAAAGGCAGTTTAAATGTGTGTGTTCAAGAGCCTGCCTTACCAATAGAGAGATTGCTTAAGTGCCTTAAGAACCAGGAACGAGACCACCTTCACCTCATTTTTCCACATAATGCAACAGAGTATATCAGTTTTGAAAGAGAAGCAATTAGCGGATGTAAGGATTATATAACGGGCTCAGAGAAGAAAAGGTCGATGTAAGACGCATTGGACAATCCGGAGAGTAAGAGCTAGATCGCACGACGGAGATAGAGCAGGACAGGTCTGAAAGGAAAATGGGTGATTTCATTTTAGTTTTAGCGTTGACCTCTGGAGGCGACCGGCCCTGGTGAGTCCCCACCTCCCCAAGCGAACACTTGACACCGCTAATTTAAAAAAATAAAATAACAATAGACAAAACAACATCAAAAACAGAGGAAAGATAAACAATAAAATAAAAGAGAAGATGTATGCTCTGATGCTACAGGATGAGCTGCTCTCTTCTGAGACTAAAGCGCGCAACCAAGAACTTAAAAAGATCAAATAGTATGAAGGAGGTAGGATAAGTGGTTAGGGAGAAGGGAAATGAAAAAGGATGTAAGGGACCATATGTCTTCTCCATTTTAAGATCTTCCACAATATATTTACTTAACTAACTCTGATATTCGATAGATAGTTGAATTATCTTCGTGAACTTTTGAGGTGAGTTTTGGAGTTTGATCTTCCCATTAATTAAGTGTTGTCTGCGTACAACTCATGATCTGGCACGACTCTAAATAGGAAAACATTGCGCCCGATTTTGATGAGGAGAAAATTAGGACACGAACTGAGTGAAATATATTATGCGAATTACAAACAGATGGATTAAAACAGCGCGTTAAAATAGATTACTCTGAGACTTTTCTTTATGCTACGTGTTTATGCTCTGAATTCAGTTTGAAATTGCGGACATTATCAACAGTTCCCTCTACGTTAGAGAGGTTAGCTACTAGGTTAGAGTTTGTATAGTTAATTTAACAATTTATGGATCCGAGGAAGAAGATTATAAACATAAAAAATTCAGGAGGCGCCTAATTAGTTGAGAAATTCATGACAGAGTCTAGGTGGGAGCGAAGGGACGAAGACTCGTTGTTCCTGTATGTCCTTTTCGTCGTTTCACTTCTTAGGTATATGTATGGTACCCCATTGGGGGAATAACCTCTAGCTTTCCCACTCAGGGGAGGCCAAACTTGTTTACCCCGTCGCAGCTCGTGGGGATGCTGCCCCTCATGCATGACGTTTAATTCAAGGCGAAACACCCGTGTTTTAGGTCTGCATATCAGGTTAGTCGTTATGTCGGACAAAGACCCCACAAACTCTGATTGGTGCTCCATAGGGAGCTTATTGTTTGTCAGTGGTAAAACAATTACTCAACCTAAAACCAGGAGGAATGCCACTCTTTTCTGGTCCCAGTGCGTAACTTGCAAGTAGATTTCAGGTGTACCTTGAACTAGAATACTGCACCTGATATATAGAAGATTGCTTGCTTTTTTTTAGTTCCTAATACCTGCAGGATGTTTGGTAGTTTATATCATACGCTCATTTGCACTTCCTCTATTTTAAGCAATTTCATTTCAGACCTCTGCATGTAAACTTTCAACCATAAATGACTTCGTCGGTCATCTTTAAAAACATCCTCTGACTGGCCTTTGCTGGCATTTGTCCTCCTTTTTCCCCTCTTTCTTCATCTGATTTCATTAGGTTCAACCTTCATTAATTATAGGTATACTTGTAGATAATTGTGTACCCGTATTCCTTCACTTAGTATGAATATACAACAAATAAAAAAAGCACAATTCTATTTTATGGAAAAAATTGTAGATAACCATGGATGTATTAGTAGTTTGTGATGTAACATTAAAGCAGACAGCATGTTATTAGGGCTTGACTGATTGTAAGAAACATGATTTAGTTAATTACTGATCTAATTTACTTTGCTAGAGCGTTCCATCTTCTCTATCCTTTATCGGTTTAGCCTTGAATGGATCCTAGGTGCTTATTGGTCTTTATTTTCACTCTCTATTTCTTCATTTAGTTTCCTTATATTTCTTTTCTCCATCTACCCCCTCCTTTTCTTATTCTTCGTCCTCCTCCATTTCCTATCTGTATGTATTTGAGATGCACGAGAGCTAATCTCATTAGTTAATGTATCGAGCTAAAGTCTGCCATTTATCTCTATTCTTCTTCACAGGCGGTCCTATAGTTAATCAGAGACACTTTAGTGTTCTTATTCTCTTCCTTTTGAAGTCCTCTTAAAGGAACAACCAAAGAAAGACCTTGCAATTACTCTCTCTCATGTGTCAGAAAAATCGGCGATCCGATTGTTCTTTAACAATATTGAACTGTTTATAGAATAGATCCAAATAGATATTTAATGAGCACAAAGGGTAAGATACCAGTAACATTTTATTCCTCTAGTTGCGACGTTAAATGTAAATGAATGCTGGATACAGTGAATAAAACCAGAATGACATTTAAAAAATAGGGTTCGCAAATGAAAGGAAATATTACCGAGTGGACACAGATAAAATTAATATTAACAAGAGGAAGAACAGTACAGCTGAAAGCGTTAATGACGTTAGCCGACATGAGGTAAAAGACGTCGAAACGAAACCTTACCTTTAGAAGATCATCAGGAGGGAGTGGGAGGCTATATAACACAGGGTCATGAGAGGTATGGATGGTGACAGATGATAGACAAAAGTACATAGACGGATATTGTCGTTGTACGACCACTCTATACCATATACTACTCCTATATTATGTGGGAGGGGGTGACTTAATCACCCACCTATGCAACACGAACCGTTGTAGGACTGTTCGCAGGGATTAACGACCGACTAGGAGGTCACACTTGAGGCGTTGAATTTCAAATCCTTAATAATCAAACAGAGTGCATAAATGGTTGGTGAGATTTACTTGAATAGGCCGAGAGAATCGTTCAAGGTTAATTAAAGATGAAACAACAAAAATATAATATATTTACAGAAATCAAAATAAGAATAATAATAAGCAAAGGGGAATTATTTAAATTAAAAGAGTCTCTTGATAATTATTATGAGGAGGGATTCTCAAATGGAATCAATTGATTAATGTAACTAAGCTCAGATCAAAAGGGGGAACTTGACAATACTAATAATGGAGGAGGTTTCAGTCTTATGGGTCGATGACTTCAAGGAAGGTCCTTCTTGCGATGAGGCGAGTGGGGAACGATCCGATAGGAAAGTCGGGCACGATCCAAATGAGGCAGGTGGGTGACGATCCGAACCAACCTTCTGATGAAGATAGTCAAAATTCAAAAGTGACGTTCAATGGGGAATGTGGGAATTCTCGTAATTCCACGGAAAGAGGAATCTTCCTTTCCTCAAAGGTAATCGATGGAGATTTTCTTCGGTTCGATTAAACGAAGGGAGACTGTTGCGTAAATTCAAAGGCTTGCCGTTCACAAAAGCTACCAATTAACTTTGGTAGAATCACGACTGAAGAAGCCTTGCCGACTGAAGAACGCTCACGGGACGAGACGCTAAGGACGGCCTTGAGGTGCGGGCTTGACTCCTCAAACTACAGAATAGCCCGAGTATTTGTATACCCGATTCTGTGGGGGAAGGGAAAGTTTGAAGAAAGGAGTCACAAGCTCCAGACATCTTAATCCAGAGGCAGAGTCGATTCATCATTTATCAGCGATGTGTGATACATAGCGGCTTCTTCTCGACTTGTCACTGGGCGGGGGGGGGGGGGGGGGGGTGAGGCTTGGGACGAGTTCGCAGGATTAAGAAATATTTTCCCACCCTGCTCAGGAGTCGAAAATTCGAGAATGTTCGAACAGGAAATGAGGTCGTCCATGGCGCAATGCCATAGCACGTGGTCTCCGACATTTTTTTGTTTGTTGGAGGGTGGTCAGAAGTTGTTCTTTTACAGATATAAACTTAGCTATAATTATTCATCAATGAAGAGGAGAGGGGAGAGGGGGGAATAGCTACTCTATGTATCTTAGGGCAAATAAGGACCTGCCGATAACTAGACTGCTGCTCTCGAGACACTCACTCGACGTAAGGGCAATAGTACCCTTATAACTGTCGTAAAAGACCTCGGAGTATTTCCTTTTTTGTTGATAAATAAATTTGCCACTCATCCCTTTTCAAATGTGCACTAGGTCTTCCGTCCCGTAAAATAAATTTACATAAAGATCAGAATGACACATGCTAGAAAGCCAGTTGTCCCGATTTTTTTTATTCTAAATTTAAAGCGCAATAGCAAAGAGGCCGTATCACGCAGAAAGTTACAAGAGTTAGGTATATATACAGAGAATAGCGAAGATATATATATATATATATACATATATATATATATATATATATATATATATATATATATATATATATATATATATATATATATATGAAAATTAATGCAATATCGCAAGAAAAGATGAGGAATTAAACCACATTCTCCGAAGACAATTTAATTCAGAACAGTTTCGGTGTATCTCACCCTTTTTCAACTGACACTGGGCAGAAAATATAAGAAAAGTGCATACATACATAACACAAGGTCAGGTCGTGAAAGATCTTCTCTTTTTCCCCCAATCTCCTACTTGTGGCTAATCTGGGGGGGAGGGGGGTTAGGCCTAAACATATTGAAGGGCTGACATTTAACTATTTTGTTTATATGCTTTCTTATTACAGGATTAAAAGAAAATTGACCCTCAGATAGATTTAAATTAGGAACTGAGGATATCAAGCTCGATTCTACGATTCTTATCTTAACATAGTTAGCCGATTCAAATACCATTTTACTTCCATTGAAATCGATCGTATGACTCAAGTCTCTAACATGGCAGAATATTCCGCTGCTTTCGCTGCCCACTCTAATATCTCTTTAGGCCTACCCCCCTCCCCCCCAGATTAGCCACAAATAGGGGATTAGGGAAAAAAAGAGGGGATCTTTCACGACCTGACCTTGTGTTATGTTTGTATGCACTTTTCTTATATTTTCTATCCAGTGTCAGTTGAAAAAGGGTGGGAGATACACCGAAACTGTTCTGAATTAAATTGTCTTCGGAGAATGTGGTTTAATTCCTCATATATATATATATATATATATATATATATATATATGCAAATTTTGTTGAAGACCATTGTGTATTTCGCCTTAGTTAATTTCTTTTGGCAACTTTCTATTCTTCTAACTCTCTTTTTTAGTCCATTTTGTAGATGGTAGATCACTTGTCCCTTATTCATCTCTCTTTTAAATGAATGGGTTTGGTAAAAAAAAAAAACTAAATTGCTGAGCTTTCGATCTTATTCGATCATCTTCGGAGCGTTTTGATATATTCTTTCCTCCTTTACCAATAAATGTGGAGTCGGAATCAGAGTGAATGAAAGAAAACGATTTTTAGGTGGTATTTATTCCGCCTGGTTGATCATAACGTTAGAGGAAACGAGCCAATCCGGTGAGTGGAATTTTAAAACAACTTTAATGTTCGATTCCAGTTTAACACTTACTATTGATGGCCGGCTTCTCTTCGTTTATTAAGATGGCTTCTCAGATGTTCAGCCTAGCTTTATTTTCCTTTTTCTTTTAATTACGGTGTTGTCAACTAAAGTATCTCGTTAGATTGATGCTATGTTCGCTCTCCATATTATTTTTAGGTCCTCCGCTTTGCTGATGCATCGTTAAACGTCTCGAAAGTGTGGTAATTGTCATGCCAATATATTTAGTTATTATAAAGCTTGCAGTCTTTATTGGGGCAGGGCAGATGAACTCGTAAACTATGGCAGTTGACGAGATTCAAGGAGCTTTGGTAGCTGTTATTTTTCATGAGATTGTTGGCTTTTGTTGTTTTATAGTAAATATCAGTTGAATTTTATCAATTTGATTCTTAACCTTGATGTTACGGTTAATAATCTCCTTGATGTTTTTTTCAGCTATTTTATAGGCCATGGACATCTCATTTCTGTAGTATAGTTTGATGTTGGTTACTGCGCCCTAATTACTTTCCGTTGTATCCGTATCTTTGAAGCGATTATTTAAAATTGATTGGATTTGTTTGTCAATAATGCTGTTCGGGGAAACCTTTGTTTACGAGTGTTTGTTTTACCTGTGTGATCTCTTGGTGGAAAACTTCCCACATAGAGCAGCATTTATAAGTTCGGCGGATGTATGAGACGATTACACTTATTTATATCTTTCAGGGCATTCGCTATCCGCATTGAGGCATTTTCCCATGTCCGTACTTTTTCTATATACTTTTGTGATATAGATACCATTGATGTTATGAACCTCAACGTCGTAGAAAGGTATTTTATTGTCCGTGATCAATTCATAATTGAATTTTAACACAGAGTTCACCTCAAATTTCTCTTTGATGTAAATCAGATGTTCTTTCTTTTTGGACGTTGATGTAGATGTCATCTACGTATCGGCAATATGTGTCTGACTTATTTTCACTGTTGTCCAATAATCTCTCTTCAAGTTGACCCATATAGTAGTTGGCGAAGGTCGGCCCTAAGGGAGACGCCATAGCTACTCCATCCACTTGCGTGTATAGATTACCGTCCGGTATTCTGAACGGAGCCTCTGATGTGCATGAACGTAACATCTTCCATAAAATGTTTGGGTCGAGATTTGGAGGAGACATTGTAGGATGGTAGTACAGTTTTTTTATAATGATGTCAATGGTCTGAGCGATTGGCACGTTCGTAAACAGGCTCTCCACATCAAGGGATGCTATTAGTCCTGCCGCTCTTGTAGAGTGAGGTATATCAATAAATTCATCCGTGGATTTTATGCTGTATTTTGAAGGGATGTACGGTTTTATTACTTCATTTAGGGTTTTAGCTAAACAGTACGTTGGTGTCGTCACTTGAGAGATGATGGGCCTCAATGGGTTGTTTGGCTTATGAATTTTTACATTTCCATACAAATATCCTGGTGTGCGATCGCCGATGATCTTTTGGAAGTGAAGACCGCCGATGAGTGTATTAGCTTTAGTTATTTGTCCATACGTTTAAATTTAATAGTGTCACTTAGAATGGTATTCAATTTGTTGTTATATTCTTCTTTGTTTAGAACGACGTACGAGTATATGTTGGACTTGAGAGGTTTTTTTAGGACTATTTCTTTGTTGTTCTTTAGAGAGCTGATGGCCTTACGTATCTCTGGCGTTATAAGTTTGCTGCCAGTAAAGCACCTTCGTTTGGTGGCTTCTGCGCGTAGTTGGTCTTTTAGGTTGGGGTTAACTTTAATGGTGACTTGATCTTGTAGTTTTAACATGGATTGGAAGAGGGATTCTAGTTAGACTTTTTTTGAAATTGGATCGAATTTGGCTTGTAGGTGGCATCAATAGTTAAGCGTTAAACTGGAATCGAACATTAGAGTTGTTTTAAAATTCAATCACCGAATTGGCTCGTTTCCTTAAACATTATGCTCAACCAGGCGGAATAAATGCCACCTAAAAATCATTTTCTTTCATTCACTCTGATTCTGACTCCACATTTATTGGTAAAGGAGGAAAGAATATATCAAAACGCTCCGAAGATGATCGAATAAGATCGAAAGCTCAGCAATTTAGTTTAGTTTTTACCAAACCCATTTATTTAAAAGAGAGATGAATAGGAAACAAGTGATCTACCATCTACAAGATGGAATAAAAAAGACAGTTAGAAGAATAGAAAGTTGCCAAAAGAAATTAACTAAGGCGAAATACACAATGGTCTTCAACAAAATTTGCATTCACAAAAGACTGCTACCCATCTATACTAATAATATATATATATATATATATATATATATATATATATATATATATATGTATATATATATATATATAGTTACAGCTCCTTTTGAAGACATTGGAGCCAGCAGGTTGCACAACTGGGGGTAATGGGGCCGGTAAGGCGTGCTACTCTTAGACGTACCAGATGAAGGAGGGAACATACCCCTGTATACCATCACACTCCTTGCAGTGCCGTTGGCATGAATGGTTAGTGCTCGCTGGAGTGTGGAGGAGAGGTATTTTGGTGTGGTTTACCATCAGTCGTGGCCTAAGGGAAGGACACTTCTACCGCATCAGGGAAGGTTGTATAGTCGCCTACTAGTTTGTTTCGATATAACTCTACAACATTCATTTTATTTCGTTCAGCAAACGACTCCATGCTCTCTATGTATTTGACGTCAACCTAGAAGTGTCCTGAAATGGTATTGTAAATTTGAGTCTGTGGTAGAATTAGACCGGCAATGGAGCCAGGCATTCGGTACGAAGCCACCGATACGTTCTTCATTACAAGCATCCGTAACAAGTTTGCTCCAGAATGCACTGCTAAGATATACGCAAGCAAAGCCCTGGACGACGCAAATCAATGCGAACAACGAAAAGTTCAATTTAATGTTATCAAGATTTACTCGATCATCACAGAAATCATTTAGGCAATGTGCTGTGAAACCGTGATCGGAAAATTAGGTATTCGCCTGATTTTAAATTCGTTACAATAGAAAGGTACATTTCATGACTGAAAATGACCACGATCACGAACTCGAATTTTGTGAATGGTTTCAGTCAATGGAAGTCAAAGAAGTACAGTTTGCCAACAAAATCGCGTGGTCTGATGAAACTCCTTTCAAACTGAATACCAAAATACATTGAAACAACTTCAGGTATTGGTAACTTGATAATCCACATGTTTCTGTTGATATGCGTGATAATTTAGCAGGATTAACTGTATGGTGTAGTTCATGATCCCAAGATTTAGTTGGACCATTTTTCTTTAATAGGATAGTTATCCACTATGTATATCTCGATATACTGCAGGCAGAAATTATACTTGTAGTTTGGAAAAAAAGACTTTTTACTTTGAACAAGATAGAGCCTCAACCCCTTCCTTCGTTAACAATGTGTTGTCAGAAGGTACCTCGCTGAAACGTTGTCTAACAATTGGATAAGACGAAGAGGAAGCACTAATTATCTTCCACTAATACCGGACTTAACTCCACTTAATTTTCACTCTTGAGGCTACCTGAAGGACTTAGTTTATATTCAAAAGACCTATACCACTCGAAAGCCTGAAACATGCAATCAGGGAAAGGTGTGGAACCGTCAAGACATCTACATTAGACAATGTCTGCGAATCATTTAGTCAACGCATTTAGAAGTTTATTTGTGCCACTAGAAAACATTTTAGACATTTGGCAGTTAATTAAATTTTATATACAAACATCTCTTTATAACATTTTAATCACTTAAATCACTAATTTACCTTTCATTAGCATTTGATATTGGTATAACAATGTTATTATTTTCAAATAATACAATATATGATCCTTTTAAGTGTACAGTAATGACCAAAGATTTTGGCAGAGTCATCTACATATTTCGATGCAATTTAATTCTAAAAATATTTATAATATATATTTGGGTTAATATATAGGATATGTACAGTCTATTATGTATTTTATTGGTCTACTTATGTTGCTTTTAGGTGTATATATTAAGAAAAATTTAATTTATCATGGAATCGAAATTCCGACGTATTACAGTGCTGATAAGCCTGGGTGAGTGGCGGCACACAACCATTCTCACAGAAAAAATCACCTTGCACAGAATGAATGTACAACGGAACTTTCGAATTCACGATATTTTTTCTAATACTGATAACTTCCAAGGAAACTCGGGCAATAATTATCATTGCTTTGCACCAAAGTAGCCTCTAATTTGCATAAATTGTTACTAGAACTAATGTACCTGTAAGAACTGTTTTGCGCACCACCTATATGTTCAGAAAAAGGTGCAAGTGTTGCGAAAAAAACGCATTTGCACTTTAAAAGGTATTCATTAAGTGTCAAGACCGCTTCCTCTTGCAAAGTCAGCTATCGAATCGTTGGCTAGTTGATACCTTGCTCAAAAGTGGCAATAGTGAAGAGGTGGGTGTAAGTGCATCTGAACAACCATCTCGTAAGAAAGAGTACACCAAAGAAGTCACTGCTCACTAAGAAAATATCAAATAGAGGTTGTCGTTCAGCAAGCAAAAGGTAAAATGATTGGATGGTGGTTCAAAGGATCAATGTTATTTTCTGTGACAAAGTCCTCTATTCACTGTATGCCACATTGGGAAAAGGGAGTTCTCCTCCAAGGAAACTCCTCCTTCAATTTCTTCCCCCAAATACTGTAATCCACACAGAATTGTATTACTATTTCCAGGAGCACCTCCTGGTAACGCTCAAAGCGCAATTTAGTGAAGATTTAAGCCTATTATAATATGATGGAGCACCTTCTCATAGGGCCTTAAGTAGTAGCAAAAGGTTTGAAAAACAGCGCATTACAATAATCCGCTTTAAAACCTGTCGGCGATTCTTAAAAAGTGGGCGTAAAATTAGAAAACCCATGAACCGTGACAAGCTCATATCATTGTAGATACAAGAATGGAACATTATTGATCGTTTATAGTCGCCGTAAGCTGCGGATCTAGGATAAAAATGGGCGGGGCTAACCTGAATTTCTCCCTCTGAGAAGTCTGAGAAAAGGGCATTAAGCATTGATAATAAGTATCTTATACATCATTGATAATAAAAAACTATATCACACAGGGTGACCACTCATTCAATCAGACCCGAATTTTTGGCCACACATCAAGAAATTATGAATTGTAGTTTGGGGGTGTCAGCAAAGATATAATACTCAAGCTAATAATTATTTTTGAGAATTACCTGTATTTTATTCATGAATCATATGAGGGACATTAGATCACAAGAATTTAAAAAACTGTTATATATATATATATATATATATATATATATATATATATATATATATATATATATATATATATATCCATATGGAGCTCAGCCGTGAAGTCTGCATTTAATATTTAGGATAAATCCCAGAGCCACGAGAACGGATGCAGCATCTTTTAATTTTTCACAACATTTCGAAAACTACAAGTTTTCATCTTCAGGCTAGAATAAGTTTACAAAGTTAATACATATGAAGAAAACTTGAAAAGGCCAACAAGACATTATTTATAATTGATCACCTTTTAAAATAATGTCTTGTTGGCCTTTTTAAGTTTTCTTCTTATGTATTAGCAATTTTTTGAGTCAGGTATAAAGCAAATCTAATTGTTGCTAAGTCATATTCAAAAATTTTAACTTATAGTACATTTTACTGATATTTTATAATTGGTCACTCTTTAAAGTAATGTCTTGTTGGCCTTTTCAAGTTTTCTTCATATGTATTAACTTTGTAAACTTATTCTAGCCTGAAGATGAAAACTTGTAGTTTTCGAAACGTTGTGAAAAATTAAAAGATGCTGCATCCGTTTCGCGTGGCTCTGGGATTTATCCTCAATATTATATATATATATATATATATATATATATATATATATATATATATATATATATGATGAAAATTAATGCAATATCGCAAGAAAAGATGAGGAATTAAACCACATTCTCCTAAGACACTTTAATTCCGAACAGTTTCGATGTATCTCACACCCTTTTTCAACTGACACTGGGCAGAAAATTGAGAAAAGCATAACACAAGATCCCCTCTTTTTTTCCCCAATCCCCTATTTGTGGCTAATCTGGGAGGGGGGTTAGGCATAAACATATTGAAGGGCTCACATTTTACTATTTTATTTATTTGCGATCTTATTACAGGATTAAAAGAAAATTGACCCTCAGATAGATTTAAATTAGGAACTGACGATATCAAGCTCAATTCTACGATTCTTCTCTTCAATATGTTTAGACCTAACCCCTCCCCCCCAGATTAGCCACAAGTAGGGGATTGGGGGGAAAAAGAGGGGATCTTGTGTTTTGCTTTTCTCATTTTTCTGCCCAGTGTCAGTTGAAAAAGGGTGTGAGATACACCGAAACTGCTCTGAATTAAATTGTCTTCGGAGAATGTGGTTTAATTCCTCATATATATATATATATATATATATATATATATATATATATATATATATATATATATATATATATATATATATATACATATATATATATATATATATATATATATATATATATATATATATATATATATATATATATATATATATATTATTACATAACTCTTTCTGAAAAACAAAATACAAATATGGCTTAAAAAAAGAATATACACATAAACGGGTCTGAAAGTGGGGGGGCTTCAGCCACCTAGCCTTCCCAACCCGAATCTGCGCCTGACAAGCTGTTATTATGAGCATGCCAGAGTGAATTTCAGAACTAATGAAGAAAAAGGACCAACAGAGTAAATACTGAATTTATGAATGGAATGTTTTTAGTCGCGGGCGACTCGATATCTTACTATTTCGGTCAGTCGGTCAGTCGGTCCTTCGGTGCCCGTTTTGCTTTTTCTGTTTTGGTAATAATATTGTGACTATTTGACAGATTCTAACGAACTTTGAAACGCCTATGTTGTTCTACATTTTCTTTCAAATGATATAATAGCAAAGGTCCCCCCAAGGTTTGCACGGCAATTATTTTGTTTTGAGAATAACATCATAACTATTCAGCTGATTCTAACGAAATTTGAAACCCTTATGTTGTTTTACATGTTCTTGATGGTATAAATGACGAGGTCCACCCAAGGTTAGTCCGGGAATTATTGAAAGTTTTGAGGGTCATAAATCAGAATAAGTGAGAGCACACGACTTTGCTCATCAGACCTTGTTTTTTTGTATTAAACATTTGATTTATGCACATTTTTTATTTTCTTTAATTTGAGAGCAATAAAGTTCATTAATTCCAAAATTTGTTTTTCTGCCAAAGCTTTTAGCTAGGACTGTATATAGTCTTTTGGAGAATTTTCTGTATATATAAGGTCATCCCAAAAATAATGCTGCATTTTTTACATGTTATAAATAATTTTATCGATAGAAATAATCGAAAGCTGCTTTGTTTTTATACTAGCCTAGTGTACTAAACTTGAAGTCCAGCTGCCCCTACGTTAGTCTTATCCTACCCCAAGGCTTACCTTTTGACATATTTTTGCCGTCACTCTCTGGGCTATTCATTTTGTAGTATAATTGTTACTGTATTGTGCCTTATTGTTAAGTGATAAATGTTATAAAAGGGTCAAATGAGCACATTGGCAAATTGACTTTTTCAGAGTTTAGAAAAGGCAACAAAGCTAAGTTAAGAACAAAAAGCTTTTGTCAAGTATAGACTGAATGAACAATTAGTATGAACCAGTGCTAAAGATGGGTCAGAATTTTCGCTCTGAAAACGTTAGTTCTAAAGATAAACCGCGAATATGATAAAAATAATTTTAAACTTAACAGTGGAAGAAAAATCGATTGTATCTAATCAACAATTGGATAAAAAAAACATTCATCTCATTTCACTGTGCATCGTCATTTAAACGAAACAGGCAAGGTTTTACGCTTAGGGTAAATGGATTCCTCACGAATTGTCAAAGGTATACTTGCAACAAAAAATCAACATTTACTCATCTCTCCTTCCTCGATTAAAAAGTAAACTCTTTTTAGGTGGATTGTTTCAGAAGACGAAAATTGGGCTCTGCACAATAATATTATACGTTCTGGACAATCGATTTGTTTTCGGATGTGAAAACATTAATCTAGCCAAAACGGGTACCTCATCCATTAAAGATTATTATCAGCAAAAAGGATTAACGTGCTCAGTTGGACAGTTAACATGCAGCACATTAAGAGATAAACACCAACATTTTTTAATAGAAGAATAGTGCTCTTTCAATCAGACAACGCTTGGTGTCTTCATATAGCAAGAGATACCAAAGGAAAACTTGGCTATTTCGATTAGAAACTAATGAGTCATCCTCAATACTCAATGCCCTTATCCCTCCCGACTTAGCTTCGACAGATTATAATAGTTTTAAGAGTTTAGCGAATCACCTAAGGAGAATGAAGATGTTAACAGAAAAATAGGTCGAAGGAAACTTAAAGAGCTGTTTAAATTAAAAGTTTAAATGATTTTTACAAACATTGTATTGAAAATCTATTAGAAAGTTGGAAACTAGGGAAGGAAGTTATTGAAAATAACTTCAAAGAGTTGTTTGATTTCTATCCATAAAATAATAATAAACATGAAAAGAATATGCCGAATTACTAATTAGATCACAGAATTGTAAATAGCGAACCTAGAATAACGTACATAAATGAATTAGGTAACACACTTCTCTTCAATTCACTCTCTGGGAGGAGGAAGACATTAACTAGAAGAATGTTAAATATTTCAAAATTTCACAACTAAGCGCAAATTTCCATAAAAAAATAAGAGTCTCCCGGCCCCTCCATTTTAATGGAAAATCCTTTATATACTACTTTCCTCTTCCTTTTAATTGAAGAAATCGAAATTTAGTATAAAATTCCATCTATCTACATTTGTGTGCCTATGTATCTGTGTGTATCTGCCCATGCGCCTTGTTTTTGATATCTGTGTGTCTATCTACAATTTAAGGCATAATTGAAATTTAATTAAAGAGACGTTTGTAAGTTGCAAATAGGTCGAAGGAAGTATAATTGGAAAAGAAAAATTGACTATGAAGACGGATTAAGGGAGATAAATGGGGTAACTAATTTAAAAGGAATTTTAAAGGAAAATATAGCATTTTAGTATATTTTCTTATAAAAAATATTATTTCCTCAAGATCTGATCTACATATTTATGATTGATATGCAAGCGGAGATCGATTAAAATTGCATGTTTATTCTTATGAAAACAAAGGCAAACTTATGTGGACAACACGATTCATCGAAATACATAGTATAAGATTGCAATGAGATACATGTTTCAAGAAAAATAAAACAGCTAAGACTGATTGAAATTATTGAAATGAGCGCAGCAAGATAAAATGAATAATAATTTATGGCTTCTTTAAAATTATATTTTGAAGAAAATTAAAAATTGGAAATCTAGTGGAATAATATGTTTTTCAGTACCTCATTAAAACCTATAATTTTCCAATGTTAGGTGTGTCTCAATTTTACTTGTTAATCTGAATTTTAATGAACATTTTATGTATATCGGTCTAGCAGTCAGTTTTGCTGTCTTGATTATTAGATAGAAAGTAAGTGTGCTCTGATCCAGAATTGAAACCTGCTCAGGCCTATTGAACCTTTTGTTGAAAGAGGACCGTAAGCCTTTTTTTCTTTTATTTTAAAGATTAATTAGTAATAATGAAATAATACCCTACGTCCTTGTAATTAGCGTGTATCTAATTCTGGTCGACCAGTGCTTTGGGGGTGAGAATTAACGGGGACTTGGAACGGACATGGGTAATGTTCTATGTTATATTCTATGTTTTTCTTGCACCGCACAAACAGACGAAAGGGTTTCGTTCGTCGTTGGGAAGAACGGATTCAACGAATTCGTGTCTCTACCTTTCGTTTAGTTTTAGTTGCTTCTTCACATGCATTATTTCTGAATTGCCTTCGTAAAATGGCGGAAATGAGAGAAGAATAGGGAAGAGTAAAAAATACAGTGAAGGTGAGAGAAAATATGCAAAAAAGCGAGAAAAATACAAACTAGACAATAAAAATAGAGCTAGATAGTAATAACCACTTTCCTATGACAATGAGGGAGCTGAGGTGTATAAGATAGGCTCAAAGATAGAAATGACATCATAGGCATACTCAAGTCGCCAAGGGGATGATAAAGTGAGACAAAAAGAGAAAAATAAAGAGAGAAGAGCGTTGAAATTGATTTTAAAATGAGGACTTATTCGTAAGTTGCGAAATGGCTGTTTATAAATACCCGTTTTCATTCATGAAACTCCTGATTTGTCGCCTCTTATGTATAAGGAAATCGGTTGCGTACGAGAGAATGGTCAAATTATAACTAATATTTCGCTATCTTTCAAATAATTATTATTATAATTATAATTGCTGAGAGTAATAAATTATTTTTATCTATTTTTAACCCTCATTTTCATTACTAGTTATTGTGGGATGTTTCTTCGTGATTGAAAGCTGAATAGCGCTACCATTTAAGACCCATTTCATAATTAATTACACGAATCAGCCTCATTTGACTTACCGCACTAATTAACTTGCTTTAATAACCGTGCGTGCGAGTATATATACATATAAATAAATATATATATATATATATATAATGAAAATTAATGCAATATCGCAAGAAAAGATGAGGAATTAAACCACATTCTCCGGAGAAAATTTTATTCAGAACAGTTTTGGTGTATCTCACACCCTTTTTCAACTGACACTGGGCAGAAAAATGAGAAAAGCAAAACACAAGATCCCCTCTTTTTCCCCCCAATCCCCTACTTGTGGCTAATCTGGGGGGAGGGGGTTAGGCCTAAACATATTGAAGAGAAGAATCGTAGAATTGAGCTTGATATCGTCAGTTCCTAATTTAAATCTATCTGAGGGTCAATTTTCTTTTAATCCTGTAATAAGATCGCAAATAAATAAAATAGTAAAATGTGAGCCCTTCAATATGTTTAGGCCTAACTTCCCCCCCCCCCCCAGATTAGCCACAAGTAGGGGATTGGGGGGAAAAAGAGGGGATGTTGTGTTATGCTTTTCTCATTTTTCAGCCCAGTGTCAGTTGGAAAAGGGTGTGAGATACACCGAAACTGTTCTGAATTAAATTATCTTCGGAGAATGTGGTTTAATTACTCATATATATATAATAAGAAAAGCACGACATACCTCCTTTGAGCGTCCGAAAGCTATCGGCCCGTGTGGTTGGCGTGCAAACTAGCACGCATCCCCCCCAAGCTTAAACGCTTGATATGTGGAGAAGTGATGCATAGAAACAAGAGAGAAGAGATCCTACTGGAGATGCCTCAGAGAAAAATCAAAGAGGAAAAAAATAGTGCCCAACAAGGACTCGAACCTCAGACCTCTGGTTATCCATACCAGTGCTAAACCAACTGAACTAACGGTACACGTAATGCATTAAACACATTTCATCAATATAACTCTTTCGTTCGCACCTCCAGAGACCACCACCCAAATGAAACCGTTCCTGTAAGGATGGAGAAAATATATATATATATATATATATATATGTATATATATATATATATATATATATATATATATATATATAAACATAACTATTTGTCTACGCGTGCATTTTCGATACATGTAGGTATTCCTAAACCTATTCTTTGTGGATGTGCGGTGTTTGTCCGATTTACGGTCGGTTTGATGTACGCACCTATTGTGTGTGCGCGTCCTTAGATATTTAATGTATTTCAATCAATTTTAGGCCTTCTTAGATTAGATGATTTATTGTTGTTTTACGATTATATAAAAAAGAGAGGCTACTCATATCGATGCATGTGAGGGTGTGTAAAGTGTTGACCATCGAAACTTGCACTATATATGTGTGTGTGCGCTATTTCATTTTTATCTCTTTCTCTTTCACGCTCAAGTAATTTACCTTCCTCTATATCTTCTGTCAGCTGCTTGTTCTTTGAAAGTCTCATTATTGGTTGAGTTTTAACCTTGTTAAGATGGGAGATAACATCTGCTACTTTGCTGTTAAAAAATGGATTGTGAGACAGAATCAAGAAGGCACCTTTAAAATCATCATGGGACCTTTCCTAAGAGTAGCAAACCTGGTGTGCAAGATCACGCCATTGTTGAACTTTCACGACAGGAACTAAAGGCAACCGCAATTACATTGAAGTTGAGTTAAATCTTCGGTAATTCTACAGATTAACAACTCCAACCAATTGAAGGCACTTTATTTTTTTATATTTATATTTGAGAAAAAATACGCAAAGTGTTATATATCACTTTCATTCATTGAGGTGCGGAAATTCCTAAATCTACTGTTGTAACGAAAAATAGCTTCGCAGCCATCTTGTCATTACTAGTTTGTTTTGAACCGAATAGAGGAAGGTTAGTATTTTATTTTATTTGGGGCTTGGTTATTTTTTGTGTTTTATTTTTGTCGTGGGAAAAGAACCAAACAAGAAGTCTATTCTAGCAAACGTGCACTTTCATCGCCTTAAATTCTATGCTTCAATTCCAAATTGCTTATCAGTGTAATACAATGGCGACTGCTTTCTTCCGTGAATATTAGTCGTTAATCTATAGAATTACCAAAACTAAACCTGTTTAAAGAACCTACTACCACTAAGCTTCTACATCACATATAAATTAGAGTCTTACCTAAAGATGATGATAATTATCATCGTGTGTAATGGGTATTTATTGAATCACTGCACACAATTATCATTTTCCCCCGCAGATCATGACGTCATACCAACAGGGCTAGCAACGGCAAATTTTATCTCGTTGGCTCAGGAAATTGAGCTTTCCGCGCGTAAAATAGCAACAAACATTTAAAATAGGTTTTAAGATTATTTTTCGATTTGACTGAAGAAAAAAAATGTAGCTATTGACATACATTCGTTGCGTAGTAATATGTGTGATGATTTGTCCATTTTTCTCATATGTGTACCAGACGAACCCTTATTCTGATGTATCACTTGTTAACACTTCTTAAAATCAAATTAAAATAAAATTATGCCATGTGGCAGCAAATTGCATTTCTCTTGTTTAGGTTTCGCCAAACTTTCTTAAATTTTAGGTATACACGTGTTCTACTGTTATATAATATCAGATACTCATTCTTTTAAAGGTTATATCATGCAGAAAAATAATTGTAAAACCACCATGCGCATGTATGGTATGGGTGTGTATGTATAGATTAGCTGTCACCTGCAAATCATTTAACCAGTTAACACACAATCTTATAAAGAACACACAATTATGCCAGTTTGGAACGAACAAATTTATTTCCTATATTTTGTCTTTATAATTTTAGGTTAGGTTAAGATAGCTTACGTTCGGTCACTTCTTAGGGCAAAAGAGGTTTCTTTGGCTTTTTCTATTGTTACTACCCCCCTCCAACGAAATATAAATTATGGCATTATTCTCTAGGTAAATATATGCGATGCGTTTTCATACATTGCATCTAAGCATAAAATTATGATTGTCATGTATCATTGATATTACAGGATAATAATCTTCACTGATGAGAAAACGGCCCTTAGCATGCAATTTTGAGCAAAGACGTGAAGAGAGAGATCTACTCAGTATCACTCTGATCACATAAATGAGGACGAGCAAAATGGCAGGATTACCGCTGATATGTGGGGATGGTTTCCATACGCCGGTGCCCTGGTCCTTATTGAAATTTAAGGTGCCCTCACGGCCCTCTCAATGAATTTTTTTAAACTTACGTATTAAATAGGAATGTATCTTTTAGTCTAGTTATTAGTTAGTGTGAATAATTTGTATATATATATATATATATATATATATATATATATATATATATATCATTGAATGAGTTAAAAAGATATTTTAACTCCTAGGCCAAAGCCAGCAACGACAGATTGGTCAAGAAAAAATTTGAAGTTTGAGGGGGACACCACCCCGCTACTGTAGAATTGCTTTTATTCTTCTTCTCATGTTGCACCTTGATGGCTTCATTCTGTAGATTTTCCTTTTCTTCTTATTATTATTAGTATTAATATTATAAAACAAGGTCTGCAGACCAAAGTCGCTTGCTCCCACTTATTCTGATTTATTCCTTGCGATCTTCAACCTTCATTAATTCCCCGGCTAACATTGAGAGGACTTTGACAATTATATCATTCGGAAGAGAATGTAAAACAACATAAGGGTTTCAAATCTCGTTAGAATTGGCCAAATAGTTAGGATGTTATTCCAAAACTAAATAATTCCCGGTCTAACTAGGGAGGATTTTGGAAATTAAATCATTAAATTGTTACAATGTTATTAGCAAAACGATAAAAAGCATAACGGCGACCAACCGACTGACATAGTAGGATATATAGAGTTGCACGCGACTAAAAACTGATGTAATCCAAATATTTCCTTTAATTCGTAAAACTTCTGTAACCTAATATGTGCGTTTGCTTAATTTTTTTAATCCCTCGAAGAAGTTTGGAAATTTCGAGTCTTTGCTTCCTTTTACACCAAGATCTGTCTTAGCTGAGACTCTGTGCGCCATGGATCAAAACCTGGTGCCAATTAACGCTCAGAATTTCACATGTTTCTACAGTAAATTTCATTTGTCATTTGACTTCCCACTGAAGAGAAATATTTATATTAATTTAGTCTTGTTCTCTCTCTGTAGCGTTACTTTTGCAGGATATTTTTTTTTATATTCTGCATATTTCAATATTTTTCTCTAAAAAATATAGCTATAGTCTTTGCATCTATATAAAGCAATAGAGGGCTCCAAATCCACACATAGTTCATCCCATCTTTGATGCATTAATATTTCTAACAATCCGTTACGGCTCCTAAGCTAGTAAACTAAAAATTAATGAGGCTAAAATTATTTATTAGTTGCAATGTTATATGAACTCAAACTACAAATAATTATTTGGAAAAACACAAAGTAACTTTCAAATATATATTTTTCATTGTCACAACCAATCTTCAATTTTGAGAAACAATTTATATTTTTTGCTATTTTTCAATTGGCACGTCACTACATTCCTCATTTTATCGTTAACTTGACAACCTCCGTCCGTTCTCTCCTTGCCATTTGAAAGCTTCTCTCACAACCACAAGATTGGTAAACCACCCCGGCTCCTATTGAGGTTAAAGTATAGGTGTCGTTATTGGAGGGCACTTAGTTAACCCACCGAGTTACAGCACTTATTACGTTCACTCCTGATATTTACACGGTTTCATCAGTACTGGTGAGCAGAGTCTGATTCAACCGCATTACTACATTTTCTGAAAGTACTTTAAAGTAAAGGATTCAACTGACGCACATATCCATCCTTTGAAGTTAACTACTGACCACACGTGGGAAATAAATTTGGTCACGAAGGCTTCCACATATTTTGGTTTCGAAGACGACCGGACCCTTTCTCCTTTTCTAAGAAAACGGATCTATCCATTCATTTAACAGTGATACTAAAATAAAATAATAAAAATGTAATACCAATTAGTGATATTTAATAGTATTTAAAATAATCATAAATAAATAATATGAATTAATGAGTTGTTTAGCTTTTGTGGCCGTACTTGAGTAAAGTCTACTACTGCTTTAAGGTATATCATCACCATTAATATATATATATAGATAGATAGATAGATAGATATATATAGATATTGGGGTGGTGGGTAATTTATCACAGTCGGCAACCAACTCTGAATTTAAATCCGCGCATGCGTGTAGTCTGACGTCCGTTCTCTCTTCTTCCTATCATAATAGAATCAGTTGTGCATCCTCTGTGAATGAAGCAATACATGAGTGAAATCATCATCCCAATGTTTTGAAAAAGTAAGCTGTGTGGTTTTTATTCATGCCGGGAGTTCAAATGCGAATGGTCAGGTATCAGTCTGAGGACGCTGCAGATGGTCAGGAAAAAATTGGATTAATCAGGCTGTGATACGAAGGTACGGCAGATCTGAAACTTCACTCTAACCTTTTTGCTAAGGAAAGAACTTCCGAATTTATCGCAGAGATCCAAGCCATAATTGACAATAATCCAAGCAAGTCAAGGAGGTCTATGGGGGTTTTTATTCATGAGGCAGGGTTACCAATTTATAGGCGTGTCGGACGAAGGCGTTTGAAGTCTCACCATAGAGTTTGCTCTGACTCCCAAAGTTCTTACGGGGAATCCGTTTATAGGCTGAATTCGAAAGGTAACTTGGTTATCACTGGGTTAAAGGAAGGCTTTATTCTTGGCTTAGGTCTACCTTGATTGGCATAAGCGAGAGAGTCGAGTCTTACGCAGCTTTGTGGTGAGTTTCCTGATACGTTAGACAATTAGGGCTAAGAAGGCTGGATTTAAGGACGAGGAATGGTCTCGTGACGCCAATAAGATTAATGTAAATCCAGAATCAAGAGGGATGAATGTAGACTAGTAATAATAGTGACGTTACTTTTTTCTGTTACGCTTTCTCCTTCTGTTTGTGAATTCTCTGCCTCTCTTATTTATATGAAGCTCCATTAAGAGAGCGTGACTTAGCTATCCTCAATCCAAGCGCAAGGAGGAGCCTCACAAGTTAAGGTTCATATGTTTGTTTGTCCCTTTGTTGAGACTGCTGGGTGGAGTCAAAGGGTGTGCGTGTGTTTCAAAGTAGACATATTTTGCCGCATCTGGGCTAGCATTAAAACAAGGTGATAGCAAAGTTCATTTTGTCGTTTTGCAGGTCCACGTCAAATTTAGCTGGTCAAACCCGACTCCATTCTGGCTGCCTCGTTATCTTGTATAGAGACCTTTCGGCTCGCAGCTGTTTCCTTGCGTGTGTATGTTTGTGTGTTCGCGTGGGAAACTCAAACTATTCGCTTGCATTCTTACACTCATGTTTTTCTTAATACATACACAATTGTGATTTAACATTATACATATTTTTTTGCTCTATTCTACATTGGGTCATTGCTACTATATGGCATATTAGTTCAGTAGTTAATATGTGTGCACAATTTCAAGATTTCATTGGTCCAACAAGGTGCACATTTGTGAGGTTCCTCATTGACCTTACTTTACAATTCGGGCGTCGCTATAGGTCAATAACCAGGGATCAGGCAGTGTTAGTCTGTCATTAGGAATTACTGCATGTGGACATCTGCCTATACAAGATGAGAAAGGGGTAGCTTTTGTCACCGAAGATGAAGAACAGACAAAAAGAAAGTACTAGAAATCCTGTGAACAAACTGAAACATCCACTTAGCATGGCAAGCTTAGGTTATTCTCGGACAAGAAGAATTTCTGCCAGGAGATGGTAAAGTGGCAAAAAAATGCCCGCTTACTGGGTCTCATGTATGGAGAGTCATGAAGATCAAGTTCCGTGTCCATATCATTGTGATTGGGTGTAAAATAGCAAGAGCTAAGTTACCTTCCCTTTTATCTTCCCAAAGGGCTACATCAAGTGCCTGGAGGAAGTGGTGTTCCCTTGTGCGCATAGTTGAGAGAGAGATCAGATGGTGGCCGTTGAAAGACTGTACGTGTAGAACTATGCCACACAAGAAGGAGTAGCCAGTCTTAGCTGTTAGATAATATTTTTGGCCATCCCTCCAAATATCTGTCTCCTAACTCTCTATAGTTCAAACCGCTAGAATATTTTGTGTCGGGCTTGGTTGAGAGAGAGACCAACAAGTCCCTGCACACCACCAAGGTTCAAGATTAACAAAATGTTAATGCAATTAAACAAGAGGGCCGTCACAAAGGCCTGCACCAGGTTCCGACGCCGGCTAGAGGCCATAGTTGAAGCCGATGGCGAATTAATTGAATAAAATGAATAGTACAATTCTTCACGTCTTTAACATCTAACTTTGCTAAACTATCTGTATAAATGAACTCTCTGTGTTAGCTTCTTTAATATTTAAGTTACACGACAAATTATCCCTGCAGCCAATATATATATATATATATATCGAGAATTATTTGGCAGTATTATAGCTAATTAAGCTCTCTATCAAGCCTTCGGTAGAATCTCACCTTAGAGTGAAGGGAGGAGTACTTTTTTAATTTCTTTGCTCGGGGAATTTATGACAAAGGAATTATTAGCAGAAATATTGTTACTTAATTTTTTTTAAGGTAAATTCTAAAAATAATTTATATCATTTATGGTTGATCCAGTTTTCAATATATTACAAGTGTATTTGTTCAGATCATTCCTTTATCCTCGTTGGTCAGAGAAAATTGCTTGTGCAATGGATTATAGACTTCAAATCCATCCTCCTCAATGCTACCTTTAAAGTACATATGTATATGTACTTTCTCCTTCAAACATTTTTCCCTCGTAACTTACTTTATGATTTGAAATTTACGCACTAACGGCTTTAATGTCAACCTACTCATATTTTGTGGTAATATAGATTCATGTGGCTTATGTAAATAAAGATAAGGGTCTTCAGAGTCTCCTTTAGGTGATTTATTTGTGTTTAATACCATTTATGATTTATTTATATCTCTTTCGTTCTCTTATGGGTGATAAAAGTAAAACTATTAACTTCCATAGAGATTGAAAGAATCAAACACCTCATATACATCAATCTTCAAAATATCTATTTGGATAAGTGAATTCAGATTAATGTCCTTTTCAGCAATCTATCATCCATACAACGTCAGCACTACACAAACTCTACATACACTTGGTTAGATGCCCCAACTCCTGATTGTAATGGTTATTCTATGAAAAATAGAAGTTCGATTTCTTCTTCCTTCATCAAGTTCCTTTTTCTCTTTCCTCATTTTGCCGGAGGGAGAATGGTGAAAGGATATTAAGTTAGGGAGGTCGGAAGAGAGCTGGGATACGAGTTGGGAGCTGAAGGAGTAAAAGGAGGTAGCTCAGGGGGGAAGAGCGCAATCAGGTGGGATGACAGAAGGTTGACGGAGTTGAAAATTGCTATAAAAAACTGTGTATGTGAAAGAGAAGGAAGATTCACGGAAGTTCAGAGCGTATGAGATGAAGAGGAAGTAATTACTGTAGAACATTGGTACACAGAGTTTAAATAAGTGAAGGTGAGTGGATACAGAAAAGATATGAAACCCATCCCTCCCAAACAATAAACTTGAAATAAAAAGTAAGATATAATGATAACACTATAACATGGCTATACCACCTAGCAATGGCATGAAAATATAGATATAAATGTTAATTTAAGTAGATAGTAATACGTTTATTAAGAGAGTCTCTGATAATTATTTGAAACGAGAATTAATTTGGGCCTATATTTACTCTCATATTTCATAGGTTAGATAAGCGTGGAATGGAGGAGGATTTTGACTCAATCTCTGTCTAGATGTAGTGATAATTCAAGTTCTATTAAGCACCACTAAACCATAAACATGACGAATTGAGAATGAGAAAGACCTCTGGAACCTCAACTAATATAATTTATTTATTTTGTAAGAAATTAAGAAGAAAAATATCTGGCATCCCGGTAAGAAGACCAGGAATAAGAGCAACTTACCTATCGAGTGTATCGAGAGACATTTACGTGGCGTATAAAAGCACAGAACTCACTAGGAACCATAACTTCGAATGGAAAGGAAGTTTTGCAATTATACTGAAAGAAAAAACTAAACATAGGTGTAACATCTAATGCAATAACGTTCAATATATGCATCATATACACTACAAAGTGAAGATACAATTTACCACCAGAACACTCCCATCTCTACCATGTTTTCCTGCAAATACAATAGCTTCTAGATGTTAGAACTGACAGGATAAATTGGTATAATAATTTAAGTTTAAGGCATAAAGGTATATCTCCTAAATTTCAAGATAAACTTTCCTATTCTTACCTTGCCCAATTTGTTCTTATAAGGATTTCCTTCGGGCTCTATGCCCAAATCAAGAGTTACAAGCTGTTCTAAGAATTATATAGATGTATTCTTGCTAGTATTTACTGCAATTCTTTCTATGTTAAAGGATACTAGTATGGTATCGTCTGGAATGCTAAGGTTCTTAAATATTTTGCCTTAATTCTGATTCTTTTATCTGCCAAATGTTGAAAATCTTCTCAAGCAATGTGCATATTTGTAAACAGTTTTGATGAGTAGTTTAATAAAGCACATGGATGAAATTTGTATAGAGAGGGGAAATAGAATGATCGTGCGCTCATCCCACAGTTTGCATCGAATAATTAGGGTAAAATGATGCCAGTTGTTTGTTTCGAAATTTTGTCTTTGGTTGGGGAGGAACGTTTGTTACTTACTTCAGCGAACCCAAGAGTTTAAATGTATATAAGGCTGACTCTTGCTCATATATGTTTTTTAGATTTAGACGTGTTTGCAGAAGGGTCATAATACTGATCATTTAAGGTCAATGGATGGGATTGTATGCCCAAGACATATGCGTGCTCTCACATTCATATTTGTATAGAAGAAGAGTTACGACTTATATATATTTTTCTCTATATATTTTGTTGTTTTGAAGGTAGTTTACATATAGTTAGCAAAGCCAATTTTTATCCTTTTTGCCGTATATTCTCTCAAGTTTATCGCATATTTACTTCCCTATCTTTCATACTCTAGATTTTAAATTTCTCAAAAGGTAATTATTTCTTCCATCTTTCTGTATGTGTGTCTCTCTCTGTATGTGTCTCATTCTCCCTCCTTAACTGTATAAAATTATGTATAAGCCCTGAAAAAATGCCGTGGTAGACCATATAAATTTTTTGACAAAAATAGGTGTATTACATGATGTAAGTTATCATGTCAGAAAAACGTTCAAGAAAGAGAATTTATCTTTAGTGTCATCTGATGTTCAAGTCTTCCATTATACACTCAGCCTGCATAAATCTTTTTATACGCACGTATAGAAACAGTTAGGAACGTCAGTTGCATATATGTATGGATAGGAAAAGGAAACTATTTTCTGTACGTATCTCGCTCACAAAAAGGTAAATATCGATATAAATGCAAATTCGCCTTTGTGAGTTTGCTAAATGCGCCATTTAAGGGAATCACTCTACCTCATATTACTGAGGAAAGATAGTTAAAAATGGGAAAAGTTAGGTGATTTGGGGAATAGTAATGAAATAAATATGAAATTAAGAAGAATATTTAGGAAATATTACTAGAAAGAAGGTAGGTAGATGATTAGAAATAGCAAGAATAAACATAAGAAGCCGAAAGATCCTTGGAAATTTTCGAAAGCCGAATTAAGATGAATAAACAAGTAAAACAAATAAACAAATAAAATGCGAATCGAGTTGGACTTTCCTTTAAAATTGCTTCCGATTTTTAGTGAATATAATCTCTTTGGTTTAATCTTTATAATGACTTAATATTTAACTAATATCAACTCCGCTAATAAATTTGACCTCACATCTTTTCAATACACGTGAAATATTACATTCATATTTCCACTCCCACCCCCACCCATGTTTTAATTCAAGAGTCTTTAAAGCTTACCCCGATTCCATTTGACCTCATATATATCCACGCACTATCAAGAGAGGATAAGTTTTAATCTAGAGGAAAGAGAATAAACATTAATAGGATTAATAATAGCAATTAATTTGGATTGAGAATAAAAAAAAACCGAGTGGAAATAAATAAAATTATAGCCAAAATAACCCATCACTATCGCAACTCTAAACAAGAACATAATTTTAGCAAGTTAATTAAATGATTTAGCACTGAATTTCTTCTCGATAGTGGCTCTGCGGGGTAAATTAAAATTGAATCAAATTAATTGAAGTTAACCTAAGTTGTTCACATATTTTCAACCAGATAGTGCAGAGTAGAATTCATAATGTTGTTTATAAGCCAGATATTTTCAAATTGGCATTCCTAATATGAACTCAAGAGATTTTAGGTTTTTGATAGCCGTCTTTAATAGGGATTTCTTGCGTTTTATAATCTGATCCAATGCTTCAATATGATTTCACTGAAATTTATAAATTTATGTCTATTACTACCCTCTGTATAAGTGATCTCATCTGAGAGGGGGGGGGGGTTAATATTACTGTGAATCAATTGTGGCGTTAACCTTTACTTATTACATTCTTGGTCACTAGTCTCTGGTTGGCAATTTATGTAAGCTCCAAAACGTTTCTAATAGCTCTCACACAGACTCAAAATTCTCACACATTTGTAGGGGAATGGAAGCCTATTGAAATGTACTACGAAAGCAGAAATGAAAAACAAGAGAGGATTGTATACAAAGATTTATTCGATAAATAAATTTATCATAGAAACTAAACTTAATTAATCTTCACTATATCATTCCAATGTGCCCTGAAGCCTAGCATACACAGAGTGTTATATTTTTAATAATTCAACCGCATTTCCTTAGCCATACAGACTTCATAGGATGGTTATAACATTATATTTAAATCAATCAACCAGATTTCCGTTGCCATGGTGTTATCGATACAGTACGAATAGTGTTATAGTAAATAAATCAACCTGACTCCGTGCTCATAAAAACTCAATAAAACTACACTGTAAAATAGGTAGCACCCTACTGTAATTTTTTAACATAAAATACTACCGCAATATTTAATGTAAAACGCGTAGCTTTAGTCTAGTAGAAACTAATAAAAATTTAATCTTCACATTTTAACAGTTTGTTATCCGTTTTATAGGAACACTTTATATTCGACAGCAAACCTTTTATTCACGATCATTTTAGTTATTGGTCTCACCCATTTAGGTTTGAATTACCCTCCCTATGATTTAATAGTCGCTCAAGAGTTTGTTTGATAGTAACAAAGAAGGTCGAGCCTTTCAATTTTGGTAATAACTAATGTTTTATGCTCTCAATCAAAGGGAATAGATATGTCAAATGGAAGGTACATGTTACTGAAGACCGTACCCAGCACATTTACAGTAACAGCCACAATGATCCGGACACTTAGGTTTTCATCTAAAAACTTACAGTAGCTTCAAACCAAATAATAGTGACTAATGCACGATAACTTACAGATATAAAATAAGCATTTATATAAGCTGTACATGTTAGAATAGAGGACACTGCAAGTTAAGTGCAAAAGAGCATTTTTATTTCTAAAGTATGTTGATCAAATGATTCAAGCTGTAATTCTATTACTTCTATCCTTGAGAGAACGAACTAATTTAGGGTAGTAACTTACTTCCATGAATTTTTAATACTTACAATCATTAATTACCTTTTAAAGCTCTGCCTACGGAATTCAATACACCTGCCAATATCCAGGTGCTAAATGTTAAGCTACGCCAAGAGGATCATCTCTCCATCAGAGCCATAGCTGATGAAAGTTGTAAACGCCCTAAAAGTATCGTACATGATATTATATCTTAATGTTTCGAAGAAGACTATCCCACCGTCTGACGAAAAAATCTTTAAAATCTCGCACACCATCAGTCAAGCAATTGATCAGCCTTAAGAATAAAAAAAGCTAGATTATCCTTCACCACTAAGCACTTTCTATGGAAAGAAGACCAATGATCGAAAGTACACCTCAGCGATGAATCGAAGTACAATTTCTTTGCTTCAGATGGCAGGAAGTGCTGCCGTCGAATACCTGGCAACAGATTATCTGTGAACTGCGTGAAGAGCATCGTCAAGTTTGTTAGAGGAAGTGTTTTGGTCTGGGGCATATGTACTTCTGGCAGAAGGTACTGGCCCACTTGTCCGCTTACAGGACAAAGTGAATGCTCAAGTGTATAAAGAACTTCTCCAAGGACATGCCGTTCCCTATATGACTGCCATCTGTGCCAAACCTACATTTTAATGATCGATAATGCACCTTACTACACGGCAAAGTTGGTGAAAAATTTCCAGGGTCATTGCCCGGACCTCAATACGATTGATAATTTGTGGAAGATGCTAGGAGAGAGAAGTACTCGTAAGGAGAGAAACCCAGGCACCGCCCAAGAACTTTGGGAAATATTAAAAGAGGAATGGAGAAAAATAATATCAGAATAATACCTTCGTTTAGTGCGCTCCTGTGGAAGAAGATGTCAGTGCGTAAGTGATAACAAAAGTCTACATACCGAGTACTAATATAATGTAACAACCGAAAATGATTTGTTGAGTAACTTATATCATTGTACATCCTCATCTCTGTCTGTTGTATTAGCTGTCCGCATCATTCTGACGACCATAATTTTAGAATAAAATTGCTCTTTTGCACGATATTTGCAGTTTCATCCATCTAAACTTTTAAAATGTACATGTAAAACTTATAACCATTCTTATTATTTCGTTTGAAGCTATTGTACGTTTTGTGATGGAAACCTAAGTGTCCTAATAATTATGGACGCTACTGTATGTAGAAGTTGGTTGAGAGTCCTCATTCACAAAACTACAGGATCTCGAGGCTAAGTTGCAGTCATTTCGTTTCGTTTTGCGCCATTAATTTCCTTGTTGTGTACAAGTCTCAAACAAGTGAAAATATGGCAAAATTATCGAGATTAGATTCTAGAACTAGTTAGTAGCCTATGTGCCGTGCCTGCAAAGATGTTGGCGACCATGGAATGCATTACATATCTGGACAGTTATTGTAATGATCATAGGTTTGTTTTATTTTATTTTCCATAAGATATATGATTATAACTAGTTTCCACAATTTCTTTACAGTTCTAAATCTCACCCTATTTTTTGGCAAAAAATAAATGGCGCTTGGAAGTTGTGTCAACTCGGCCTTTTGGTTTGGCCTACTTGAAAGCTATTAGGTAATTTGCTTCTGTAGAACAATGTTATTTTACATGTATTTTAGATGTATTGAAAAATAGGTAGGTAAGGTTACCTATTGACAGTTGAGTTTTATAGAAAAAAACATCTTATAAAATTTATCTTAAATGCTCGTTCGTGTCTGTGATTGGATTGTCGTCGTTAGTATGACTTAGGCTTCATGTAAAGACCCGGCCCAAAAATGTCTTACTGATCCTCCCTCCTCACAAAGGGGATACGAAATAGTCGACTAGAAACAACGCTTCCATTTATGTGACAAAATTAAGCCACATCGGGCGTGTTTAGTCACTGGATGGAGTCCTCTTTTTCTTTTGGGGTTACTTCAAGGTGCACCCATACTCTAAAGGAGGATGGGTAGCGCCATTCATCCCTCGAATAGTGATGTAAATCCTACGATCGGACGATAAAATGAACATAAAGATAAGAATGACAATCACATATGGACCCTAAAGCACCATCGGTTCTCGTTGGCAGGGTTGACTTCCTGCTCATATTATGTTTTTTTTTACCCAAACCAGTTATGGGGGGGGGGGCTTTGCGACGTTAGGTGGGGGGGGGGTCCTCCTTTCTACGTCATACGTCATGAAGACATAATCGATCTGGTTCCGGAACAGAGGAGAGATTAGATATATTGTGCTGTGAATGCGGGAAAGGGAATGATAGAGCTTTTGTGATTGGCTATGTGTATGATTATGCGTGTAGAGGTACTTATCCTACCACTGGGCTGAATATCAGTGTATCCGCCCAATGGGCGGCCATATAACAAAGCTGCTGAAACCTTTGTGTCTAGCTCACTGGGCTCGAACCCCTGCCTCGATATCAGAAATTCGACCCTGTATCCACTTGACTACCGTGAGCTCCGTCGTGCGCTCTAGAGATCCCTTGTTCGGAATCCATCTTTAACATTCGGTGAAGATATAAAAGACATCTTAAATGATTTCAAATCGCCTTTAAACCACTATAAAATTTATACTACATAATTATATATATATATATATATATATATATATATATATATATATATATATATATATATATATATATATATATATATATATATATATAATAAGGTAAAAGAACTTGTATCAAAGTTTAGAGTCAGGTTTGTCGATTTAATATAAATATATTATTCTTATATTATTTTCAAAGTTGACAGTGACTAAAATAAACAAATCATCGACTGTATGCGGGTTGTAGGTGAGATAGAACCTAATCTGATGTGTAATTGCTCCGGTAGGGCGGGGCATAAAATGCATTTTTCATATCTGTGAAGAAGAGAGTTCGAATAATATATTTTGATAAACCTAACATACATCAATTTGCAGTTGATTATTATCGAATTATTGATCATTTTGCAATTTTTGATTACTCCAGAACGTGACTTATTAAGCTTTCTCTTAGGAATGCTCAGATTTTCTCTAATTGAGCAGTGTTCTAACTAATTCATAAAATATGTAAATAAGATTGCTAAATATGGAAAGAAAAATAGGTTTCATTCCACTTAATTGTATTTATCAATTTAGTATATACTACCTTGTATAATAAAATGCATAGAAGTAACGAATATTAAAAGATCCATGTAAGCAACGCAGTTTCTTGTGCAAGACAACATAAACATCTTGTAAACACCAACTGTTCCTTGTAGAGGGTAGAGGTATGTGTACTTGCCTAAATACCTTATTGCTAGCCCAAGTTACCTAAGAAGCAACATAAGTACACATGAAACAAATAGTTAGTTTCCGTAATAATAACCTGCCTAATAATTTAAATAAAATAATAATATACAGGTAAGTATCCACTACAAATAGATGCTTGTTGTGTATAATTACATGTTTTATTATTGTTTTTATTTCAATGTGAATTTGATTAGAAGAGGTTTCGATTCAGGAAAAGAACGAAATCAAGTTCTCAAGTGAGTAATTTTGTTGTGCTTGGCGAGAGTTGTTGGTGTATGAGATATAGCATCAACTTGAGGAAGCAAAGTGAATATGTCAGGAGGAATGACCAAATGGAGAAGTTGGTTAAGAAAATCTACCCTAATCTGATGTCTGATTCGTCAGTGGAGGAAAGATAATGCTCTGTTCAAGCCTACTGTTATCATTGAAAAGGTGACTATCATGTGCAAACAGAAGGAAGGCTGGAATCAGTGAAGTTTCTATTGGGAAAGGCAAACTTGAGGTCAAATTAGCGGGGGGCGAAAGTCTCTGTTATCCTGGTGCAAAGTAACTATTCCTGCAACAGAGAGAAAAAGATTCATTTGAAAGATTTAGCATACATCAAGGGACATAAAGAAAAGTTTGGAAGTAAAGGACTTTACCAAATTTGTCCTCTGATTTGCTCGATCACAAAAGAAAAGTGAAAATATTGAAAAGCCGATGAATGGAAAGAAGGCAGAGAGAAAGATAAATAACAATGAAGAAAATATTTTAGCAGCCGGGAAGAATGTTACAAGATTCATTTTTGATGGTAATGTGGATCATCTGTAAATGGAGAGAATTGGTTCAGAAGATGAGTTTTTCCTTGAATTTGAGTTATTTCCCTTAACTTCCTCAGAGCCATTAGCTTTGAATGAAGTAGAGAAAATTATGATGAAATTTTAAACATAGCCCTTGCTGGTGTAAATTACAGCAATACAGGCAAAATAATGAGGTCAAAGAAAGGTTAAGTGTCAAGTTAGACAAGTTATTGGATATTTTTGATTGTAGATGTCAGATTACTAGTTTGAACTGGATAGTAGGATGTGAGGACTGTGTTATTCAAACACATAATAACTGTTCCTGCAACAAAGAGAAAAAATTCCTTTGAAAGATTTAAGTAGCCTATATCGAGGGACAGAATCCTGATCTGTCTGCATGGCCGTTCTTAGTTGGTGGAGTGATTTTTCTGGTTGATTCCGATGACGAACGAGATTCTTGCCTCCTTATTTGTGGTCATATCGAGTCCTAAGGCATGGTATAAATTTTACGTTTTAAAAAGGGGTATAGTAACTTGCCTCGTGCATTTACTTGCCTCGTATATTGCTGGAAAACCAGTCTGAAGAGCACAAGAGACATGTGAGAAAAGTGGCAAAGTGATGGATGGAAATGAAGGCAAAGAGAAAAATGGTGCAGCATCATAAAAAGCAGCTAAGAATAATATCAAGAGATTTTTGCCTCATGGTGAATAGGATCTTAAAATGGAAAAAAAGTGGATCTAAAGATGAGTTTGTACATGAAGTTGAGTAATTTCCAGAAACTGCCCTTGGGTCCTCAACTTGGACTATAGGACAGAAAAAAATAATGAGAATTCAAACATTGCTCCCTCTAGTGTAAAGTATGACATAGGGCTGAGGCCAACTGCTCCAATAGCAACAGCAGCTCTCAATGATGTAGCAATCATCATAAAAGACAACACAAGTAAAGTAATTGATGAGTACAAGCTCAAGATACCATATAAGAAGATGATAGAGCTAGGTCAGGAGTTCAAATAAAAGTCGATGGAGGAAGGTCTAGATCTTCTGCATCGTCTCTGATGTCATGGCTGACCTGGTTGATGTTATGATGGGAGCTGAGGAAGGTGAACAATCTTTTGCTGCAATGACACAAAACATATAATGATGTTAGTGAACCTGGGAGGCTACTATCTGTTGCACGTTGTCCCAAAGAAGTCAACTAAAGATGAGTCACATGCCGAGAAAATTGCTAAGATACTGCTTGCTAGGCTAAATGAAAGAAGTTTTCATAAGATTTTTTGGGCTAGTGGACACTGATAAAAAGTTCATTGGTGTGAAAGCTAGAGTAATGCAGAAGCTGGGGGTGCACCTCTGGATAAAGCTTGATGGATGGTGTGAAACCTTCACACTGGTGAACTTTCCCTGTGCCTTTTCATTGCTGGACTTGATAGACTTTCTCTCTCAGACAACAAATTATCAACCCTCCCAATCGCAAAGATCCATTGTTCCTGAAACATAATGATATGAATGCAAACTTTAGTTCGATCTTTGTTGGCCCTCAACTGATAATGCTGCATTATAAGAAGACCACTAAATTGATCTAGACTATGGCTACAAAATTGACTGTACAGTCAAGAAGGGAGTGCTCCATTCATGGTTCATTTCTTTGGAGATAGGAACCGTATATATACTGCTTGCGGTGTGTAATTTGTTGCCTAACTCCAATATAAAAGAAACTAACGCAAAGAGTTAATTTATATAGGTATAATTACAAAGGTTACAGGTTGAATACTTGAAGAAAGGTAGTATTATATTAGGAAATCACCTTCGGCCTCAGTCACGGACTCCAGCCGAAGTTGAGAACCTGGTGCAGGCCTTCTCGATGATCCCCCTGTTTAATTGGATGAAAACTGTGTTGATCCTGGACTTGAGCTCCAACCTGGTGTTGCCCGGAGACTTGTTACTCTCTCTCTCAATTGTACTCTTTACAGTAATTTTCTGACAGCTTAAATACAACTAGGTACTGTCTTTTACAGCTAAAATGCAGTTCACTGTAATTATAATAGCAAACTACTGTATGGTACTGTAGAAATTTGGATAACAACCTGTATTAAAAAATTGCAATAACAGGTATGCCGTTGCGAATTAAAATTGTGTTATTATGGATTTTACTCTGACATACTGTAAATTAAATACAGTAGCATGCATCTTACAATATTTTATATAGTTATTGTACTCCCTACAGTAACATAGGGTATAATAAATACAGTAGTATGTATTGTTGCTAAAATATTAAAGTAATTACTGCTTGCTGAGATGCCTATGATGTACGTAAGAACCCTACTAATTTTTCAGTGTACATACGAGTGTACCAAACCTGCCTATGGATAAGTGGGGCTAAGATAAAATACCACTTCGCCCTACAGTAGATAAACAATCTCACTAAAAGATCACCTCAGAAACAGATAAAAAAGAAATCAAGATAGTTAAACTCAAAGAAATTTGGAACTCTCGGCTATATTTCATCAAAATTGTAGAAATTTTAATAAACACATTGATGTCAGCGTATCAAGGTCTCACGAGAAGATTTTTAGACATTTAATTACAGTCCCTGGATGAAAATAGTATGCCTCGTTTTGTTGAGGAAGATGAAATCTCTTGAAATGCCATTTTAGTTTTCCTGCAGGATTATCATTTATAAGGTTTCTTAATTTAGCTCATATTAATGGACGTTCAAATAAACAATTGTACATCATTTTTGTTTCTTATGTATAATAAACATTCATGTCCATGTACACCAGTTTATACCTTTGCAAGCTTCTTTCCATTAAGAAGAAAAGGGGAGGACAGGATTTTCCTTCTCCTAATGGGTTCTTTATACATATGATAAAGGAATTTAAAATATCAAATAACAATAAAGGATTTGCGTGAGTAGAGAAAATGAATCTGTGCATAAATGTACATGATGTGGCTCCTTTAGAAAATACACACATGTCTTTTGAAACAAATGCAAACTTATATATATATATATATATATATATATATATATATATATATATATATATATATATATTATTTAGTAACGTTTTTGCAGTTAGTTACTAACTAACGAAAAGGAAAAAAACACTTTTTTACTATCATTCTAAACTCTAATTTTAGAAATTGTTTAAATTCTAATTTTTCCTATTCAAAGCTAAAACTATCAATGCTATATTTGTACCATTAGAATTGTGCTTTAGTATATATTTTAGAGGCCAAAGAAGATTACCGTATTGTGGTCGAAACGTCGCCACTAAATAAATTAAAAAATGTCAGCAGCAATTTTCCTTGTCTTGGGATTTCTGTTAAAAATCAAATTCAGGCTCTCGAGAAGCAATCCTCATCACTCTCTCTCTCTCTCTCTCTCTCTCTCTCTATATATATATATATATATATATATATATATATATATATATATATATATATATATATATATATATATATATATGTAGAAAACTCACAAAGTATCGCGTTAGTAGGCAATAAATGCAACAAAGCTCACAGGGAAAATTATTACGAGGATTCCAAGTACTTTTGAACTTTATTTCGAGTTCTTTATCAAGGAATAACAGAAGTAATGAAATTTGTAATATATATATAAGGATGATACAGCGGAGAGGAAACGCCCACAAAAAGCAAAAGACCGATCAACAAAATGAATTAATATGAAATGGAAACATTAGGAGGAGCGAAGATTGACAGAAAAAAAAAAGAAAAAAAGGAAGATAAATACAAACTAAGATAATTAAATCAGGTAACTTGAAAAGACTATAGGTTGAAAAGAGGATTAAAATATCTCCTACGCAATTAGAAAGAGAGAAAATCTGACTGAGCAAGAGATTAACATCAGAGGTCAGGATTGAAAAACCAAGGTAGAATAAGGACAAATGTTCTAAAGACTTGACTCAAACGAAAATAAATACACAGAAATAAACATAAGGCTACATAGATGAACATAAATAATTAAATAGTTTATTAAGATCAATATAAATATTTAGTCTCAAACTAAAAGTTTCGACAGTGCATTGTGAATATAATTTAAAATAATATATTTAGGAAAATTAAGACCTATGTGCACACAACGAGTCAAATGCTCCATAACTTGGAGCATTTTGAGAGGCTTCTGTATCTAGAATAATGGCACCCATTAAAATTTATCCTATCTAAAATAAAGTATTATTAACGAGCTAATTATTTAAAATTAGTAAATTACAAAAATTACAATGTAATCACACTGATTAAATTTGGCAGTATTTAAATTAATTTCGCATAATTAAAATGCATCAAAAGAAATGAAAGGATTCAAAAGATAATTGGGACAAAGTAGAACCGATATAAATCGAAGATTAACGTACTTTAGATTGTGTTTTCCATCCCAAGATTGAAGGGAGAGGCGGAAAACTAAGTTGAAATTGCGATTCGTTTGTTGATGAGTTGACAGTATGGAGGGGTAAGGAAGGAGGTGTTGGTCTCATTGAGTGATGGTTTAGTTTTATTTATTTAAAGTTATTCTAATATTTTAAGATGGAACATAGAAGGAGCAGTAGAGAGAATAATAAATTTATCTAATGGTCTTAAGTGACCTAAATGTGCGAATAATGTCGCGGAGAGTGGTTTATGAGTTCTATGGAGGATTCCTAGATGTTTGTAGATCCTCTGGTGAAAAATATATGGTAGTTTGGCACACATAGCGGTCATTGAGTCTGTACACACTGCTCACTTGTATTTGGTAGATAACGGAGAATCTTAACATCAAAGGAATATGGTCTTAATAAGGAAAGAAAGAACCGATAGTATTATAATTGACGTATGTTAAATTAATCTTAGCTTTTTATGAAAATATTAAGTAAAATATACTTTAAATATATATCGAAATTGGAAGTGGAAACGAACCAAATTTTATGTAAACGTTCTGTTTTGGAAATCTAGTACATACTAGATTGGATTTGATTAGTTTCTTTATGAATTCTTTTAGGTAATTGTTAAAAAGATTAATGGATACATGTTATAGATAAAGTAAGTTTTCAAAAAATTATTTTCTTTATCGAATACTAACCAGGTAGAAGTGATTTTTTAGGCTTTAAATATTTTGTTCTTTATGTTACATTAAATGTTTTCAAACATTTAGTAGAATTATAATTTGTTAGTAACCTTCATGTTATTTGTAAAATGCTTCAATGTTAAGTTGTTTTCTCTATTTCGTATCCCTTTCCTCTTTGGTTTTCCTTCCCACACAACCACGCTATTTAATTGGCGACAAATTTACGCTTCAGGTTTTACAATTTTTCGCATATATTAGCAAGTATTTTATATACATATTTTAATCTGTTTTTTTATTGGATAATTAGAACTGAGGGTAGGATTAGTTATAATCCTGAAATGTATGCAATAAATGTTATCTAAACTTGAATATGACTGTATACAAAATACTTCCTTTCTAAATGACCTATATTGACTGTGAAATAGCTATCACTTATTGAACCAAAGTCATTTTGGCTTTAGTCCTTCAGTAACAAAATTAAAATAGTAAAAGAGGTTTGAGTTTGAGATCTCATATTTCCCAAAGTGTTTATAACATTACTTGACGAGATTTTCAAGAATATGGAGTGGAAACAAAAGGGAATTCGAATTAATATGAAATGTTTAAATCAAGTCTCTTTCACCTTGTTTATGATATAGTATTATTATACTTAAAGTGAGGAATATTTAATGTCAGCTATATTTAAAACACTTGAAACTAGTCAAACAAATGGACTGAACGGTAATTTTTCTAAGACGAAAAGAGAATCAATTATTTTGCAAAAGATACAGCAATTGCAATTGTTGACCAAGTATTAGAGCAGCATCAAGAACCCTTATATACAGGAGGACAACCAAGGATTCCTGATGGAAGCAAAGAAATAGAAATCAGTGGAAGAAGTAAATAAGATTGAGGAATGTTAGGAAAATTTAGCTACGTAGTGAGAAGAGACAGGTCTCTATAGTTAATGGCAGTGTACTGTTTTAAATAATGGAAGAGAAATTTGAACAGTGAACTGAAATAAAAGGGAGAAACGCCCCATTTCCAAATAGTGCTACACAAAGAGACCGTTTTTGTCTTGAGGTATTTTATTGTAGATGTACTCGTAATTTCCAAGCTGATTTTGGAGGTCCATATTATGAGCATATTTTCCTCATCTCTAAACACTAACTGTTCCATGAATCGAGGATTAAAAAAACAAAAACAGCAAATCTTAGACGGCGGGGTCAATCTCTCAAAGTTTCCATTGGTCTGGATACAATTACAAATCTATATGAATTATTCGATGAAATGACATTCCTGCTGAGTGTTCTTTATCATTTCTTATGGCGGATACTTTGGGATGTGCCACCAATAAATATCACACATGCTGATTGTTCCCTTCAGTCCTTGCAGTTCTCGGGTGGCCTGATAATCTTTTGTTTATTTTGAGAACCGTTCATTCTTAGTTGTACTTCCGAACATTATTAAAAATTCTACGTTTGTTCTAGTACTACTATCGTGAAATTGCTGTTCGAGGCTATTCTGAACTTGTTCGAAGCTTTTGGTTTTTAGATAAGTTGTGACAGTGAAAACTTGCTGCCTTCGGGTAACTGAGTTTCAAAGAACTTATATATTTAGTCATTCAGATTCTGAGCTCGGTCATTTGTGTATATGGATCGTATCATGAATACGAAACATTCGGATATAAAGAAAAACTTCGCAAAATCCTTCGAGTAAAAAAGTAGCCCAAATATTCAAGCAACTTGGATCCGTAAGTAACACGGACGAAAATACCATTCGGCGCTTTTCTTTTTTGGTACCATTCATTTAAAGCAGAAAGCTCCAAAACAGGTGGAGGGTCAGGGGTACCCTCTTCTTTTTACTTACGGTTTGAGGGATGCATTCTTCCCGCCCTTTTCTCCTTCTAGTGCCGAATTTCCGTAGCCATAAGAACCGCGTTATATATTAAATAGATGAGCCGGATTTCCTGCCTTGTATTTATTCTATTCGATTGCTCGACCAGTTTGTCTTTAAAAAGGAGGCTCTACCAGTTCCCCTTCTTTCCTCGTACCTGGTTTGAATATTTCGGAGACATTTTTTGAACTGCCCCTTAGATGAGGATAACTGCGATGATTATTTTGGAAACTTAACCTAGCTACACATCTCAGCAAAATTAATGGCACGGTAAGAGCATTTGAATTCTTTTCCATTTCTTCAAATAAGATTAACTTCATAAGCAATCAGGCTTTTTTTCCTACTACGGTAGGCCTCCTAAAACTAATGCATGCCTTCAAAACGTTCGAGGAAAAATGGAATAAAATTAAAACAAAAAGAAATCTGAATTTTATTTTTCAACATAAGCTCTTTTGAGGCCAAAGCACTTTTGCGAGCAATGGTACCATCTACTTAAACCATTTATGTAAAACTGAGTATTAAACTAATTTAAAAACACTTTTTTTAACATCTTTAACAGAGGAGAAACAAGTACTCATCCTGCTTTTTTTAAGGTTTGGAAACAAAAAAAGAGTCGAAACGGGTTAGGTCGTCAGATTCTCCTGAATTAAAGAAAGAACAAATGGGCACGACAGGGTTAGATAAGAAGAAATAAATAGCAAACCTATCAAAAGACATGCTTTAATTAAATTAATTCTCAGTTTTATATAAATGGTTTAAGTGGATGGTATCATTGCTTGCAAAGGTGTTTTGACCTCAAAGGAACTTATTTTGAAAACTAAAATTTAGATTTCTTTTTGTTTTCATTTTATTCCATTTTTCTACGAACTCTTTGAAGACCCCTCGTGTATACGTTCATTTCTCCTCTCATGAACAATTTCTAAATAAATATTTTCTTCACTTCTTCCTTCATGGGAAAAATTGAACCTCATTTTTCTTCAAGATAATATTAATCACTCAATAAGCAATTTTAGATAACTAGAATAGGATTTTTAGGAAAAAAAGGGCGATGCTTTTTATGATAGGTTTTTTTATTGTTAAAATGACAATAGTATCTGACGGATCCTGCTTCCATCATGATCTCGATATAATGAAGGAAGATCTTAATTTTCCCGAATCAGATTATTTAAGGAGCGTTCCTATAAGATCTTGTCTCATTATTTCGAGATAAAGATAGTAGTAGGATACGTCAGAAACTAATGCCATTTTTTTTATATAAAAACAACTTATCGTATAAGAGAGCGTCCTTTTCTCAGGATTTCAAAATTCGTCACTACCTTAGGTTAAGTTTTTTATTTTATTAACGCGGCCCGGGCTAAGCCAAGCCAAGCCAAGGAAAAATAAATTTTACAAAAAGTATCAATTTTCCATTTGCCCTCTCCATAAACCCCTTAAAACATGCTAAGAATGACTAAAATAAAGAAGCATTTTAATATTATAATAAAAACCTTCTCTTATTCGGCTTCATCCAATGGAGCGCAGGGCCTTAGCCGATCCCTTGTAAAGATTGGCCGAATCATGGCGCCTGGTGTTACTTTGTTAAGAAGACCTTTCCTTTCATTCGCCCTATCCATCATGGGCGAGATTTCACGATCGGATAAGGAAATGCGCAAAAAGATCAGCATGACGCTTTCTGCCAAGCCCAAAGGCATCGAGGGACGGTCACAAGTGAATAGTGAATAGGGGATTGTTGGGTAGTATTGTGTTTTGACACCAAGCAGAGGTTATAGAGCCCGTCGAGGGTCTGCTTTGGGATTATGCGGGTATGTAGGAAGAAATAATGGACGCAAGGACTCCACTTCCTGGTATGTGGGTATAAATGCCCCCATAATGGATGCTAATCTTCCACGTTAGGGTATGTGGGTATGAATGCCTCCATTAGAGATAATACTAGTAATCCATCTACAGAGCTCCAGTTCATTATCAATGAACTTGGAATAAAGTTCTAGAGTACTTGGAATCTTTATTTTATTTTCCTAGGGGGCCTTAATGCATTTATTTCTTACTCACGCAATACTTTGTGAGTTTTCCAAACACACGCACACACACACACGCACACACACACACACACACACATATATATATATATATATATATATATATATATATATATATATATATATTACAGGTTTAGGCACAAGCTTCTTTAGTTTCTTGCCAGAAAACCTTAAGTTATCCTCGATAAAAACTCTTATTCATCGAGCCTACAATATATGCTCTTCATATAGACTGCTGCATTTAGAATTCTATTTTCTAAATACGTTCTTTAAAAATAATGGCTACATTGACTCATTAGTGAAATAACATTAAAAAGTTTCTTAATGCTCTCTGTAAAAAAAAAATCCAACAGAAAATACTGTAGAGAAATTATCCATTTTCTTTAGTCTCCCATACTTAGTAATACATCAAACGACGACTAAATAAATTCTATCCATATCTCGACCCAAAATTCCTATTAAAAAATGCGCCCAATATTGGATCTTATTTCAGTTACAAGGACCGAATTCCATTCCCTTGCCGCTTCTCTGTAATTTATAAATATAGTTGTGAATCTTGCGATTCATCTTATATTGGTTCGACCATTAGGTCAATCCATTGTCGCATCGAGCAGCATCGGGGAAGGTCAATCAGCACAAGGCTGATTCTAAACAAACCAGACCCCTCTCCCATACAAGATCACATCAAATTATGCAAGTCTGAAATTAATATGGATAACTTTAAAATACTTAGTCATAGCCACCATCCCAACGAACTACGGATATTAGAATCACTTTACATCATAAAACCTAAACCTAATTTAAATATAAATCAAACTGTATCCAATCTGTATATTGTATCATGAATTATTGATTTTTTTATTTTTGTATTAAATAGCTTATCCTAAATCACACTATTCACTTTTAGTATTTTATGAAAACTAGAAATTTTACCCCTTTACTAGCTTAGTTTTTTAGTGCCGATGATGAGGCTAGGACCTCGAAACGTTCAAACCCAGACAAATAAAGATGCTTTTATCAATAGCGTGCTTGGTTTCCACCTTTATATATATATATATATATATATATATATATATATATATATATATATATATATAGAAGAAGGAGCAAGTGCAAGTTCTGCGGGTGATAACAACCACCACAGTGCTTTCGCCATACTTATTTTCTGCCTTTCAAAACAATTTTGAAGACAGAAATAAATGTGCAGAAACCTTGCATTGCAGACTATATTACAATATAGTACAGGAAAGAGAAATTTGACGGAATGAGCAATGAGACTAGAAACAGGAGTTTTTTAGAGGTAAGAGAAAAGGACATTGGAAGAAGACTAGAATCATAGAGAGCAGAGGGCGGCACAATGAAGGCAATCCTTTACCGAGAAGACAGAGATAACGCCAGGGGAAAAAAGTTTGAAATTCCTGGCCGGGACTCGAACCCGGGTCTGCTGATTGCCGGTCAGATGCTCTACCGCTGAGCTACCAGGCACAGTGACTCTACTTCGCCCAAAGCGTCACCCCACCAAACCCAGTATCATCTCTCTAAGCTAGGAAGCTCCAAGGAATTTTTATACCTCATCTTCTTACCCGCTCACAATTTAAAGGCTCATCCCCAAGTCACATACAAAGAAGAAGGAGCAAGTGCAAGTTCTGCGGGTGATAACAACCACCACAGTGCTTTCGCCATACTTATTTTCTGCCTTTCAAAACAATTTTGAAGACAGAAATAAATGTGCAGAAACCTTGCATTGCAGACTATATTACAATATAGTACAGGAAAGAGAAATTTGACGGAATGAGCAATGAGACTAGAAACAGGAGTTTTTTAGAGGTAAGAGAAAGGGACATTAGAAGAAGACTAGAATCATAGAGAGCAGAGGGCGGCACAATGAAGGCAATCCTTTACCGAGAAGACAGAGATAACGCCAGGGGAAAAAAGTTTGAAATTCCTGGCCGGGACTCGAACCCGGGTCTGCTGATTGCCGGTCAGATGCTCTACCGCTGAGCTACCAGGCACAGTGACTCTACTTCGCCCAAAGCGTCACCCCACCAAACCCAGTATCTCTCTAAGCTAGGAAGCTCCAAGGAATTTTTATACCTCATCTTCTTACCCGCTCACAATTTAAAGGCTCATCCCCAAGTCACATACAAAGAAGAAGGAGCAAGTGCAAGTTCTGCGGGTGATAACAACCACCACAGTGCTTTCGCCATACTTATTTTCTGCCTTTCAAAACAATTTTGAAGACAGAAATAAATGTGCAGAAACCTTGCATTGCAGACTATATTACAATATAGTACAGGAAAGAGAAATTTGACGGAATGAGCAATGAGACTAGAAACAGGAGTTTTTTAGAGGTAAGAGAAAGGGACATTAGAAGAAGACTAGAATCATAGAGAGCAGAGGGCGGCACAATGAAGGCAATCCTTTACCGAGAAGACAGAGATAACGCCAGGGGAAAAAAGTTTGAAATTCCTGGCCGGGACTCGAACCCGGGTCTGCTGATTGCCGGTCAGATGCTCTACCGCTGAGCTACCAGGCACAGTGACTCTACTTCGCCCAAAGCGTCACCCCACCAAACCCAGTATCTCTCTAAGCTAGGAAGCTCCAAGGAATTTTTATACCTCATCTTCTTACCCGCTCACAATTTAAAGGCTCATCCCCAAGTCACATACAAAGAAGAAGGAGCAAGTGCAAGTTCTGCGGGTGATAACAACCACCACAGTGCTTTCGCCATACTTATTTTCTGCCTTTCAAAACAATTTTGAAGACAGAAATAAATGTGCAGAAACCTTGCATTGCAGACTATATTACAATATAGTACAGGAAAGAGAAATTTGACGGAATGAGCAATGAGACTAGAAACAGGAGTTTTTTAGAGGTAAGAGAAAGGGACATTAGAAGAAGACTAGAATCATAGAGAGCAGAGGGCGGCACAATGAAGGCAATCCTTTACCGAGAAGACAGAGATAACGCCAGGGGAAAAAAGTTTGAAATTCCTGGCCGGGACTCGAACCCGGGTCTGCTGATTGCCGGTCAGATGCAGAAAATAAGTATGGCGAAAGCACTGTGGTGGTTGTTATCACCCGCAGAACTTGCACTTGCTCCTTCTTCTTTGTATGTGACTTGGGGATGAGCCTTTAAATTGTGAGCGGGTAAGAAGATGAGGTATAAAAATTCCTTGGAGCTTCCTAGCTTAGAGAGATACTGGGTTTGGTGGGGTGACGCTTTGGGTGAAGTAGAGTCACTGTACCTGGTAGCTCAGCGGTAGAGCATCTGACCGGCAATCAGCAGACCCGGGTTCGAGTCCCGGCCAGGAATTTCAAACTTTTTTCCCCTGGCGTTATCTCTGTCTTCTCGGTAAAGGATTGCCTTCATTGTGCCGCCCTCTGCTCTCTATGATTCTAGTCTTCTTCCAATGTCCCTTTCTCTTACCTCTAAAAAACTCCTGTTTCTAGTCTCATTGCTCATTCCGTCAAATTTCTCTTTCCTGTACTATATTGTAATATAGTCTGCAATGCAAGGTTTCTGCACATTTATTTCTGTCTTCAAAATTGTTTTGAAAGGCAGAAAATAAGTATGGCGAAAGCACTGTGGTGGTTGTTATCACCCGCAGAACTTGCACTTGCTCCTTCTTCTTTGTATGTGACTTGGGGATGAGCCTTTAAATTGTGAGCGGGTAAGAAGATGAGGTATAAAAATTCCTTGGAGCTTCCTAGCTTAGAGAGATACTGGGTTTGGTGGGGTGACGCTTTGGGCGAAGTAGAGTCACTGTGCCTGGTAGCTCAGCGGTAGAGCATCTGACCGGCAATCAGCAGACCCGGGTTCGAGTCCCGGCCAGGAATTTCAAACTTTTTTCCCCTGGCGTTATCTCTGTCTTCTCGGTAAAGGATTGCCTTCATTGTGCCGCCCTCTGCTCTCTATGATTCTAGTCTTCTTCTAATGTCCCTTTCTCTTACCTCTAAAAAACTCCTGTTTCTAGTCTCATTGCTCATTCCGTCAAATTTCTCTTTCCTGTACTATATTGTAATATAGTCTGCAATGCAAGGTTTCTGCACATTTATTTCTGTCTTCAAAATTGTTTTGAAAGGCAGAAAATAAGTATGGCGAAAGCACTGTGGTGGTTGTTATCACCCGCAGAACTTGCACTTGCTCCTTCTTCTTTGTATGTGACTTGGGGATGAGCCTTTAAATTGTGAGCGGGTAAGAAGATGAGGTATAAAAATTCCTTGGAGCTTCCTAGCTTAGAGAGATACTGGGTTTGGTGGGGTGACGCTTTGGGCGAAGTAGAGTCACTGTGCCTGGTAGCTCAGCGGTAGAGCATCTGACCGGCAATCAGCAGACCCGGGTTCGAGTCCCGGCCAGGAATTTCAAACTTTTTTCCCCTGGCGTTATCTCTGTCTTCTCGGTAAAGGATTGCCTTCATTGTGCCGCCCTCTGCTCTCTATGATTCTAGTCTTCTTCCAATGTCCTTTTCTCTTACCTCTAAAAAACTCCTGTTTCTAGTCTCATTGCTCATTCCGTCAAATTTCTCTTTCCTGTACTATATTGTAATATAGTCTGCAATGCAAGGTTTCTGCACATTTATTTCTGTCTTCAAAATTGTTTTGAAAGGCAGAAAATAAGTATGGCGAAAGCACTGTGGTGGTTGTTATCACCCGCAGAACTTGCACTTGCTCCTTCTTCTTTGTATGTGACTTGGGGATGAGCCTTTAAATTGTGAGCGGGTAAGAAGATGAGGTATAAAAATTCCTTGGAGCTTCCTAGCTTAGAGAGATACTGGGTTTGGTGGGGTGACGCTTTGGGCGAAGTAGAGTCACTGTGCCTGGTAGCTCAGCGGTAGAGCATCTGACCGGCAATCAGCAGACCCGGGTTCGAGTCCCGGCCAGGAATTTCAAACTTTTTTCCCCTGGCGTTATCTCTGTCTTCTCGGTAAAGGATTGCCTTCATTGTGCCGCCCTCTGCTCTCTATGATTCTAGTCTTCTTCTAATGTCCCTTTCTCTTACCTCTAAAAAACTCCTGTTTCTAGTCTCATTGCTCATTCCGTCAAATTTCTCTTTCCTGTACTATATTGTAATATAGTCTGCAATGCAAGGTTTCTGCACATTTATTTCTGTCTTCAAAATTGTTTTGAAAGGCAGAAAATAAGTATGGCGAAAGCACTGTGGTGGTTGTTATCACCCGCAGAACTTGCACTTGCTCCTTCTTCTTTGTATGTGACTTGGGGATGAGCCTTTAAATTGTGAGCGGGTAAGAAGATGAGGTATAAAAATTCCTTGGAGCTTCCTAGCTTAGAGAGATACTGGGTTTGGTGGGGTGACGCTTTGGGCGAAGTAGAGTCACTGTGCCTGGTAGCTCAGCGGTAGAGCATCTGACCGGCAATCAGCAGACCCGGGTTCGAGTCCCGGCCAGGAATTTCAAACTTTTTTCCCCTGGCGTTATCTCTGTCTTCTCGGTAAAGGATTGCCTTCATTGTGCCGCCCTCTGCTCTCTATGATTCTAGTCTTCTTCTAATGTCCCTTTCTCTTACCTCTAAAAAAACTCCTGTTTCTAGTCTCATTGCTCATTCCGTCAAATTTCTCTTTCCTGTATATATATATATATATATATATATATATATATATATATATATAAATATATATATGTATATGGCCGAGGCTCGTGTGAAGATGACTCTTGAAGGGTGGTTCGTCAACTGCAGTCACCAGTGAAACTGTGGCGAAAAAGCGTGTTAGAGAGCATGGTCATGGATAATCGCCGAATCTCAGTGCGATACATCGCTTCTCAACTGGGGATAATTAATGGATCCATTGTTACCATCTTGCACGATTACCTCAACTTTTACAAGGTATCTGCCTGACTGGTCCTAAGAATGCTGACGTCTGGGCAGAAGAAGAATCTGATAATGACTTCAAAAGAGATGGTGACCCTCAATAGAGCCGATCTGGAGGGATTCATGGCCGGAATCGTAACCCAAGATGAAACGTGGCTTCCTCACTTCGATCCGGAAAGCAAATCCGAATCTAAGCAATGGAAGCATCCCTCTTCTCAGACGCCACGAAAATTCAAGATCATGAACTCATCCCGGAAGGTCATGGTGAAAGTGTTCTTAGGACCTTGAAGGGACCATCCTCGTGCACTTTTTGGCTCATGGCCGCACTATTAACCGAGCATAATATTCAGATCTATTGAGGAATCTTCGGGAGTCTCTCCTTTAGAAACTAGGATGAAAGTGACCCGAGGTGCACACAAGAGCATGGTGGCCATGGACAAATTAGTGTCCTGCAGCTTTGAATTGTTGCCCCATCCCCTTTATTGTACCTTCAGACTTTCTCCTTTTCCCACACATGAAGAAGCAGCTGCGGGTTATCTCTTTCGCTGATGGCGAGGAGACCAATGAGAAGGTTATAAAAATATTGGAGGGATTCAACCCATTAATCTTCAGGAAAGGATTTTAGCAATTAACGAAGAGACTAACGAAGTGCATCAATGTCAAAGGCGATTACGTTGAAAAATAAATAAAAGTAGTTGATTGAACCTTTGCTCTATTTTCTGGGTTAGGCAAATAACTTATTAAACCTCTCTCTCTCTCCCTCTCTCTCTCTCTCTCTCTCTCTCTCTCTCTCTCTCTATATATATATATATATATATATATATATATATATATATATATATATATATAATTTCAAGCATTTGCCTCCCGTTGTTGCGAAAAACCGTTTCTCATCTTTCCGAATATTGTCTCGATCTTATGCAATTTGTTTCTAACTTTTGGCATATTTCTGAAGATCATCTGTCCCTCTTCTGGGATTTTTTTTGTTTCTATTTATCAAAATGAGGCCAAGCGGTAATTTTTATCGTCTATCTATTGCTTTCGAGTCTTGCCACATACCCTGCCCAGCTCCATTTCAGATTTCTTATACCTTTCACTATATCCTGAACTTTGGTTTGTTCACGTATCCAAGTAGTTGATTTTCTGTTTTGCCAAATTTTTGCCATCATATTTGTTATGGGATTTTTGTGTTATTCTTAGTGTTAATATAAGTTTTATGGTCATGTTCAAAGTTTCTTATGCATAAGTCATAGTAGGAATTATGCATTTATTTTATACTTTTCGTTTCAAGCACATGTGTATTTTGATTTTGAAGAGGATACTTGCCTTTCCAAATAATTTGCAGCTTAGAGGGATTCTGCCTTGGAGTTCTTGGTCTTTTCCAGATGACATTTTAATCTGTTGATTCACATCGATATATTTTTCTACCGTTTCAATTTGCTCCTCAAGTATAATGTCTATCATGTCCACCTCTGGTTGGTTTGTGATAACTTTTGTTTTTCTAAGATTTATTTTTAAGCTGACTCTTTTACTTTTAAGGTTAAGTTCGTGAATTATTGTTTGAATCTCTTCTATGTTATCAGCAATTAGGACTATGATCTGTGAATCTTTTGTGATTGAGGTAATCCACATCAATGAAATTTGTACAGAGATAAAAAAAAAATAGAGTTGCGGAATAATTCGAGATAACCACCATTCGCCTTCACGAACTTCTTCAGGAGGGACCTGAACTGTTTGCATGACTTGGTTATGTATATATTACCTGAACAATGGCAGCCCACATAGATCAGAAATATCTATCTCAACAACTCCCACACTAAATATCTAGGAGGTTGTAGTCAGAGGAGCTGGGTGGCACAAGTCTGGGACCAGTGGTGCGGGACGTTGTTGAGCAACCACCGCCTGTCCTCCTTGCCTTGTCTGCGGGAACAGAGTCCTACTGAAATTATAAGGCATTCACGCGGCTATTTCGCCCATCCAATCTCGAATTCCGGATTGAGCCGGGAAATTGTTATGCATAACCGTAGGCACTTCTCATCGGTTTTAGAACAGCCAGCTATCATTTTGCCGGTTCACATTCTTCTCAGGTTTACAATGGTCTTGCTCAATTAGGTCATTTTTTTTAAAATTTAACTCTCATGATGTTTTTTTACCTTTTTTTACATGCACGGGTATTTTCTATTTATATCATTTAAAAATCTTTCTTAATTCTTTAATAAACGAATTCTAAAGATTTTGCATACAGCAATTTTTTAATAAATGGGATTTTTCTTTTGCAGATAAATAAAGTGGATATGATCAGAAGATCTTGCAAAGATAGGACCGATGTATTCTTCTACATCTGCTGCAAATACACTGTTGTTACCAACAGAAATCCATTTGCAAGTTTTATAATGCGTGTTTATTATACTTATTTTAGTATGAAACTTGGTGTCCCGAATAAAACTTGTGCGTCACACATGGTATGCAAAACATGCACCGTGTATCTGAGTATCTGCGTCGTTGGACCAAAGGCAATAAGAGTTGTCTGAAGTTTTGAAATGCCATAGTTAGGGGCAAGCCGGCAAACCATGGTACTGACTGCTACTTCAGCACTATTGATCTTTAATCAGCCTGTCCTCCTCTAGCACATTGTGATGAACTTAGAGTACCTGTCTTTGGAAAATTTCCTGATATTAGTAACGAAGATTTCTCCAGTGTTGAAGAAATGAAGAAGAATAAGCGTTTTTTGATGAGGATGATAGGCCACATACCTTTTTCCCAAAAGAGTTAAATGATCTAGTTCGTGATCTCAGCTTTCCAAAGTTTTCTGCTCACTGACAGTGCCCGCATCACCTTCTACCGCAACAGATATCAAGGGTACCTCCATTTTTTTCTCTGAAAAGACAGATTTTATGTTTTGGACAAGCTTGGAGTGCCACTAAACCAACCTAAAGATTGGATACTGTTTATTGACAGCAGCAAGCGATTATTCAAATGTTTTCTTCTGCAAAATAGCAACCAGTTGGCCTCTCTATCCCTTGCTCACTCGACTACACTAAAAGAGAAGTATGAAAGAGTAATGTACGTGCTGGAGGAAATATGTTATGATCAGCATGAGTGGTTGATATGTATTGACGTGAAGATGGTGAACTTGTTTTTGAGACAACAGTCCGTGTTCACCAATTACCCGTGGTTTCTGTGCATATGGGATAGTAGGGACTGAGCTCAGCATTACAAAGACTGGCCTATGCGGGATGAATTAGTGTATTTCAGATCAAGGAAGGGTCATAAACAACCCTAAGGTAGACAAAGACATGATACTCTTCACACCGCTACACAACAAACTCGGTTTGATCAAACAGCTTACCAAAGCTCTGGACAAAAATGGTGACTGTTTCACTTACTAGTGCCACGTTTTTCCAGGAATTATCATAGAGAAGTGTAGAGCTTGAATCTTTGACGGTCCTCAACTGTTGGACTCGTAAAAGAGACATCCATATCGCTGAGTATTCTAGGAGTTCGAAGCAACGGAAGTTCTGCCCTGAGTTCTGAACAATGATGTCCTAATATCCAATTTACATGTGCTTACTTTTATCAATGTCTACTAATCAGTGTACACTACCCAATATTTGTAAGATATAATTTGTAAATTGTGTGAGAAATATTAAAAAACAACGTCTGCTGACCAAAAGGTGGCGTGCTCTCACTTATTCTGATTTATGACCTTAAAACCTTCAAAACTTTCAATAATTCCAGGACTAACCTTGGGAGAACTTTGACAATTCTATCATTCAAAATAGAATGTAAAAGAACATAAGGGTTTAATTTTTCGTTAGAATCAGGGGAATAGTTATGATGTTATTGCCAGAACAAAATAATTCCCGGACTAACCTTGTGAAGAATTGGCTATTATATCATTCGAAAGAGAATGTAAAACAATAGGAGGAGGTTTAAATTTCGTTAGAATCAGCTGATTAGTTATGATGTTATATACGAACTAAATCTACTTAATTACATACCTAACAAGAAATATAAATGCAACCACAATTTTAGGGACAACTACAACTAGATCGTTGCAAGTTTTACCGCCTGATCTACGAATCCTGGATCGAAGGGAGCATGACTGTTGCAACCTTTCCAATCCCTGTTTCGTATTTTCATGGTTGTTTTTTCGATGTGTGCAAGGAAAAAAGGAATATGAGTACAATAAAATTAAGTATTTACTGACCTTGGTTCGGTTTAACCGGCAATAAGTCTTGAAAACACTTATCAGCTCAAGAAAGGAGAGTATGCTCGTATTTAAGTGTCTTTCGACGTTGTAAGTCAGAGAGGACGAAACAACAAAGCTATGGTGTTATAGAACTAACAAACACTTAGGAGTAGCGGAACAAATAAATGCAGTGGATGCTTGTTGAAAACTAAAACAGAACAGAACTTGGAACTATGACTCAACTGAAACATTCACTCATGCAGTAGGTGCAGTGCCAATCTTGTAAAGCAGACGTGGCAACTCTAAGAATTAACTGATTTGAAAAATATCACAATCATGTATAAACCAATAACATCATGTTTTCTGGCGGCCTACAATTGATGCACGCTCGCATTATATTTTATTTTAAGTTCATTTTTAAAATATTAAGTATATATAAATTTTTAGTAAATTTGATATATCTTAAAAAATACTATTAAGGAGCTACTCTCAAAACTACCACGGCAATTCACTTACTTTCAGGATAAAAGGCCTGTTTTACTTTAAGGCTATTGCAATTGCATCATATTGTATTATATATCATTTTTAAGGTAATTTTGAAATGGGGGTGGGGAGTCCTTTCTCTTATTATGGCCTACCAAACCACCCAGATAAATATAACTTAAAAAAGTAATCCCATCCCTCGATTTCCCCGTATGAGAAATGGAATTAAAAAATGTATCCGAGGAGCTACTCACTCGAGTGACCGCGCCATAATAAGAGAAAATATCAGGTGTTTATTGCCATATAATTTCCTGGCTAACATTGGGAGTAATTTGGCAATTATATCATTCAAAAGACAATCAACCGATTAGTTATGATGTTATTCCGAAAACAAAATCTTTCATAGCTAATCTTCCGAAGACTTTAGAAATTATATCATTCGAAGGAAAATGTAAAACAACATGAGAGTTTCAAATTTCGTTAAAATCGGCCGAATAGTTATGATGTCATTGCCATAACAAAATAATTCATGGGCTAACTTTAGGAGGACTTTGGCAATTATATCATTCGAAAGAGAATGTAAAACAACACGAGGGTTGCAAATATGGTTAAAATCGACCGAATAGTTACAATGTTATTAAAAAAAAGCAACACGGGGACGGACCGACATAGTGAGATGTAGAGTCGCTCTCGACTAAAAATCTGAGGGGCGGGGATTTAGTTTAAAGATTTTTAAATCGTTAACGGGGTTTTAAAAGAAAAAGGACTCAAAGGGAAAGCGACGATAAATAGGTTTTAATTCTTGAAATAGCGTCTACCTTATTAGGCGGAGCGAAATAAATTGAGTTCTGTGCGGTGGTATGTAAGTTTTACTAATGTTGGGGTAGCTGAGGCAAGGTGACAGGACTTAGAAGTGAGGGACGGACCCGTGATGCCAGTAATACTAAACGGACGAAGCAGGTGCCTTTACTTGAGTCTAACCGTCTGAATGATTTAACTGATCTTCCCTAGTCTGCCAATAATATCCTTTTTCGTTTATTTATAACTTCCCTGCTTAAGGGGGTGTGACTTCTTTTCTCTTCTCAAAGCGCGGGGGCGTAGCTAACGAGAGGAAACTCACTTGTTAGCCTCTCTGCTGACAGTTGGGCGGAGATGTTCAGAGGTGTTTTCTCCTCGAGTATCTGTGCACATTCTTAGACCGTGCTGGCAGATCCTATCAAGAGATGACTGATAATTCTTCCTCTGACACCTTCCCGAAAACTCGACCTACCAAAGCATATCTCAGTCTGTATTTCGTCGGCTTTCTTAATTATCAAACATTGGTATCTTGCCGTCCCGCAGCTGCTGCTTTCTGTGTGTGTGTGTGGTGTAGCCGCGTGGGAATCAAATATTCGCTCGCCTTTCTTATACATTTGTAATAAATATACAGTTATTTTATAAGTATTTCTCTATTTTTACAATGGCCTATTATTATTACATGTCCTATTTAGTTAATATGCGTGTTCAATCTTAAGCCTATTTATCCTGCAATATGAGAGCCATAGGCCTACTTTCCTTGCACTCTGGAGACCACAAATCAACCGAAAATATCTAAAAAAAAGTAATCGATTGGTTATACGATCTTATTTTATAAAAATCGAGTTAACATAAAGTCCTGACCTTATCTGAAGAAACGGATGTCATTTTCTTATTCAGTGCTCCAAAATAGTCCAAATCAGTTGAGAAAAATTAGATGATTTACACAGATTTATTTTCTCTAATCTGCTGTTATAAATTCTTTAAGATTCTTCAAGCGAGTTGTACGAGTATATAGGTATATTGTCAGGCCCTGGTGACTTGCTCTCCCTTACTATATAAATATATATATATATATATATATATATATATATATATATATATATATATATATATATATTGCTCTATTTCTTTATGGTTTACAGCTATTTCGCTAAAAACCGAATGTGGATTGTTTGATGTTCCAGAGATGTCTGGAATAAACTTGCAATTCTCAATTGTAATCACTGAAACAAAGCAAGAATTTAGAATCCTATCCATACCTTTTTCATCGCTAATTAGTTCTCCACGTGAGTTTTTAATTGTACCAATATCTTCTTGTAACGGATTTCAAACCGAGAGAAGGTTTTTGAGATTACTCTTACTGTTACGAGCTAAAATTAATTCCGTTTGACCTTTTGCACTACGAATTCGAATCTTAGGGTTAAGATTCGTTTTAATACCAATATGATTTTGGAATTTTAAAGACATAAACGTTTTTAATTCAAAGAATCGTGATCACGTATTTATTCACTTTTCGTAAATATATTGTTATTTTGCTAAATTTGAATCTTCTGCGTTATTTGTGTCCTCGCTCCTTCAACTTTTGGCTTGACCTTTTGAGATCTGAAGGCAATCTGCGCATGCTTATTTTGGCCATATTCAACCAATACCAGATTTTTTTAGATCTGCCGGCGATCTACGCATGCGTCTTTTGCCGATTACGCACTAGCATTTTGTTTTAGATTCCCGTATATTTCGAACGATTCACAGCTCTTTTTTTTAGCCTATATGGTATAATGGCGTGTGGTGGCTGTGTTAGGTCGGGATTAAAGGATTCGAAAGGGCGAAAAACCCAGTCAAAATTTCCCTTTAGTGCGTTTAAGGGCACGTTTCTTTCTAATGCCCACATTCGAACAAGTGTTAGCCTTTTATTTTTAAACTGCTTTCTGCGTAAAGCTTTGATTCAAACTAGAGACCTAACGACATTTAGCAATCGACTTTTTCATTCAAATCTGATGGTAGGCTTTCGAATTAAGAATATTAAGAGGGTTTTCTAAGTTGTGGGGAATGAAACCCGCCACAGTTAAGTGGGGTGGTTTGCCCCCCATTTCGAAAGTACCTAAAGATTTTTAATTTTTGCCGGAAATAGCCTAAAGTAGGCAGAACTATCGTCATCTTAAATTAACAGGTTAGGTCTGGTCTGGTTCTCGATCTCTTAAATGATTTTGATAATATGTTTATCTAAGGCAGTTTTATGTTTAGTTTTCAGATCTGAAACTCGTTTTCGCTGGAAATACATAGTTGCCCTATTATGGACATTCGGTCGATTATGGCCAAACTATGCATTTACTTGAAATACGAGTATCAGATCTAAAAAGTACATATACAACTGCAGAGGAAAAACACATTTTTAAATTACTCTGCACATTTGTGTTAAACGCATCTTTACCCGTCTTATTTCTGTATATGTAATTCTATTAGCTTACGAGCTTTGTTCCTTAAATTTAATATAAACCAAATTTCCCTGCCTTAAAGCAGCACTAATTTCGTCGGTCCACCATCTCGGTTTATTATGGGACAATTTTACTTTTCATTGTAACAAATTGCTTTGCCATTTCTTTTCTTTTATTAAGATGTGTGTCGCTAGTTGCTGCCGAATGTCACGAAAGTAGGTTGCTATGTTCCTTTTAAGATCTGTAAAATTATCCCTTCTAAAATCAGGAATGCACATAGAACTTTCACAAATTACCTTAAATACTTTTATTTTAAACTAAACCATATTGTAATATTTGTTTCTCAAATGCTACCCAACTTTAGCTTCAGTCAATAAGTTATCGTTATTGGTGAGAATAAGAAATAAAGTTCGCTCGCCGCGCGTTGGTTCGTTGACTCTGAACTAAGAATTGGTCATCTATAAACTCCACAAACCCTCTACCATCTCTTCCATTGTAACATTGCCACAATTATTAAAATCGCCTAAAATAACACACTCGCTCTTATTAATTAATATACTCAGGGTTTTAAAAATTTAATATCCTCTCTCGTGCAGGCATCATGATTAACGGCTGTAATCTGCTATGGAAAACTGCTTATTAATGATTATAGAAAATATTATGAAAAACATTTATATATTATATTTGAATATAGTATATTATACGGAAATAAAAAGTAGTATTGAGGAATATAGTAAATTTTCTGAAAGGACAATTATTTAACGTTGAAATGAATCTATAGAACTGAAAATGGCGCCCGCCTAAGAAAGGCATATTGCCAGAATCTGTAATGCGATCGAAGATAGGCCAATGAAATGTGACGTCACAAGACGGCATCTCAAAATTATGTTCTGATAGACCTCGTTATGTTTATGATCTAGGGTCAGAAGACAATGTTTTTGATGGTCTTGGATGAAAAGAATTAGTATGTGATTCACAAAATATTGTTTATTTTCCGAATAATTAAAGTTATAAAGAAGAAAACAGAAAAACGTAGACATAAGGAAAAGATTGAAAAACATTTAACAGCGACACCACCAAAAGAATAATAAAAAGAGAAGAAACAACACATGTTTTCAACATCAAAAAAAGAATCCAGACTAATTAGCAAAAACGCTGATTTCACTGATTTAGGAGTTTTTAATATTTAAACAATATAACAGTAATTATACACAATACGACACTAATTAAACACAAAGGCACTGGAGTGAGGTAAAAGAATTGAGGAATAATTGATTAAAAAGACGGAGCGAAGTCATATAATTCTTGCTTGGACGAAGGATTATCATCTTCCTCAACAAAGGTAAAACCAAAGATTCTTGGGAGATTCTTTCAGCAAAATAGATCTAAAATAAAACGTGACTATAGCCATGCCATAAGAACAACACTACTCAAATTTGACACAGGGTAAAGTAAATACCCTCTAAATTACAGTAGCAAACATATTCAATGAGCTAAATGATCAAGCGACATAAATTCTCTTTAGAAAAAACTTTACGATAATATATCAGAACTCTATCCAGTGTTTAAGAAAGTTCCTGCTTGTTTTTAACCTACGGGGATAAATGAAAATACAGTTTAAGCTTTATAATTTATTACACAAAATAGTTCCATCCATTTCACACATCAATTCCCGTGAAAATAAATTGCGCATCTGATATAAAAAAATGTGAGGTATACGCCGCACAACCGCGAAGAGTTCAAGGTGAACTTATCCAAAAACATCCAGTGCGAGTTAACCACATAGGAGTTACATATATGTCTGGCAGGCTCTGCACGGCCGTACATGTCACGCGTATTGAGTGATACACTAGTGATGTTGGGAGCTACGGCCTCATCCGCCATACTCTCCTCACATTTTCCCTTCATATTACCACATTTTTTTTATTTTTAGACAATCGGAATCACAAACAAAGATGCATCGATAAGGAGGTACTCGAGGAGAGACTTGTTTTATTTTTCGCTCAAATTCTAAGGAGTTTTATCCAAGACGCATAAATAAATTCTTATTTTGCTGTGAAAAGAACTTTGAAAGGGATGGGAACTATTTTGTATCTGGTTACCAGAAAAATTTGTAAAATATTTCCCCATCTTTTTTTTAGGCTTAAAAAATCCACGAAGCTTTTATAGTATTTGCCATTGGCAAATAACAATGAGACAAGATTATTTGACAAAAATAGGCGAGGCTACGAAAATTCGTTTATACAAAAAGGGACAAAATGAGACGCATTGTAGCAATTGGAGAAAGGATCGAATATACACAAATCAACAAACTTGTTGAACACAAATCAAGGTATAAATGCAACATTCGTATAATAGAATTCTAGTGAATAAAAATTATTATACATTAAAAATTTCTATTTTTTATACGTGTGCAGTCACATATGGGATTTTACAGGGTGTCGAAAAAATTACCATAAATAAAAAAAAACTTTAGAGACAAAATTTTGGTCTATAATTAATCTGTAGGCATAAAAATTGGGTGGGAAGAGATTTCTGTTATCTCAGGCCATGCATTAAAAAGACCAAAAAGACTCTCCTTCCCTCCCGCCCAGGAAACTCTTGTTTCTCTTTTTTTAAACTGTTAGAAATGTGTCACCACTTTTGAGACACCCTGTACATGTACAAGCTTGTTTATATGCACTCATTTGGGGAGAACGAGTATGTCCGTTTATACATGATTGCATCGTGAATGTGTGTATGTCTGTCAACCTTCTCAAAATCAACTAGAGGATTGAGCTAAATCCTATACGTTCAGTAAATCAACAGAGTGCATTGGAGTCTAAGCTCTCATTCGCTATCCAAACTCATCCACTTCCACTCCGATATCCTCGCTTCCATACTTCCCAAACCTCTCCCTCTCCACTCCTAGTTCCCCAATTCCCCTCCCCCCGTCAAATCGGACCTCAAAAGAGAACAAAAGGTAATCTGCGCCCTCACAATTCATCTGGGTCTGCGCGATCGGGGATTGAACGGAGCTCATGTGAAATGGACAGCCTGAGGGAGTCTGAGGATAAGAGAAGTGTGGTCTGAAAAGGTTTCGAACGCGGCTGTCTTAGACATCCCATTGCAAGTTTGGGCAAGGGGATTAGTGTCGCCTTTAAATTAGGGAAGACAGAATTCGTAAAAATGATACTGGATTTCAACCTAGCACAAATTCACGCGCGCGCGATTCCACACAAAGGGATCGAGAGCTATTTTCGCTATTATGTAGAAGAATCCCTCATTTGGTAATGATAATTTACAGCCGAGAAAAAATGTTTAGGGGAAATAGAACATAAACACCTCACTATAGACAAATAGAGGTGGTGAGAACCCATATATTTTTACTTAACTTTAAGCGAAAACCTGCAGGAGCATCTCCCGCGGAAAGTAAGAAAAGAGCTGTAAAGAGAGTGGTAAAGATGCAGGGGATGAAAAAAGTGGAAAATACACGCATTCCTGTAAATGTCAGCTGTAGCATGGTCGCTCATGCTACACTTGTGAATTACTTGCCAGGTAGGACCCCTACTGAGTAAAACAAAAGCATCTGCAATGTGTCAAGGACAAAAAAAATGAACGGGTTGGTGTTTCGTGCCTTTGTTTAATGGAAGCTGTGCCGTTGTTCATATGCGTTTATGTGTGTATATCCCCCAAGGAGATTACGATGGGAATGGTTTAAAACAGCTTGCCTATGTAAATCCTTAAATTGATTTATCCGCGGATAAGTTGCAGTTGGGTAACGTATTCCCAAGGACAACTCCTAAATACTGTATGACCTATTTTGGGGGAAAAGAGATGTAGCGAAAGAAAAAGTAAGGTGGAAAAGTGACAATCAGAAAAGGGAAGACCGATGTTCCTTCTTTACTCAAATTCCTTTTGCATATTACTTAGAGAGGAATGTTATTGATTGAGAACGACATGACTGGAATTGGAAGCAGTCGTGCTTAAATGTTGTTAATTTGGAAAATTAGCTGTCAGTTTGGATAAAAGGAAAAGCCTATATCCGGTGGTCTTATTTTTTAAATATATTGCTCAAGGGTGTGTAAAATTAATGTTATTTTAACACATTGACTGCCATGGCAGGCATATATGCCTGCCAAATGTTTTGCCATTGCAACCACGGCAGGTATATATGCCTGCCATAGTACCTGCCAGTTTTTTTTTATAGCTACCGTGGCAGGCAAGTGTGGTTGACAATATAGGCTTAAAACATATTGTTTAAGATGTGTGGCTTCTGAGGAAAGTTTTGGTACCTGCCAGTGGCTTATAAGAGGGAAAAGATATGGAAATTATCCTAATTTTCAATTAAAATACAATTTTAGTGTTTTATCCAGGTTCCGGAACGTGGAGCCAGTTAGATGATGGAACCCATTGATTTTTATTATTTTTTCATGTTTATATATTTTCTTTTTTTATTCTTTAATTTTTTTAAAAACTTTTGTATTTTTTATTTTTTCATTTTTAAACAAAAATTTACTTTATTTTATGATTTTTGATTTTGTTCATTTTTTAACATTTTTTTTTACTTTTTCATTTTTTTTTTTTATTATTTGTGCATTTTCTTGAAACAGGGGAAGAATAGGAATGGATTTTCCGGGCATAAATTGCAAAATGTTAAGACCATGGCTGCAGTAGCAAAAAAAAAGAAGAAAAAAAGAGTTTCTAAATGCTAAATTTGGCACTTGATGGCAGAATGACCTACACCACGCTAATTAACTCATTATAACCTGCAAAAACAAAAACAAATTTAGCTGCAACAAACATTTTCTGGATTTTGGCCTTGGCAGTCATTGTGTTAATAACATGAAGATGACATTTTTTTCAATAATTTCAACCGGTAACACTTTGAGTTGTCTAATTCCTTATTGAGAAGAAAAATTGGAACCCAGAGAATAAAGATTGAAAATATGAAAGGATTATAAATATTGAAAATACCTATACTTGTCTTGGAGCCAAATTAATTAATCTTTAAAGGTCCTTCACAGTTTCTAAAATTCGAATGAAATATTTTATAAGTGCGAAATAAAATTAGTTGAGCGTTACGCGGTGCTTCCAGAATTAATTAAACATATCGAAAACTCCACCAGACACTCATAACAACAGGGCCCCCAAAAGACATAAATAAGATTCTTGTTTACTTATAATGTGCCTTCATAAGGCAACTACCTGACTGATGGAAAAAACGGATAAAGGAAAGCTAAAATTCTAAAAAGTAAAAATAAATAACCCAAGCAAATATCAAGGAGAGACAAACCTCAATCAAAAAAGAAACAATGATGAGAAAAGAAAAAGCTGGCAACTTCAGGCAAAAAAGCAAGAGAAAATGACAAAATGATAGGCCGACACAAAAGAGACAATGAACTTACTCAAAAGAATGACACAAAAAAGGCAAGAAACAAATCGATTCGAGAAACTAAAAAAAACAATGGCCCAAAACAAGCGAATGACAAGGGGAAAAATAAATAAAATTGGACACAAGAAACACAAATATACCATTTTCTGAAATGAAAAACAATAAACGAAGAGAACATATAGGATACTAAAAATGGAAAAGAATGAGGGTATTAGGGGACATAAAAGAAGGCAATAAGGGATGCAGAAGGTGAGATTGAGTTGTTCTTGGAATGAAACATGTTTCACCTCTCAATGAGAGAGGAAATTGTTTTGTTAAAAGTATTGCCTTGTTTATCAATGTTTAGCCTTTACATATCTATGCGTGTATTTTTTTTATTGAATTTTTTTTAATTTAATGGTGGAGTGAAATTTAATGACCTAAGATTTTCTTGATTTGGAGAGACTCGTATGTAATTCTACACTATTTGGGGTTGTTACCTCCGCCAAACAATTTGGCACGCGCATATCCTTCACCCATAACTGTTTGGACAAATTTCAATGAATTTTTTTTGTAATGGTTGGTGTTAGGCTAGGTAAGGGTTGACTTGATTTTGAAGTGAATCCAAATCCGGATGCTGATTAAGGATGAATTCCTACTAAATACAAGATATCCCAAAAGGTTATTAATGAATTTCAATAAATTCTTTTTGCAATGGTTGATGTTTCGCTAGAAAAGAGTTGAAGCGGCTTTAGAGTGGATCCAAATCCTGATGTGATTCAGAATCACTTTATATTTTATACAAGATATCTCAAAAGGTTATGGGCAGATTTCAATTAAATTTTGTGTAGTGGTAGATCATAAGCCCAGAAATATTTGATTAGATTTTGGGTTGGATCCAGATCTAAATGAGGATTATGGTTTAATTATTCACTTTCTGATTGTGGACAAAATATTCCTTTTAAATATTTATTAATTACAATGTAATTTCGTAGAAATGTGGTTCCTAGACCAGGGAAGAGTTGCATAGATTTTGCGAGCGGATCCAGATTTATCACTTATTCACTATATATCTTATACAAGATATCTTAAAAGGTTATTGAAAATTTCAATTAAATTTTTAAGGGAAGTCTATTTAAATTTCGGGATAGATCCAGATCAAGATGTGGATTACTTATTATCCTTAAGTTTTAACTTTATTGTTTTATCTTAAAATTATATATAAATTTTTAACTTTATTTTTTTAGGTTTCATTTTTTTAATTAATTTTTTAACAGGATTTCTAAAAGACGATTAATTCATTTGGATGAATTTTGTTATGGGGGTTTGCAAAGAAAGGTTTGATTTGATTTTTTAGTGGATACAGTTGCGGATTCGGATTATCGATCGCTTCTTTACTAATTTTGACATTACGAGACACGGCATCTTCTGATTCTGATCGGATTACACGATTTTCCTCTCATTCTGATACACTCACACAGATACCATAATGCCATAATTCTACTTTTTATTCATCTTTGTATTCAATCGATTCCATTGAGTTCCCAGATCTTATAAACCATCACGGTCCCAATGCCATCACCTCACCCATTTTTATAGACTATCATCATCCCCCCATTGCAATCATATCACCCATCTCTTACAGACCATCACGGCCCTAAGGCCATCAACATCACTCAGCTCTTATAGACCATCATCACCTGCCCAATGCCATCACATTAACCAGCTCTTTTATATCATCACCACCCTCCTAATGCAATCACATCACTCTTTAATTTAACATATCCTATAATCCTACTACATCTTTACTTCACTCATTATAAAAGTTGATGCCTAGATTTTCTAAATAATTAAGCATTTAGAAACTCCTGCAATTTTACACTGATACCTTATTAGTGTATTTTCCTACAGATCGCATCTCACATTTACACATCTCCGCCTCAGCACCTTTAATGGTAGGTACTTTTTCTGATGAGGTTGAGTAATTTAGGGACAAACTTCAATTAGTTCCGCACCAACAGTTTCTTCTTTGTTATGGTCCAGCAGGAAAGAAAAACAAAGAAAAGAACAGGAATTAAAAACAATTCCCAAAACCTTTCGTAGAAAGAAAATTTTATTCAAGGGATTAAAAAACCTGCTTGTTCACAAGTATTTTAAAATTTCGAAGCTCCCAAAAGTGCAAGTGATTTTTTCTAAGGTTTAAATGAAAATCAGATTCTGATCTATGGTCCAAATCTTCAATCAAACTTCCTTTTCAAAGACAGACAGGAAATGTTATATAAAACAGGTACATCTGTCTTATTAGTTACAGGATAAACTCGAAGGCTGTACAGTTATCACTGGAAATTAATTAGAGTGTTTTGTACCAAAGAGTGGGATCAATTAACTCTTTTGCTCCTCCTATATATTTATATCCCTTCCAAGCCATTTGGAGAAAGTAATCCACTCTTTTGATCTTCACATTCATAGCCCCGACCCCGCCAGAAAGCCAACAATTAATTGGACGCTGTGTTTTTGCGTATCGATAACTACCTGAAATTACTCAGCCAAGGACGGGTCCATAATTTTCTCAAAACACTAACGCTTCCCTTCCAAAATAGATCTCTCCCTTCTCCCCTCCCTCTGTATTTCCCCCTCTCCCAAATTCCCTCTCTCCTACCTCTACCGCCCCTCTTTATTTCCCTCCTTATTCTTCCCCTCTCTTTCATCTCGCACCCTCCACTCTTCCAAACTTTCCACCTTGTCACCCCCCCCCCCTCCTCTTTCCCATATGGGTTGAAGAAACCCTCTAGAAACCCATTGGTTATTTAAAAAACACACTCGAATATGAGGAACTAGCATTGGATCTAAAGAACCCCCTATTATATCTAAGAACCAAGTGGGGGTTTAAGAAACCCCAAAAGTGGAACATGCAAACGGAACTTGCGTTTAAATAAATAAATATATATATATATATATATATATAGAGAGAGAGAGAGAGAGAGAGAGAGAGAGAGAGAGCGAGAGATAATAGATACATAGATAAATAGATAAATGGATTGATAGATAGATAAATATAGATATTTAGGATCAAGAAAATGATTCAAATGTTTTGATATGAATATAATTTTTGATTTCTTTTCTTCTGCCGCGAGCTTTTACCAACTTCATGACAGGCCGATTCTTGTCAGCTGTTTTTCCTACCTTCGAATGGAGCACCGCCTACTTTGCTAATACTTTCCTGCGCAGATCTTTTGTTGTACTATACTTTCATTTTAATCATTATCATTTTAATCCTTCCTCTCTCTCTCATTTCTATCCCATCCATCTCCATAGGTCTCATTTTATCTGCCAACGTAGTCTTCATCTCTTTTCATAATATGCCCATACCAGTGCAATCTCTTCTGTAATTTCTTCGATAACTCTACTACTTTTACTTTCTTTCGTATTCTCCCTTTCCCAATTTTACCCATTTTTCTTTTCCTAGATAATGATGGCATAGAAAAAAAGCTAAGCCTCTTCTAGTCATATTATTATACCTTCATTTTTTATAATTTGGCGGTTGTGACAATTGTTTTATATTAATTAGGTTATAAAGAAACCCCCCTCGCAAAACTTTTTTACAAAGTTAATTTATTTATAGATTTAGTTGAATATTTTTAATTATAGATTTATAGAGGATGTACGAATAGTTAATGTATAGTGCCTAGTCTTTTCTAGGCCTCGCTTCAAAGGGCACAGTGACCTCCTAGAGCCTAGGTAGACTAGGTCACTATGGATTTTTAAGTGAAGCCTTGGAAAGCCGAGGCCACTGCCAGACACCCTTAATATAACTAAAGTTTAAAAAATTAACCCATCAAACGACTCTCTTACTGTATTATTACAAGTCTGGCCTAAACGCTGCCCAATAGGTCTTGGAACAGTCTCAGATTAAGAAGTTTTAGCGTGGCCAATTCGATCTCCAAGATAAACCAAGACAATGACCGTTTGTGCGATAGGGGCAAAGCTGATCTACACCTGACATCACGAGAAGGAGCAGAAAATTTTAGGGTCAGTCATACAGCTATTTTGCAACATTTAGAGGGAATGGGCAAATTCACCAAACTGGACGTATGGATTCCGCGTAACCTGACCGACTTCAACCGTCAGCTCCCGCATAGACGCCTGCAGGACACTACTGGCCAAGGACGCCGTTTTGGTTGCCTGAACAAAGTGGTAACTGCAGATGAGAAATGGTTTGTACACTCGAACATGTCAAGCAAAAGAAACTGACCAGACAAAGGTGAATCTACACAACTTCAGACAAATGCCTACCAACATCAAAGGAAGATTATGATTTGTGTCTGGTGGGATGTGAAGGGAGTAATTTACTGGAAAATGTTGGAACGCAATCAGTCTATCGAAGCCCAATTATACAGTCAACAGCTAAAATAGGTGGCAGATGCATTTGCGCAGAAACTGACCAGACAAAGGTGGACCTACGCAACTTCAGACAAATGCCAACCAACATCAACAGAAGATTATGGTTTGTGTCTGGTGGGATGTGAAGGGAGTAATTTACTGGAAAATGTTGGAACGCAATCAGTCTATCGGAGCCCAATTATACAGTCAACAGCTAGAATAGGTGGCAGATGCATTTGCGCAGAAGCGACTAGCAGAATTGACTGATGTCATATTTCTTCATGATAACGCCCGACCACACGTTGCAAATTATACCCGTGAAAAATTCATGGATCTGGGATAGAAAGTTCTCCCTAACCCACCGCACTTGTTAGACCTTGCGCCAACAGACTATCATCTTTCCTGCGACTGCAGAACATATTGAATGGCAAAATGTTTGCAAATGACAACAAGCTGAAAACTGCATATGCAGAGTTCTTTGATAGGAAACCAGTTGAATTTTAAGTAATTGTTCAGACTATGGCCAGATGCGATTCTAGATATTTCTTTTAGCTATTTGTAGTGTTTTTCTGCTATCCCACTGACCAATTACAGATCTATTTTAGCTCCGTCATTTACCAATTCAAATCGTTTATTTTTTCAAGTATTTTGTGCTTTTAATACTGGTAATAAGTATATTTTTCTTTGACTTTCTGTTTTATATGTAGGTGCTTATCTATCTCATTTGTATTTTAATTCCAAAAAAAACATTCAGTAATAATATATTTATTACAATAAATGTGCCCTACAAGAAACACATTCGCGAAATCGGATATATCGAAGCGCCTGTACCTTTACAGCTATGCTTGACAAATTTAAACTCCAACTAAGGTTGATTCGCGCCATTAGTCAAGATGTCTCTTACGTGTGAATTTTGTTCCTTGAATGTTCATCCTTTATATGCTTTTCTAGCCGATAACGATCAATGTATCTCATTTTTATCAAGCCATGGGCTTTTAAAAGCTATGAGAGAGTGCCCTACTTGTAAAGCCGAAATTAAAATGAACAAAAATTAGGTATTTCACAGCAAAAAGTAACTACATATTTACCATTATCATAGTGTATTAAAGAATAATTAAGGTAAGTACATACATACCATTATCATAATGTATTCAATAAGAGATAAAAGGGTGTATGGGGGCTAAACCCTCATTTTTCAAAAATCGTTTTATTGATTCACATATGAATTGAGTGAGCTAAGAAAAAGTAGCTAGAAAAATAACCCACAAAATAGCTAGAAATCAGATCCGGCCATACTCTGAACAATTACCGAAGTTAATATCAAGACATTCATGATCTATCCTTTCGTTAGAAGCAACTGCTCGAAAATAATGGTTATTACATTGTTTATTGTAATGTTTTGTTTGCTGTATCGTATCGTTGTAAATCATTGTCAATAAAAGTTGTGCGAGAACTTTGTGTCCAACCTAGTAGTAAAAGAACTAGCTGAACCTGTGGTATTCCTCCTTAGAGGATGAGCTTGCGCTTCGAAGACAGACCTTCGATCTGTGGCATACGGCATATCCTCCTCTAGCAACAGGCTTTTGGTCTAAAAACATTAAAAGGTTTCCAGGATATTATATCCTTGCTATTACTATTTTATAAAGGTAATTTTTTAAACAATTTTAGAGTTTTTTCTCTTAGTTCAAGTGTGACTTTCTATGTTATTGTAATTTTATTAAAGAAAAACAGGCAAGGGCTTCGCTACTAAGATTAAAATTTAAAATCTAAAAAAATGCAGCCATGGTTAAATTTTTATAAATTTTCTGAGCTTTGCCAATTATAATAATTTTAAAAAGGAACTCTCAACTAAAGAAGAAGATATATAAAATAAATTTTCTCAACTTGACCTTTTGTAATTCTTTGGGTTTTAAAAAATTCACAAAATTTTGATACTTATATTTATTTCTGAACTTCACCATTTTGTTTTTTGATATTATAAAAGAATTATTAAAAATAACTTTGATAAAAAATATATGTCATAACCAAACTAAAATGAAATAATTATTCAAAAGAATTCCCATAAAGTGTTTTCTTGCCTTTAGGCCAAGAAAATTAGCATGGATCTGAAAAAAGATGACCAAGAGTAAATATTTAGGAGACAAGAAGAGTGTGATATATGCACTCAATTTATTTTAAATTTGAAAGTACATTTTATGGCATTAAGTGTGGAATATGACGTCGTTCAAATGTCCGCCGCGGCTTCGCTTGGTGGAACGTATTCGGGACGCCCAATTTTCGATGACTTTGTTGCATAAATCTGGCTGAATTTGCTGGATGGTGTTCGTTATGTTGACTTTAAGGACATCAATTGTTTGCGGATTATTCGCATAGACTTGCAATTTAAGGTAGCCCCCCTCCCCCAAAAAAGTAGTCTAATGACGTTAAATCGCATGATCTCGGTGGCCAGTTGACGTCGCCGCCGCGCGAGATGACCCTGGCCTGAAATCGCTGGTGCAAAATGTCTATCGGGGCGTGCGCAGTGTAGCACGTAGCGCCGTTCTGTTGGAACCACATTTCGTCAGTATCCATATCAGGCATATAATCCAGTTGAGGCCACAAGAAGTTGCTTATCATCGATCTGTAGGTCTCGCCGTTGACGGTTATGGCAATCGCATATTCGTTCTTAAAAAAATACGGACCGATGATTCTGTTAGACGAAAATCCGCACTAAACAGTGACTTTGTTGGGATGCAATTGGTGCTGGTGTATCTCATGTAGATTTTCTTGTTCACAAATCCATTCATCCAAAAATGGGCCTCGTCGCTGTGGCGAGGATAGAAATCACGTAATACGCGGAACGTTTATCGAACGGAGCACTGATTTTGATAATAACATTTGATGATTTGCACACGCTGTTCAACGTTATAACCTTTCATCCTGACTTGCCAAGTACTATTGAACAGTTCACAGTGAGGTTGCCAGATGTCGCTTTAACAACATAGCCACTATCGCCTGACAAAGCTTGAGCGTCCTTGTTGAAAAAACATATATATAATTTTTAACTTAATTTATACCTCCACTTAATTGTGGGGGTTGCACCCCCCCCCCCACCCTCCCTTCGCAAGTTAAAAAGAACGACTCGTAAATATTCCTAATTCAACAAAGCCTTTCCTTAGTTTCGAATTCAAAGGCGCGATTGCCAAACCTCGTTAGGCCTCTAATTATTTATAACGTGTTACATAACTCCTTCGCCCCCATATGTACACAATTATAGCATCTTAATTAAAAGAGAAATTTTTAAAGTGTTTTACAAAAATAAAGACAAGAAGCGCAAGCTCCTCTTGTCTTTAACACACTATTTTAAGAACGAGATTTTTTAGCGGTTTAAATTAGAATAGACCAGGCAATGGCTTCGCCACTCCATCCTACAGGGAGAGCTTGCGCTTCGCTACTAAGATTAAAATTTAAAATCTAAAAAAAGTAGCCATGGTTAAATATTTATAAATTTTCCGGACTTCGCCAATTTAATCATTTTAAAAAGGAACTCTAAACTAAATTTCCCCCCTTTCAAAATATCACGTTGCTAAAATATAGTTATAGAAGAAGATATATCAAAATAAATTTTCTGAACTTCACCATTTGTAATTCTTTGGGATTTAAAAAATTCACAAAATTTCAATACTTATATTTATTTCTGAACTTTACCATTTTGCTTTTTGATATTATAAAATAAATTTTTATTCACTTTGTTGGTGCAGCCCAGCCCCTCTGGCCCTAATGTACAAGTCAGTACTGTATATATATATATATATACATATATATATATATATATATATATATATATATATATATATATATATATATATATATATATATATATATATATATATGAGAAAACGGAAAGGAGATTCTGAGTGCTTTCTTTTTTATTTGTGAAGACCTTTTCAAGGAATGAATAAGGAGGTTGAATACATGGGTTATATATAGAGGAGAAAGCTGTACCCCCTTCCCCAAAACCCTAAGTAAGGCAGACAAAATCAAAGAGAATATTAATTTGAGACCTGAGGTAGGAAGTGATAATGGGATCTCACAAAAATAACCCTGGGTTCAAATTAAAAGTGGGAAAATTTCAATATGTATACATTAGGGTGGTTCTTATTTGTATGTTAATTTTTTTTAGGAAATATGAAACTTTCACCCTTTCATTTATTTCTCTAGGCCCGCGTATGCGCCCAGGTTTTTGAGATGGTGTATCATATAACCACTTTGGACAGAGTATGCTGTTTTAATAGACTTTTTAATTATCGGAGGTAAAAAATCAAATTTTGCCAGGCGAGAGTGGATCAAATTAGGTGGTCCCTATCAGGTTAAATTAGAAACACTTGTCTTTTTCTGATATAAGATGACAACTTTGCGGAAACAGGACAATGTATATTTGCTGGGAAACAAGAAAGAGTCTCGGTCGGGCTGCAAACTTCCAACCGAAGGCGACGTACTCCGAATATATCTGCATTTTGTTTCAACAGATGATGGGGAAGAACCTGCTGCACTTGGCATATCGCCATCATATTCACGAGATACTGCTGGAAGAGGTTTGTCTTGTCACAATTGGCCCATAATCCGGTCCAAACATCGGTATCTTCAAGAGATTCAAGAGTCACTGGCACCAAATGTCCTTGGCTTAATATAAGCCAGGAATCAATGACACTGATGTTGCCAGTGCTTTGACGAATATGACAGGCAACATTATTGAGTTCTGCTCAAAACAACTGGAGGAAGTTCATTCTAGGTAGGATTACCGGGAGCCGTTGGAACTGACCATCATTTTCCTTGGGGAAATTCCAACTAGAGGAGTTCACTTTGCCAAACCAGGGGAACTGCATCGCGCCCGCTTTATGGCACGACTAATTTATGCACTGAAAGACATTAAATAACTATGTGTCTTTGGAGTAAAGCCTATGTGAAGTTTTGGTTCTGCTGCCGTCTCCCAACAGCTGCGCCAAAAAGCGATCTGGAACTCCTGAAGTTGTTGGCTAATGCTGATGACAGAGCTGCCAAAGGTGCCCTCAAGACGCTGTCCTACCACCTCTGGTACCTGAGTGAAGAGCTGATGGCAGAGGCGTTCTTTGATACAGCTGTTACTGTGGTTGAGAAAAAGACGATGGTAGCTGCCATGGACAATGAAGGAGACCAGGAGCCAATGAAGATGGTGAAGGTGGATCTAATAACCATTGGAATGAAGAATTTGAGCGATTTTGTCACAAAGGACACTCGAAAGTTCTTGGATATTCTAGATCTCAAGCAGGAGTTCTTAACTGAAGATTCTAGTACCTGGGCAGACAACAGAACATACATCGCCGCATAGGTGATTTCGAAGAACCTGACTGTGACGAATGACGCGGCAGAGACAGGCATAGCACTTATCGAGGAGTATAATGGACTTCTGTCAAAGATTGAAGCACAGACACAGTTCATTATGCAAGTGGTAAGAGAGTAGAAAAAGCTGTTTCCGGACAGCCGCAAGAGTACTGTTGTTGAAGGACTCGTGAGACTGTAGTGAAGATCTAGCACATCAGACCTTATTTTGTTGTGACAATTTCACAATTGAACAGCAGTGTCCTAGTTTTGTTTTAATTAGTATTATAACTGTTTAGAATGTTTAATGTTCTGCTATTAACCAGTTTCCACTGTCCAATACTGTATCTGGTGAATTCTAATGTTGATAATGTTGTGAGTTTAAGTTATCAATAATCAGCACTTTATTTCATCGCATTATAGCAGTTAGGAACAAAATTCAGTTTCATTGAGCACACCTTAAGCGTAACCCAATCTCAATAAAATTTAGCCTACTTCGTTTTTTCATGAAATGGAATAGATTAAAGGGGTGAGAGGTAAAGATTTCGAAGTCAAAAAATGAGAACCACCCTAAATACATTCTCAGATATTTATGTACATAAATGTAATTATTGCATCTGATTATGGATTTGGCGCTATCCCTCTTGGTCGTGTGATTTCAATTGTAGATATGAAAGAATAAAACAGATTGCTTACTATGGTTGCCTGGAGTTCTTTCCCGATTTGTCCCTAATTACATTTAATATATATATATATATATATATATATATATATATATATATATATATATATATATATATATATATATATATAAGAGAGAAAACGAAAATTGGACTCGAATGAGCAATGAGACAAGAAACAGGACATTAGAAGAAGACTAGAATCAAAGAGAGCAGAGGGCGGCACAATGAAGGCAATCCTTTAACGATAAGACAGAAATAACGGCAGGGGAAAACATATTTTGAAAATTCCTAGGAAGGACTCGAACCCAGGTCTGCTGATTGCCAGGCAGATGCTCTACTGCTAAGCTACCAGGCACAGTGGCTCTATTTCGCCCAAAGCGTTCTATCTTCAAAATTGTTTTGAAAGGCAGAAAATAAAAGTATGGCTAAAGCCCTGTGGTGGTTGTTGTTATATACGATTACTATAATCAATATTGATGATAGCTTGAGATTTTCTTAATAAATCTATTTTAATTACTGATAAAGAAAAGTAATTTAATATTGGGTCGCACTTTTTTTACCACATATTCGTATCTGGTTCAGAGTTTGCATTTAAATGGGGAAATTAACACTACGTTTCTTTTCCTTGCAGGGAAGATCTAAATGGGGGTCGTTGAAATCCTTCCAGACCTCTAAAAATGACATTGCCGAATAAAAACTGTTCTACTTACCATAGAATTATGGAAAAGAAATTTCGTAGGAGAAATAAACGTTTCTTGAACACTTTTAGCACCATTTAGATTTGTTTTTATAGAACGTCTAATGCCCTCTTTCAACCTTCATTGCGACTACGCAGGCGCGATAAAGATATCGGAAGGTTTCAAAGAGGTGCAAACGGAGAGGTAGCACCTGTTTTTCTTGGGGCAATGGAGACGGTAGGGCGCACTACTTATCCCCATTTCAGTTTTCGCAGGGGCATTGCCCCTTACACCATCTACCCCCTTGCCGGAGCATCCTTCGGGGAGTAATAACATGTTGGGTGACTTTGGAGATACAAGTGCCTGTTAGCTCTAAGCATCATCCGTCCCTAGACAAAATCCTGGTAGCTTATACCCGTCCTCCCTCCCTGTACTCGTTCCTGGTAGCTTCTACCCGTCTTCCTTTCCTGCACAAGTTTCTAGTAGCTTACACCCGTTCTCCGTCCCTGTACAAGTTCCTGGTAGCTTTACCCGTCCTCCGTCCCTGTATAAGTATCTGGTAGCTGATATCCTTTCTCCGTGCTGGTACAAGTTACTGGTTGCTTATATCCTTTCTTGCTCATTATAAAAGTTCCTGGTATCTTATACCCGTCTTCCGTCCCTGTACAGGTTCCTAGTAGCTTATACCTTTCGTCCATCCCACTACAAGTTCTTGGTTATACCCGTCCTCCGTCCCTGTACAAATTCTTGATAGGTTTTCCCCTCCTTCGACCCTGCACATGTTCCGGGTATCTTATACCCGTCCTCCCTACCTGTACAAGTACCTGCTAGATTATATTCGTCACCCGTCCCTGTATAAGTTCTTGCTAGTTTATACCCTTCCTCCATCTCTGTACAACTTCCTTTTAGCTTATACCCGTCATTGCTCTCTATACCAGTTCCTGGTAGAAAATACCCGTCTTCGAGCGCTATTCAAGTTACTGGTAGTTTCTACTCGTTCTTCCGCCCCGTACAAGTACATGATAGCTTATACTCGTCCTTGATCTCTGTACATATATAGAGTTCACAAGCGTTTATGATGACTCGTATTCTGAAATCTTTGGTCGTTTTGTGCTATTCCCATTTATCCAATTTCCAATTTATAAGATTGCCACTTTATTTTATTTTTGTTTTACTGGTGAAAATACCCTAGTACAGATTTGCAAAAGCATTTTACTGCCTGTGGCACATTAGCTATATGCACAGAACGCTGATTCCCTTAGCATAATTCTCCATCTTTTAGCCTCTATCATATACAACGAATATTATTTATTGAATTGTAGATTGCTACCGAAAAAGGATTGTATTCTATTATAAATTAGTTCAACAATTAAGAAAAAAATCCCTCAGAAATAAAAATAGAAATAAATCAATATTTTGTCCAAATTTATGGTGATATACTTTCTTAGAAAACTTGAAAAATAATCTAAATTTTACTTCCTCCATCTACCACAATTTCTTTCCCAACTAAATTTGACAACTAAAAATAGGTAAAATAAACAAATATAAATCCACGGAAGGAAGATTATATAAAATTATGTAAATCCTGACAGTATTAGAATGTTTAATCAAGCTGCTATTACATATATCTTCCTTAATTTTAAACTAACATTATTATTGTACTATTTCCTAAATTCTTTATACACCTGATACATTCGATTATCTAATAAGTTTGTTGAGATTATTTTTTACCTGTATTTTAATTCTTATTACCTGTCGTCAATAGAATAAGTTTATTAATTCATTTTGAAATTAGCGACATGAATTCACGAGGTTCAAATAAAATATATTAAAATTATGTCTGCAAAGAATCTAACGAGAAATATTGTTACAAATTAGGTGAGACACTGTTTAGACTTTGACAGATATTTTTATCGTTTCGATTGAGTAGATAAAAAATGTACCACTGGATAATAAAAAATAAACACGACAGAAATAATAACTTAGCATAATTTAATAAGTAATTGTCTTCAAATTCAATCCATATGTATTTCGCGGTGTATTTAATTAATCCATAATTGTTTTATGGTGTGATAATAATATGTAATGTGTTTATCATACGTTCAATTATTTACTTATCACTCATGTATAGGCTTAAGTGTAAAATTAAAATGTGTGCTACACTTACCATTTAGATTACATTCTGCTAAACTCCGCTGACTAGATAATAGAGCTACCCTTATCCGCCATCTATATTGAACGAATCAAGATTTCACAGCTTTATTTTGTGTAAAACTAAATGTGAGGCAATATTAAAAAATAATTCGATTAATTCAGAGAATCAGCAACTATGATTTAACTACTAGGAAATTTACCCCTTTTTCAAGTGATGAAGATGTGACGTAACGCTCAAGTCATGATGCATTGAGACATTGTGGGAGGAAGGGGGGATAATGTTATAACCATTTTTCTTGTCCATCATTTAAACAATTTACAGTTTGACGGAAAATTAATCTCCGTAATGTTCCTGTAATGATAAAGTGACGGAAATTAAACAGTTAAATAATTTTTTAATCATGTGTGAATGACGTTATTTAAATGCATATAGTTTAAATGATGAGAAAATGACCTATTTTTAAATTAGGCGCAAATGATATAATTTAAATACATATAACTTTGGTGATAGGAAATTAACGTAATTTTTAAATGATGTGCAAATGACGTCGATCTTTGAAATACATCTATATTTTCAACTTTAGGAGATGCGAAAGTGATAGAAATTTTAACCTTTTTTCATGCAAAACCTTTAAATAAGCAATTCATAATTTAAGTGATAAGAAAGTAACGTAACACCCAAGTAATATGAAAGTGATGTAATCGCTAAAAATATTTCCTGCAGATCCTTTAAATAATTGATTAATTGAGAAAGCGCTCTAGCGTTCAAGTGATTAAGAATAGAGTGGGAGAGACTTAATGTTCGATTCTTTTTTCGACAATTTTGAAGATAATATTTAAGTTTAAGTCGTTTGGTTCATTTTGTATGGTACTGATAACTGCACGCAGGAGGAGTAAAATGCACTGATACGTCGACGATGAACTAAGACTGGATTTCTTAAGGTCTTTCTATGGTTCTCGATGGCTACTTATTTAAATACATTCCCATTTCGCAGGAATATCACCTTAACTACTGAGGAAAACGATAATAATACTTCAAAGTTCGGTCTCCTCGTACAAAACTAAGAAAGACTCAAAATGAATAGATCAATGATAAAAAATATTAAATATAAATAATGAACATAAACACGTTTTATCTTTCTGTTTCTTTCAACTTTTGCAAAATCGATTTCAGGTAAAAGTGAATTTTATTTGTAGCAGTGAACTGACATTCACTTAATCCATACTTTCTTAGTATTAAAAAGTCAATACTAGTTATAACAATTATTTTTACTTAAACATTTTAGGGAAAAATGACTTTCATTTAAATCATTAAAGTTCTGGAATTCAACTACTCCATAATTTTACAATTACCAAGTCGAAAATAATAATAATTACAATTATTTGCATTAAACTTTGAATTTCTAGAATATTTTCTTCTGCTTAGACTTTGGCTTCAAATTTGTATTTCAATTTTACGTTTCCTCAATTTAAATTTGACATCTTCAGTAATAATAAGTTTCTTTATATATGATGCCAAATGTGAATTGACAAAACGTCACAATGAAATACAAATTTGAGCGAAATTACAAGGAGAAGAAATTATTCTGGAAACTGGAATTATAATGAAAATAAAATTTCAAATTAAATTTGAATTATATTTTATTATTCTAATAATTACATTTATTAATTAAATAAATTTCATCGCTTTTCACCGCATGGCTGTAATATTTAGGTGATAAAATCAGTATCCTTTGGTCAACGATAAAGGTATTGGTTTCCTTATTTTAGAGGCTATAGTTACAAAGAAAGCTACAAGGAAAATGAGTACCCTAGAAGACCTTACGATCCATACAAGGAGGGTACTTTTAGCGCAATCCTCGAAGGTGTCCGTTGGCAACCTCGAAGATCACTCGCGAGGATTTTAACGGCGATTTCGCAAGACTTTATCTAGTCTTGACTTGAACTGGTCAACAGATTCACTGTTGACAATTTCCGTCGGAAGTGCGTTTCAACAACCGCAGATACTGTAAGTGAAGAATTTCCCACTCAGATCACGGTGGTATCGCTTCAGTTCAAGTTTAAAGCCGTGATTTCTTGTTCTCCCCTCGCTGAGCTGGAAAATATCTCCGTAGTCCAGTCTGTCGAAGCCTCGAAGTAATTTAAACACTTCGATAAGCTGACCACGTAGTCTCCAGGTCTCCAGCGAGAACATATCTAATTCCCCTAATCTATCTTTATAACTTTTATGTCTGATAGAGGGAATCAGTTTGGTTGCCCTGGCTTGCACGCGTTCCAATCTCGCGATATCCTTTCTAAATGAAGGACTCCAAAATTGTACGGCATACTCCAGGTGCGGTCGGACGAGGGAGTTGTACAGACACAGTACTATCTCCTTGTGCCGATATCCAAACTATCGTTTTATATACCTTAACATCCTTTCGGCTTTCTTATCCACCTCAATACACTGTTTCGAGAACTTGAGGTCACTGGTGATAGTTACACCCAAGTCCTTCTCAGTGTCGATGAATTCAAGAGCAGTGCCCTTAAGGAGATATGGTGATTGGGAATTTCGGTGGCCGATATGCGTCACTTTGCATTTGTTTGCGTTGAAAGGCATTTGCCACGTATCCAAAGAACTCCTTGGGATTCTCTTTACAGAGTCTCGCCACTCGGAGTTCCTCAAACCGCTTAGCTGCCCTTATGCTGGACTTCACTCTCTTGGCTAGCCTCCGGTATTCGTCAAAGTCACCCGAGATCTTGAATTGCCGGTACACATTTCTCTTCTCCATAAGGAGTTGGCCGATTTATTGATTAAACCACTTTGGTTGAACAGAAGATCGACGGGGGCATTTAAGAGGGATGAAACGCGATTGAAGACTCCTGAATGTGGTTTTAAAACTGTTTCACGAGTCTTCAACAGCATCGCACACTTCTAGCCTCGCGTCAGTCAGTCCAGCACGAAGAGCTGCAAAGTCTGCTCTTCTCAAATCAAGGTCCCTCAATTTACTAGATGCAGACCCTGCCTTGGGGACTTTGACTACAAATCTAATTAGTCGGTGGTCACTGCCACCGAGCTCTTCGCCAACAGAGAGGTCGTCAACGATGTCATACTCAGAGGTGAAAACCAAGTCGAGGATATTTTTTCTTCTCGTTTGCTCTCTCACCCATTGAGTCAGGAAGTTGTTATTCGCGAACTCCAGGAGTAGTGCGTTCTCGCCACAGGGTTCTCTGGTTTCCCAGTCAACTTGTGTGTTAAAATCCCCCATGACGATACACACTCTGTTTTCGACAAGTTCTCCTAGTAGCTGGTACAGATCTCTGTCCTTTTCAACGAGTTGGGTAGGAAGGCTATAAAGCACCAGGGTCTTGTATTTGGCAGGACCTATCCTTAGGTCAACACCTAGTATTTCATGGTCAGATACGATGTTGCAATCCGTCGAGTTGAGAGTATCCTTGACATACAACATCACACCGCCACCCTCTATGTCTGGTCTATCTTTCAGGATGAGCTGGTAACCGGGAATCGTAAATTCACCTTCAAAATCTCGGCTTGAGGTTTTTATCCACGACTCCGTTATGGTCACCACCTCAGGTTCTTCTGTTGCTACGAGGCCACGGAGCTCAAGAAACTTATTCCTGATTGACCTCGCATTGAACAGAAGAACTTTGAGGGAGTCCCTCAGTGTAGGACTTCCTACGCTCTTCCATTTCCCGGCTTCTTTTGTGTGGCACTACCCCTCTTTGCCACATCTAAGAACGTCGTTCCAGGAGTGACAGGGGCATACTGTCTTACGTCCGCCTTCACTCTGGGTAGGACAATCCTCTGCGTACGCTCCACGACATCCTGGATTAAGTTTCAGAGTACAGCCTTTCCCTTGAATGAAAGGTGCACTCCGTCCCTTTGGTAGAGGTCGTTTCGACCATAAAAGGTGCGGTAAGGGTACAGAAAGAAGACCCTCTCCGCTGTACAGAGGACGAACAGGCCCTGGTTCAAGGTGAAGTTTGTTGAGTGAGCTGTCCGTCTAGGACCTCTTCTTGGGAGCATCCCTACAACGACCCGTGTGCGAGTTTTCAATCCGCAGTCGTCCACGGCTCCCATGACCGTGCTGAGAATTTTCTCACTGGGGCCTACTTTGCCTCCTTGGAGGTAGAGATTATTGCCACTCACCATCAAGAGGTGTTTAGGCCTTTTCTTCTCAACTTTAAACTCACGATAAACAGGTACATAACGAAAGTTAGAATTTCTTCCTAACTCTTTATTAGTAATATTGGGTTTTAATTTGATTTGTAATTCAAATTTGGTATTAATTTGATTTGGAATTCTTTAATCTCGAGTATAGATTTTTTGGCTTCTTTATTCACGTATGTTTTGAAAGACTAAACCAGATTGATGGCGAAAGAGGTGGTAAATTCTTCTCAAATTAGCTTTATGACTTTCCCGAGGACACAAATAAAGTTCTTACTTGTGAGTACTCCTTCTCTTTTTACGAGCTTGGGGTTTATAGGATTTTATTTTCAAATTTCTCATCTATAACCTTTTCGCAATTTTAATTATTATTTATCGATATGTTTGTTTAAGTTAAAATATCACATACATAATAACAAGTGTCTTTGAGAGCCGCCAAATCACTCTAGACTCCTACTCTCTCTTTCTCTCTCTCTCTCTCTCTCTCTCTCTCTCTCTCTCTCTCTCTCTCTTCCTCCCCGTCTCTGGATTCCTGAGCGCCTACAACGGATTGCTTTCTTTAATTACTATTGCTAAATCACGTAAGACTCATTATGAATCTGTGACGCCTCCGGTTCAATAGTAACTCTTAAGACAAAACTCCTCTGTCTTCCGCTACCTCCACTATACGCCATTTTAATAACAAGAGCTTCCTTTATTTCTCTAACTATTATATATCCTAAAAATAAGGAGAAAAGATCCCTCGTCTATATTTAACTTTTCGAACTATTTTCAGTTGTTCAGCTTACCAAATATTACTATTATTCTGCAAGTCCACCATAAAGATAACTATTTGCTGATAAACTGAATAACTCAGGATACTGATAGAAATACTTACTTAAGAATGACATCTGAACCGACTCACAGAGTCAAAAGCCGATTCTGACTCAGTATCCCTCATGAGCTACACAATGAAATAAACCACTTCACTTAAATTCTACCATTGAAACGTTCTCGCTTTCTTTCGTCATGACCGTATGTCTTTCTCATGTAGCCTTGAGTCAAAACTGGTCTCAATCACGCGCACCTCAAATAACCATGTCTCTAGTCAGCACGAGAGTAGGAACAAACTATTTATTATAACCCTGTATTAATGTTTGTACATAGTTGCGGTGTTTCTCTCTCACCTTGGTGTCTCCCACTCCATTGGTGACCCTGTCGTTTTGTGAACTCCATAATCAGAAGTTAATTCTAAACTTGGTAATCAAAAGTAAATCCTGGTCGTGAATGCGTCTCAAATCTTCATACATCCACTCACCAACCTTTAAGAAACCACGCTGCTAGAAAAGAGAGATGGCTTTAAACAGCAGCACGCCTTAAACCAAAATGGAAGTTCAGTCTACTGTTTCTTTTCATCTCTCTACGCTCAGCCACACTCCAATTTTACCACCATCGCTCGCTATTGCCCTGGGAAATATTACCGACGCATACAATTGCCAAACCACGCGCACAAATTAAATCGGAGAACGAGGGTACTGGATTGTCAATTCTATATAAGTCCAAACTTCACCACTCTAGAAGGCCAAGATCTACCGGTAGTTGCTCCGATCCCATTTTGAGCTTCCACACACTCCTCCATCATGAGTCACGCAACTCTCCTACAGATGAACCGCTTTGCATCACCCGCAAACCCGACAGCATCGCCAAAGCTGTCGACAAACTCGTGAGCAACTTATGTGATAATAATTCTACCTCATTGAGATTCTCATTGCCCTGCCGTTCCTGATCTTCCGCGAACTCTGGTCAGTCTACGGGCTTCATATTAAGGACGTCTTCTCTTGGAATTAAGTGCTTTTGTCATCCCAACTTTTCTCAAAGAGAAAATAGGGTACAAACCACTCCATTTTCTTCTGGCAGTCCGCCACCGGACTATATTTTCGGGTTGAAGGCTTCTCAAATATTTCTCTTATTCCCGAGTCACCAAGTAACAGAAGAAGACGACCAATAGCTTCATCTCTACATAACGTTTAAGTTCAGCCAATTTCTGTATATTATATAAAAAACTTTCTATCTCTCTTTATATCCCGGCAGAACTCATAACTGGCTATTCTTTAAATGCCTTCGCCAGTCAGACACCTTTAGAAAGGACTATTTGCAGTATTTCTCACTCAGTCTAGATTTTAAAGGACGTGCTTACAAAGACTAGGTTTACGGATACCCTATTTAAAGCACTCTAACATTGCACGCCTTACGGGTCTCTCCTACCAGGTCTGCTTATCAACCACCATATTTAACCTTTCACTTGCTCACCCAACACTTCATGGCCAATATTAAAAAAATACTCGCATCTTTAACTAGCTTAACCTATTTTCATGTTTGTAACCTGCTAAAAACACTACCAAATACTATATTTAAACAACTGATTTCCCTCTTCTACTCCAGCCCGCGCTCATGTCGCTTGGAAAAAAGAAGTCCGCCAATTAAAAATATGCGAAAATGAAGAGAGAGAGTGTTATTAAGCAATCACGACCCCCATGAATCTTAACGTTTAACCTGGTTTCGAAGAAAGATGGCATCTAGATGCCAGTTTGTAAACTCTTACTTTAAACAGTTACTAGACCAAATAAATACCCTGTTCCACCCTCTGAATCTACGGGACTTATTGATGCCGCAAAAGTCTTTTCTAATGGCGTTTCATCATAAAACAGAGATATTGAATTAAGCGTGGAGAACTTAGCAGTCTGCAACACTTTTAGGTTCTATTAATACCTATTTAGAAAACTTTGGTTGAAATTATCATCTTGAACATTTATTTTTACAAGCGAAAGTCCAGGAGACTTTCCTATTGTCTTCTCTGAAATAGATAAAACACCTTTACACCTAAATTAAGTCAAGGCGTTTACTCGAGTGTGGCTTAAAAGTTTCCTTAGATAAATGACAATTGAGGGAAAGAGGCTCCAATTCTTCAGGAATTTTCTAACCGATGATTGTATGTCACCGATTCATGACAGAGTAGAAGTACTAAAATGTTTCGTCTCGTCACCGCAAGTTTCGTATCAGTTCTAGAACATCAAAAAACTATTCATTATATCGTTTGAAATGAAGTAAACAGCTGCGTCCAAAAATTATCAGACACCCCTGAAATATTAGGAAATTGGATAAATGCTGGGTAGTAAAGTTCTTATTTGCAAATCTATATGAAAATAATACTGTAAGAAGGAGGAATAAATAGGAATACATTATATAACGGAAAAGCAGATGAAACTATGTGAAATTCTTAACAATACCACACTGATACAGGAAGCTCAGCAAAGTGTCAAAAGTCCCTTGGTAGTGATGAAAACATATTTTTCGATGGATGCCCTACAAGACGGTGCAACACCTGACAGGGGTGTTGCTGAACCACTCCTCGGTGATGACTGCGTTGAGTTGCTCATTGGAGGCTTGCTGACGACGCCCTATTCCCTCTTTCAAGTCCTATCAGAGATTTTCCAGTAGATTCCTATCAGAAGACTGATCTAACCAGTTCATCACCGTGATTTTGTTGTTCTTAAACTATTGTATGGTGGACGCATACTTAAGACAAAAAATCACACATTTATGGCATTTTGGAGAGGCCTCGTGCTGAGGGCAGCATATAATCACTCAGGACGGTTTGGTACTTCTCTGAAAACATGATGCCATAAAATACGGTAAGACTATCCACTACTGAATTTGACATACAGCCTCATACCAATACAGATCGACCAGAGCAGCCTTCTGCGTACTCTATCTTTGTTTAGGATCGAGAGCATCGCGAACGTGGAAACGGTGAACCATACGACACTTTTATACTGACGCATGGTCGACTTATGGGGGCGAGGTCTATGTTTGTGGAACTGTTCCAGGTCTACCCGTCGAGTTTTTTCTGACTCCAAAGGTTTTTACGTAGATTCCGCTTATAATCTGGGTTCCAGATGTTGCCTTGGTTACGTGGCGGTTAAAAGAGAGGACTCGAAAGGAAAGAGACGATAATTAGACATTTATTCTTGGTTTCGTCTATCTTATTTGAAGTAAGCGAATAGATCGAGCCCTACGAGGCCGTATGTATGTTTTTACTAATGTTGGGTAGCTGAGGCTCTAACGACATGATTTAAGGACGAGAAACGGACTCGTGACGCTAATAATAATAAAAGGACTTAGTTGAACGCTTTAAATTAAGTCTAACCGACCAAGTGACTTAACTGATCCTCCTCATAATGTTTACCTTCGTTTATTTATAGTTCCCTTGCTTAAGGGGGCGTGATTTCTTTTTATCCTTCTCTAGGCGCGAGGTGGAGCTAATGATCGGAAGTATATTTGTTAGGCTCTTCGTTGACCGTTTGGCGGAGTTACCAGAGGTGTGTGCATTCCTAAAGTAGCTGTACACATTTTTGGACCAAGCTGGTAAACCCTATCAATAGATACCACAGTTTATTTTTCGTTTCATACTCTCACGACAACTCGACCGGTCAAAGCATATATCACCCTCTATTTGCTCGGCTCCCCTTGCGTGTGTATGTATGTGTGGTCGCGTGGGAAACCAGTTATTTGCTTTCCTCTCTTATGCTTCTTCTAATAAATGTACAGTTGATATATAGGTATTTCTCTATTTTACATTTGTTCACTACTTATTATATGGCATATTATCAATTAATTAATGTTTGTACCCAATTTCAGGATTTCATAGATTCACCGAGCACCGATTTGTGGGGGTCCTCGCTGGATTTACCTATCCTGAAATTTGGGTGCCACAGGCTCCTGCGACTTAAAGACGAGTCGTTACATTGCCTACTGACCCTAGGTGGTCCAGACCGAGATTGGTCTTGGAATGTTCCGACTTTCTCGGCTTCTTTTCAATACTTCTGCAGCACCAGAATGTGATTCCTTGTCCATCCGGGGGATTTTTCTAGCCCCTGAGAATAGAACTCTTTCCTACACAGTATAGTTACGTGTTTTTGCGATTATCATAACATTATCAGATCTTTTAAACATGAAATATCATATTAATCAACAAATATATATTACATGAAGACATTCTGACTCTAACCTACCCCATACTGATACCAAGATTTCATCCATTTCAATCGAATTCAACTTCTATTTTTCTTTCCTAATTGATTGGAGAAATGCATGTAAACTTACACCAACATATTCATAGACATACCCAAGGAATAAAAGTAACTCCAGTTGTTCGAAAACAGTCAACTGCTGTACATATCTCTATCACACTTGGCAAACCGCGTCACACCTTTATCTACATTAAAGCAATTCTGAACTTAATCGAATATCATATTCTACGGGTCGCATTTCCGTAAAATAATATGAATATATGTTAACCGAATTGTATTTTCATAAGCATTTTATAAATTGGAATAATTTGAAATTTAGGGGTACTCGAAAAAGAAGTATTGATTGATTATTAATTATGTTTGTGTTAGAGTCACCTGATAAGGAGTGTTCTACATATTCTTATCACGATTATATCCATCCATGAACTCAAATTTTCCCTGAAATTTCACCGTCTCCCAATTAATCATATGCAACGGAAGTAATTTAAACTCTATAGGTTTAAGTCGGGCCTATTTTTCTATTAAATATTTATATCATGTCTTCTACGTCAATTGAGAAGACCCACAGATTTCCATGCCTAGAAGATTTTGTAGGATCGTAGGGTGGAGTTTGGTATTATGGAAATGAGTGGAATTGTTGATTAGAGAGAAGCCTTGAGTTCAGCTGATAAGATTTACTATCTGAGATTTTTTGTCGCATGTGGTTGTCAGCGGCTTCTTACGATATAGTACGCGTACATATCATCGTATTTTATAAGAATGTGCAAGATAAATGCATTGGATTGTATACGAGTTTTTTTCAGGTGAACAAACCCAGATATCCTTATCTTTATGATGCTTGCGATTAGGGAAATTCGGTTAATGTATTAAATACATAACACTCTTTAAAATTTGTTTAGATACTTGACTGTCCTCTAAGCCTTCAAGTATACCATTAAAAATTGAAGCTGCTACAAAACAATTTATCCACATTTTACTCAGATTGGCAAATTTTGTCTAATTGATGAATTATACATTTTTTCAACAAATGGCAAATTGTCATCAAAATCTTTCTAGTTGTAAAGTAACATGCCACAAACGAGATCTTGAGACAATTAATTATAATGGAGGAACTTTGTATTTATTGGGACAATGTTTACAGATATCACCAAAAGAGTTGAAGAGATGATATCCCAAAGGTGAAAGTTCAACGGACGTTGACCATTCTGAAACTACTGATAGTACAGAGGGTCCCCCAAAAAACGGGCCCCAACTTTCGATAGCCTCATTTCTTAATTTTCTGCATAAATTGAAGAAAACCTTGGTGATAACTAGTTTATTGTGTTTAAAAACATCATATCAAAACATGACAGCGTTTGGACCTTTATTATTTATTCTATAGCACGTGTTCGAGATGACCTCCATTTAGCTCTGTGCATTTCTTGAGGCACAGCATAAAGTTGTCCATGACGTCTATACAAACCGACCGACTAATTGCTCTGATCTCCTCCCTGATGGCTTAATTCAGTTCAGTGATGGTCCTGGTTCTCCCTGCGTACACTCTGTCCTTAAGGTAATCCCAGAGAAAGAAATCTGGGGGGCTAAGGTCTTGGTTGTGGGATGCCCACTCAAAATCAGTCTTGAGACTGATCACACAACAACCAAAGTTATCTTTCAGCCAATCTTGGGACAGGTTTGAGGTGTGAGAGCTTGCTCCATCTTGATATAACTATAACTTCTCCATAAGCGACGGGAACTGGGTCTGCAGCTCCTTCTTGAAGGTTTTGAGGAACTCAACATACCGCTCCTTGGTGACTGTCACTGTTGCGCCAGATTCCTCGAAGAAGAATGGTCCGATGATGCAGCTGGCTGAGATTGTAGTCTATACTGTGCACTCAGGGGAGTTTATGGGCTTGGTGGCTACCTCGTTTGGTCTGGAGGTCCCCCAGAAGACAATTGTCTTCGAGTTTACCTTTCGTTCAATATGGAAGTAAGCTTCATCTGAGGTCCAAAGGAGGTTAAGGAAAGTTGAGGTCTCCTGAATCTTCTTCAGTATCTTGACTGCCATAGCCTTTCTCTGCTCCTTGTCTGAGGCTGTAAGAATCTGTTTCGTCTGTATTATGTATGAGTAGGCCTTTGTATCCATTAATAGCACTCTCCTGCAAGTCTTACGGGATATACCGAGGTACTGACTTCGCTTGTGCACAGATTGTTTTGGACTCTGCTGAACCGACTCTCTCACGCTCTCGACCAGCTCGGCTGTACGCTTCCTGGGGCCTCCTGAATGGCTTATACGGCTGTCACTGGTTGCATTAAGGTACTCCACTGTCCCATTCTTCTCGAAGTGGTTCACCCAGTCCTGAACTCTGCTTTTTGATAGGGCTTTTTCACATTTGAACAGATGCACGAAAGTATCCTGCACTTTCTTGATCAAGCCTGTCTTGTAGTAATGTTTGACGCAGTATATTCTTTGCTAGAGCTCCCATTGACATATAGTTATATTAACAGGCATTGCTTCTGTCATATCTTGCAAAGTAAGGGTGATTAGTGAATGAATGAAGGATATATTACAAAAAGTGTGTGCAGGCCCGTTTTGGGGGAGTCACCCTGTATAAAGAAACTGAATGGGTGGTATTCTCCGGGGTTATTTCCACTTTGACAAATAATTAATGATGATATTTACTACAGCAGTTAGATTGTGTGAAGGCAATAATTTATCGAAAAAGATGAAGATTACTTAATGGAAGATACAAGCAACTTTACTACCTGCATGATAAGGTGAGGACTAATAAAGTTGATTTTTATATAATTTCCCCACATGCATTTTCGGTTCATGGTATAAACTTCTCATCTACGTAAGAAATTGACGCTGTTTTAGATGCCTCGTAGATTTCAAAAAGGTATTACAAATAATTCATGATTTTATACTGCTGAAGATTAAATAAGTTTGATTTCTTGAATCATTATTCTCTAATCGACATACTTTGTATACAATACTCTAATACAATGAAAAACAAACAAAACAACAACTCAGCACAATGTAATGGGTTAAAAGCTAGGAAAAATCCTTACCAACAACACATCGTTATAGTATAGGTATGGCTATTCAGACGATATTTTCCCCTTTTATCTAAAGTGCGTAAAGGGGAGCTCTTCTCGTATAGCAGGCTGGGTTGAGTGATCAAACGAGCTTCCTTAGGATAAAGGAAAATATTCAGTTGGACTCTTTATACCGTCGTAAATTACGACAGCTATATCATTAGTCATTCCATCTAGTCATAATTATACAAAATACAACCAATCAGGATTAAGCAGATTTTTAATGACAGTCTTATGTTTAATTTATTCTCTCAGCTTTAAAACAAATTTTATGTTTTACACATAAGAGCTGCAAAAATTGACCAATCAGCATCAAATAGATTTTAGAGAATGAATAACGCTCAAACCGTTTCGCATATAAACACGGCTGAAATTCATTCACTCTCCCTCCTTGACTTCTCCTGTTGCCTGAGTAAGTCTACTGTACCGCTGTGACAAATCCTTATTCGGAATTTTGCAAAGTGAATTTTGTGCGAAAGTAAAAGTTAAAGTCTGTGACTCGATTTGAGTAGTGAAAATAAAAACTGGGTAGAGCGAAAAAGCTCCATACGTTCGAAAAGTGGACCACTGGCCTTTTTCGATTTAAGTAGGTGAAGGCTGAATCTTCACTCCTTCGTGGAGAGAAGGGCTAAAGCCACAACTGGCCCACTCGCAAGCCTGAAGAAAGGAGAAATATTAAGGTTAAGTTTTATCAAAGTACTTAGACCTTGGCCCTTATTTCTCTCTCCCCTCCCCCCTTTTTTCAAAACCGTCTCTCAGGGTATACATATTTACATTTATTAAAATTTCATCACCTAACTTACGATAGGATGCAAGATAAATGAGGGAGACTCTCCGCATCACTCTCCAGTTCCTCTCGGAGGGCCCAAAACCAGACAGAGGCAAAGTATTTGAAAAAATATACGGAACTTTACGCATCGCACTAGTCAGACTCATCGACACACAAAATGGATACTCTGCTATTGGCGCGAGGAAGGCCGACTGTGAAGCCGTGACTTCAAGCAAATCAGTTGAATGCCTTAAGACAATCAATCTGAAACCGAACACACCACCACATATTAGAACTCACCGTAGTGTAATCTGACGGCGCCTCCACTCTTGGGTCGGGAGCCACTCGTCAGAGGACATAAAAGACGAAATGGAACGGAACCACCCATGGGCAAAAGTAGCTGAAGTCATAAAATTCAAAATTACACGCATGTGTTCAAGTTTTTTTTCGAGGACACGGTTGTGGCTCAAAAGACTAAGGACAATGGTTTGCTTCTCTTTAGCGTAAGAGTCTGCCCAGAGCAGATGGAACGTGAAGAATTTGTCGACTTGCAAATGTGCTTTTCTTTTGGTGCTACAAGTACGGCAAACAAACCACCTCCAGCTGCCTTGAGAAAGACATTACGTTATGCTCGATCTGTGCCGGTTGCGACCATTTTTGGCGCAAATGTAAGAGTAATTCTCCCAAATGCCTAAATTGTGAAGGCCTTATCCTGACTATGTCCATGACATGCCCGATCAAAAAACAAGAGATCCAAAAGCAAACCCAATTAAAACGCGAAACGGAAGAAAAGAAGGCCAATTCCACTTATGCAAAAGTAGCCAAAGCCGCGATTGCCGAGACAAACATCCAAAAGACATTTCTACACATAGAAAATGAACACTCAACGAAAATAATGTGCTGCATTTACTATGCACACATTGCCAACATCACACGTCCAGGTATTTTGCCACGGAATTCAATCGCATGCTCGTAAAGAACGGGCTGCCGGAGATGTGGTTCATGGACAACCCTCCTTCAGAGGAAGTTATGCGAATAAGGGTAGCCCCTCAGTGCCAAGAAACGTGCTAAAAGGTACCCGCACCACAAAACACAGCCAGCACACGCAACCCACGTTTAAACAAACCCAAAACAACAAAAACAGCAAAACCAGCGCCACTTACACCCCAAAAAGACACCCCCGTTACAACGAAAACGCAAATCCAGACACCAAACAAGGAAGCATTGCGACCGAAGTAGACCAGGTCTCCACGGTCAAGAAAAACATCAAAAACTCGTGGCCCAAAGTCAACCTCTTCATCACAAGGTAGGGAACACCAACTGAAATTTCATGTGAGAGACTTCAATCTCAAAATATATGCCCTCGAATCGGCGCCCTTCCCAACCTAAATCGATTCCCGCGAAGTATCGGAGGGTTTTAGGACCAGAAGATACAAGTGGGAATGCTCAGAGGAGGTTCCGGAGCGGCAGGTTGAGGAGGCTCTCGCCCAAAATATGATCAAATTGACCACAAACTGCTTTCACACGATAACGAAAGAAAGAAAGAAACGGCAGGGAGCGCACCCCGCCCAGTATACCTCATGGGGCTAAATTAGATCGCAAATAAACCTCTACTTTAATCCCACACACTAAAAGAACCAACATTACACAAAATGACCAGCAGACTTACGATTATACATATGAATGTCAATGGGTGGGACGGAAAAGGTTCCATCTATGGCAATATTATGCGACAGAGTGACCCTGACATTATACTTATTTCCGAACACGGACTGACCGCGCAAAAACAATTAAAAATATTTCAATACGACGTCATTAGTAAGAATCATAGCCAGGAACAGTATGACGGCTGGGCAATAGCCGTCAAAAAAGGACTTAAATACAGGACACTGGATGACTTAGATGAATCATACCTTGCTATTGAACTAGGTATCTCCGTAGGGGACTGGTCGTGGCCACGGAGTACCAACCCCGTGGCCATACAAAACCTCTTGCAGATATTTAACCACAAAAAACGTAATTTTTGCCAGAGATCTAAATGCAAAGTGTGCAGCGGCAGAATATACCTCCTACAACAATGCAGGCAGAATCATCAAAGTACTACTTGACAGACAATACGTGACAAGGATCGGACCAGAATTCCCGACATACATAACGGAAAGAGCAGCAACGAAACCTGATATAGTTCTATCTAGCATCAGGTTTCCATACAACTACTACAGTGAACCGGGCCCCATCATTCCGAGTGACCATCAGGCTATCAAAATTACAGTAGGGTAAATCCCATTCCAATTGCACTCCCAGAACGCAAAAGCTATACGCAGGCGAACTGGGTAAGCTAAAAATTACCTTCAAAATTATATCCTCGATCCCCTATTTGATGCCAATTTAAAAGAAATAGACGAGGAGCTGGATAAATTAACTGACTTCCTAATAAAAGCCGATAAAAATAGCATTCCCCGTATTAATTATAAACCCTTCCAGCTCCTATTTGGATCCCTCATATGAAAACCCTGGCCCAAGAATATAGGGACCTGTCCAATGTAGTAGCGCTGATAGGCCCCAATCACAATGCCGAAAGAAGACTAAGACAAATTAAAGACGAACTCCAGACACGAATTACGGACCAACAAATATTACTATGGGACGGACTAATAGAAAAACTCGACATAAAAAGAGACTCACACACATTCTGGCAGACGTTTAAACGTCTTAAAGGAAAACCTACACACACAAAAATAACACTCATCCACGACGGAAAAGAAGTGACGAGACTGAAGAGATTGAGGAAATATTTAGGATTTTCTGGTCTTCAATCTTCAAAATTACCCCAGAGGAAAATGACAATTACGACATCAAATTTGAGACTGACATAATCCAACAGCTAAACACACAAATACACAGAACCTCTCCTCATCATTGTGTGTCGCAGGAAAGAGTGATGGAGGGCTATGGTAGTAAAATAACTGCCTTAGAACTCTCCGTTGGTCTAAAATCATTTCGTCAAAGAGCACCGGGTACCACGGGGCTGACCAGGGAGAATGTCATCAAGGCCCCATCTAACGTTTGGAGTGGGCTACTTAACATCATGAACGCCGCTCTGAACACGGGCTACTTCCCCGATCAGTGAAAAGTGGCCAAGATGATTTTCATGCCAAAATCTGGAAAGCCCCCGGACTACCCTGCCAGCTTTCGGCTGATATCTTTCCTAGAATTTGCTGGCAAAAGTCTTCGAGAAGATATTGGTTAATAGATTCGACTCTTTTCTCAACGAAGCCAACTTGCATAACGAGCAGCAACACGGCTTTAGTAGGAAAAGAGGGACTGACACGGCACTAGCCGTTGTCACCGAAAAGCTTGCCAAGATCAATGCAGACAAAAGGCATGCCGACCTGGTGCTCCGCGATGTCAAAAAAAGCTTTTGATAAGGTTTGAAAAAGAGGACTACAATTTAAGATCCTTCAAGTAGGCCTCAACCCAATTCTTGAGAGGATTCTATGTGACTACATAATGGAGAGAGAGCATACATACATATCAGAGAACACAAAGGCCCCGAACTCTAGCTCGAAGCAGGAGTCCCACAAGGGGGCTGTCTCAGTCCCCTTTTATACAACATATATACACGCGACCTACCAAAACCTCTCTCCGAGGGTACGATATATGTACATTCAGTTTGCTGACGATACGAGGGGCGGTCAATAAGTTTTGCGAATAGGTACGGCAAAACAGAGGAAGGGGGATGGCTGTTTTGGGGAGTGTTAGGACAAGTTATGAAAAGTCAGGACCTGCAGCCGCACCCTTATGCCTCATCTATTTAAGAAGCAGTAGCTGATCGCAGATCGTCGGTCACAAATATTTCAACAATAGAAAAGGTTCAGCACGGTGCAGTGATCAAATTTTTGACCAAGGAAGACAAGAATGCAAAAGAGATCCATGAACGCATGGTTGCAGTGTACACCGACACCGCCCCTTCCTATGCAACCATTGCTCGCTTGAATAGGGAGTTCCGCCATGGTCGTGAGTCACCTGGAGATGACCCCCGTCCAGGACGCCCGTCAGACGTGACCAACGAGTACAATATGGCCCGTGTGAAGAGGATGAGCCTCGAAAATCGACGGATGAAGGTCGAAGAAATCGAGCGAGAACTTGGAATATCACATGGAAGTGTTATTAACATCATCCACGACAATTTGGCCATGACCAGGGTCTCTGCCCGTTGGGTCCCGAGAAACCTCACGCCCCATGATCGACTTCAACGTCGTCAAAGTCCACAAGGCCAGAGTTGCACAAGCTGCCCTGCGCGAGTGCGGATTCGAGAAGCTCAACCATCCCCCCCTACATTCCAGATCTGGCCCCTAGCGACTACTTTTCATTCTGCCATCTCAAGGCTGCAATGTGTGGATGCCGGTTTGGCGACGATAAAGATGTCCAGCTCGCGTCCAGGAGTGGATTGAACAGCAGTCGGGAGATTTCTGGTTGTCGGGAATTCGAAGCCTCAGGGTCAAGTGGCGCAAGTGCATTGAAGTCGAGGGTAGTTATATTGAAAAATAATAAAACACTTTCAATCATATCTCCTTCCCTTATATCCGAATTGCAAAACTTATTGACCACCCCTCGTATATCACAAATTTGTACCGCCTCTTATGTTCACAGGGAATTTATGGTGAGAAATACGGCTAGGGAGATTTCTAACATCAACTCTTTCGAGAGGACATGGAAGATATTAACCAATGCCCAAAAGTTCAAAATAATTCCCATGTTTTGCAAGACCTTCAATGACCCGGGTAGAAGTAGAGCGAATCCCCTACTGCCTGGAAGGGATGGTTCTGGGACTCAAAATCCCCACAGGAGGATACAAGAGTCATATCGAACGAACAGTCGCGAATGGCAAGAGAGATTTGAGGGAGTTTTATAGGTTCCGTGACCTAAATCTCTCAAATAAACACAAGATATTTAATGCTTGCATTCGCTCGAGACTCTTGTACCCCCCGGTGCCGTTGAACGCGAGCGCCAAGACCCACATTGCGAAACTACAAGTAATCTAGAATAAAACGGTGCTGCTAATTACAAACTCCCGAAGAAGAGAACATAACCGACAGATTATCTCCAATCAACGTGGTGTTCCACGAGAGAGCTAAGAAGATATGGCAAGCCATTGGCGCCCGCTTGACCCCGGAGTTCTCTTGTACACACCTAGACATCGAGGTCGACCGACAAATAAGACCATTCAAAAGCAGCAAAATTCAGTCTAACGGTGACGTGACTCCCAAATACACATGACAAAATCGACAAAATACAAAAAACGACTAGTGTAATGGCAAGTTTCTTTAGTGAAAATAAATTTCAAAATAAAGTCCAACTTTGCTAAAAATTCAAATTCATATAAAATTATAATAAACTTTTTCAAAAACCCACAGCGGGAATAAAAACCCCGCCTCAAATAAACGCTTGAATGCCAAAAGATCATTAAGATCAAAAAACTAAAAATTAAATTTACTAGTTTAATTTAATTAAATAAACTATAAATGTTATAGTTTATTAAATAAAAACAAAAAAACAAACAAAATCCATACAAAAACCAAAACAACAGATCTATCCTTTCAGCAAGGACCTATTTATTCTGTCTCCCACACATTCTCTATTCTTTAAATTCACCCTTTTAACCACTTTCCTCTCTTACTATCTTTCTCTCTAACTATACCCGAATTTCACAACTTTTTATGTCCAAAGTTCAAAGTCCAAAAGTCACTCTTCCTCCTTGCCCGCTCCATGAGGGAGGAGGGTGGCGCAGGAGGGTCAGAAGAGCTGTTCTTTATCTCCCACTTCTCTTTTCATTTTATTTCATTTCGAGCTTTTAAACGCTCAATCAGAATTCAGATTCAGCTACGCTACCGAATGTGGATTTTCGGTAAAGGAGGTAAAGGTTTGGGGGGCGACCTCGATGGCGTGAACTCTTCCCTACGAGGTCTTACAATAATACAAAGAGCCCTATTTAGCATTGACTCAACAATTTTGCTCTCTGTGACCTACATGATTGTTAATCTCAGAAAACTTCCATCACATTGGCCATTTACCTCACTACCCGGCACAGGAGGCAACGGGTTCGGAACGCTCCTTCACCGACCACATATATTGGGAATTTTATTCCTCCATTTACCAGAAAATAAAATACTGAATACCGGGAGGTTTAACTTCTCATTTACAAAAGAGAGAGGATACTACAAATGCGGAAGTCTATCTTTCCATTTATAAGGTTCAATGTGTGAACCGTTTAAATTTTTCACTCGAATGCTATACTTGGTTCGACCTTCACAATACCACTTCCCCTTTAAGAACAACTCAAACGATAACCATTAGCGAGGCCTTAACAAAACTGTAAAACATTTGTAATAACCACAATGCTCTTCTTCCACTATCATACACTTCAATGCTCGAAACTGCCTAACCGTATATATAATTATAAATATAAGCACTTTCATGAACATACCAATTTCTAATATGTTTGTGTGTATGTGCTTTCTCTTCATTTTGGATGACGTTCCTCCTTCTCATCTTCCACAAATGGTGCGACATTAGAATTTACATTATGAGGAGTCATACAATGTAGTTTATTAATTAACGTGGAAGATCATGTAGTTTCCTAAATTGGTTTCCTGCAAAGAGAACGATGCCAAGATGACTAGAGTTTACACCTTAATGGAACCAAAATATCACCGCACTGCATTCTCAATTCAGAAGTGGTGACGTAAGAGTATAAATGGATAGGAAATGATAAATAATAGAAGCTTAGAATTCAATAGTTGGTAATTAATTAAGACTAATTAGTTCCGATGACACGAACGATCTGTCTTATTTTTCGTTTGACTGGCAATATTTTGACCCGATTAAATCTGAGTTGAATACTCGAAACATAGATAACTGGTTGCGAAGAACCTGGAGCAAAAGAAAGAGAAGACAAAAGAGAAAATATATTTTAGGATAATTAGGAAGGAAAATAATTTCAAAAGAGATGTTAGAACTAGAGGTTATAATGATTTGAACTAAAAGAATATTGCCTTTGACATTTCTTATCAGCCTGGATGAGTGAAAAGAATAATTCGTTGTATGATGAAAGCAAGGACAAAGTAAACAAATATAATACCGACGCTGACTCCTTGCCACAACATATTTCATGCTCCCATATTGGAAAATGTTTCATTTTCAGGTGAACTGAATAATGCAAACTCAAGCAAACCCACGGAAGAATGCGTGCTTCAATTTTATCCAATTGAAAAGTGCGCACTTTAATTTTATTCAATTGAAGAATGTGCTCATTTTTATTTGTATTTTATAAAATATTTTTTTCTGACTTATGATGCAATTACGCTGACCTAATCTTGTTTTAGCTCCGCCAAATAAATTAATTCACGCATCTACATATGTAGAATCTTTCATCAAGCTTAAAATTGGATCACAATGAGTTTTTTAAGAAAAAGCATCCATAATTAAAAATAATTATAATTTTTATATCAATGTAAATAAATTATAACAATTTATTTAACGTTATTCGAATTAAACTATTAATTTTTGTTTTTTCATCAAGGCATAAATTTTAATTTTATTTCAGCTTAAATGTCTCTCTTCCTTCACATGTTTGTTGATTTTTTGTCCATCAAGTTAATAAAAATGTTCACTAGTGAATTGGAATTATAGTTGATGACCATAGATTATGAGTGGTTAGGTCTAGTTATGTTTATGTTAGGTAGTGGTCAAAATGAATTGAACAATTTATTTTTATTAGGTCATCTTAGAAATAAATTAATCAGTTATTCTAGTGCCGAACACTACCAGTTTGCTGACAGATGTACTTAAGACAATTTTGCGCAAATTGCGTCGACCAAACTGTCATACAACCAACTTCTCATTATATTGAGTGTCATGTGTGTTTATAGACCTGGAAATTGCATATCCTTCATGCTACTCTTCGGCAAGATCAATATAATTCAATAAATGCATCACTCTTGCTGCCTCAGCTACACAAATAAGAACTAAAGCAAAGAACAAATGGTATAGGAGACTTTATAGTCAGGTAGTATGGAGAACATTGCCATAAAAGGCAATAGTACCAAAGTTTTTGAATGACAACACCATACTAGTACTTCCACGGCCTGGTAAAATCCCATAAAAAATCTATTAGAAATTTAAGAGCGAAAAATGGAGAAAAAAAATATAAAAGTAAAATTTAACTACATAATTGAAGCATTAGTTTGAGGGATTTAGGGAAATAGTGATATTCAATCCTCATGTGTAACTTCAATCCATTTAATGCCAAATTGCATTTCTTCACTAGTGAAGACTAAAAGGTGGTTCAAAGTATATTAGTCAGGATAGTAACTTTTTGTAAATTTTAATAGCTATTATATACTTAATGATTATGTGACATAGTAAACAACATTATTGATAAGTTTATTTTAACTTAAACTTAAATCATAACAAGAATTTATAAGAGTTTGTTAACTTTCGGTGGCATCTGTTAATGTGTATTAAATATTTTGTGTGATTGATAATATTTTTATGACATATTAATATAAGATTAATATATGCGTTTTTATCAAAAGAGTGTATGTTGAAGTGTGTGCATGTGTTATGAAATCTACCTCTTTCCCAGATCAATCGGTTAAATGGCTTAATAAACTTATAGAAAGATAGGTGGGATGACTGAGAGCTGCAAAGTTCAGCAGTTGATCTACAGAGTTGGGTTTTCTGCCGTAACTTTCTCTCCTTTCTCATCCTTTGTGAAGGCTGCTAAACTTTCCTGAAAAGCAGACTTCTGCGACGTTGAGAATAATGAAGCTGGTGATGAGATGGTGCTATCGATATTGGGTAGAATAATAATTATTAGTCATCTTTTCACTTTCATATCTGCCATAATGAACTTTAACTTCACATAATGAATTAATTAGTTCTGACAGTTGAAGAAAGTTAAAATGCGAAAGTGGTTCATCAATACCGTGGACAAATTTTAAAGTGAATATTCCGTTTTCCACTTCAACCTTTTCAGTTGTGTCACAATTTGATATTTAATCCTCAATACAACCACACTCGCATAAAATCGTATGCTTAAAAACACTATAATACCAAAAGAATTATTTATTCAATATCGCATGGAATTAATATATTCAACCTACATCACATGCATATACTGGTTATTTGTGTCTCATTCTAGAAGTATTTTTTTCATATATTTTAATAGAAATTATACATTTCTAACAAATAAAATGCATTTCCTAAAAACAAACGCAAGTTTGTTTGTTTTATAAATAAAAATTTGTCAAATGAATTTTCAGGATCGGAGTGATAAGCATCTAATTAGAGGCAGAAATTGAATTGAAAGGAGCCTCATGTCTTCCTGTACTTAGTAGAAATTAGATTTGTATGATTTAGTAATTACACTACTCATTTGAGCCTTACACTTCGGCTGGTGTATTAATGAAATCCCAATCATGAAAATAAAAAAGAACGTAAAAACACTAGTAATAAATTGCGCCGATATAAGACGAAGATATTACAAAACATCTTGGCTAACAGAGACAGGGGTAGGTCAGCTACTTTCAAAAATATTGAAAGGATTAGGATTTATTGCAACTTTAAAAGAGTTTGGTACGAAGCATCACACCAACTCGTCGTCCACTCATCGCCATCTAACTCATAGCTGATTTCTATTTTTTTATAATAGGAAGGTTGTTTAAAGTATAAAGAATCAAAAGAAAAATTAAGACATAAAAATATGTACTTATTTATTAAAAAAAAGGATATGTTATATATATTAAAAATTAAAAATAAAGTTATTACTTTATTATTATATTACTTTTTTAGATTTAATCCCAAGATTGCGAAAAGTTTACTTAGCAATCAACGTGAATTTCTTCAAAATGATTTTTACAAAAAAATCTTATAGTTAATCATTCATATTTATTTATTTATTGACGTTTTTTATTATACTAAATAGGTATATTTGCAATGTGTAAATAATAAAATATATCCGCGCTATCTAGATTTACTGGGTATTACAAAAGTCATGTTACACTTATTTGGACGCTCTCAACAAATGACAAAACGATACTTATGATGCAGTTAGACACCTTTTTATTGTTTCAACATAAAAATATGAGTTTAATTTACAATATTAATCAATGTCGTCCCCTTTGATGGCGAGTACGCGCTGCAGGCGAGACCTGAAGGGCGCGCACACGATGCGGACGAAGTTCTTCCTCATGCTGGCCCACACTCGGTTGACGGAGGACTTCAGATCGTCGACGTTGCTGTGGCAGACGTTGCAGAGGACTTGCCTTCGACATGCGCCCACAAGCTGTAGTCGAGGTAATTGAAGTGTGGTGACTGCGGCGGACAAAATTCCTTAAGCAGAAGTTCATGTTCGACCCAAACCAACCACTGTAATCTTTTTTATCCAGGACAGGACTTTCTTGGCCAAGATGTCCGTGGAATCGGCCGCGGTTAGCCTGTAACCAGCCGCAAACCATACCTAGGCCATCTTCGCACCATTTGAAGCCACAACGCCAAGCATCATTAGGAAGGTCAAGTGTTTGGGTGAGGACACGTAGGGTCACTCGGAGACGGCTTGGCTGCATGTTACCACATGATACTTGTGCTTGTTGATGACCGGATCGGCCGTGAATGTTTTTTCATCAGAAAGATTTGAGAATTTGATTTTCATGACTCACTCAAGCCGTTGAAAAGGCGGGGGGCAGCGCTCCGGACGTTGCTATGACATACAGTCGGTGAGCAGAGGCCTTTCCCACACCTCAAGCTCTTGCAGCCCTCCTCCTTGACGGCTCTGGACCCCGAGATATTCTTCTTCTTCGCGAGCGCCGTCATTTTAAGCTTCGACGAAATTTGGAAGGCCTTTTCTCACAGACAAGCGATTGAAAACCTGATGTTTATCTGAAAGAGGTCAATATTTGAGGTCTTTTCCATTCTTGAGTCTCTCCGCGACTCTGTGGAGGGTCATCCGACTGACCTTGAGCTGATTAGCGATGTCTGACTTTTTGTGGCCCGCGTGCAACAGGGCAGATATCTCGATTCCTTTCACTTCCTGCTCGACACATCAGCATTCAATGGAAAAGACGATTTAATGGCATGTGCTGGAAAAGTAGACCTTCTGGTTTGTTTGAAGGAACTTTTTATATCACACACGTAAACATCTCGAAAAACTTTTAAAAAAACGAGTGTAACAGAAATTTTGCAAACCTAGTAAGTAGTAACGTGTTAAATGGTGCACCACTACATATATATTTTATATTTTTATTTTTATATAAATTTATTGAGCTATATTATTTATATTATTTATATTTCGTTAATATATGTTTAAGGCATTAAAAAATTTATCATATTCACTGTTTAAAGTTTGTTGCTTATCTTTAATTAGAATTGATTCTGATATATTTAAGTCTTGTTTGCTGTTGGATTTGTAAATATTTTTAAAGTTTATGGATTTATGGTAATCCATTAAGTGACCTTTATTATATTTTCTTATTCCTTTGAATTTTGAGCTGATGTTTTTGTCTTTGATAGATCTCGCAATCTTATTTGTACTTTTGGTTATTGTTAGAGGTTTCCTTGGAATATTTTATGAATTTATTTCTATTTGCTAGAAGAGATTAGAATTTCTTGTAAACGGTGGTTTTATCCATTACGAAAGCGCCTCATCCTTTGTCTGGTTGCTAGATTATAATATCTGAGTGGGTTCTTAGTGATTTTATTTCTGTTATCCCATTTTATGTCAATATTTCCTTTGAGTTGTTATTTAAGTGGGAGATCAAAAATTTTTAGAATTTTGATTTAAGAATATTCTCATTTTATGATTACCAATTTGGTTGCATTACGTCTTTAAATAATTCTGTTGCGCAATTTTCTGTTTGGACTCTTTTTTTTTAATCATCCTGGGTCATTTCCGTAAACTGAAATTTAGCCCTTTATTTAAGATATTAATTTCATGTATGTTTAGCTTATAATTTGAAAGATTTGTGTGACGGTCAAGTATTCCACTTTCATATAATTTCACTGCTGTGAAAATTCTTAAGTTTTTCAGGTGATGGAATTCAATGTCCTATTTTACTTTGTCTCAATTACATTAAAGATAGAGTATTTCTCAAGAAAAATATACATTTCCGGTGTATATTATAAGTTTTAATATGAGTTTAAAATATTTTCTTGATGTTGATATAAAATTTGTCTTTTGTTTCGATATTCACAATCAAGGATATTTTTTTCTTTTTTCTTTGGGTCTATTTAGATGACAATCATGTGATATATCAGTTCAACTGCCATAGTAACTACATACTGTACGCCATCATATATCACATATAACACTAACACAATAACAACCAGTGCACAAAAACACCGCTTCAAACAGAGCAAAATTAGTGAACACTTAAGAACAGTAAATGGACAAACAGAAATAAACAATATATCAGAAAACTTTAAAATTATTTATAAATCCAATATTTTCATCAAACATCATTTTGAAGATTTTGATATTGATTTCTAAATAAACATTTTGCCATCCTGGCCTTAAATCTAAAATAGCAATATATAAGATATTCTCTTTTGATAAATATATAATATTTTTCTTCCTATTTTCCTTCTGATTTTTTTATACTTTAAGCACCCTTTCTATAATATAAAATGTAACTGGTGATCACATAGCTGGCGATGAGTTGGTGGCGACGAATGTCCCCAATCCTTTAAAAAGGCTTAGGCATTATTAAAGCTCTAAAATCAGATTGCCCAAATTCGGATCAAATTAAACGAATCTAAGAAGCATTTTTAGTGTCTTCTAAGAATGACATTAATTTATTGACGACTTGACATATAAAATATTGATATTTTTATTATGAAACAAATTTTTACTTTTGTAAATAGTAAAAGAGCAAAAATGATGTCATTTTTTATATACTGAGATATAATTAGTTGGAAAATATGATTTCCTGGCGCCTTCCTATATAATCTTATGCGAGTAATGAATCTAAATTTGATTTTCTTAAAACGGAACTGAGTTCATTGCCTTTAATTTTTCAAATGACCGGTAAATCTTATCATGTAGTGGAGATTTGACGAACAAATTTAATTTTTTAGATACGATTTATTTTTTCACTATCATTTACCCTGTCTAAAAAGGTTTTTTTGAGGGACGAAGGGAAGCTTCCACTTGAATTTTAAGTTCCTAATCATTTAAAAAAATATCTACCTTCAACTTGTGATTACCCTCCTCCTCCATGTAATCTGTCCTCCTCCACAGATTGCCTCTCCGCTGACCCCACCCCACCCTCCTTCGCGAATTGTGCGATTATGGGAACTCCGCCTGTGCGCCCATATTCTGAAATAGCTTTCTTCCGAGTGATAATTCAAACCTCTCCATCCCAGGTTTCAAGAACGATAAGAAGGTTTATATATCTTGCGAGGTTTTCTTTGCCATTTACTATTATTATTATTATTATTCAGGGGTCTCGACATTAGTATCCGTAAAATTATTTTCATTAGTGACACATGACCGGATTTGGGGTTAATTTTCTTGCCTATTATTAGGACAGTATGATAATCATTCTTTAACTACCTAATGGTTTTCTTAATATCTTCCTGTGTCGATGTATCTTTCAGTAATCTCTGTTTGATTTGACAGATGATTTATATACCTGGTTAACTCTTACTGGCGAGGAAATAAATTCTGTCAGCTTTGATTCGAATATTAGATGGAGAAGTATAGGGTAAGAGAAGTATAGGGTAAGAGAAGTATAGGGTAAGAGAAGTATAGGGTAAGAGTCAATTATTCCGGTCTTAATATATCTCTGAATTTGGTTTGCTAAATGGAGTGTGTGATTATGTCAAATGATTGTTTTTTAAGAGAGAGAAGCGTCAGAACTATAAAAATAATTTGTAGAAGAGGAGAGTATATAAATTAATAAGTGTAACGTGTTAACAAAGGGCAATAGAGAACAAAATTGCAAGTTGAGCCCAAACCAGGTTTGTTTAAAGACTTCCAGACATGGTTGCCATGTTGACTACAATTTCGAAATCATCTTAATATGGTCATGGGAAGAAATTCTGATAGGTTATGGCGTGGTAGTTAGTGCTGAAATAATGTTGGAAAACACGAGATCCATGAAAGGAGGCCTATATTAACCTTTGTGTAAGCAGAGCCTAAACCAAGCCAACCATAGTTTCAACATATAAATAAAAAAGAAGTCTCTTTTTTCGACCCTCTTCAACAACACTCCAGCTCTCCCCACAGCCACTCTTTCCTAATCCAGTATTCGCTCTTTCACCATAGTCGTAGATTTAACTTCTCGGTAACATCAAATTTCTACCCCAAACTAAAACTGCGCAAACACTACAAACAACATACACACAAACGTGACTACACAGACAAATGGCACTTGCCGAAAGAGACAAGCATACATGTGCGCGAGTATGCGCTCACATTTCAACAAAAAACCACATTTTACCCAGTTTCTCTATTCGACATGTTTTTATTTGAATATGTTTATTTGTGAGACTGAAAAGATATCTTAGAACCATTTGAGAGTGGTTTATATCGTACTCCCATTAGGAGATAGAGTGAAAAGCCTCTCGAGTCCCTTTTCAGAATCTAATCACCCTATTGATCTGAGAAAGTAACCTAGTGATTGCCCTATTCACATCCAAAGATTTTGTATGACGAGATGCCAGATATTAACAGATTATAGAAGGGAATGTACGTAAAGTAACACAACGACTGCAAATAAAGTAACACATTGAATGTAAGTTTTATAAAAGCAATCCAAACTTGAACTTAGAATTTCACTAATGTTTTAGTAGATTTATATTTTTACGTAAAATAAGAGTGATGCCTCCGCCAAGTCGAGAATACCAGTCATGCGTCCATCCAAAGTATTTTTGATTACTAAGAATCCAAGTGATGCTTCCATCTGCTCATTTTTTTATTACTTAGACTATAATTGATACATCCGATTGGTCTATTTTTGATTAATTCCGCACCGAAGATGCGTCCGTTAAACGTATTTTGTGATTACTTAGAATACAAATTATGCGCCCTTCCTTCCAATTTTCTATTAATTATATTACATTTTATCTGCCTTTCCGGGTTAATTTTAATTAATTACTATACCAGTGATGTAAAGTTTGAAGTAGAGATTACTTAGATTACCAGTACTCCGCATGTCAGGCCAATCTTAGATTACTTAGGATAGCATCAATGGTTTCATTTGGACTATTTTTGATGCGCTTTGACCTGCCATGCTTTTATCACTTGGGCACAATTGATTCTTCCCTCCATCATATTTTTGATTACCTGGATTCCAGTAATGCTTCAGACCAGCCTATATTTGATTACTTATATACAAGTGATGCGTTCTTTTGGTCCATTTTGAAATACTTAAAATAGCTCTCCTGGTTCTTTCCTGGCAATTTTATATCTTGTTGAATACCAATGATGTATGTTTAACCTAATTTTAGTTATTATAAACTAGTGATAATCACTTATTCAACCTTAGTAGCTATAATATACAAGCTATATATTTATTTTGTTTAAGAAATCAAATCATTATTAAATAAACCTCTTTAAAATCATTAATATACTCAATAAGGATCATCTCAAGAATAGCGAACCCATTACATTTGGATTCGTTATTCTAGACATCATACCCGAATAATTATAAGCTTGATAGCATACTTATGGAAATATAATAAAATTAATGAAATACCTCGTATTTTTATTTATAGTAAATTAATATACCGTATTTTAAGACCGAAAGATTAGGTTTGTAAATTTATTCTCTTTTATTCTTTCAACCAACCACGGATTCCAGCAGTAAGAAGTGGTACAATTAGTAACTAGATATTATCACCTTTAATATTATTAAGCTTTCCTGTTCTTTATTTATCCTTCTTCTTCTACTGTCTGCCTGTTTTTCTCAGTCTTTCACAATTGAGCACAAATTTGCCCGTTGTCTACTATTCCCTCTTTTTCAATTAATAGAGACAATTTTTACCACACTATTCCAATAATATTCTACAGAAAGAGAAAAAAGTAGAAAGCAGTGGCAAATTGGGATCGTGGAACGATAGCAAGAAGCGACTGCAGGAATACAAAGTTCTAGGATGAGCGCATTCCAATCTCTAAGTGTATAAAGTTCCCTGAAAAGTGAATTGGATGGGTGTTGGTGATTCTTTTCATTGGAATAGAGAAATAGAACAGAGTCTATAAATATAAAATAGAAAGCTAAAAGGCAAATTGGATTTGCACCAGTAATTATTGCATTACAGAGTAGAAGAGTATTGGAACTACTTGCCAAAAAGATGGGGTTAACTGTAGAAATCTGAGTAGTTTTTAGAGTGCTTCAGGTTCCCACCGTTTTAGACTGAGTATTTCCTCATTTCGTCCATTTCTCCAGTTGACTCGAATTTCCTATAGTTTTCCTTACACGCCTTTCGTCCATTTCTCCAGTTGACTCGAATTTCCTATAGTTTTCCTTACACGCCTTTCTTCTTCACTTGTTCATTCTTCTAAACTCTTTCCCACTCATTTATTCGTCTACGGTTTCTGTTTTTCTCGGACCCGTCGCCTTCTAATTATGTCTTCCAAGGTCTTCCTCTTTCCTGACGACTGGCATAATGGCAAGGGAAAAGTCTTTCAACCCCCCAACCTCCAACTTACATGGATAAGAGTTGAATTCTAACCCCTTTGTGTGTATTGAGATGCTTACCTCGATTGCTCTCTCTCTCTCTTTCTCTCTCCTTTCTCTATCTTTCACTATCTCTGTGGACACCTATCCACGTAATTAGGGGGCGGGGTGGAACGTAGCTTGCAAGACGCCCATTGAAATGGGTAAATTGCGTGATTTGCTTCTCACGCGCTACCAGAAACCACGAATTCCCGAGCAGCTGGACATAAGGAGTTGGAAGGAAGTCCAAGAATGACTTTCTTTTTTATTATACCCACGCGTCTCAGTACATACGCATAAACACAGGCCACACACGTTTTCACTTATATGCATACAAAAAGGTGAAATTCTTCAACTACTTCGCGCACCTAAACACTTATGCAAATTCAACAAACATATATACCTATCCGCACACATCAAGGTAGGACGCATCATTACAAACGCACTCAACTGTGCTACGTTGGTGTTGCGTGAACAAACGCTGATTGCTGCGATGAGAGAAGTTAAACCATAGTGACTATGGTTAATCATTGAATGGACTGTCAGTATGAGTGTGTTCGACTGAGCAGTCCTTGCTAGACGCGTCTATGTTAGTGCAAATTGTAGTTCGAATCCCTTTTTACAAGCAACTATCAGTTCGAAACTTCTCTCCAAACCATTCACAGCTAATGCAAGAAGTAATTGGGGGTTAATACTGCAGAAATATCAAATATTTTATTGAATTGAATTCGTGTATGTGAGAGTATGCAGGTGAGGGGATAGAAAGGGTGTGTGAATAGATAGCGGAAAGTATACCAGTGGTGAAAAGAGAAAGAAGTGTGGTAGGGTGCAAAGTGATGCTAGAGCCTGGTGATCAGGCTTATCGCTTTCAAATTTTTTTGATTTGTGATTCCGTTATTGTTTTTTGTTTGTTTATACATATATATATATATATATATTACATATAATTTGGCGTTCAAGCCATTTGTCTTCATTGTTAATATTTTTGGTTATGCTGTGCGCGTTAGCTGTTGTTTTTGTAAATCGTTAATAAAACTTACTGTGCTTGTATTAGTCTCTTTGTTTCTTGGTACTTTTGTCGTGTGTGTATTTCGTGTTTCTTCCTGTTGTCTTGTACGGTGAGTATCATCTTCTTGAGTGTGTATCCTTCTTCGGTATTTTTTTTTTTTATAGTTGGTTTGGTTTGTCAATATCGGTGAGTTTTGTCGAATTCGGTTGGTTTCATAGTTGGTGTTTCTAGTCTTGTTCTGGGGTAAATTTGACTCATCTAGCGTAGAACGGTACTTCTGCTCCGCCAGCTAAAATCCCAGCGGAGCTTGGAAATCTGGTGCGACATACTGCTCTTCTGTTTTGGTCAATCATTTGTACGATATCCTCGTCCAATAAGTGATTGACCTTTTCCAGCATATTCCTTGTCCGTTCTTCGATGACAACGTTAATAGTGGTTAACCCCGCCTCCCGGTGCAGCTCTTCTTGGGAAATATTTTATTGTGAATGAATAATAGCGTTTGCTAAAGCAAAGTAGACAGAGCGTTGTCAACTTTATGGTAGTTAAGCCACATCGAAGTGTTCAGTGGGCGCCAGTGATAGGTGTTTTAGTTGCCCCGTTAAACTATATCTTGTATTTCCGATCCTACCATAGCTGTATCGAGTACAAGCACAATATTGTCTTCTATATTAATAAGATCGTTAATAAAAGAGTAAAAATAAGTAAAGATTTCATGAGTACCAATAAAATGTACGATCGATTTTTCTGCAATAACTTTCTTAGGTAATTTAAATTTCAAAGTAAATTTGCAAATAGTTAGTGCTGCACTATTAAACTTTTATTATGGATGAAAGTTATGTAGACAGTTTAAGTAGTTCTAAAATTATTCTATTATTTATAACTTTTTAGCTGGATCATTTTATTTTATTTTAGGATCAATTGTGCCTCCGCTAACAAGGTCGCAACCCTCAGAATAACAAAGATAGGCCTATCTTCAGGCTACTTTAATATAAAAATAAATAAAACAAAATAAAATAACGAGGAAAAAATAACATAAACAAAACTGAAGAACCTATAAACGTAACAGAAACAATAAAAAATCATGCCCAGTTGCCCAGGTGGGTGACCTGCCTAATCCCCTAGGGAGCAAAACAATCACCATTAATTAAAACATAAATAGTATGGAGGAGGTTTAGAGAGGTTTCAAAGTCTCTCTTCTGACATGACCTGAAGTCGCTGGTCAGGTCCTTAATATGGCTAGTTAGGAATGAAAATCTATTTTGAAATTGTAAACAGGTGTAGATGATAACTTCCAAATGTCAACTGTTCTATGGTTGCGCTCCTACACCGCTGACCCTCGAAATTCAGAATAAAGGAATAACCAGTCTGAAATTTTAAACGGGTGCAAATGAGGACCCGTGAGAGTGAGGGGTTTTCTTGCAAATGGATGTAGCGAAGAAGGTTACCATCACCGACTCTGCCTTCGTTAGAGGAGATGGCAGCCGAGGCACAAGGTCCTCCATATGACACCTGTGCTTTGGTTGCCCTTTCTGCACCTGACACTCCCTAGTGCACTGCGTCTTGCCGCTCGTCCAGATGGCAGATATAATGTGTACACAAGGGACCCCTTGCCGGGTATAGGTAGGTCAAATACATTGATATACATAATTAATATAACAATAAGTATTAGTTTTTTCACAGAATTAAAAACTACATATAGTTTTTAAATTTTTAATTATTAGTTTTTCACAGAAAAGGAACTAGCCAAGAGTATTAGTTTTAATTATTAGTTTTTCCCACAATTAAAAACTAGCAAAGAATATTAGTTTGTAAGTATATTTTTTCCCACTGAATTAAGAACTAGCAAAGAGTATTATTTTTTTAGTATTAGTTTTTTCACAGAATTAAGAACTACTTTGAGTATTAGTTTTTTTACAGAATAAAGAACTAGCAAAAACCCTAAGATCCATACCACTACATGACACAGGAGGGAAAAGGGATGGAATTCAGAAATAGAAGAGATAAGAAGGAATTATTTTCACAACTTTTATTCTGAAATGTTATATTTAAAAGTAATTATTTATCGATTATTTCCTTAAACAAATTTGCTTTATTGCTTTGGCCGACATTCCAAGCCAAGCTATTCCAAATCTGTGTTATTATATAAGAAAAGAATGTTTGTGTTATCGCAAAGTTTAATCTTTTGTTTACCAGCTTAAAACGGTTTGTTTCTTTTTGTCATTCAGTTATTCCTCGTTGTCACTCGGTTATCTAGCTCAAATATTAAATCATAATTGATATTATTAGCCAGTTTAGTATTTTAAATACCTCACAAATTTGCTCGTTCAGATGACCGTTTTTCAGTGAGGGTAAATTGCAGTGCCTCATCCTCTGTTTTTACCATCTATTTCTAAGTTCATAAATTAATTTTTTTGTTCGATGCAAGACGCGTTTCAATATGAAAATATCTGTATGCATCTATAGAGACCAGAATTCAATCTATATTACAAATAACGTCTTACAAGCGCTTTCTGTGTAAGGAAGAATAATACATACCTTTCGATTTAAATGGAAAATGTATTCTAGAACCCAGTTGGTCTTCTATGACGCTTCAGTGCCTTATTTCTAATTTCGAAATTTTAGATTATTCGAGATCGAGACTACAAAAATCCTTTCCGACGAGAGTTGTTGCAAAAGCAATCAAATCAGTATTGCTTTTTAGATATCAGAAACATTTCGCTAAATTTATTGACAAAATTATTAACAACCATATACATCTACAGATGAGATTTTATTGTTCTGTAGGCTCAATCGAAATATTTTAAATGATTTTTTTTTTTAAACGAACTAGAAAAAAACTGTAGAACCATAATTCTTTTGGCTTCTTCTTCCTTTAACTATTTTAATTATATTTAACTTAAATAATAAACCTTTTGGGGAATGATTTAGATATCTTAATATGTCATTTCATAGTACTGTTTATGCGTAATCTAAAGAGTTAATATATTGGCATGATTAAATTAACAATAGGCTCGATTAGATTTTGTCCTTTGCATTATTTTTTTTGTCCTTTTCAAATGGAACGCTAAATAATATTGACATACTTCGACGATAGAAATGTACTGTGTGAAGTTAGTTTCTAATGCAATTGGCCAGAACGCTTACTATCCTAAATAGCGTCCAAAATTCGTTTTGTGGGTGGCATTTTCAAATCAAAATGACTATGAAAATAAGACATTAAATCTGATCAAAGATTTATGAACTGAACTATTGAGATTAAGCGTCGCTCTACCAAGATCGAGCAAATCAGAATTGATGTTCGAGTCTGACTATAATTTTTTTTTTATAGTGGTATATCGTTGTCAGCATTTAAGAGCAATGTTGTCACTCTAATAGTTTACGTAGTTATATTGAAAAATAATAAAACACTTTTCCTCATATCTCGTTTCCTTATATTCGAATTGCAAAACTTATTGACTGCCCCTGGTATATATGGAGTTAGAGGGAGACGTTTGGTTAAAGACTAGGTGCATATTTGCCTAACCACCTTGATTCTACTCCTTTTTAATCTGGCAGATGCAAATCTTATTTGCAGAAGAGAGAGGAGAAAAAGGATTATATGCGAATATATTTATATTTAAACAATATTTTATAAATTATTATTTGTAAATTTCCTAAACCATCATCAGCAGGTGTCTTAAGATTGTATAAGGTATATTTCATGATAAACACCCTGGTTGCTTTGCCTCCCTTACAAGATAGAGAAGGCAAAGTTGCAGGATAATTAGTTTTGGCTCTTTAATGCTAGGTGTTGTGTCACCTGTTTTGGCGATGTTTTTTTTGGTAAATATTTTTTTAATTAGATTTATATACAATGTGCTTTGTTCTACTTCGATTTGTGTTTTTAATTAATTGATGAGCTTAGTCTATTCGATCCTTTGTTCTATTGTTCCATCCCGTCTCATTATTTTATTTTTATCTAAAGTTATATTTATAAGCTTTCTTATTTTTACGTCCGATGACTTTGTTTCATTATTTGAGAAAGTTAGTTGAGAGAGAGAAAAAAAAGAGGGAGAGAGAGATAGAGAAAGGAGAGAGAGAGAGAGATGTTGGACAAGATACTTGAAATACGATGTTAAATAATATTTTCATTATTTAATATCCAGTTGGTCATCCTCGGCAGCAGTTTGTGTTTCACTAGGTCGAAAATAGAGTTATACAGGTTTTTGACAGTAGTTATGGGAATTTTATTAATCCATTCCTGAAGCAAAAGCTTCCCAAGTTCTTTGAGAATTAATGGTTGGGAAAATGTACAATTTCATTTAAAATAACCTTTTCATGGTGAGATCAAGTTTAAAGAGACAAGGAGAAATATTAAAATTAAAAGATGTATTAGGGAAGGAGCATTCTACAATATTGCCCTTAACATAATCTTCTGAATGGTAAATAAATTTAGCCGAATTCCAATTCATAGGATGATCATTTTTATATAAAAGAATAAAGAAATTAGCACTACTACGTTCACCTCTTTTTACATTGTATTTGTGCAAGCTGTCAAGCTCATAGAAATGAATAGGATATAAGTGAATCTTGAGCTTTGTTACAGTCTACGAATACTATGCAAACGGATGTATCGTATTCATTAGCAAATGTAACATTGTTAAACACTCTAGATATGATTATATGAACAGGTTACGGTCGGTAATTTGTCGCCCAACTTCAATATAAAAAAATAACATAGAGGTTATTCATACAGACTTATTATCAATATTACATGTTAAAGACTTTGAAGGATTTTGTACTATTCATTTTATTCAATGAAATCGTCATCTGCCTCAGTCACAGCCTCCATGTGGCGGTGGAACCTATTGCAGGCCTTCTTGATGGTCCCCTTTTTAACTGAGTGAAAACTGCGGAGAACCTGGACCTATGCCCCACCTTGGTGGTGCAAGAGGTCGTGTTGGTCTCTCTATCAACCACGGAGTTGCAGTCTTGGGAGTTTGGACGCCAGATGGCCGGAGTGACGTGGTCAAAGTAATTGTCTTGCAGTCAAGACTTAGTCCTCCTGCTTGTGTGACATAATGCAGAGTCCTGCTCTCACACGTACTGGCTTCTAGCTGCCACCTACTTCAACCACTTGATATAGTCCTAAATATTGAGTCTGAGGCCTTCCCAGTCGATTAACTGAAGCATAACGTGGCCCTCGCTACTAGCCCCCCAAACACCATGATGTGGAGCAGGAACATCTTCGAGTGATACAGAAGCCAGTGGTTATTGTTCTCGTTCACAACTTTGTCCCGGAGGAAATTATTCTCGGCTGAGAAGACCCAATCATCCTAGGCTCTAGGAGATGCTTCAGGGGCTCTACAAGCTCTTCGCAGTACGTTCCATCCACTTGCTGTTAACATCTACGAAAGTAGCTGGCCCACTCTCATTGTATGAGTAGTAGCTCTTGTCCTCATGAATCTACTGCCTAATGAGAGACTGACACTTCCTTATCACTAGCTATGGACATCATTGAGTTGCTGGGATCGTTGGCAATGTTGGCCAGGATCTCCTCCATATATTTGAAGTTTGTTTCAGTATCAGAAGGCTTTGAGTGAGATTTTTGAGCCGCCTTTCCCTCGCAATTATATCCTGACTCATCCAATTCTTTTTTGATCATCTGCGCTGTCCTCAGATTTACACACAAACACTTAGAGATCTTTGAATTGTGGCGACAAATTCTATCCAACACCCCCTGAATATAATAACGTTTAAATTTTTCCTTCTCTAGGGGTTTATTTCAGTCAGTTGTTTCTGTTAGTCTGTTGGGTATTAGCTTTGGTAGTTCTTTTTCCTACTAACGAGAAAATGGTTGACTTGTAATTCTGTGTCATTATATTTTTTTCAAATTTAACCCCTTATATTATTTCGTATGGGGCGTAGTTGAGAAGGATATCATCAAGGCTGCTCACAACACTTTAGGATCACTGAGAGCCGCCATTGTGAATGTGATAGCACATGGTAGCCAATTAGAATTTTGGAAGGGGGGATATATATATATATATATATATATATATATATATATATATATATATATATATATATATATATATATATATATATATATATATTTGCGTGTGTTCAAATTCTCATGAGATAGATAGATAGATAGAGAGAGAGAGAGAGAGAGAGAGAGAGAGAGAGAGAGAGAGAGAGAACAAATTCAAGATGAGCAGACAACTTTTTATTAATGTAAAAATGATGATTAGCTCGACTGATCCTTTAAATAGGATCAAGAATCTTAGCCTTGTAGAGGAAGAGGAATTTCAGTTTTAAGACTCTTTCAATACTTAATCTGTGTTGGGAGGAAAGGCTAGATTACTTAGCTTAAAAGTAATGGATAACGAGGATTTATTGGTCTACACTGTAATTATACTGCACACTCGTTTATGTAATTCCCAGATTTCGCTAATAATTTGTACAAAATTCTGTTTTGGTCTTTTAAAATGGCAGTCAGATAAACAAGGTCTGCTGACTAAAAAGTCGCGTCCCTCACTTATTAGAATATTATTGCATATCGTAGTATAGCATAGCACAGCATTGCATAATATAGCATAGTATAGTCTAGCCTAGCATAGCGTAGTATTGTCTAGCCTACTATAACCTAGAATAGCGTAGTATTGTCTAGCCTACTATAGCCTAGAATAGCCTAGCTTAAACATGCCTAGTATAGCATAGCATATCATAGCCAAGCATAGCATAGTATAACCTACCCTGTTTTAGCTTAGTATAGCCTAGTCTAAAATAGAATAGCCTAGCTGTGCCGGGCCTAACCTAGCCCAGTTTAGTATAATCTAGCTAGCCTAGTATATCCTAGCATAGTATAGCATACTTCATCCTACCTTAACTGAGTATAGCCTAGCCTATCGTAACTAGGATAGCCTAACTCACAGGCTAAAGAGTGTTGATAACATTTGAGGACCACGTTGGAACCGCATTAGACTTGTTATCCGGAGTCCTTCAAGGAGGGTGTTTGATTCCCACCCTCTTTACCCTATATACCAGGAATATTCCCAAACTGCTGCCGCCCCAACTCTTACCGCCATACAATACGCGGCCGACTTTACTCAGATTGCGACTGGCCAAACCAGATCTGAAAGAATGATGTCGAGGGAAAGTGCAGCCGAGGCCCAGAAAATCTCCAGGTCCGAAGACAAACAAACCAAGCAAAATTCACGCAGTCGTGTTTGGAAGACGAAATACGGAGCCTATCCTACTCGAAAACTTTACTATTAATTGTTCCCCGAACGCGAGCATCCTAGGCCTCAGGATCTCAAATCACGGCATAAGAAGCCGTATAAACTCAAAAGTTCAAGTTGCGAAACTAGAATTCGACAAACTGCACAGATTTCTTAACCTAAGTACAAAAAATCAAAAGAAATTATATACTGCCTTGGTAAGAACGAAACTGCTGTACCCAACAGTTCCTTTAAACACATCGTCAAGAAGTAGGATGATTCAAATGTAAAAGGTGCAAAATAGGGCCCTACGCTTGATCTACAACGTCAAATGGGACGACTACATCTCCTCAATGGAACTCCACAGGAGAACGGGAATTGAGACAGTGAATGTATTCTTGCGTTCACGAAGCAAGCCCATCTGAAACAGTCTGGAGGCAACTCTCCCGCCATGTACTGTAGACGACCTGTTCAGACTACAGGACCGGGAGAGATACAAGTCGTACATACCTTCCGTTTGGTCGGTGGCCATACCTGCCATCTGCAAGTAACTCTACGAACAACTTATTATTGACCTAAATATGAATAAACAGAAGTGAGCAATAGTAATTAAAATTACGAAAAGGAGCTTAAGTATCACTTTGTAAAGTAAATATAGACCAAAATAATAAAATAGACTAAGATAAGTGATTGTTGATTATTTTTGTTGTTATTAAATCTGGACTAATTGTTAATCTATCATTACAAACGGAATATTATATATTATATAGTACTCTTTCAACATCAATGTATTTAGTACAATATTACTACAGATATGTCCGGATCCCCGGGCACAATTACAACCTCTCCCTGTACTTAGGTTTCATCCCCTATTCCTCTCTACCCCTGTCTCTCATTCCAAGGAGGGGGTCCCTTTTTTCGCCATCTTTCTACATGAATAAATAAATGAGTCACTAAGAGTCGACTATGGCTCTATGGTAATGACAGGTAACGGAAGTGACTCTGAGAGAAAATCATTCCACCTTCTGTTCTCTGTCCCTTAGTTCGTATTCTCTCTCTCTCTCCCTCTCTCTCTCTCTCTCTCTCTCTCTCTCTCTATATATATATATATATATATATATATATATATATATATATATATATATATATATCGACATCAGAATGACCGCCATTAGAGATCAATCAACTGAACATACGTATATAATAAAACTCAATATTGGTCACCTCGAGAGATTAGCTTGTTTCACGAATAATTAACGTTTAATTAAAATTAATGGAACCATTCACCGCCTCAGCCGCATGTGAGTTCGTCGATGGATGGAGATATGTCGAGTTTAATGATGTCGAGGGGAATTGTTTACTGAGCTCTTTCTGTACTTACTTTGGTGAACTTGTGTAAGGATTCTCATTTATCCATGTTCTTGATTTGTGGGTGTATAATTGAATATAGTGGAATATGTAAGTTGAAAATATGCTCTCCAATATTGTTTGATATTAAAGTTTCCAGTTTTCTCAGAAAAAAATAATCAATAATGCCTAAATGAGGCCTTTAAAATAAATATAATAGTGTTTAGAGGCTACTATTTCGTTTTAGCCGGTAGTTTTAACCTGCAAGGCCTTTTTTATTTTTCTATACATATTGTGCATATACAATTCCTCCAGAAAGTATTCATAACCCATCAATCAATAATTATTGGACCAAGAGAAAAAAGAAAATGAAAGCCAAGGAAATGATTCTAAAACATACAAAACACCAAAGACAAAATACAAAATTCAAAATTTATTTTCAAACAATTAATGTAACGTAACTGAAAAATACACTATAGAAAACCAAAGTTTTGGCCAACACAAAATTTTTAACATATAATAAATTAAAAAGAAACCAAAAGAGTTTGGTTAGTAAAATATAAGCAAAATGAATAATGTGCCAATGATTTATTTAGAAATGGCAAATACAGCTAAAATATACAGAAAAGAACTCATAAAAGTAAATAAAGACAGCATATATGCAATCAAATTAGGAAAATATATATAGAAACAAGAAATATAGCAGAAAACTGATATATGCAAAATAGATAATTAAATATATCTGAACAAACGGATCAAACGGAAAGAAGCAAAAGTGAAAAATATGCAATAATAAATTCGTTTACAAATGATAAAATATAACTGGAAAAAATATTAATAAAAGCTAGCAAAAGACTTGGTATTTAAACTCAAAAAATGTGAAAATAAATAAGTAGAAAACCGAGGAAGGGCATTTGATGATAAAAAAAGCAAGTGCAGAAACAAACTTAAAGGTGAGCGTTGTTAGTCCATCACTATTTCAAAACTTGACCTTTGCTATCAGAATTAGATCGCGCGATAGTAAATCCGCATTTGGGCTCCGCCTCGCGTCCATTGGATATCCTTCACTGGCATATCACACACAAACACACACACCTCTACATAAATGATCGGACGAACAATAATAAACTGTGCTGAAGTTTTCGATTCCGCCCCATTTTAAAAATTAAATTATTATAAATTAGGTAAAATTTGAGTTTTGCTATCTATTATTCGGGAGAATACCCAATGGCGCTATTCGGTGTATCAATGTTTATATATTTTATATTTAATAGTATTTTTCGTATTCGTTTACAGGTATTTATGAGCGTATGTGACTGAAAACTTCTATATGTGTGCTTATTCAGACATATATATGCAATATTGCGTAAAGGATTACGTAAAACTTCCCTCTGTCTATGTATGTGTATGTGTGTGCACAAATATATCATGTTTTGGTATATGTGTATAAATTTTAACCGAGCTGTATGTACGAATGTGTGCATATAATTCATATAATTCACAATGTATACATCTCTTGTAAGTAAACGCATCTGTCTGATTATTGGGTAACCTGCCGTTCAGCATGATTCGTTAGATATGCCAAACGTGAATATGTGAAGGTTGCAATTTATTTTGTGAAGAAAAGGACAAATACTTATATATGATTGTTCTACTATCTGCTTATGTGTGTGTGTGTGTACGAGAGCGAATATATCCACATTTGAAGATATTTCAAAGCATATTCTTTATATTGCCTTTATGGGCCTATTTCGAATAGTTCATCGGATCTTACATATTTGAAGCGAGTTGTGTGAACGTGTTATTTCCCCCCTGAGAGGTAAATCTTGCAATGTGGGGCGGGACAGATGGATGTATTAGTAGCTGAAATTGGAAAATATTTGTACCTTAAATTGTGAACTGAAAAATAGAAAAGACGGTTAAATTTCGGAAAATGCCCGCCCTCCAATTTTATGGACGTTTTGTTATAAATATCTATTTTTTTAAAAATACGCAAATGTTATATGGTACATAGTTTCGATATACACTGTATATCATTTGCATATTTTTTTAAAAGTAGAGATATTTATAACAAAGTGCCTACAAAAATGGAGGGCGGGCATTTTCACTAATTAAGGCGGGCAAATTTCTAATTAGGATTTTATGACGAAAAGTAGATTGGCAGCCATCTTGTGAGCCACATTGTTAATTGGAATCGTATCATATTGTATTATATATCATTTTGAATGGATTTTTTTCTGAATTAGAATATGATATGGACATTGTATATTAATCAATATTAAAGAAAATATGGTTGATTTAAATTTAATTCGGTGGCAGGGCTTATATGTTTGAAGTCAAGAGCCACGGCCTAAAAACAATGAAAATTATAGCGACTAACGACATCTGGCAATAGTCTTTGAATTCGAATCTAATGATAGGCTTTTGAATTGTAAATAATACTGGATTATTTAAAAATAGCGAGGGGTATAGGTTTACAAGCCCCTAATTAAAAGAGGTATAAAGGCGAAGCCCCCGATTGCGAAATTCCGTTCAAAATGATGCGATTCCAATAACCTAACAAAAAAAGCATTTTTGGTGGCATTGCCTATGAAAAAAATAGTCTTTAAATTAAAAATATACCAACTGTGGATGAATGAATATAACGAGGACAAGCAGACGCTAGTTTGTTTATACAGCGTCAACCGTTACGCTCTGCATGGGACAAGACTTCCTCCCCCCCCTTCCTCGCTGCCCCAAGACCCTTCGAAGTCGCACGCAAAGAAGTATTTCGGTCAAAAGATTTCGTAATTTACGACACTGGTGGCGTAAACTTTCATCCCGGAGTCAAGCAACCAAGATCTGCTCCCTTCGTCCGTTAATATAAACATAGGAGGGTGCGAGATCCTTTAGAATGAAGATCTTGCTGCCTAAGGCTTCGGCGGCAGAAAATCTATGAACAGGTTCACTGTCCCCCTCCGGTTGTTTATATCTATTTTTCGCCAAATAGGGGAAATCTCACCCTCTCCGTGCCTAAACATGAAGAGGCGAAGTGTCACAGCGTTAGAAATTTATGCTCTAGGAGAGGGGGTTAACTTTGGGTTAGTGAGGGTTCGCCCCTCCTAAACTCCCTCGTCTTCCCTCCCCCAGGAGATAATCGACGTAAATATTTCGATCTTGAGAAATTTAGAGGAGAATTCGCGTAGCCATTGAGAGAAGAAGACGAGTCCCTGAGTCAAACAGAGAATAAAGAAGATAGTTGGAACTAAGCGGGACTTACCCTCCCGAGGCTGTTCCTTTGGTCGCTTAGAAGAGCAGACCAGTGGTATTGAGACCAACTCTCCTACCATTCTCGTCCAGAAAAAATCACGTATCTCAGTTTGCTGAAAAAGTAGATATACTCCTCACCATTGAGGAAGACCAAAGTAAATTCCCATTCGAGAAGAGATTCACATCTTAGGGAAGGATCATCATCGAGAAACCAGAATTGGTAACACAGGGATCGGGATATCTTTCATTCATCCAAGATCCCCTCACTTACATCTTCAAATCAAGAGAAGCACCGTCACCCGCCTCCACCACCCGGGAGAAGTATCAGCTGTTTTCCGAACGCATCTCACCACGCTTGCTTGACCTCAGCGAGGACGTCCCCAGTCAAACTCCTCTAAACCAACTCAGCGAGGAGGCTCACTTTCAAGGTCACCCAACTGTCGACACTCCCCGAGTTAAAGGTAAAACGAATGCAAAAAAAATTATTCATTTTGTTATTTCCCATTCCGTGCGGAAGTGTATTCGTAACAAAACTATTTCAAGCTGGTAGTCGTAACCAAACTATTTCAATTTTAAATGACTTAAGAACTCGCATTAATTGAGCTTAAATCTTGTGTATTAGAAGTGATTTTTGCGTCAAAATTTATTAGTAATCTTTATATAGTGTGTTTTAGATCTAGATATTTTAAAAGCAAATTGTGTCAAATTTATCAGTTTTTTATAATAACAATTATATTTTATGTTATATTGACATCCAACAGTTGGATAAGAGTATGTTATTTAAACATACGATTCAATAACCAATAAGAAACATCTTAATAAGTAAAAACGCAACCCTTCACATATATATAAAATAATATTTAATACGCCTGCATTTGGCATTTATCTAATATTAGCAGTTGGTTGTGAACCATTTATTTGCAGAACATCTGCAGACGATTATTACAAATATGATGCGTTGTGATAATGATCATGAAAAAGTTGAGAAACGAGTAATAGATTTGATAGTGTAGAAAAGAATTTGTTGATTGTGTTCTGGTGAAGAGGCATCTCTTGCGTTCTTCTTTTATTTGTCTTTTTTTTCTTGCCTTCGGTATCATTAGTGGAGTCCACTTGTGGCTGGGTTGATTATTGAATATTATGGGATTGCCTTTGACGCACTATATATTTGATGATTTTCCAGATGTTCTTCATTGCCATTATTCTGGGGTCTGGTTTGGTCCCCAGAAACCATTCACGAGTCAATTTTACCATATTTTTTCATCGTTATCTTGTTGAAAGGCCCATTTTGGTCTTCTTAAAACTTTTCTGAGATGAAACTTAATCATTCTTCAAGAGAATCAATGTCAAAATAAGTGAAGTAAACCCAAACTATTGTGCTTCTGCCACCATGCTTTAACTTGGTGTTCAGTGGATCATACGTGGTTCCTACTTTTCTCCAAATAATGACGCGAAGAATTTCGACCGCAAAGCTGAATGTTCGTTTGATTAAATGGCTTGTAGCAAAATTTAGGCGATTTGAAAGGTGTGTTTCTACAGGGCAGTTGAGTCCTCTGTGGTAGAAAGCGCTACAGCTAACCTCAGTGTAGTTCCCAACTCATAGTCCATTGGCAGACTTTGTTACAACTGGCTCCTCTGTATATCACTTAGAGCATTTTTTTGCCGCAAGCTATAGTTAATTTTCCGTGGAGCTCCTGCCCCAAACATTTATGCAGTGGTTCTATTCTTCTTACCCTCATAATTATTGAGAAAGTAGTGTTGTATGGCACATTTACATACTAAGGAAGAAATGTACCTAAAGCTACATCCTTTTGAAGCTTAATAATTGATTTATTGGTGTCTAAAGTAACTTATGCTACTTTAGCTACAAAGTAACTTATGCAACTTTAGCATATGATTCTTTTCCTGTAGCTTTTCGCTACAAAGTTTCAGTATTCAACGAGCAATCCTGCCTAATCTTTTAATTCAGCCTCGATTTTTAGAACACACGACAATCGATCAGGTGAGAAGACTTACCACAATTTCTAATTCAACGGATCTTGCAAATGGCGAGGAAAATATTTTGTCAACCACCAATTAGAATATTAGGATCAATTAAAAATTTAATCAAGATGAGTTTTTTTCCCTTCTTCATAACTTTATTCATAGTCCAAAAATTTGTTATAGGATTCGAGTATGAAATCACATTTTACAGCAAATAATTTTAAAAATTTATTTTTTTAAATAATTATCTCCCACCACTATATAATATATATATATATATATATATATATATATATATATATATATATATATATATATATATATATATATCTGAATATGGTGGTAGCAGCTTCTCTTGTATGTATTCCTGTTTTGTTGAAGACCAGGTTGCATTTCACATTTACCAATTTAATTTGGCAAAGTTCTAAGTTCCAATGCATTTTTAAATATCTGGTTTGGGATAAAAATCAGTTTATTTTATTTGTACTTAGTTACAAACTAATAATTAATTTCATATTTGAGCTGTAAGTTCAAAATTACATAAAAATATCGAAAGACAACAAACAAACTCAAAGAAAGTGTAGACAAATTGATGTCTGAAAAAATGTTATCCCCAATCAAATCTCACTACATCTATGGGAACTTAAACACGCGAAGAGAAATTTCTCCCTTCGCCCAATCATTTCTCAGGTCCCAACCCCAACATACAAGATCGCTGAATGTTTTAACAACATTATTACGTTGATATTCTTCCTAGTCTCTGTCAGATAGCATTCTAGCTTCCATCGAAGTCCTGAGCCTATTCACCAACGTGCCAATAGAAGAATTAATTGAAATAATTATGAACTTCGCCTAAAAAATAAGATTAAGCTCCACTACGCCCTGAACTTAATATTTTAAAGCAGCTTTTAAAATTTTATACAAACGAAGCTCAATTCCGAAGCGCAGATATAAAACTTTACCTTCAAGTTGACAAAGTAGTGAGGCAGTCACTTATGAGACCTACGTTTGGCAAGTTCTACATGTGATACCTCGAAGGATCCTCTGACAATTTGAACGAGCATTTTCAATGGTATCTACCTTACAATCAAAACTCCCCTCAGTTAGTACAACTAAAAAGGACTTCAGAGCTGCACTCCGTCTTAAATTCACATAGGAGTTAAACATTAACAGACGAATTTCCTTTATCGATGTTGAGGTAAAGAAGAACAGTGATGGAAAATATACCAGCAACGTCTATCGAAAAGAAACTGACCTCGACCGATGTTTTAACACCAAAGGTGAATGCAACGAGAACTATAAAACATCGATAATGTGTCGCAAAAAAATGAAACCGACATTTAAATCAATATATCTCTGAGAGCATTAAATGTAGATAGTTGAAAATTTTATATACTTACTTCTATAATGGTAAATTCTGAAATGAAGTAGATAAAAGACATAAAAAGTGTGCTTGTGCAAGCAGGTAAAATAGAGAATCAAACTTCAAATAGACATATTTCAAAACCATTCAGTAGAAGGGAGCAGAATAAAACAATTTAATTTCTAATATTTATTACAAAAACATAATTAATTATTTTTTATAATGTAAGAGGCTAATATCCGTTTCTTTTGGTATGGCGTCCATTTCTTTGTACACATACTTGCATCCTTCTTCGCATTTCTGCCATAATTCTTGTGCTGAATCCTGATTTTCTTTTAGTAAATCAAGTTCATTTCTAATTCTTTGCTTCAAATCGTATGTGTTTTCTGGTGGAGAAAAGTACACGTTACTCTTGCGATGGCACAACAAAAAACATATTACAAGGTGGTAAGTCCGCAAATCTGGGTGAGCACTCAATTGAATTGTTCAATTTTTAAAAATGCTCCTCAGCAATTCCCGCACAGCACGAATTCTATGTGCTGAAGTGCCATCTTAAAATCCACCACAGCCTATTAAATCTGTTTCCATAAATTTGACGCAGTTCATAAATTATCCTTTCTGTAATTAGGTTAAGGTATCGATCTCCAGTCAAGTTATTGTAGTAGAAAAAAGGGCCCACAAGACGTCCGTTTCCACACATTCCAACCCACACAGAAACCTTTTCCCTGGATATGCCTACATTAAAGTTAAAATTTGGAGGATTGGTTTGTGGCGCAAACTGGTGGATGTTATGATTGTTGACTCTTCCATTCATATGAAATGCACCCTTTTGCGACACCCTTGATTCTATATTTTACCTGCTTGCGCAAGCTCACTTTTTATGTCTTTCATCTACTTCATTGTAGAATTTACAATCATAGAAGTAAGTTTATAAAATTTTCAACTTAGATGCACAAAAGATAGACTAACAAAATTAAGTTTTCAGTAACTATCTAGATTTAATTTTCTCAGAGATTTATTGATTTAAATGTCGGTTTCCTTTTTTTGCGACACCCTGTATAAGAAGAGCCATCAAAAACTATTTAACATGGACTGCACTCAATGAAGAAACAAACAATAATTAACAATGGCTACTCTAACGGAGAGTTTGACAACAGGAAAAAGAAAATACCTAATTCCAAATAAATTCGAGATAAAGGAAGAAAATAAAAATGGAAAACTAGTACGTCTCCAATACAAAAAAAACAAATGGCGGACGCCTACAGAACAAATAAATGATTACTAACAAATATCATAGAGAGCAACATTACCACAGAAGCTGACAACAAATTATCATTACGAATCTATTACAAGAACCTAAAGTTAGCACTCTACTAATGAAAAATAACCTTCCAACTAAACCATCCAACTTGAAAGCTATCAATGTGGTGTACAAATCTCCCTTAGAGTAGCCATTGTTAATTACTGTTTGTTTGAATTTTCTACATTCTTCATCTAGTGAAGTCCAGGTAATCTCATAAATTTCTTTATTCTTTTTCATGCTGTTATCTTCAAGCTGAAGCGCGAGATTGTAAAACGTATTATGCGGTTAATAATAGAGAAGAAGAATGACTTAATGAAGGAAATTATGTATATTGAGCTCATTAATACATGGGAATGACTACATATTTATATATACGTCCTGCTCCTAATAGTTCGAAATTTGCATTTGTAAAAAAAAGCTTAAATTAATTTGTATTTTAGCAGTATTTTCATGTGTAGTTGAGTTTTATAACTTGCATTCTTGTCTTTTATTTTCTTCCAAATCTATGAATCTTTTTTATCTATTTTTCCTCCTTATTTATTTTCACAATCGCAAGTAATGAACACTGATCTCTAATGAACTTGTTTTTACGTTAACCTGAAATTCTTCGCCATCGCCTCTTAAAAGCAAATGTACAAGCTTTGGAAGCAAAACGAGAATAAGTCCTTAAGTTGGAATGTTGGAAAGGAGAATATGCTGAACTTTAGTAAACTTCATCCTACTTAGCACAAACTTAAATTCATTTATATGAAGTTTCCTTCTCTTTTAGTTGGATGTCGAAAAGAAAAGGGGAAATAAATTTTTATATTTTACTTTCTCTATTTCCATATGTAGATTTTGTAGTGTAAAAGTGGGATGTGAATCAAAATGGAATTGTCTTTGATACACTGAAGGTTGAGCCAACCATGGGAAATAGGATGAAATGAAATAGGTGAAGTTTAGTACGTTATACACACTAGGTATCTAATAATTTGAAGAAGATAATAAGGAGACCAGGCAATGGCTTCGCTACTAAGATTAAAAATAAATTTTCTGAACTTCTCCATTTTTAATTTTGGGGGTTTTAAAAAATTCACAAAATTTGATACTTATATTTATTTCTGAACTTCACCATTTTTTTTTTATATTATAAAAGAATTATTAAAAATAACTTTGATAAAAAAAACATAAGTCATAACCAAACTAAGATGAAATTATTATTCAAATACTCAAAAAATCCCCTTCTTAAATTATAGAGTTAGTGACAAAATCATAGCAGAAATCGTTTATATGAAAATTTTCCATCACCCTCTTCTGACTTGCCATACATACGGAAAAAAAAATAGAGTGACGTCTGGAAAGTAAAGTTACAAGAAACATCGCAAACAGAAGAAAGAATTAAACCCCAAGGGAAGAAAATTAGAACAAAAGATTAATAAACAAAGGACCCTTTAATATTGCAAAAGCTCAAAGAGTTATTTTGACTTCCACAAATTCTCAAATACTCAAAGGTTTCAGCTTTTCTGGCACACCTACTATTGACTAAAATAATCTAAAGATTCCTGTATTAGAAACAGTCTAGATGAATACAAAACAAAGCCCTATGAATGTTGGGAAATTTGCTGGGGGATTTCAATGTCAATATACAACTATGTTTACAGGGCAGTGAAGGAGAACTAGTTAGAAAAAATAGGCAAAAATCAATACAGACCAAACCAAATGAATATCGGAAACGTCTAAGTTAACTTCAAAATCATTTTCTACTCGAGTTTAAGGATTATTTTTGGGTGGAACATTGTCGTAAATCTTAGCTTTTTGGAGAAAAACTCCTATCCGAAAGCATATTTTATATTATTTGACGTCTTATTTTACAACATTATACGAAATATACTAGGCTTTACGTCTCTGAGCAATTTGGATTCTCATTAAAATAGCTATTAGGAGTGTTGAACTTTCTCAATTACAAAAATAAAATAATTATGAAAAATTTGGCTGGAAAGTAGTGGATTTTATTAGTTCAGAAACATTTCTGTGCCAAATGAAATTTTTCTCTTGCATTATGTTGAGCAAGACGACGTCACAATTGCCAGATGCTTGTTATCCATAAGTTTGTATATGTAGATAATTATTTCATTGTATCACCCCATCAATCCATGCATGCATCTCTATCTCTCAATCTATCGCTATCTCACAATCTATCTCTATATCTATTTCTCTATCTAGTATATCTATCTATCTATCTATATATATAGATATATATATATTATATTTATCTCTCTATCTCTCAATATATCCACCAATCTATCTATCTAATTATCTATCTATCTATCACTTCTTTTAATGTTTCCTTGACCCTTTTTGTTGTCCCCATATTTCGCCTGTCCTTCTCAATTTTCTGCTTTTACCTGCCTGTCGCGAACATGCAGCCGATCTGAATAATACATTTTTTTTTCCTTTTGTTGAAATTCAAGATTTCTTTGAATCAAAGCCAATTCTTATATTAAATTGGAGTTTTCCCTCTCCCAATTTTTTCTAACTCACCGATTTTCTGTCAAAGGAAATGTAATGCAAAACGGGAAACTGAAAAATCTTTGGACAGTATTCAACACTCATTTCTTATTTTATACCCCATCCCCAGCTTATTTCTTTCCTAATTGTTTTATCTAGCATTCAAAAATGCACATTTGAGTTATACTTTTATAATAGAATCCAAAATTCATCCTATATGTATGTGCTCTTATAGCTATACATTCTCTACCGTCTCTGATAGAAACATATATAATGCAGCCATACTCAACTCTTCTACGGGAACAATTGTATATTGTCGTGGTATAGGTAGGACCGAGTGATGGAAGGAGTTGGTACGTAGGGGTAGTTTACATACTACAAAAAAAGAAGACTCTTTGACTCACGTTATACTTCTCTAAGAGTGCTATATATGATTTATTATTATTATTATCTAGGGTTTTGACTTCTTTAAACTTTAAAGGTTCCTTGTGCCAACGTGGCAATTCGAGGAAGAATAAACAAAATTGTTAAAACAAACTAAAACTTTAATTAAAACACAAAAACAAAATAAACATGAACCACAGAAATGCTACGAATTTAAATACACTATAAGGACTTCAATAATTTCTAAGTAAGGCTTTCTAACTTGACCTACTTGACATTATAGTGATGGTAGAGATTACTTAGATTACCAGTACTCCGCATGTCAGGCCAATCTTAGATTACTTAGGATAGCATCAATGGTTTCATTTGGACTATTTTTGATGCGCTTTGACCTGCCATGCTTTTATCACTTGGGCACAATTGATTCTTCCCTCCATCATATTTTTGATTACCTGGATTCCAGTAATGCTTCAGACCAGCCTATATTTGATTACTTATATACAAGTGATGCGTTCTTTTGGTCCATTTTGAAATACTTAAAATAGCTCTCCTGGTTCTTTCCTGGCAATTTTATATCTTGTTGAATACCAATGATGTATGTTTAACCTAATTTTAGTTATTATAAACTAGTGATAATCACTTATTCAACCTTAGTAGCTATAATATACAAGCTATATATTTATTTTGTTTAAGAAATCAAATCATTATTAAATAAACCTCTTTAAAATCATTAATATACTCAATAAGGATCATCTCAAGAATAGCGAACCCATTACATTTGGATTCGTTATTCTAGACATCATACCCGAATAATTAGAAGCTTGATAGCATACTTATGGAAATATAATAAAATTAATGAAATACCTCGTATTTTTATTTATAGTAAATTAATATACCGTATTTTAAGACCGAAAGATTAGGTTTGTAAATTTATTCTCTTTTATTCTTTCAACCAACCACGGATTCCAGCAGTAAGAAGTGGTACAATTAGTAACTAGATATTATCACCTTTAATATTATTAAGCTTTCCTGTTCTTTATTTATCCTTCTTCTTCTACTGTCTGCCTGTTTTTCTCAGTCTTTCACAATTGAGCACAAATTTGCCCGTTGTCTACTATTCCCTCTTTTTCAATTAATAGAGACAATTTTTACCACACTATTCCAATAATATTCTACAGAAAGAGAAAAAAGTAGAAAGCAGTGGCAAATTGGGATCGTGGAACGATAGCAAGAAGCGACTGCAGGAATACAAAGTTCTAGGATGAGCGCATTCCAATCTCTAAGTGTATAAAGTTCCCTGAAAAGTGAATTGGATGGGTGTTGGTGATTCTTTTCATTGGAATAGAGAAATAGAACAGAGTCTATAAATATAAAATAGAAAGCTAAAAGGCAAATTGGATTTGCACCAGTAATTATTGCATTACAGAGTAGAAGAGTATTGGAACTACTTGCCAAAAAGATGGGGTTAACTGTAGAAATCTGAGTAGTTTTTAGAGTGCTTCAGGTTCCCACCGTTTTAGACTGAGTATTTCCTCATTTCGTCCATTTCTCCAGTTGACTCGAATTTCCTATAGTTTTCCTTACACGCCTTTCGTCCATTTCTCCAGTTGACTCGAATTTCCTATAGTTTTCCTTACACGCCTTTCTTCTTCACTTGTTCATTCTTCTAAACTCTTTCCCACTCATTTATTCGTCTACGGTTTCTGTTTTTCTCGGACCCGTCGCCTTCTAATTATGTCTTCCAAGGTCTTCCTCTTTCCTGACGACTGGCATAATGGCAAGGGAAAAGTCTTTCAACCCCCCAACCTCCAACTTACATGGATAAGAGTTGAATTCTAACCCCTTTGTGTGTATTGAGATGCTTACCTCGATTGCTCTCTCTCTCTCTTTCTCTCTCCTTTCTCTATCTTTCACTATCTCTGTGGACACCTATCCACGTAATTAGGGGGCGGGGTGGAACGTAGCTTGCAAGACGCCCATTGAAATGGGTAAATTGCGTGATTTGCTTCTCACGCGCTACCAGAAACCACGAATTCCCGAGCAGCTGGACATAAGGAGTTGGAAGGAAGTCCAAGAATGACTTTCTTTTTTATTATACCCACGCGTCTCAGTACATACGCATAAACACAGGCCACACACGTTTTCACTTATATGCATACAAAAAGGTGAAATTCTTCAACTACTTCGCGCACCTAAACACTTATGCAAATTCAACAAACATATATACCTATCCGCACACATCAAGGTAGGACGCATCATTACAAACGCACTCAACTGTGCTACGTTGGTGTTGCGTGAACAAACGCTGATTGCTGCGATGAGAGAAGTTAAACCATAGTGACTATGGTTAATCATTGAATGGACTGTCAGTATGAGTGTGTTCGACTGAGCAGTCCTTGCTAGACGCGTCTATGTTAGTGCAAATTGTAGTTCGAATCCCTTTTTACAAGCAACTATCAGTTCGAAACTTCTCTCCAAACCATTCACAGCTAATGCAAGAAGTAATTGGGGGTTAATACTGCAGAAATATCAAATATTTTATTGAATTGAATTCGTGTATGTGAGAGTATGCAGGTGAGGGGATAGAAAGGGTGTGTGAATAGATAGCGGAAAGTATACCAGTGGTGAAAAGAGAAAGAAGTGTGGTAGGGTGCAAAGTGATGCTAGAGCCTGGTGATCAGGCTTATCGCTTTCAAATTTTTTTGATTTGTGATTCCGTTATTGTTTTTTGTTTGTTTATACATATATATATATATATATACAGATATATATATATATATATATTACATATAATTTGGCGTTCAAGCCATTTGTCTTCATTGTTAATATTTTTGGTTATGCTGTGCGCGTTAGCTGTTGTTTTTGTAAATCGTTAATAAAACTTACTGTGCTTGTATTAGTCTCTTTGTTTCTTGGTACTTTTGTCGTGTGTGTATTTCGTGTTTCTTCCTGTTGTCTTGTACGGTGAGTATCATCTTCTTGAGTGTGTATCCTTCTTCGGTATTTTTTTTTTTTATAGTTGGTTTGGTTTGTCAATATCGGTGAGTTTTGTCGAATTCGGTTGGTTTCATAGTTGGTGTTTCTAGTCTTGTTCTGGGGTAAATTTGACTCATCTAGCGTAGAACGGTACTTCTGCTCCGCCAGCTAAAATCCCAGCGGAGCTTGGAAATCTGGTGCGACATACTGCTCTTCTGTTTTGGTCAATCATTTGTACGATATCCTCGTCCAATAAGTGATTGACCTTTTCCAGCATATTCCTTGTCCGTTCTTCGATGACAACGTTAATAGTGGTTAACCCCGCCTCCCGGTGCAGCTCTTCTTGGGAAATATTTTATTGTGAATGAATAATAGCGTTTGCTAAAGCAAAGTAGACAGAGCGTTGTCAACTTTATGGTAGTTAAGCCACATCGAAGTGTTCAGTGGGCGCCAGTGATAGGTGTTTTAGTTGCCCCGTTAAACTATATCTTGTATTTCCGATCCTACCATAGCTGTATCGAGTACAAGCACAATATTGTCTTCTATATTAATAAGATCGTTAATAAAAGAGTAAAAATAAGTAAAGATTTCATGAGTACCAATAAAATGTACGATCGATTTTTCTGCAATAACTTTCTTAGGTAATTTAAATTTCAAAGTAAATTTGCAAATAGTTAGTGCTGCACTATTAAACTTTTATTATGGATGAAAGTTATGTAGACAGTTTAAGTAGTTCTAAAATTATTCTATTATTTATAACTTTTTAGCTGGATCATTTTATTTTATTTTAGGATCAATTGTGCCTCCGCTAACAAGGTCGCAACCCTCAGAATAACAAAGATAGGCCTATCTTCAGGCTACTTTAATATAAAAATAAATAAAACAAAATAAAATAACGAGGAAAAAATAACATAAACAAAACTGAAGAACCTATAAACGTAACAGAAACAATAAAAAATCATGCCCAGTTGCCCAGGTGGGTGACCTGCCTAATCCCCTAGGGAGCAAAACAATCACCATTAATTAAAACATAAATAGTATGGAGGAGGTTTAGAGAGGTTTCAAAGTCTCTCTTCTGACATGACCTGAAGTCGCTGGTCAGGTCCTTAATATGGCTAGTTAGGAATGAAAATCTATTTTGAAATTGTAAACAGGTGTAGATGATAACGATAACTTCCAAATGTCAACTGTTCTATGGTTGCGCTCCTACACCGCTGACCCTCGAAATTCAGAATAAAGGAATAACCAGTCTGAAATTTTAAACGGGTGCAAATGAGGACCCGTGAGAGTGAGGGGTTTTCTTGCAAATGGATGTAGCGAAGAAGGTTACCATCACCGACTCTGCCTTCGTTAGAGGAGATGGCAGCCGAGGCACAAGGTCCTCCATATGACACCTGTGCTTTGGTTGCCCTTTCTGCACCTGACACTCCCTAGTGCACTGCGTCTTGCCGCTCGTCCAGATGGCAGATATAATGTGTACACAAGGGACCCCTTGCCGGGTATAGGTAGGTCAAATACATTGATATACATAATTAATATAACAATAAGTATTAGTTTTTTCACAGAATTAAAAACTACATATAGTTTTTAAATTTTTAATTATTAGTTTTTCACAGAAAAGGAACTAGCCAAGAGTATTAGTTTTAATTATTAGTTTTTCCCACAATTAAAAACTAGCAAAGAATATTAGTTTGTAAGTATATTTTTTCCCACTGAATTAAGAACTAGCAAAGAGTATTATTTTTTTAGTATTAGTTTTTTCACAGAATTAAGAACTACTTTGAGTATTAGTTTTTTTACAGAATAAAGAACTAGCAAAAACCCTAAGATCCATACCACTACATGACACAGGAGGGAAAAGGGATGGAATTCAGAAATAGAAGAGATAAGAAGGAATTATTTTCACAACTTTTATTCTGAAATGTTATATTTAAAAGTAATTATTTATCGATTATTTCCTTAAACAAATTTGCTTTATTGCTTTGGCCGACATTCCAAGCCAAGCTATTCCAAATCTGTGTTATTATATAAGAAAAGAATGTTTGTGTTATCGCAAAGTTTAATCTTTTGTTTACCAGCTTAAAACGGTTTGTTTCTTTTTGTCATTCAGTTATTCCTCGTTGTCACTCGGTTATCTAGCTCAAATATTAAATCATAATTGATATTATTAGCCAGTTTAGTATTTTAAATACCTCACAAATTTGCTCGTTCAGATGACCGTTTTTCAGTGAGGGTAAATTGCAGTGCCTCATCCTCTGTTTTTACCATCTATTTCTAAGTTCATAAATTAATTTTTTTGTTCGATGCAAGACGCGTTTCAATATGAAAATATCTGTATGCATCTATAGAGACCAGAATTCAATCTATATTACAAATAACGTCTTACAAGCGCTTTCTGTGTAAGGAAGAATAATACATACCTTTCGATTTAAATGGAAAATGTATTCTAGAACCCAGTTGGTCTTCTATGACGCTTCAGTGCCTTATTTCTAATTTCGAAATTTTAGATTATTCGAGATCGAGACTACAAAAATCCTTTCCGACGAGAGTTGTTGCAAAAGCAATCAAATCAGTATTGCTTTTTAGATATCAGAAACATTTCGCTAAATTTATTGACAAAATTATTAACAACCATATACATCTACAGATGAGATTTTATTGTTCTGTAGGCTCAATCGAAATATTTTAAATGATTTTTTTTTTTAAACGAACTAGAAAAAAACTGTAGAACCATAATTCTTTTGGCTTCTTCTTCCTTTAACTATTTTAATTATATTTAACTTAAATAATAAACCTTTTGGGGAATGATTTAGATATCTTAATATGTCATTTCATAGTACTGTTTATGCGTAATCTAAAGAGTTAATATATTGGCATGATTAAATTAACAATAGGCTCGATTAGATTTTGTCCTTTGCATTATTTTTTTTGTCCTTTTCAAATGGAACGCTAAATAATATTGACATACTTCGACGATAGAAATGTACTGTGTGAAGTTAGTTTCTAATGCAATTGGCCAGAACGCTTACTATCCTAAATAGCGTCCAAAATTCGTTTTGTGGGTGGCATTTTCAAATCAAAATGACTATGAAAATAAGACATTAAATCTGATCAAAGATTTATGAACTGAACTATTGAGATTAAGCGTCGCTCTACCAAGATCGAGCAAATCAGAATTGATGTTCGAGTCTGACTATAATTTTTTTTTTATAGTGGTATATCGTTGTCAGCATTTAAGAGCAATGTTGTCACTCTAATAGTTTACGTAGTTATATTGAAAAATAATAAAACACTTTTCCTCATATCTCGTTTCCTTATATTCGAATTGCAAAACTTATTGACTGCCCCTGGTATATATGGAGTTAGAGGGAGACGTTTGGTTAAAGACTAGGTGCATATTTGCCTAACCACCTTGATTCTACTCCTTTTTAATCTGGCAGATGCAAATCTTATTTGCAGAAGAGAGAGGAGAAAAAGGATTATATGCGAATATATTTATATTTAAACAATATTTTATAAATTATTATTTGTAAATTTCCTAAACCATCATCAGCAGGTGTCTTAAGATTGTATAAGGTATATTTCATGATAAACACCCTGGTTGCTTTGCCTCCCTTACAAGATAGAGAAGGCAAAGTTGCAGGATAATTAGTTTTGGCTCTTTAATGCTAGGTGTTGTGTCACCTGTTTTGGCGATGTTTTTTTTGGTAAATATTTTTTTAATTAGATTTATATACAATGTGCTTTGTTCTACTTCGATTTGTGTTTTTAATTAATTGATGAGCTTAGTCTATTCGATCCTTTGTTCTATTGTTCCATCCCGTCTCATTATTTTATTTTTATCTAAAGTTATATTTATAAGCTTTCTTATTTTTACGTCCGATGACTTTGTTTCATTATTTGAGAAAGTTAGTTGAGAGAGAGAAAAAAAAGAGGGAGAGAGAGATAGAGAAAGGAGAGAGAGAGAGAGATGTTGGACAAGATACTTGAAATACGATGTTAAATAATATTTTCATTATTTAATATCCAGTTGGTCATCCTCGGCAGCAGTTTGTGTTTCACTAGGTCGAAAATAGAGTTATACAGGTTTTTGACAGTAGTTATGGGAATTTTATTAATCCATTCCTGAAGCAAAAGCTTCCCAAGTTCTTTGAGAATTAATGGTTGGGAAAATGTACAATTTCATTTAAAATAACCTTTTCATGGTGAGATCAAGTTTAAAGAGACAAGGAGAAATATTAAAATTAAAAGATGTATTAGGGAAGGAGCATTCTACAATATTGCCCTTAACATAATCTTCTGAATGGTAAATAAATTTAGCCGAATTCCAATTCATAGGATGATCATTTTTATATAAAAGAATAAAGAAATTAGCACTACTACGTTCACCTCTTTTTACATTGTATTTGTGCAAGCTGTCAAGCTCATAGAAATGAATAGGATATAAGTGAATCTTGAGCTTTGTTACAGTCTACGAATACTATGCAAACGGATGTATCGTATTCATTAGCAAATGTAACATTGTTAAACACTCTAGATATGATTATATGAACAGGTTACGGTCGGTAATTTGTCGCCCAACTTCAATATAAAAAAATAACATAGAGGTTATTCATACAGACTTATTATCAATATTACATGTTAAAGACTTTGAAGGATTTTGTACTATTCATTTTATTCAATGAAATCGTCATCTGCCTCAGTCACAGCCTCCATGTGGCGGTGGAACCTATTGCAGGCCTTCTTGATGGTCCCCTTTTTAACTGAGTGAAAACTGCGGAGAACCTGGACCTATGCCCCACCTTGGTGGTGCAAGAGGTCGTGTTGGTCTCTCTATCAACCACGGAGTTGCAGTCTTGGGAGTTTGGACGCCAGATGGCCGGAGTGACGTGGTCAAAGTAATTGTCTTGCAGTCAAGACTTAGTCCTCCTGCTTGTGTGACATAATGCAGAGTCCTGCTCTCACACGTACTGGCTTCTAGCTGCCACCTACTTCAACCACTTGATATAGTCCTAAATATTGAGTCTGAGGCCTTCCCAGTCGATTAACTGAAGCATAACGTGGCCCTCGCTACTAGCCCCCCAAACACCATGATGTGGAGCAGGAACATCTTCGAGTGATACAGAAGCCAGTGGTTATTGTTCTCGTTCACAACTTTGTCCCGGAGGAAATTATTCTCGGCTGAGAAGACCCAATCATCCTAGGCTCTAGGAGATGCTTCAGGGGCTCTACAAGCTCTTCGCAGTACGTTCCATCCACTTGCTGTTAACATCTACGAAAGTAGCTGGCCCACTCTCATTGTATGAGTAGTAGCTCTTGTCCTCATGAATCTACTGCCTAATGAGAGACTGACACTTCCTTATCACTAGCTATGGACATCATTGAGTTGCTGGGATCGTTGGCAATGTTGGCCAGGATCTCCTCCATATATTTGAAGTTTGTTTCAGTATCAGAAGGCTTTGAGTGAGATTTTTGAGCCGCCTTTCCCTCGCAATTATATCCTGACTCATCCAATTCTTTTTTGATCATCTGCGCTGTCCTCAGATTTACACACAAACACTTAGAGATCTTTGAATTGTGGCGACAAATTCTATCCAACACCCCCTGAATATAATAACGTTTAAATTTTTCCTTCTCTAGGGGTTTATTTCAGTCAGTTGTTTCTGTTAGTCTGTTGGGTATTAGCTTTGGTAGTTCTTTTTCCTACTAACGAGAAAATGGTTGACTTGTAATTCTGTGTCATTATATTTTTTTCAAATTTAACCCCTTATATTATTTCGTATGGGGCGTAGTTGAGAAGGATATCATCAAGGCTGCTCACAACACTTTAGGATCACTGAGAGCCGCCATTGTGAATGTGATAGCACATGGTAGCCAATTAGAATTTTGGAAGGGGGGATATATATATATATATATATATATATATATATATATATATATATATATATATATATATATATATATTGCGTGTGTTCAAATTCTCATGAGATAGATAGATAGATAGAGAGAGAGAGAGAGAGAGAGAGAGAGAGAGAGAGAGAGAGAGAGAACAAATTCAAGATGAGCAGACAACTTTTTATTAATGTAAAAATGATGATTAGCTCGACTGATCCTTTAAATAGGATCAAGAATCTTAGCCTTGTAGAGGAAGAGGAATTTCAGTTTTAAGACTCTTTCAATACTTAATCTGTGTTGGGAGGAAAGGCTAGATTACTTAGCTTAAAAGTAATGGATAACGAGGATTTATTGGTCTACACTGTAATTATACTGCACACTCGTTTATGTAATTCCCAGATTTCGCTAATAATTTGTACAAAATTCTGTTTTGGTCTTTTAAAATGGCAGTCAGATAAACAAGGTCTGCTGACTAAAAAGTCGCGTCCCTCACTTATTAGAATATTATTGCATATCGTAGTATAGCATAGCACAGCATTGCATAATATAGCATAGTATAGTCTAGCCTAGCATAGCGTAGTATTGTCTAGCCTACTATAACCTAGAATAGCGTAGTATTGTCTAGCCTACTATAGCCTAGAATAGCCTAGCTTAAACATGCCTAGTATAGCATAGCATATCATAGCCAAGCATAGCATAGTATAACCTACCCTGTTTTAGCTTAGTATAGCCTAGTCTAAAATAGAATAGCCTAGCTGTGCCGGGCCTAACCTAGCCCAGTTCCAGTTTAGTATAATCTAGCTAGCCTAGTATATCCTAGCATAGTATAGCATACTTCATCCTACCTTAACTGAGTATAGCCTAGCCTATCGTAACTAGGATAGCCTAACTCACAGGCTAAAGAGTGTTGATAACATTTGAGGACCACGTTGGAACCGCATTAGACTTGTTATCCGGAGTCCTTCAAGGAGGGTGTTTGATTCCCACCCTCTTTACCCTATATACCAGGAATATTCCCAAACTGCTGCCGCCCCAACTCTTACCGCCATACAATACGCGGCCGACTTTACTCAGATTGCGACTGGCCAAACCAGATCTGAAAGAATGATGTCGAGGGAAAGTGCAGCCGAGGCCCAGAAAATCTCCAGGTCCGAAGACAAACAAACCAAGCAAAATTCACGCAGTCGTGTTTGGAAGACGAAATACGGAGCCTATCCTACTCGAAAACTTTACTATTAATTGTTCCCCGAACGCGAGCATCCTAGGCCTCAGGATCTCAAATCACGGCATAAGAAGCCGTATAAACTCAAAAGTTCAAGTTGCGAAACTAGAATTCGACAAACTGCACAGATTTCTTAACCTAAGTACAAAAAATCAAAAGAAATTATATACTGCCTTGGTAAGAACGAAACTGCTGTACCCAACAGTTCCTTTAAACACATCGTCAAGAAGTAGGATGATTCAAATGTAAAAGGTGCAAAATAGGGCCCTACGCTTGATCTACAACGTCAAATGGGACGACTACATCTCCTCAATGGAACTCCACAGGAGAACGGGAATTGAGACAGTGAATGTATTCTTGCGTTCACGAAGCAAGCCCATCTGAAACAGTCTGGAGGCAACTCTCCCGCCATGTACTGTAGACGACCTGTTCAGACTACAGGACCGGGAGAGATACAAGTCGTACATACCTTCCGTTTGGTCGGTGGCCATACCTGCCATCTGCAAGTAACTCTACGAACAACTTATTATTGACCTAAATATGAATAAACAGAAGTGAGCAATAGTAATTAAAATTACGAAAAGGAGCTTAAGTATCACTTTGTAAAGTAAATATAGACCAAAATAATAAAATAGACTAAGATAAGTGATTGTTGATTATTTTTGTTGTTATTAAATCTGGACTAATTGTTAATCTATCATTACAAACGGAATATTATATATTATATAGTACTCTTTCAACATCAATGTATTTAGTACAATATTACTACAGATATGTCCGGATCCCCGGGCACAATTACAACCTCTCCCTGTACTTAGGTTTCATCCCCTATTCCTCTCTACCCCTGTCTCTCATTCCAAGGAGGGGGTCCCTTTTTTCGCCATCTTTCTACATGAATAAATAAATGAGTCACTAAGAGTCGACTATGGCTCTATGGTAATGACAGGTAACGGAAGTGACTCTGAGAGAAAATCATTCCACCTTCTGTTCTCTGTCCCTTAGTTCGTATTCTCTCTCTCTCTCTCTCTCTCTCTCTCTCTCTCTCTCTCTCTCTCTCTATATATATATATATATATATATATATATATATATATATATATATATATATATATATCGACATCAGAATGACCGCCATTAGAGATCAATCAACTGAACATACGTATATAATAAAACTCAATATTGGTCACCTCGAGAGATTAGCTTGTTTCACGAATAATTAACGTTTAATTAAAATTAATGGAACCATTCACCGCCTCAGCCGCATGTGAGTTCGTCGATGGATGGAGATATGTCGAGTTTAATGATGTCGAGGGGAATTGTTTACTGAGCTCTTTCTGTACTTACTTTGGTGAACTTGTGTAAGGATTCTCATTTATCCATGTTCTTGATTTGTGGGTGTATAATTGAATATAGTGGAATATGTAAGTTGAAAATATGCTCTCCAATATTGTTTGATATTAAAGTTTCCAGTTTTCTCAGAAAAAAATAATCAATAATGCCTAAATGAGGCCTTTAAAATAAATATAATAGTGTTTAGAGGCTACTATTTCGTTTTAGCCGGTAGTTTTAACCTGCAAGGCCTTTTTTATTTTTCTATACATATTGTGCATATACAATTCCTCCAGAAAGTATTCATAACCCATCAATCAATAATTATTGGACCAAGAGAAAAAAGAAAATGAAAGCCAAGGAAATGATTCTAAAACATACAAAACACCAAAGACAAAATACAAAATTCAAAATTTATTTTCAAACAATTAATGTAACGTAACTGAAAAATACACTATAGAAAACCAAAGTTTTGGCCAACACAAAATTTTTAACATATAATAAATTAAAAAGAAACCAAAAGAGTTTGGTTAGTAAAATATAAGCAAAATGAATAATGTGCCAATGATTTATTTAGAAATGGCAAATACAGCTAAAATATACAGAAAAGAACTCATAAAAGTAAATAAAGACAGCATATATGCAATCAAATTAGGAAAATATATATAGAAACAAGAAATATAGCAGAAAACTGATATATGCAAAATAGATAATTAAATATATCTGAACAAACGGATCAAACGGAAAGAAGCAAAAGTGAAAAATATGCAATAATAAATTCGTTTACAAATGATAAAATATAACTGGAAAAAATATTAATAAAAGCTAGCAAAAGACTTGGTATTTAAACTCAAAAAATGTGAAAATAAATAAGTAGAAAACCGAGGAAGGGCATTTGATGATAAAAAAAGCAAGTGCAGAAACAAACTTAAAGGTGAGCGTTGTTAGTCCATCACTATTTCAAAACTTGACCTTTGCTATCAGAATTAGATCGCGCGATAGTAAATCCGCATTTGGGCTCCGCCTCGCGTCCATTGGATATCCTTCACTGGCATATCACACACAAACACACACACCTCTACATAAATGATCGGACGAACAATAATAAACTGTGCTGAAGTTTTCGATTCCGCCCCATTTTAAAAATTAAATTATTATAAATTAGGTAAAATTTGAGTTTTGCTATCTATTATTCGGGAGAATACCCAATGGCGCTATTCGGTGTATCAATGTTTATATATTTTATATTTAATAGTATTTTTCGTATTCGTTTACAGGTATTTATGAGCGTATGTGACTGAAAACTTCTATATGTGTGCTTATTCAGACATATATATGCAATATTGCGTAAAGGATTACGTAAAACTTCCCTCTGTCTATGTATGTGTATGTGTGTGCACAAATATATCATGTTTTGGTATATGTGTATAAATTTTAACCGAGCTGTATGTACGAATGTGTGCATATAATTCATATAATTCACAATGTATACATCTCTTGTAAGTAAACGCATCTGTCTGATTATTGGGTAACCTGCCGTTCAGCATGATTCGTTAGATATGCCAAACGTGAATATGTGAAGGTTGCAATTTATTTTGTGAAGAAAAGGACAAATACTTATATATGATTGTTCTACTATCTGCTTATGTGTGTGTGTGTGTACGAGAGCGAATATATCCACATTTGAAGATATTTCAAAGCATATTCTTTATATTGCCTTTATGGGCCTATTTCGAATAGTTCATCGGATCTTACATATTTGAAGCGAGTTGTGTGAACGTGTTATTTCCCCCCTGAGAGGTAAATCTTGCAATGTGGGGCGGGACAGATGGATGTATTAGTAGCTGAAATTGGAAAATATTTGTACCTTAAATTGTGAACTGAAAAATAGAAAAGACGGTTAAATTTCGGAAAATGCCCGCCCTCCAATTTTATGGACGTTTTGTTATAAATATCTATTTTTTTAAAAATACGCAAATGTTATATGGTACATAGTTTCGATATACACTGTATATCATTTGCATATTTTTTTAAAAGTAGAGATATTTATAACAAAGTGCCTACAAAAATGGAGGGCGGGCATTTTCACTAATTAAGGCGGGCAAATTTCTAATTAGGATTTTATGACGAAAAGTAGATTGGCAGCCATCTTGTGAGCCACATTGTTAATTGGAATCGTATCATATTGTATTATATATCATTTTGAATGGATTTTTTTCTGAATTAGAATATGATATGGACATTGTATATTAATCAATATTAAAGAAAATATGGTTGATTTAAATTTAATTCGGTGGCAGGGCTTATATGTTTGAAGTCAAGAGCCACGGCCTAAAAACAATGAAAATTATAGCGACTAACGACATCTGGCAATAGTCTTTGAATTCGAATCTAATGATAGGCTTTTGAATTGTAAATAATACTGGATTATTTAAAAATAGCGAGGGGTATAGGTTTACAAGCCCCTAATTAAAAGAGGTATAAAGGCGAAGCCCCCGATTGCGAAATTCCGTTCAAAATGATGCGATTCCAATAACCTAACAAAAAAAGCATTTTTGGTGGCATTGCCTATGAAAAAAATAGTCTTTAAATTAAAAATATACCAACTGTGGATGAATGAATATAACGAGGACAAGCAGACGCTAGTTTGTTTATACAGCGTCAACCGTTACGCTCTGCATGGGACAAGACTTCCTCCCCCCCCTTCCTCGCTGCCCCAAGACCCTTCGAAGTCGCACGCAAAGAAGTATTTCGGTCAAAAGATTTCGTAATTTACGACACTGGTGGCGTAAACTTTCATCCCGGAGTCAAGCAACCAAGATCTGCTCCCTTCGTCCGTTAATATAAACATAGGAGGGTGCGAGATCCTTTAGAATGAAGATCTTGCTGCCTAAGGCTTCGGCGGCAGAAAATCTATGAACAGGTTCACTGTCCCCCTCCGGTTGTTTATATCTATTTTTCGCCAAATAGGGGAAATCTCACCCTCTCCGTGCCTAAACATGAAGAGGCGAAGTGTCACAGCGTTAGAAATTTATGCTCTAGGAGAGGGGGTTAACTTTGGGTTAGTGAGGGTTCGCCCCTCCTAAACTCCCTCGTCTTCCCTCCCCCAGGAGATAATCGACGTAAATATTTCGATCTTGAGAAATTTAGAGGAGAATTCGCGTAGCCATTGAGAGAAGAAGACGAGTCCCTGAGTCAAACAGAGAATAAAGAAGATAGTTGGAACTAAGCGGGACTTACCCTCCCGAGGCTGTTCCTTTGGTCGCTTAGAAGAGCAGACCAGTGGTATTGAGACCAACTCTCCTACCATTCTCGTCCAGAAAAAATCACGTATCTCAGTTTGCTGAAAAAGTAGATATACTCCTCACCATTGAGGAAGACCAAAGTAAATTCCCATTCGAGAAGAGATTCACATCTTAGGGAAGGATCATCATCGAGAAACCAGAATTGGTAACACAGGGATCGGGATATCTTTCATTCATCCAAGATCCCCTCACTTACATCTTCAAATCAAGAGAAGCACCGTCACCCGCCTCCACCACCCGGGAGAAGTATCAGCTGTTTTCCGAACGCATCTCACCACGCTTGCTTGACCTCAGCGAGGACGTCCCCAGTCAAACTCCTCTAAACCAACTCAGCGAGGAGGCTCACTTTCAAGGTCACCCAACTGTCGACACTCCCCGAGTTAAAGGTAAAACGAATGCAAAAAAAATTATTCATTTTGTTATTTCCCATTCCGTGCGGAAGTGTATTCGTAACAAAACTATTTCAAGCTGGTAGTCGTAACCAAACTATTTCAATTTTAAATGACTTAAGAACTCGCATTAATTGAGCTTAAATCTTGTGTATTAGAAGTGATTTTTGCGTCAAAATTTATTAGTAATCTTTATATAGTGTGTTTTAGATCTAGATATTTTAAAAGCAAATTGTGTCAAATTTATCAGTTTTTTATAATAACAATTATATTTTATGTTATATTGACATCCAACAGTTGGATAAGAGTATGTTATTTAAACATACGATTCAATAACCAATAAGAAACATCTTAATAAGTAAAAACGCAACCCTTCACATATATATAAAATAATATTTAATACGCCTGCATTTGGCATTTATCTAATATTAGCAGTTGGTTGTGAACCATTTATTTGCAGAACATCTGCAGACGATTATTACAAATATGATGCGTTGTGATAATGATCATGAAAAAGTTGAGAAACGAGTAATAGATTTGATAGTGTAGAAAAGAATTTGTTGATTGTGTTCTGGTGAAGAGGCATCTCTTGCGTTCTTCTTTTATTTGTCTTTTTTTTCTTGCCTTCGGTATCATTAGTGGAGTCCACTTGTGGCTGGGTTGATTATTGAATATTATGGGATTGCCTTTGACGCACTATATATTTGATGATTTTCCAGATGTTCTTCATTGCCATTATTCTGGGGTCTGGTTTGGTCCCCAGAAACCATTCACGAGTCAATTTTACCATATTTTTTCATCGTTATCTTGTTGAAAGGCCCATTTTGGTCTTCTTAAAACTTTTCTGAGATGAAACTTAATCATTCTTCAAGAGAATCAATGTCAAAATAAGTGAAGTAAACCCAAACCATTGTGCTTCTGCCACCATGCTTTAACTTGGTGTTCAGTGGATCATACGTGGTTCCTACTTTTCTCCAAATAATGACGCGAAGAATTTCGACCGCAAAGCTGAATGTTCGTTTGATTAAATGGCTTGTAGCAAAATTTAGGCGATTTGAAAGGTGTGTTTCTACAGGGCAGTTGAGTCCTCTGTGGTAGAAAGCGCTACAGCTAACCTCAGTGTAGTTCCCAACTCATAGTCCATTGGCAGACTTTGTTACAACTGGCTCCTCTGTATATCACTTAGAGCATTTTTTTGCCGCAAGCTATAGTTAATTTTCCGTGGAGCTCCTGCCCCAAACATTTATGCAGTGGTTCTATTCTTCTTACCCTCATAATTATTGAGAAAGTAGTGTTGTATGGCACATTTACATACTAAGGAAGAAATGTACCTAAAGCTACATCCTTTTGAAGCTTAATAATTGATTTATTGGTGTCTAAAGTAACTTATGCTACTTTAGCTACAAAGTAACTTATGCAACTTTAGCATATGATTCTTTTCCTGTAGCTTTTCGCTACAAAGTTTCAGTATTCAACGAGCAATCCTGCCTAATCTTTTAATTCAGCCTCGATTTTTAGAACACACGACAATCGATCAGGTGAGAAGACTTACCACAATTTCTAATTCAACGGATCTTGCAAATGGCGAGGAAAATATTTTGTCAACCACCAATTAGAATATTAGGATCAATTAAAAATTTAATCAAGATGAGTTTTTTTCCCTTCTTCATAACTTTATTCATAGTCCAAAAATTTGTTATAGGATTCGAGTATGAAATCACATTTTACAGCAAATAATTTTAAAAATTTATTTTTTTAAATAATTATCTCCCACCACTATATAAATATATATATATATATATATATATATATATATATATATATATATATATATATATATATATATATATATCTGAATATGGTGGTAGCAGCTTCTCTTGTATGTATTCCTGTTTTGTTGAAGACCAGGTTGCATTTCACATTTACCAATTTAATTTGGCAAAGTTCTAAGTTCCAATGCATTTTTAAATATCTGGTTTGGGATAAAAATCAGTTTATTTTATTTGTACTTAGTTACAAACTAATAATTAATTTCATATTTGAGCTGTAAGTTCAAAATTACATAAAAATATCGAAAGACAACAAACAAACTCAAAGAAAGTGTAGACAAATTGATGTCTGAAAAAATGTTATCCCCAATCAAATCTCACTACATCTATGGGAACTTAAACACGCGAAGAGAAATTTCTCCCTTCGCCCAATCATTTCTCAGGTCCCAACCCCAACATACAAGATCGCTGAATGTTTTAACAACATTATTACGTTGATATTCTTCCTAGTCTCTGTCAGATAGCATTCTAGCTTCCATCGAAGTCCTGAGCCTATTCACCAACGTGCCAATAGAAGAATTAATTGAAATAATTATGAACTTCGCCTAAAAAATAAGATTAAGCTCCACTACGCCCTGAACTTAATATTTTAAAGCAGCTTTTAAAATTTTATACAAACGAAGCTCAATTCCGAAGCGCAGATATAAAACTTTACCTTCAAGTTGACAAAGTAGTGAGGCAGTCACTTATGAGACCTACGTTTGGCAAGTTCTACATGTGATACCTCGAAGGATCCTCTGACAATTTGAACGAGCATTTTCAATGGTATCTACCTTACAATCAAAACTCCCCTCAGTTAGTACAACTAAAAAGGACTTCAGAGCTGCACTCCGTCTTAAATTCACATAGGAGTTAAACATTAACAGACGAATTTCCTTTATCGATGTTGAGGTAAAGAAGAACAGTGATGGAAAATATACCAGCAACGTCTATCGAAAAGAAACTGACCTCGACCGATGTTTTAACACCAAAGGTGAATGCAACGAGAACTATAAAACATCGATAATGTGTCGCAAAAAAATGAAACCGACATTTAAATCAATATATCTCTGAGAGCATTAAATGTAGATAGTTGAAAATTTTATATACTTACTTCTATAATGGTAAATTCTGAAATGAAGTAGATAAAAGACATAAAAAGTGTGCTTGTGCAAGCAGGTAAAATAGAGAATCAAACTTCAAATAGACATATTTCAAAACCATTCAGTAGAAGGGAGCAGAATAAAACAATTTAATTTCTAATATTTATTACAAAAACATAATTAATTATTTTTTATAATGTAAGAGGCTAATATCCGTTTCTTTTGGTATGGCGTCCATTTCTTTGTACACATACTTGCATCCTTCTTCGCATTTCTGCCATAATTCTTGTGCTGAATCCTGATTTTCTTTTAGTAAATCAAGTTCATTTCTAATTCTTTGCTTCAAATCGTATGTGTTTTCTGGTGGAGAAAAGTACACGTTACTCTTGCGATGGCACAACAAAAAACATATTACAAGGTGGTAAGTCCGCAAATCTGGGTGAGCACTCAATTGAATTGTTCAATTTTTAAAAATGCTCCTCAGCAATTCCCGCACAGCACGAATTCTATGTGCTGAAGTGCCATCTTAAAATCCACCACAGCCTATTAAATCTGTTTCCATAAATTTGACGCAGTTCATAAATTATCCTTTCTGTAATTAGGTTAAGGTATCGATCTCCAGTCAAGTTATTGTAGTAGAAAAAAGGGCCCACAAGACGTCCGTTTCCACACATTCCAACCCACACAGAAACCTTTTCCCTGGATATGCCTACATTAAAGTTAAAATTTGGAGGATTGGTTTGTGGCGCAAACTGGTGGATGTTATGATTGTTGACTCTTCCATTCATATGAAATGCACCCTTTTGCGACACCCTTGATTCTATATTTTACCTGCTTGCGCAAGCTCACTTTTTATGTCTTTCATCTACTTCATTGTAGAATTTACAATCATAGAAGTAAGTTTATAAAATTTTCAACTTAGATGCACAAAAGATAGACTAACAAAATTAAGTTTTCAGTAACTATCTAGATTTAATTTTCTCAGAGATTTATTGATTTAAATGTCGGTTTCCTTTTTTTGCGACACCCTGTATAAGAAGAGCCATCAAAAACTATTTAACATGGACTGCACTCAATGAAGAAACAAACAATAATTAACAATGGCTACTCTAACGGAGAGTTTGACAACAGGAAAAAGAAAATACCTAATTCCAAATAAATTCGAGATAAAGGAAGAAAATAAAAATGGAAAACTAGTACGTCTCCAATACAAAAAAAACAAATGGCGGACGCCTACAGAACAAATAAATGATTACTAACAAATATCATAGAGAGCAACATTACCACAGAAGCTGACAACAAATTATCATTACGAATCTATTACAAGAACCTAAAGTTAGCACTCTACTAATGAAAAATAACCTTCCAACTAAACCATCCAACTTGAAAGCTATCAATGTGGTGTACAAATCTCCCTTAGAGTAGCCATTGTTAATTACTGTTTGTTTGAATTTTCTACATTCTTCATCTAGTGAAGTCCAGGTAATCTCATAAATTTCTTTATTCTTTTTCATGCTGTTATCTTCAAGCTGAAGCGCGAGATTGTAAAACGTATTATGCGGTTAATAATAGAGAAGAAGAATGACTTAATGAAGGAAATTATGTATATTGAGCTCATTAATACATGGGAATGACTACATATTTATATATACGTCCTGCTCCTAATAGTTCGAAATTTGCATTTGTAAAAAAAAGCTTAAATTAATTTGTATTTTAGCAGTATTTTCATGTGTAGTTGAGTTTTATAACTTGCATTCTTGTCTTTTATTTTCTTCCAAATCTATGAATCTTTTTTATCTATTTTTCCTCCTTATTTATTTTCACAATCGCAAGTAATGAACACTGATCTCTAATGAACTTGTTTTTACGTTAACCTGAAATTCTTCGCCATCGCCTCTTAAAAGCAAATGTACAAGCTTTGGAAGCAAAACGAGAATAAGTCCTTAAGTTGGAATGTTGGAAAGGAGAATATGCTGAACTTTAGTAAACTTCATCCTACTTAGCACAAACTTAAATTCATTTATATGAAGTTTCCTTCTCTTTTAGTTGGATGTCGAAAAGAAAAGGGGAAATAAATTTTTATATTTTACTTTCTCTATTTCCATATGTAGATTTTGTAGTGTAAAAGTGGGATGTGAATCAAAATGGAATTGTCTTTGATACACTGAAGGTTGAGCCAACCATGGGAAATAGGATGAAATGAAATAGGTGAAGTTTAGTACGTTATACACACTAGGTATCTAATAATTTGAAGAAGATAATAAGGAGACCAGGCAATGGCTTCGCTACTAAGATTAAAAATAAATTTTCTGAACTTCTCCATTTTTAATTTTGGGGGTTTTAAAAAATTCACAAAATTTTGATACTTATATTTATTTCTGAACTTCACCATTTTTTTTTTATATTATAAAAGAATTATTAAAAATAACTTTGATAAAAAAAACATAAGTCATAACCAAACTAAGATGAAATTATTATTCAAATACTCAAAAAATCCCCTTCTTAAATTATAGAGTTAGTGACAAAATCATAGCAGAAATCGTTTATATGAAAATTTTCCATCACCCTCTTCTGACTTGCCATACATACGGAAAAAAAAATAGAGTGACGTCTGGAAAGTAAAGTTACAAGAAACATCGCAAACAGAAGAAAGAATTAAACCCCAAGGGAAGAAAATTAGAACAAAAGATTAATAAACAAAGGACCCTTTAATATTGCAAAAGCTCAAAGAGTTATTTTGACTTCCACAAATTCTCAAATACTCAAAGGTTTCAGCTTTTCTGGCACACCTACTATTGACTAAAATAATCTAAAGATTCCTGTATTAGAAACAGTCTAGATGAATACAAAACAAAGCCCTATGAATGTTGGGAAATTTGCTGGGGGATTTCAATGTCAATATACAACTATGTTTACAGGGCAGTGAAGGAGAACTAGTTAGAAAAAATAGGCAAAAATCAATACAGACCAAACCAAATGAATATCGGAAACGTCTAAGTTAACTTCAAAATCATTTTCTACTCGAGTTTAAGGATTATTTTTGGGTGGAACATTGTCGTAAATCTTAGCTTTTTGGAGAAAAACTCCTATCCGAAAGCATATTTTATATTATTTGACGTCTTATTTTACAACATTATACGAAATATACTAGGCTTTACGTCTCTGAGCAATTTGGATTCTCATTAAAATAGCTATTAGGAGTGTTGAACTTTCTCAATTACAAAAATAAAATAATTATGAAAAATTTGGCTGGAAAGTAGTGGATTTTATTAGTTCAGAAACATTTCTGTGCCAAATGAAATTTTTCTCTTGCATTATGTTGAGCAAGACGACGTCACAATTGCCAGATGCTTGTTATCCATAAGTTTGTATATGTAGATAATTATTTCATTGTATCACCCCATCAATCCATGCATGCATCTCTATCTCTCAATCTATCGCTATCTCACAATCTATCTCTATATCTATTTCTCTATCTAGTATATCTATCTATCTATCTATATATATAGATATATATATATTATATTTATCTCTCTATCTCTCAATATATCCACCAATCTATCTATCTAATTATCTATCTATCTATCACTTCTTTTAATGTTTCCTTGACCCTTTTTGTTGTCCCCATATTTCGCCTGTCCTTCTCAATTTTCTGCTTTTACCTGCCTGTCGCGAACATGCAGCCGATCTGAATAATACATTTTTTTTTCCTTTTGTTGAAATTCAAGATTTCTTTGAATCAAAGCCAATTCTTATATTAAATTGGAGTTTTCCCTCTCCCAATTTTTTCTAACTCACCGATTTTCTGTCAAAGGAAATGTAATGCAAAACGGGAAACTGAAAAATCTTTGGACAGTATTCAACACTCATTTCTTATTTTATACCCCATCCCCAGCTTATTTCTTTCCTAATTGTTTTATCTAGCATTCAAAAATGCACATTTGAGTTATACTTTTATAATAGAATCCAAAATTCATCCTATATGTATGTGCTCTTATAGCTATACATTCTCTACCGTCTCTGATAGAAACATATATAATGCAGCCATACTCAACTCTTCTACGGGAACAATTGTATATTGTCGTGGTATAGGTAGGACCGAGTGATGGAAGGAGTTGGTACGTAGGGGTAGTTTACATACTACAAAAAAAGAAGACTCTTTGACTCACGTTATACTTCTCTAAGAGTGCTATATATGATTTATTATTATTATTATCTAGGGTTTTGACTTCTTTAAACTTTAAAGGTTCCTTGTGCCAACGTGGCAATTCGAGGAAGAATAAACAAAATTGTTAAAACAAACTAAAACTTTAATTAAAACACAAAAACAAAATAAACATGAACCACAGAAATGCTACGAATTTAAATACACTATAAGGACTTCAATAATTTCTAAGTAAGGCTTTCTAACTTGACCTACTTGACATTATAGTGATGGTTGACCCACCACTCACTTCAATTTAAAAAAAAATGCTAACGGCCTTTACCGGCCGCAACTACCTTTGTGGATATCCTTGGAACGGGTTTGAGTCTGACCTTGAACTCAATGAGCACTTTACCTCGGGAACGTTATTGTCTCCAAGACGAGTGCCGACCGGCCAGATGGAGGTTGCGGACGAATAACTTGAAAGCCACAACTGACTTTGGCGAGTGTGGCAGCTGGGGTCCACACGCTTTCGGCAGGAAGGGATATCACCACGGGATAGTGAAAGAAGGTTCATTTCTTCTCTTCGGATTACTCTGAGGAGTAATTTGCACTGTCTAGCGATGCGCTAAGGCTTGAATACCTTGACTCAGAGAAGTGCTGATGGGAGTGTACTCTGGGGACGGGGGTCTTCTTCAAGGACGAGGAGTGTACTTGTGGGGGTCTTCAAGGGCAAAGAATGTACTCGGCGGGGTCTTCTTCAAGAGCGAGGATAGAGGAGGGAGGTTTCTCTGTCGAGAATAAGTTGAACTTGAACAGGAGGGTTGTTACTCCAACAGTTTTTCTCATCAAGTCTCAACTCTGCTCTAGCTGGCCTTCGAGCTTGAGAGAAACGCGTCTCCAATTTCTTACTTGAGGTGAAATTGAATATACTGTCTTTGGGAGATCTTGCAGTTTAAAACCGTTCAGCTTTTCATAGAGACGAGTGGCGAGAGGCTGTGATTACGAGTTTGACCCACGGTGCCGGGCCCGGATGTCTTTGCGGTCACCGTCCCGTGTCTTCACTGGGGGAGAACGGGGAAGATTGACGATTCCCCTACATATATAGCTATATATTTATTCAATTTAGGATAAAAATCTAAAGTTTTAGGATATTTTAAATGATAACCGACTTTTCTTTCTCATTTTATTCCACTAAATCACTAAATATCATCTTTCTTCCACCTTTTATTCCCATAAAGCATGGATTATAATCTTTATTCATTCTTTTATTGCAATAAAGCAATGATTTTCGTCTTTTTCTCCTCCTTTCATTCCCTATAGTAAGGAATATCATCTTTTTTCCTCATTTTATTCCATTACAGCAATGATTATTATCCACTTTTCAAACTTTTATTCAGCTACAACAATTATTATAAACTTTTCATCCTCCTTTTTTTTAACTAAGACAATTATGATAAACTTTTATTCCTAGATTTATTGCACTACAAAACTTGATTATCATCTTTTCTTCCTGCTTTTATTATACTACAGCAATGATAATCAAATTTTTATCCTCCTTTTAGTCCACTCAACAATGATTATCCCCATTTCTTCTTACTTTTCTTCCGCTACATCAATAATTATCAACTTTTCTTTCTCTTTCTATTCTGGTGTAGTAGTAATTATCTACTTTTCTTACTTCTATTCCACTACAGAATAAATTATCATGATTCTTCCTCCTATATATCACTACAGCAATGATTATCAACTTTATTCCTCTTTTATTCCACTACTTTAATGATTATTATCACCTCTTACTCCTTTTCTTCCAATACAGCACTGATAATTATCAATCATTCTTTCTCCTTTTATTCATTTGCACCCATGATTATTTATCAAAAGTTTCTCCTTTTATTTCACTACAGAGAAGAATATCATCTTTTCTTCCTCCTTTTTATTGCACTTCAGCAATTACTATCATATATATTCTTACTCATTTTGTTTCACTACAGCAATGTTTATTAACTTTGTTTCTGCATTTATGTCAGCAAAACAATTAGTATCATTTTCTTCCTCCTTTAATTCCATTATGGCAATGATTATCATCTTTTCTTCTTCTTTTTATTCCATGAGCAGTTATATCACCTTTTTTTCTTACTTTTATTCCACTAAAACGATGACTATCAACTTTTCGTCTTCCTTTCATTTCACTATAGAAATGATTACCAACTTTGATTACTCTTTTGATTCCACTGCACCAATCATTAACATCTTTTTCCTCCTCGTATTCCACCACAGCAGTGATTCTCAACATGGGCGCTAACGCCCCCTTGTGGGCGTTGCTGGGGTACAAGAAGGCGCTATAAGATGTTGCTTTACTCAGGTGGCGTTGAATGCACACTGGGGGCGTTAACCATATCAAGTTTAAATATTACTAAATTATATAGCATACCTACTAGCTGGACATGTAGAAATCTAGAGAAATACTACAATTCTATGGAAAGCAAAAATCTGAAGAATTTCAGAAATTTTATAGAATTCTACAGAAAATTCTACCGGATGCCAGTAATGTGTGTTAGTGTGCTTGTTTTCTCGCTCAGTTGGTGTTACATCGCAGTGTTGCCGAATTGGCAATTTCCTAGTCTTAATTCGTGAAAATTGATTACCTTTTAACTCTGTGGCGATGAAAAAATTAATGTCGATACTAATGTAAGTGTAATTAGAAATTTTACTGTTATACAGATTTAAAATTCTATGCATTAGTTGTATTAACAGTGTTGTACGACTAGTTGTTGATACTTCTTTACGCAGCATTTGGTTTTCTGTGACGTGTTTGATGCAAACTGTTACTGAAAAGGTTTGTTTGATGACGTTTTAATAAATCTCTGATAGCTGGCTTATAGTTTGTAATAACTTTTTCAATAATGCCAAACATACTCGAGGTTCGATCTGTACTTGTATAAAATAAATACACAAAGCTTCCACTCGTTATTTTTGCTTTAAACTTGATCCGTTTTATGCTTGTATAAAACATGTACGTAGCAGCCACACTCTCATGGGTCCACGTCTGCTTTGGATTGCTGTTAGTTTGTGCGTAAGTTCTTTCTTGGTAAGTGTTGTTCTTTTGCGTGATATTAGTTTTTTAGTGCTTTTTTGCAATAGTTTTTACATAAGCTTTGATGTTGTAATCTTTTTCATAACATTTACCCATATTGTAACAATTTATGCTGTTTTCCCTTTTTCCAGTTTTATGTTTGCTGTGCCCGATTATTTGAATTGTGAGTTAGGCGTTCCCTGTAATCAATATTGTTGGTGAAATTCTGTGTTTGCCATTTACTGATCTATTTTAATTATTGTGACCGTGTTTAACTACCCATTATCATTTTCTGAGAACTCCTCAAAATGAAAATGCAGAGAATATAGTGTTGAATATTTGAAGTTTGGATTTATTAGTTTCCCTAATAAGAACCAACTGCCAATGGAATGTGCCTTCTCTGTGATAAAGTGTTCTCTACCGAAGCCATAAAACCATCTCGACTTTCTGATCACTTAAAGAAGATTCATCCTGATAAAAAAAAGAGAATTTGTCATAATTTCAAACTTTACGAGACATTTAACAACAGAAAATCCATTGGCTCCTTTATAACAAAACGATTCCCAAAATGCGACGATAGACTTGTTTGTTTATATAATATTTCCAAAATGATTGTCAGGTCTGGGAAGCCTCATCCAATTAGAGAAAAGCTGATTTTGCCAGCTATAGAGGATTTCTTGCGTACAGGAGTACATCATCCTTCACCAAGCACAATTGCCAAATCGATTTGGCTTAGTAATAATACTGTTCGAAGAAGAGTTGACGAAATGGCCGAAGATATTGAAGAAATCTCATGTGTCACACTTAAAGTTCCACAATTTGGTTTACAATTGGATGAATCTACACTGCCAGGCAATGAAGCACTACTTTTAGGATTTGTTCGCTATATTAAAGATAAAATAATTGAGCAAGAGCAAGAGCTGCTCTTTGCAAAGGAACCTGAAACAAACACTAAAGGTGGATCTATTTTATTGCAGTTGAACAGTTTGTCAAAGAAAAAGATATCGCAATGAGCAATATTATTGCTTGGAACGCACTTCCGACGGAAGTTGTCAACAGTGAATCTGTTGACCAGTTCAAGTCAAGACTAGATAAAGTCTTGCGAAATCGCCGTTACGATCCTTGCGAGTGATCTTCGAGATGGTTGCCAACGGACACCTTCGAAGATGGCGCCAAAAGTACCCTCCTTGTATGGACCGTAAGGTCTTCTAGGGTACTTATTTTCCTTGTAGCTTCTTGTATGACAATATAAAGTTTTTCCTGCACTTTTGAAGAAAGTTATGCCCGCTATTTTTACATTCATTGCGTAATTCATCGACAACATCTGGTTGACAGGAACTTGAGTGATCGGCATCATAAATCTCTTAACGTTGTTATTACATCAGTAAATAAAATAAAATGCCATCCCCTTAATTCCCGAATATTTCGACAGCTCTGTGATAACAATAATGAAGAATTTGATCGCCTCCTTTTACATACCGAAGTGAGGTGATTATCGAAAGGAAACTGTTAAAGTGATTTTATTCATTTTTCAACAGCATAATTAAATTTTTCCGAAAGAATAAATGTGGTCATTTGAGTGATAAACTCTTAGCTTGCAAGAAGGACATTGCCTATTTAACAGATATCTTCAGCTTATTCAGTGAACTGAATTTGCAATTGCAAAGCTGTGATGTAACTCTTATCAAAGCAAAATCTAAAATTTGCGCATTTTTGCACAAGCTTTCCTTCTTCAAGAATAATATTGGCCGTAAGAATCTGTTTCTGTTTCCAAATCTAAATGAACTGGAATATGATGAGGCTAATAATTCCATATTGGATGATGACCTCTTGATTTATTGCGAACATTTGCAAACGTTATACGAGGACATGAGCTGTAGATATCAAAATCTCATAGATATGAAAATACTTGACTGGGTGATAAGCCTATTTACAGATGCTTATACAAATGAAACTAATCTTGCAATGCAAGAAGAGCTAATTGGTTTAAAAAATGACTTCATATTGAAGCCTCTATTCAAACAATCATACCAGAAATTTTGGTTACAAAAAGAAATTCCTGAAAAGTATCGAAAGCTGTGAGAATTAATTAAACTATATTTCTTAGCTTTTCCATCTTCATATATGGCTGAACGCGGGTTTAGTGCAGTTGTTCGACTTCTCACAAAACAAAGAAACCAACTGCAAATCACAAAAAGAGGAGATTTAAGGTTACTTTTTAGTAGGATGGATCCTCCTTTTATTTTACTACAACAAATTATTATTAACTTTTCTTCCTACTTATATTCCACTGCAGCAATGATTATTTATCAACATCTTTCTCCACTTTATTCCCTTAAAGCTGATATTTTCATCTCTTTTATTCCTTTATTCTACTAGAGCAATAATTATCAACCTTTTTGCCTACTTTTACTTCCTTACAAAAAGGATTAGCAACTTTTCTTCCTCTTTTCATTCCAATACAGCAATAATTGTAGAAAATTGGAGGCAGCCTCTGAGGCAGGTAACTTGGATGCCGGGAGAAAGAGAGCGTGACCGCGCTCGCTCGTCCCCAGCAGAGTCCAACCCTGGTTCACTGGTGGCCTACTAGGCAATTTATTAGTAAGAGCTATCATGGGTCTGTACACCGTGGTGCTGCCCTGAGCTGACCTCGAACAGCCCGCATAGTAAATTAGCTCCAGGAAGGAAAACCCTGAAACGTGAGAATCCCACCGTTTAACGGTGGATTAAAATACAATAACTGCCCAAACCTGCGATCAAAAAAATCAAATTCATTAAACGATTATTTTACTGATTAAACTATAATGACAAGAAATCACCCCAAATAACAAATGAAACTCGAAATATTCAAATAAACAACAAAATACTAATTGTCCCTAAATGGGATATCAATAATTTAAGTTGCCAGAGTTCCGACTCTGCCAACAAAAATGAAAAAGTAAGTCTACATAGAAAACCTAAAAGCGGATTTAAGACACTGCGGCTCCGTCAACGTGAAGTGGATGAAAATCTGTTTGAATAGTGAGCAAGTTCTACTAAGACTGCGACTCTCCAGTGGAAAAGTGTGGAAAGTGAAGCTTACCACTGTATCAAGTTTAATTTGGGCAATAAAGGGGGCAAAAAATAGGGTCCGACAATCGGAGAGTGAAAGTACGGTCTCACTGACCAGGAGTTTCTAAATGCAGCAAATAAAGGCTTACTTAAGCCAAACGATACAACGTACCTTTTAAGACAGGGCAGCCATGTTTCCTTAGCTGAAAGCTTAAGCACCCTTGTTAACAAAGGAACTGAAATCTACAACACAAGGAAAATTCAGGATTAACCGGTTCAGATAAATCCATTAAATTGTTATATTTAGACAGAGAACTCAATTACGACGAGCTTCGAACAAATGCAAAAAGCGAGTGATTCGCGAAGGAAATCCGCCTAAAAGGTCAGCTTGACACAAGTTAATAACGCTGTTTTCACCACCAAAGAATACTAATTAAAGGGTCAACCTCAATATTTTCCCTGTTCGGTAATTTTCCTCTGGCCTTGTCCCAGAAATGGGAAAGATTTTCTCACAATAATTATCACCTTTTCATCTTCCTTGTATTCCACTGCACCAATTATTATCACTTTTTCTTCCTCTTCCACTTCATTTGCCAAAATATCATTCTCCCGTTCCAAAATGAAATAAAATAATACATTCCAAATAATATTGAGACGATTACATAGATATGGAATATTTTAGAGATAAAAAGTGACTTAATTTTGCTTTAAATTTGCCGAATTCGATTAGATGTAATGAACTTAAGTACAATAGTGCAATTGTATTGCAGCGAGATTATTACTATTCCCTCAGTTTAGATCGGACAATATGAGAGCTCAATTTCCAGCAGCAAACATTACTTTTCCTTCACTTGGTGGATTTTTCCCGTGGTTTTAAACCACCGCCCTTCATTCTATACATCACTATGACTGGTAAAGTTTTTCACCTGTCCCCGTATATATCGAAATCTAATCCCTTATCTAAAATGCAACTTGATTTTGATATTGAATGGAAGAAAACGAGAATTATTTTAATTTTGCTATTATCATTCTCAATGACAAAATATCGATTATAATAACGTTCTATATACAACAATGATCTGTATTTCCATTTGAGTTAACTAAGAAAGATCTTTACAGTTAACTTTTGAGTTAACTATGAAAGATGTTTTTAGTCCGAGAACCTCCCGTAGGAGGAAGAATAATGTGATTACAAGCTTTTTTTCTTAATTCTACACATAGAAATAATGAGTTAATGGCGTTTTATCATTTCTATCCCCATTAATAAATTTAATACGGAACTATTTGTGGTTTTAGCAGACTGTACACGTTAAGATTCAAATTCCATTGAAAGCTATTTTTAACAGGAAATATTTAGTTCTGCTGAAAAGTCAGTCCTTTAGCACTACAACCGATGATAAAAAAAATTAGAAGGGAAACAAAAAATAACGATAACAACGACTAATGGGAAACGAAAGATATAAAAACGCATGGAAGGAAGATTTATAAAGAAATCCGAGCTCCTCTTAATAATCAGGTGATTCTTATCTGTGAATTTACATATTTATATTCGATCCGAAGACCAGATTGAACCATAAGCTCCCTTTCGACTCATCAAAATATGCAAGTTAATTTATTAAAGCTGTCTCAGCTACTTATTTTTTGAGTTATTCATTCGATGTATAAATAAATTCTATTCGTTCCCAATTGATGCTGATTAGTAGAGGTCGTGTGTTTAATAATGCATTGGACTCGTTACTTGTGCGTACAAAATTTTTGTGTTCGATAAGACTACGTCCAGTTTTTATATACATTTCATTGCACTTTTTGCCTGAAATTTTATAGACGTCTACTTTATTAGGGGTGGGCTTATTTCGGATCAGTTCCTTTTTAAGAGTATTTGGGAAGCTAAAGAGTGCTCTATGATTAGTAGTTTTTAAATGATTACACAGGCCTGCATTTGACAAAAGAATTGTTTCTCAGGATTTCTTTGCGGTTTCTTAATTAATCAAACCTCTTGAGCTCAAAAATGAATGTATTTTTGTTCAATCACGTCAGATTTTCTCAATTCAGCATACACCATTTTCGTTGAGATTACCTCATATTTTCCTGAAAAATAATTTCAAAGACCTTTCTCTAACTAATAATGCATTTTTATTGTTATATCATATAAACATGAATAAACGTATGTAAACTATAATCCTTTTAATAAAACAAAAAATTAAAGAATGCAACATAATAAAGAAAATAATTCTAATTTGCAAGAAAAGACGCCCTTGATGATTTTCGTTTGCGCCTCTCATCTGCTGCATAACGCTTCAAACACCAACAGTAGTCAGCAAGCATATTTATGTCCCATTTACCCTGGTACCTGGATTGTTTTTATGTCCTGGCAGAATCTTTCCCCCAGTTATTCACTGTAATCCCCGCAGTTGTCGGGAAAAAAATCCAGATGGGACTGTAAAAAGTGTATCTTTATAGACATTCGAACTCTCAGATGTTTGAGATTTGTTAGGAGCTGTAGGAGCTGATTGACCAGGGCAACATATTCTGAGCTTATTTTAATGCCTAGAAAATTGTTAAATGGAGCTTTGAAAGCTTTCCAGGCATCTTTTTCTAGGGCCGTCATTGATGCCTCAAACTGGTGATCTCTCATCAAGTTCCTGATCTGAGGTCCATCAAAAATTCCCGAATGGAGATTAGTGTCACTGATTTGTGGAATTTTTGAAGAATAAATTTGAAAGCTTGGCCTTTTTTGACATAATTTTTCATCATGCCAAGCTTTAAATGCAGTGGAGGAAGCAGTATTTTGTGAGAGGGCACTAAAGGTTCACCTATCTCATTGTATCGCAAAAACTAGCCCTGATAGAGAAAAACGGATGCCAGATTCGGATTTAGGAGGTCAATTTTATTAAGAAACACTACAGAAGACCTAAGGTACATTTTTGACACAGACCATTTTAAAGGAAGGGTTGTATGGATGAATAATGCACTTAGGTTGAAGGTCAATCGGACTATGGATGGAGAGATTAATTTCTTTATTCCTGGACGTTAATTTAAGATTAAACATTTTCTAGCTTGCAAATGCACTTCATTAATAAAAAATAGATGATATGAGGAACACTAAAATTTGTTCTGAATATTTATGATTGTCACATATTCTGCGCACACGGAGGAAAATGGTCAAGACGACTGATTTCGTCATTTTATGACTATGGCCAGAGGAAAACTTGCATGTAAGTATTAGAATGAATAGGTTTCCGATAAACAATAAATTTAAGAGTTATGGAATATATATGACGGTGGATGAGCACATCAAGGAAGAGGAAAGTGAAGTTTGAGTCTCATTTAACTTTAAATATAATTGAGGCAGGGAGGTTATTTATTTAGCTCGGGACGTTATTAAAATTGTCATTTTCTGGCCAGAGTAAAAATAGAGATCATTTCCATTACGCCAACCTTTATTTGTGAAATATTGATCCATAGCTCCAATCCAGGTATTCTAAGAAGAGGGAACAATGTGCTCCATATACTGGAAAACATTATTATAAATAGCATGGCTTATTAATTGAATGAGTACGTCACGAATGAGTAGCAGGGTATGAAGAGCTTATGCTTATTAAAATCAACTCTCGGCGATATAACAGATAGAATGAAATCCTAAGCATTTTTCATTTGCTTTCCTAAACTGGAGCCTAAAACATGAGATAAATAGGAGGCAAGCCATTGGGCTAATTTGCATGATGGGGAGTTAACAAAATAAATAAAGTGTCGAAGGGGACACTGGTCCCTGTATGCCTTAAGGAGTCCATACATAAAAGGAAAAGTAGGGTTAATGACTAACAAGGTCTGCTGACCAAAAAGTCGCGTGCCCTCACTTATTTTGATTTCTGAACTTAAGACCTTCAAAATTTAAAATAATTCCCAGAGTAACCACGGGAGGACCTTAGTATAGCCACATACCTTAGCATATCATAGTAGACAACAACCCAGCCTATCATAGTGAGGAACAGCTAGCATAGCATAGCCTAGTATAGCCAAAGAAAAGTCTAGCCTAAACTTGCCTAGTATAGCATAGCATATCATAGTCTAGTATATCCAAACCTAAAATAGAATGGCCTAGCTTGCCAGGCCTAACCTAGCCTAGCTTAGTATAATCTAGTTAGTCTAGTATAACCTAGCTAACTTTATCCTACCTTAGCTTAGTATATAGCCTAGCCTAGCTTAGTAGACCATAGTCTAACCTAGCATATTATAGTATAGCCTAGCACAGCCCAACCTAGTATATCCTTGTCTAGCACAGCATTGCCTAGTGTAGCCTAGCTTACTATAGCCTAGCTTAGGCTAACCAGGTACGGCTTAGCATAGCATGTCAGCACCTATCTTAGCGTCGCCTAGAGTAGCCTAGCCTAGTATAGTCAAGCTAGAATAGGCTACTATAGCCTAGCCAATATTTCCTTACATTCATTAGCCTAGTCTAGCTTGGCATAGCTTATCCTAGCATAACCACACCTAACATAATATAGCCAAACGTATCATATTATAGCCTAGCCTATTATATCCTATATTGTGTAGCATATCATACCCTGACTAGAATATGTTTGCATAGCTTAGGCAATTATAGCCTTGGTTAGCTAGCCTATCATACCCCAACATAGTATTACCTAGCATAGTCTAGTATATCTGAGTATAGCCCTCCTTAACCTAACCTAGCATAGTATATCCCTATCTAGCCTAGTATAGCTTAGCATAGCCTAGCATTAACTATCCTAGACAAGTATAGCCTATACTATCCTATTATACCCTAGTAAAGCATAGCTTAAAATATGTCTAGCCTAACTTACTATATGATATCCTAGCATAGCATTTTATAGCACAAATTCACATAGTATATCTTACCCTTGTACATTATATCGTAGCATAGCTTAGCATAGTATAGCCTATTCTAGGCTTGCCTAGCAGAGTATAGCATATTATAGCCTAGTCTAGTCTAGCTAAGTATCAGCCGAATAGTTATGATGTTATTGCCAAAATGAAATAGTTGTCGGGCTAACCTTGCAAGGACTTTGGCAGTTGTGTCATTCGAAATAGAATGTAAAACAGCATAAGTGTTTAAAATTTTGTTAGAATCGGCCGAATTGTTACGATGTTATTGCCAAAACAAAATAATTGCTTGGCTAACCTTGGAAGGATTTTGGCATTTATAGCATTCGAAGGTGAATGTTAAAAAACACGTAAGGTTTTCAAATTTCTCTAGAATCGGCCGAATAGTTATGATGTTATTACAAAAAGAAGAAGCAAAGGAGACCGACCGACCGAACGACATAGCGAGATGTAGAGTCGCTCGTGATTAGACTCACACGCGGCTGAAAAACTTATTGTTTAAATCCGCGAAATCATTTATAGATGTTTATAATAACATTGTAAATTGTTTAGATTTAGACATAAGTTGGAATCGAGTTAAGACTCTGTCTCTTCTTTGCTCGAGATGTTTTTATTACATAGTTATTTTATCCATTCTAACAATAGGGCTAGGTTTGATCGAGCCTTTTATTACAATATTCTTATTGATTTTTTAATTTTTTCTGTGTCATTAATAATTTATCCGCTATGAAAGAAGTTGTTCTAGGGTCACATTTACCTGTTTCTCTATTCTTTCTAGATCGATCAAAAATTTAATACGAAAAGATTTCAAGGGTGTTCCCGACTCGCAGCTACTAAAAAAAATGGTTTGAGTCAACCATCTTTATCCCCATCTTCAATCATAACATTACATAAATCAATCAGTTTAATCATAATTACCGGCCTAAGCCAGGAATTAATTTTCCCGAAATCTTGCAAGGTCATAATAATGGTTATTCTTTCAAACGCGGCGTCTGTTTTCTGATATAAGTAGCTCCATTCGGATTTACCTCAACAGCTCGATCATCCTCTTCTCTTTTGGTGAAAAGAAAATCACTCTTATTTATGCTAAATACCCTTTTGACACATGTAGTCTCCTCTTTATGTTAGCCACACTCTGTATCTTCCATACACGTTACCTCTACTAACTTCTTCACTTTTTCGCCAACCTCTTCAGTATCTTTATATCAATGTACTCGTTGTTTGACTCTTCTTCTTATTGGTAACTATTAATACAACTGCTACTAATAATACATAATTATCCCAGAAAAATGTAACAAAGTCGAGTATTTAGATTAATTTGAATTAGTATTATTGTTAACTGTTATGAAGTAAGATTAGTAAAGGACTTAGTTTTCTATTCTACAGCAATAATTGAATGACCTAGTGATAATTTTTGTTCAAACTAATAAGTCTATATGTGCGAAAAAAATTGATAGAATGAAATGAAAGATAAACTAAGCAGTGAGAGGGAAGTGGAGTGAAATGGATAGTGCAGTTATTTCTGTTTTTTTTTATAATCATAAATTATGCATCAATCTTTCTAACCTAACATTACTCATTCTGCCGTTTCTTAATTCCACTGACAAGATTTCCAATACTTACGTATATCTTGTTTAGAATCCTGGTAGAAATCTAAATAAAATCATATATACATATGCGTTCCCCTCTAGCTATATAAATAAAGGATTCACTGTTGAATCGCGAGAAGTAAACTTCCTTATCTATATTTCAGTCGTTTTTTCTGCCCCATACCCTCATTCCTATGCCCACTTTACAGCGCCTTCCACACCTTCAGGATAAAAAGCCTTCTTGTCTATGTTTTAAGCCGGCGTTGCTTTTCCAAGTGTTGCGTTTGACTCTGTAGTTGAGCTGGTATCATTAACTTGCAGGCTACGGGAGATTACACGTTGTACCAGGTTCGGAGAACAAATTGATTTATAGCGACTCAGATCACACGGCGTTCCCTCGATGCATTAAAATCGTTGTACCTCCTCGTTCGCAATATCCGTGACGCCACGGCTTCTGCGACCGGGAGAATGTCGAGATTGCCTTATACTGGCTTCATGGACAAGGAGTGATTGCGAGAAATGAGCGCGATGATGAGGTAGCCAAACAGTCTGCACGGATTGGGGAACCAGACCAGCAATTTTCCTATTCGTAACTCTGACTAAATAGCAGAAACATGTTTGGCCTTTGGGCTTCCTGGTAAAGAAGATGGAAGACGGCCGACGGGAATATGAAGATGCGGGCCATTGCGCCTCTACCTTTTCCTAAACCAACCCCTCAATACTCATGCAAATTCAGTTTGTTTTCTGTCGCTCCCCAATCGCGGACACTCACGGGACGCAGTAACATTTGGTAGCCACTACACTGAACTTTCCTTAACGACTGATGGTGTTCTCCAAACCTCTTTGACCCATCATTACAAAATGTCTTAGTCTACGAGAGTTCGCGTGTGCTACCTGTCCCAGTATCAGGGCAAACGGGGACGCTACCCCTTATTCCCTTGTAAACGGACCTGTTTCATGCCCACTTACTTGTGGAATTGTATCTTTTTTGTATGAAATTGTATCCTTTTTGTATTGAATGTTTGGGAGTTGGTTGCATAGCTGGGCTCCTAATGACGCGTGTCTCCTTCTGGTTCCTGAGGGTGTCTTTATGTCGCTTTTGTTCGTTGATGTTTTTTTTATTTGATCTGTTTTTGTTTTTTGTGGGTATCGTCTCTGTCCTTGTTTGCTGTCGCTAGAGGAGACTCCCTCCTACATTAATAAGAGGGAAAGTTCCTCCATGACGTCCGGCGTTTTGTGATAAGATGATAAATGGTTATTGCATTGATGGTTTCCCATGGTTCAAATCACTTAGAAGTGCCCCTGAATGGCTAAATGAGGCTATCGTGGTATCACCAAGTGTACGCGGTTATACGCACACTGGCCTACTGGCCGACCGAAATTAAGGCTCCACCTGGGGATGGTTCTAAGAGAGCCTTAAACACATAGTTACTAGGCCAATGAATATTCAAACACGGCTACAAAAATATACTTTAATAGGACTAAAGATTACATATACATATAGGGCAAGTTAAATGGCAATGCAATTAAATATTGACGGTTCACTGTTAAGATGATTAACACTATCATTTAGGTTTGAACGGAGGGATAATTAATGATTTTACAATTATGAAAGTTCTAGAGCAAAAGGGATCCTTGAGGTTCGACGCGGTAAAGGTGCGAGGAGCGTGACGAAGCGGGGGTTAAATCCCTTTTACCTTGATGTGCGGCGAGTATGACCAGGTAGGTAAGTTTGACCTTAAACTTATGGGCGTCTCACGGGACGCTCAATTCAACTTCGGGAAACTGAAGTTGGGGGCCTCTTATCGTTAAGAGGCAAAAGGAGGTTGCTTTGGGGATGGCTTTTCCGATCCTTAAATCCGAAGACGTGGTGAGAAGGGTTGAAGCGCGCCTAACTATTTCCACGAACAACACTGAGTGACGACTAGCTCTCCCTTGGCTCTTCGACAATCACTCAATTCTTCTCTGGACGAGAATGTAGTCGATTCCCTCTCGACTAACGAAGACGTTACGGCTAACATCCTGCACGGCGGCTTCAGACACAATCGGCATGTGAACTTCGATGTTTCGAATATATACACCGAAATTATCTAGACGTGGAGAGAGATTCATCGCCAATAGACTTCCTTAATTGCCTTGGGTCACGATAAGGTTCCATAGCGCGAAGTCGCGATTCCCATTTAATGGTCTTTATATTATTCTAATTTCCGCAGACGAATTTGGAGCGGTCAACGGCTTCTGGGAAAGTCTGGAGGGGACATTCTTTCTCTCTCTCCTTATTCTTCTTATTGTTCTGCCATTAGATGATGCTACCTAGCGCCAAATCCGATGCCATATTTCAAATTTCCAGAGGGAATAACCATATGTCACATTGTCGTATGGGTCATTTCATGGCTCTAAATGGGTACAATGCAACTTTACTCCTTTTCAAAATTGAACTTTACTCTTGTGGAAAAAAAGCGATGCCTAGACCTGGCACTTCGCCGCAGGTAAAAACGAATTATTTTATCACTACACCTTATATCTAATGACTCCTCACCCATAGTCCAGCCACAATATTTCTAGCCACTACTTTAATACTCGCAAGGAAAATTTTAATGGCAACTTTTTAGTGTGGGTTCGTTTTAAAAATGGATCTCACGTCACTTTTCATAAATCATTACCTGCAGCGAAGCGTCAGGTATAGGCGTTGCCTTTTTCTCAAAAGGAGTAAATAAAGTTAGATTTTCAAAGGGAGTAAAGTTCAATTGTACCCATTTAGGACCATGGGACATATGATTATTCGCCCTGGAGATTCCCAATCTGCCATCAGATTTGGCGCCGGGTGTCGCCATCTAGTGGCAGAAGCTTCATTTAGCCATTCAAAGGCACTTGTAAGCGATTTGAACCATGGCAAACCAATAACCATTTATCATCTTATCACTAAATGCCGCAAGTTATTGGAGGGACTTTTCCTCTTGTTTTTAGATTCTCAGAACTAAGAGTGTTCTGTGAGTTGAAGTATTTTAGGAAGCAGGTAGGTTGGCGTATGAAAGAGAGCGAATGAATATCTCTCTATGTATGTCCCTCCCCTCTTTTTCTCGCTTTCACTAATCTCCTTTATACACCCCAAAATCAATAACCTTTTGCCATCCAATCAATATAGGTTGAAGAGGAGCGAAGTGGGTGAAAACGTGCGAGGGGGTAGAGTTATAAAGGGGAAGCGAGAAGAGGGGCTGAGTCCTGGAACTATTGTATGCAAGGGAAGAGATAAAAACTAGAGAGGCATATAAATAATATGGGCGATTTTACGGTAGCTGAGAAATAAAGAGGAATGAATTCAAAGGAGAGAATAATTTATGTGAGCTAGAGGAAGGTAGAATGAAGATAATAATTAAATGAGATGGAGTATGGGAGATGAGATAAGTAGTAGTATGTTGACTCAAAGATAAATTGGTGGAAAAATGTGTCAATTAGCGAAAAAGATTTCAATGAGAGGTAGAGGAAAGTTGAATTGAGAAAGCTTGCAAGACAATCGAGTAGACTGATATCTCTTCCTTTCTTCTTTTCTCTCGATTTATCTATGTAAAAATTGCTTCCCTTTAACATTCTCCTTTTTTTATCATACAACACACCTTTTGTCCTCCTGTTTTATCCCTACTCAATCACTTTCAGCCGCCATCTCTTAATAATGCAGTGATTTTATCTAACCAAAATGTCAAGCAAATAATTAGCTTGCTCGTTTTTGCGTTGTTTTCTCTCTCGCTTACTCCTTAATCACCTTTCCATCCTAGACATTCTACACACCTTTATAAGGTCGTTGTAAACTGTAGCTGCATGTGTTTTGTCCAGGAAAGTCAGTAGCAGATCATTAAATGAAGCCAGAAGAATAAACTTGCAGCAGCTACTAGGGATTTTTTAACCCTATTCCTCATAACCTTGCTTCCACTACATTCACGTATTTGTGCTACAACAAATTAAGCCACAGATAGAGAATCTATAACTGCTTTACCCACCTATACAAATAAACGCATGTAGATGTGCAATGAGAGGCGACCAAGCGCAAATATAGTAACTCAAACTGCTTCAAGCACTTATACACATTCACATAGGTAAATATAAGTGGATATGCGTTTAAGCGTGGATATAAGAATTTAAAAATGCTGTAAACCCATGTATGCACAAACACTTAAAGATGCAGGTAGATAAGCATTTAATAAAATTAAAAGAGATCCTGTATATCGACACACCCAAAGACATGAACTTATCAGGTACGAGAGATAACATACGCACACAAATTCAGGTATGCAGACACATGTAAGTACACGTAAGAAAGGAGTCTTATGAAAAAAACTTGCGCCAAGAAGCGATTTAGAGCCAAAGTGTCTGGGAGTCAAGTTCGATTTTGTGCGCGTTCCCGTCACTCTACCTTCCTTCTCAAGGACGTGGCTCCAACTTGCGTGGTAAAATGCTATACTTTGCGATAAAGCAGCGTTCTTTATGCTCTTGTTTTCTTTATTTTATCTGATACGTGGGGCTAGAGTTCAGAGGCGGAGGGTAGGAGGAATGGCAGTTATCCAGACCTTTTCCATGTAATAGTTTCTGTTAAGTCTCCTTTTCAGGACAGAAAAATAGAAAGGTTGGATTATAAATAGAAATACTGTAATAAAGAGGTTGTTTTAATAGTAAAATAATACATATTTTAGTGTTAAAAATTTACACAAGCCTATATGTATGGAGTGTGATAATAGTATTCTTTCTAGTGGTAGAGGGAGAGAAAAAAAACTAAGAAAAGTATGATGAAATACAAAAGGAGTTTTTAAAATGTTTGAGAATTACCATAACTGATCGTAATTATCTCTAAATGATACTTACATGCACACACAAACTTTCATCACTATTCATGAGCCTCGGGCTCCACCGTCATTTAGACTCACTTCGGTCGCCGCAGTCGTCAATCGGAATCATTTTGCCCCGCAAAACAACTTGGAACTTTCTTTTCTCATTATCCTCCCTAGTCCCCATCTATACTCATGGGCTTAAATTCCTAACTTTATAATATCGAATCAATCCGCCAAAAAAAGAATTACATTCCCTACGCGTTCAAAGGAAAATAACCCTAATAATGACAATCATAAATCTCAGTTTTGCTTAATTCTTAATCCCATGTTGATATTTTTTCATTATTAGTCTTCATTTGGCTCAAGTTTTCCTTGATTTTTTCGAGGTCATTTTTCACCTAGGGATTAAAAGCGAGTGAAAAGTAATTGGTGTCTTTATTTACTTGTTAATACGAACACAGGTGTTGAAATTGATGATAAGTGTTGAGAGTGAATTGGTGTGAGTTATGTGCGTGATTTATAAAGATTGGTGTTGTACGCAGAATGTAAAGATGAATTTTAAGGATGAGTAACGAGACCTAATATAGTTTTGGTCCGTTTCCTTTGATGGATAATTAATCCATCGATTCCTATTGCGGTCCATATGAGCTAGTAGGTCGTGTATTTGATGTTTATCTTTGCTAATATGTGTGAACTATAATAGTGGTTAGAGGTGCGATTACCTCTTACTAAGTGAGAAATACCATTAAGGCGGAAATTTAGAAAACCAAAATTAACAGCCATTCTTCTTGCAATACCTGCTCCAGCTTTTTCAGACACGACGATGGAAGGTAACGACTTCTAACTTGTCGCTCCAAGACGCACCACAAATGCTCAATAATATTAAGATCTGGAGATTGTGGGGGCCACCCCATGTGTTGTAGCTCACTCATATGCTCTCCATACCAATTCTTACCCACATGGGCGGTGTGTATCGGGGCATTGTCATCTTGGAAAAAACAACAATCACCATCAGGGAATAATGTCTGGACCATAGGATGGTCTTGATCTTCCAAAATATTCAGATATTCGTTGTTGTTGATCCTACCATGTAGGGCAACGATTAAACCAAGAGAATTTCAAGATATGGCTGCCCAAACCATCACTGACCCTCCTCTGTGCTTCACTGTAGGAATACGGCAGTCAGGATTAAAAGCTTCCCCGCGCTGCCTCCACACATAAACTCGCCATGCAGTGGGGAAAAGAGAAAAACTGGACTCGTCGGAGAATATGACTTGCTTCCATTGATCCGTCGACCAGCCCTTGTAATTTCTACACCACTTAAGCCTTTTCTAAATGTTTTGATGAGAAAGCAGAGGTTTTTTGATGGCGGCTCTTCCATGATATCCGGTTTTATTGAGCTCACGGCGAACAGTTTTAATTGAAACTGGGCTAGTGAAATGTTGATTCAACTCTGTAGTCATTTTAGGGAAAGTTGTCTGTGGATTCTTCATCCCAATGCGTTTCAACACTTGTCGGTCTCTTTCAGAGAGCTTCGAAGAAAGGCCAGAATTACTCCTCTTGCTGAAAATTTTGCCTTGCTTCTTGAATTCAGCCATGGTCCTTGATATGGTAGCTCTCGAAAACCAAGGAGTTTAGCTGTTGTGGTGACGGAAGCTCCTGCAATTCGAGCTCCAACAACTGCCTTTTTTCGAACTGAGTGAAGTCACGCATCTTAGTATCTATACCACGATCTGAAAAAAATAGAAGTAATCATTAAAGTTGTTAAATAAAACTATGTATCTACAATAAAAATAAAACACTCACAATGAAATTTGTATGGATATTCGTAATATAATGGCTCATTGAATTATTGGTGTTTAATTTCTACTGTTCCAATTATTTTGTCGTCCCAATTATTTTTTGTCCCAAAAGTTAAACATGGGGCCGGTTCCGTCATGGTATGGGCTTGCTTGTCTGCCACAGGGCCCGAAGAGATGTTTTTATGCCAAAGTAGAATGAAGTTGGCTACATATTCCCATGTTTCAGAGAACCAAATGCTAAATTACATCCAGGCGTGTCAAAAGCTAAAGCTAATGTTATCTTTCAACAGGATAATGCCCCCTGCTATACAGCCAAGAATATTCTAAATTGGTTTTAAACACGGCATTATTACGTTGGATTGGCTCACTCAAAGTCCGTACTTAAACCCTATTGAACACCATGGGGAATCCTTGGTAAAGCTATTAGGATTACGAAAGTTAAAAATTCAGACGATTTTGATCAGAAAATGCACAAAAAATGGGCTAAAATTACACAAGACGTTTGCACGAATTTGGTTGACTAGATGCCTAGGCGCCTTCCAGCAGTAATTAATGCTAAAAGGGGTCAACTTGGTATTAGATCAAGTTTATATTCTGAATATTCCATACAACAACCATAGCACGTGTGTTCTTAACATTCTGAGGGCTAACTAAAAAATTAAGGGCTAGCCTCATAATTTTGCCCAAGGGTATATATATATATATATATATATATATATATATATATATATATATATATATATATATATATATATATATATATATATATATATATATATATATATATATATATATATGAACATGAGAGAATGATGAAATGTATAAATCATACGCTGAGCTACCAGGCACAGTGACTCTACTGGGTTTGATGGGATAATGCTTTGGGCGAAGAAGAGTCATGTGTCTGGTAGCTCAGCGGTAGAGCATCTGACCGGCAATCAACAGACCCGGGTTCGAGTCCCGGCCAGGAATTTCAAACTTTTTCTCCTTGCGTTATCTCTGTCTTCTCAGTAAAGGATTGCCTTCATTGTGCTGCTCTCTTTGATTCTAATCTTCTTCTAATGTCCCTTTCTCTTACCTCTAAAAAACTCCTGTTCTTGTCTCATTGCTCATTCGCATCCAATTTCTATTTCCTGTACTATACTGTTATATAGTCTGCAATGCAAGGTTTCTGCACTTTTATTTCTGCCTTCAAAATTGTTTCGAGAGGCAGAAAATAAATATGGCGAAAGCCCTGTGGTGGTTGTTATCACACGCAGAACTTGCATTTCCTCCTTCTTCTATATATATATATATATATGCAACCTCTAAACTTAATCAGCTTTTTTTACATGTAGGATTAAGAATTTAGCCAGTAAAAGGACTTCAATTTGGCTTCTCATCCATCCGTACATATTAACTTTATTTACGTCCCAGAAAGCTCTTTTTTTCAGCATTCAAGAGGACATGATCAGTAGCGAAGGCCAACCTAGCTACTAATATTTTATTTATGAAAGTTATCTTAGCAGAGGAGTGTGATATGAGTCCCACCTCTCTCAAGAATCCTGAAACAGTCTGGGGGAAAATTTAGCTTAAGTTTCTGGCTACTGTCTCAAATCAGCGATTCATCGATATGTTACATTGTGCGTTTTTACCCGAGAGTGGATTTTCTAAGGTGACCTCTTTTCTTTGGCGATTCACAAGATCCGGTATCCTCTTTGAGATTTATTATGCGTTAAATCATATTTTCTCTGATTACAATGTTTGTCCATCTTTACTAAACTCATTATTTTTATAATTAGTAATACCATCACTGCCAGTTTACATTCATGACCAAAGGTTTTGAGACCACTATATTTTTTCACATAAGAAAATTAATATAACTGATAAAACATTGCATTATGTTTTAACATGTTTTATCTTAATTTGAAGGTGAAATATATAATAATTCAGAGCCCAAACCCATTTATTGTATTAAGGTCAGTCAATTGATGCGCGTAGTCAATATATATAATGATGTCCCTAGTTTTTTGGGGTAATTTAATTTAATTTGGTTTGGTATGATAGAAAAAAAATTTGCGATGATATTTTGACTGATATTCCTCCAATTTGTTCAATCAGCACCCGTAACTGCTCACAATTGGATGGCTTCTGTTTATCAATTGCCAGTTTAATTATCCCCGTCAAATTCTCTATTTGATTCTGGCGAATTCTCGGGCCAAGGTCTGAAATGTTCTATGTTATTTTCAGCCAATAACTTTTTTATGCTTTTTCTTTGTGACAAGGTGCGCAAACTTGCTGAAAAATGCAGTTATCATCTCCAACTTAGTCCTGAACTGTTGGAAAGTTGCTGATGAAGTACGTTTTTGTACTATTTTGAGTTCATGGCAGTGTTGTGGAATAAAACTGTTAGTAGTACAGATCTCTTAGATTAGAAGCAGCCCACGACACGAAGAATGTCCTGATGCTTCACCGTGGGCAGGATACTGGAATCGTAAAAGCGCTTCCCATTTCCGCTCTTAACAAGAGAGCTTCTAGAAGCTCCAAACAAGCCGAAGGCAGCTTTACCAGAGAATACCACTTTGCTACTATCTACAACAGTCCATTCTCAATATTTAAAACCTAATAGAGCCTATCCGTAAGGTTTTTCTTGGTGAGATGAAGCTTATTCACAGCCCTTCTCGACTTGAGACCTTGGCCGAAAAATATTCGTCTCACTTTGTGCCCTAAAGCGTTTGCACCTGCTCTTTTCCATCGTGAGCAAGTTTAGAACTGTAGAAAATCTGACCTTTGAGCTGGAACTTTACCAGTAAGCGATCCTTGCATTCATTTGAAGCTCTTGAGCGTCTAGAATACTACTTCACAGGAATGTAACCAGTCTTTATAAAGTCATTAATGATCCTAAAGATGGTGTTCCTTGATCCAATGGCCTTAGCAACTATATCCTTGCATTTCAGGTCACTTTGGTGCAGAGCAGCAATGGTTGCACGCTTTTCTTCTGAAAGAACCATTTTTGTAGTAGGTGGTTCCATAACAGTAGGCCCAGTTAGGTCAATTAGCTCGTGGCAGTGCTCTGCATCCCAATTCACCAGAGGAATTTTCTTTCCCTCTTCATGGTTGCTGCTCTCAATCCTGCAAATAATAACTGTACTCAAATTACTGTCGTTTTGGTAATCAACATGCAGTCACACATAGTCCATAACATTCTTAAAATTATTAATTTGGGGATAAATTTCCTATATAAAAATTAAACGAACGTTACCTGTCTCTGAAAGTAAGTATCGTCTAAAGCTCGAGACTCCTGAACCAGTCATTATCATCTTTGACTATTGGATTGACCGCGTTTTTAGGTGGGAGGCAGAAAACATTTCACATCATTAAACTGAATAAGTTTCTGTCGTTTGATGGCAGAGAAAAGGATACGAGGTGAATCATGTAGCTTAGACGACGTTTTTATCTCAAACCATGCGGTAGCATAAACCTGAACGATGTAATGACTCATTTTTTTTCAGATTCATGTATTTATTCTTGTCTCTTGTGTATAGAGAAAAGAGTCGTATGGCACTAGTTAATCATTTTGCATGGTTGAGCGTACCTGTCATGCAAAACACCCATTTGTCATCTTCTCTTTGTAATAAGATTCCTTTGCAATACTCATATAGAAAAAAACCTTTGATCATTGGAGTTTCTTTAGCCTCAAACTGTATTTGAGATTGATCACGAATATCTTCTGAGCAGCTTTGCCAAAGAGTCCAACTAAAGTTTATAGGCCCAGTTGTAACTCCATCGTTTTTTTTAAAACACTGAATGACTCCTTAGCAAGAACATTACCATTAGCACCAATAGCAGGTATTTTTCTGTTGGTCAAGTAGATGCCTGGGAATTTTCCATGTTCATATTTGAAGGTAAGATGATGTCCTGCAGCAACCTCCATTCAGACAACAGTTCCCCATTCAGGCATGTGTTCATTTGTAAGTCTTTTATTCCATCTACCTTTTCTATCGTCACAAATACAAATGAGCTATGTCTTTGCCTCTAACTTTCTACCATCATCAATTACTCTTACTTTTATTTTAGCCCTTCTCATTCACTTTATTATTTATAATGTGACTGCTGTCAACTTTAGATCTCAATAGGTGATTAATGTCATGAAGCAAGGCATTCCAGAAAGCTGCACCCGGATTAGATAAACATTCACCTTTGACAAGCTTCATACCATATCCAGGAAACTTCCGAAAGCTATATTATCCTGGAGGCCTCTTGCTAGGTTGCTATTCATCGTCTCCTTCTTGAAAGTCGGAATAACATAAAATAATAGCTAGGGTTAGTTTTATGTACATTTTTATGTAGGTGTTTAAAATATATTTATTTATATATTTTGATAAACATAAAGAAAATACCGCTAACCTCATAACTATATGCATTACTTGTATGTCCATGCAACTTTAGGGTGCATGGAAGATCCAGTTAGCTCAATATTCTCTTGAGGTGAAACATGTTACTGTCTCTATTTGGCCTGCCTCTTTTTTTAGGAACTGTCTCGACTAAATACACCTGGAATGCAGCCTGAATCTCGGTATATGATCGCTGATTTTGAAGATATGCTCTTTCTTCAAGCAGCACCGACCTTCTTGTAATTTACTCTTGAATCACCGCAAAACACAATATCCATATAACAGGAACAGGCATAAATATCAATGAGTTTGTCTACTTTGCTATCCAAGTTTCGCTTGAGATTAGCTTTTACTATGCTTGCGATTAATATGTTTCACTTTAATGACTAGGTCTTAACTTTTCTGACAAGGAATTTGTCATCAATTAAAAGCCACTTCGGATTCAATAAAGATCAAATGGATTTTAAGTCTTTGCTAACTAGTTGCACTGTGACCTAAAAATATGCATCATGTAATAATAGTAGTGAATCAGTTGCTTGTAAGAACTCGGATCAGTTAATCATAAAACACAAAGACCATCTCAATACTTTTCTTTCGTGTCAAAGGCCATGTTTTCACTTTCAGCATTTTCCAAAACAGAAAACCTAACAATGAATACAAATATTCTTCTGTTATAACATAAGATATGTTGAAAGATTAAAATCACATTAACAAGTACCTCTTGAACACTCACAATTACAGGAACAGTTACATTATGAACACCATAACAATACAACACTTTGAGAAACCTAACAATAACAAGACAAAAAAACAACAACAATATTTAATAGAGAAAAAGCTCCTCTAAACACCGAAGAAAATAACACAGGGGAAGAACTCACTGAAGCGGAGGAATGTGCACCACACAGCATAGCAGACGAGAGTGACTTGGATTGCCATGCTGTCGTCTGGTACTATGCTGGCGTGGCTATGAAGTGGCACCAGACAAGTGACACTCGCTGCGCAAATCAAAATAAATATAAAAATGCGATTTAGATAATGATATATGGCTAAATTTAGAAAATGAGATATTCATAATAGAAAAATGATAAATTCATAAAATTAAGCTGCACAAACACAGAACGGGACATAAAGAGTTCAAATTATATGGTGTCGTTTACATAAATTTGCATAGAGATATTTCATAAAAAGATGTATATTTTTGAGTTTCACATTAAACAAAAACTACTGCATTTTTATTCACTTTCTAGGGCCAATTTCAACCAACCCTAATATATATATATATATATATATATATATATATATATATATATATATATATAGTACGTTTAATGTATTTGCATTATTAGATAACTGATTTGCATTTTTCATATTTAATTCGTATACGACGTCTGTTAATCTACACCGCTTCAGTAGCTGCTAGTTCTCGCTATAATACGCGTGTAGGGTGAACTTAAATGCCTCAAATCGACACGCTTCGTTATCTGTTGGCTTATTTGTGTCCAAAGTAAACGCATCTGATCGGTCTTTATTTTTCAACTTTACACTCACTAAACTGAGTTCATCGAATCCAGTTTGAGTCTGTTTCTTTTTCATAATTCATAGTATAAATCTGAGGTTTCTTATCCAGATTTATTTCTAGAATATTCAATGCTGAATGATTCTCCAGGAGCCACATCTATTTGATGCTGTTGTTCTTGAGGAGCTGGTTCAATTGAGATGGGAACATGCTGGGCTGGCAAATGTTGTTAACGTGTATCTAGAGCAAGCACGCCAATATTTTCTAGGCCAGCTTTGGAAGGTAAAGCCAGGGTTAGTTACTGGAGTCCTTATTTCTTTAACAGTAGTTTTTTTTATCCTTGTGATTGTCTGTTTTTATCTGCGGCGAAGCGCCAGGTCTAGGCGTCGCTTTTTTTTCAAGAAGAGTAAAGTTCAATTGTACCCATTTAGAGCTATGAAATGGCCCTTATGACCATGGGACATATGGTTATTCACCCTGAAGATGTCAAATCTGCCATCGGATTTGGGTGGCGCCATCTAGTGGTAGATGCCTCATTTAGCCATTCAAAGGCACTTGTAAGTGATTTGAACCATGGGAAACCATCAATGCAATAACCATTTATTATCTTATCGCAAAACTCCGCAAGTCATTGGATGGACTTTCCTTCTTGTTACCTGCGGCGAAGCACCAGGTCTAGGCGTCGCTTTTTTTTCAAAAGGCATAAAGTTAAATTTTTCAAAATGAGTAAAGTTTAATTATACCCATTTAGGGCCATGAAGTGACCCATATGACCATGGGACATATGGTTATTCACCCTAGAGACTTAAAATCTTCCATCGGATTTGGCGCTGGGTGGCGCCATCTAGTGGCAGAAGCCTCATTTAGCCATTTAAAGGCACTTGTAAGTGATTTGAACAATGGGAAATTATCAATGCAATAACGCCGCAGGTAATTGGAGGGATTTTTCCTCTTGTGGCTTCTTTTCTTTATCTGTCCAAACCTTGATTTCTTTTATTTCTTGACTTTCTTGCCTCTTTGAGCATGATATTGCCATTGTACAAGGGGCTGCCGCAGTTTAGGCAATTTTTGTTGTTGCCTCACAAGATTTCCAAAAATATACGTTCATTGCACATTCGGAACACTACTTTTCATCCTAATTGGCTTAGTTCTTGGTTCTGTGGGCCTCCATCTTGTAGGAGGTGAAGCACATCTGGGTATTTCTGGTGCTTCTCCTGCTCGATGTTGGCCGAAGGAATATTCATGTTCCTATCTATTTCTCAACTTTGGCAGACGAGTTTGAAAACGTGAGTATATCCTGAGAATTTAATCACCTTAGTGATGTTAATCCCCAGATTCCACTCTTTGATTTGGATCTCTCTCCTACTCAGAAGAGTGACCAGTTTGACGTTATCTTGGGGAGGCGCTTGGAGCAAGTAAATTTATTTTATTGTGCTGAAACAAATTTTCAAAGTCATCTTGTGCCTAGAAAAGAGAAGTGTACTCATTGGAAATGTCAATAAATTTGACGAGTGCAATGATGGAACTTCTATAGAGTTTATAATTGCACTCTTTTCCGGTATACTTGATCCTTTTGTCACGCTGAATGGCCCCCTCTTTCAGGTTTCTATTTTTTTGGCACTGGGAGACATGCCCCCCGAAAGAGTGGGGTATATAGATGGTTTAGAAAGAAATATCAAGGAGTCGAAGGTCTCTCTATGACCTTTAATGGACTGCAGAAACAAAATGGGTCTACAATCAATCCCATTCCGGGATAGGATGAGGTTTATGGGGAGAAGAAAGTAAAGGTTAAACTCAAAAGTCTTAGGGTTTGAAGTTTTAAAAGCAGTAATTATTTAAATAACGTAAATCTCGCTTACATGCTGACCAAATTATGCATGTAAGAAAGGAAAAGAATTCTTGTGTTAGGATTCAAAACCAGGAAAGCAGACTTCTGAAACAATCTTGAAGCACTATTAAAGTACCGATCAAGAGTATCCGATAGCTTTACCAAACGATTACGGTCAGGAAGAGTTTACCATAGTCTTCCATCTCTTTTTGGGAGAGAGGGGGGGGATTTTTATAGATGGGCAGTTTGAGATACGTTAAATTTTAGAGAAAAAGGTACTGGATTCAATCTGACCTTGTGCGCTGTGTGTTGAGTTCAGGTTTCGTTTCTTTGATGAGAATAACATTATGAATCTCGAGGTGACGCTTGTCAGGGTTTGTGCTCAAGATAATGGTATGATTTACTAATGTTTTTCTTGCTATTTGTTGGACGTACTCTCTGCACTAATAAAGTTTAATGAGTTTTATAGGTATGTAGTTAGTTTTCGGCTGAAGGTTGGTGTTTCTATACCAGTGTAGGATTTATTTAGATGAAGCTCACAATTCTCATGCAGGCATTGGAACTTCTAAGCCACATTAGTAGATTAAAACTTAGATTGGTCAGCTGCAACGCTGTTTTTTATCATTTAATTGTAGCGAAAAGGTGTCCTATTGGCAAATGATATTGTTCCGTATGGTCTCTTAAAACTCGTTCGTCGGTTCGGTATGCGTCGATCATCTTCTTCTTCAAGAAAAGAAGCTGTGGTGTTTCGTCTCTTCTTAAATAAATTGCTTATAAAATTTGATATAAATAGAGTACCTGCAGTTATTGACTTGACTATAATGTATTATTTGATATTTTGGGGTGAATATGGCGTAAGGCTCAATGAAGCACTGTAAGAAAGGGTACAGGCGCGGAAGAATTGGCCTAAATACAGACATTATTATTATTAAACCCCTTTTAGTTTAAATAAACGTTAGAACTCTTCAAATTTTCCTTAAAGATCTATATTTGAGCTAATTTCATGCCTGTTCTTGAACTCTTAAGATCATTTTAAAGAGGAAATTTTATGAGCCTTGTAAACCCCATTAGAAAGTAATTCTCTCCAATGAATATTGTTAATGTGATGGAAGGATATCTTTTGAGTTAGTACTTTATTAATTTTATTGCTTATATTTAAGTATTCTTTTGTTTTTGAACTTGGGAATAAGCTCCAATTTATCACTTTAGTGATAGTTGATGATGAACGAGCTCTATTTGAACATTACTACACATATGTTAAGTTAGTTTCTCTTCTCTCTTATTCTTTCTATTATCTATTCCAGTCTCAGTTATATCCCTAAGGAACGTCGGTGACCGAGCTCTTGAGCAACATTTTTATTTTAGTCGTAGTTCGATATCACCGCTAGTCACTGCCAGTTGGGTTTTCCTTTTTCCTTATGGGTAAATTCTCGCCTGTCAATTGGTTTTTATTTCGTACATTTTAGATTTTTGTTAGGAGCTTGATCCCAGAGGGTTATAATTCTGCCATTGTTGCTATCTTTGTTACACTTGTCTACTTTCATTATTATTGTTTCTCTTTGGGATGTTTTTTTATCTGCTTTTCTCTTAATTAGTTTGTTGTTTGATATTAGTTTCCTTTAGTCGTTCAAAATTAAATATTTAATTTGTATATCTGGTTGTCAAGAAATTATTTTTGCTGTTTTAAAAGGGAAAATAAAACATTATTTAATATATTAAATGTGAATTTCTATCAATAAATAGCTCGCTTACCAACACTCTCCTAAAGGTAAGCGACGGGGGTGGATACGCGACTTAAAATATAATAAGTGATTTTGAGGAAGGCTAAACATTGATATCCGTCTTCACCTCCTTAATACCTTTTTATATTGAGATGATTTGGCAGTGACTGAAATAAGTGCTAGATAATGCGAGGATATGAAAGGTGAGGAAGAACTTTACAACCGAGGTTAGTTATCGTTTCCTTGAAAACACGAGTACTGTGTGGGTGACCTTTGGCATGAAGAAAGATCCATCTCACTCCAATAACTAATAAAGGTTTCTGACAAATTAAAGATATTTAGAATTCTATAATTCATCCTAATTGTTTATTTTAGTATTTGGAAGAGTTTACAATATTTTAGTAAGCTCTTTAATTAGTCTTACTCAAAACGATATTTAAATTTTTGGTATCCAGATATTTTGTACCAAGAGAAAAAAAGTCTTCAAAGGTAAAGAAATCGAGAACAAAAAGTACATTTCTAAGGTCAGTAAACTTGTTTCCCAACTTGTTATATTTGCATATTCTTCCACGTGTGCTAGTGTACTAAACTTAAAATAATAAGCACCCTTCTATTCTTCAATAAGTGATAGTTTTTGTCCAAAATTATTTTCAATTCTACATTTTTAGGTCAGGTCCATGAGTTAATTTTAGATAGAAGAATCACTCAACATAAAGAATCCTTCCTAAGTAAAATATTCTTAACATAGTTTCATGAAACAGAAACTATATAATGAAGTTTTACACAGTACACTCAGCGTGTATGATGAAGTATAAAGTTGTAGGTTCAAATGAGTCTATTTAGGTTATAAAAGGTGGGGGGTGGGTAAAGTCACAGTCCAAGTTAAAGCAGGAAATGAAGATTGGAATTTTCCACCTAATCCTTGAGGCCAAGCTGACTTATTTCCCCTCAGCGCGTTTAATGCGGTGCGAACAAATCTTATTTGGGTATCTGTAAAAAATACAATTTATTTTTGGGTATTAGAATTTGTTAATAATTTTTACTATAGATATTGAAATACATTTAAGATATAACTAAATGAAATGAAACGTAACTTATTTGTAATATATGAAATATTCTATAAAGAACAATTTAAGATTAGGCACTTAAAGTTACTCAATTCAAGAATAAGCACCTGCATTTCCTTCAATTGAAGATAAGGCACCTAAACCTAAAGTCGCTCTTTTAACGACTCACAAGGTGACTTGTTACAGAAAAGAAAAATATTGAAAATTACTAATAAAAGTTTTATTAAATAGAAAAATATTTATAGGATCATTTAAACATCATATTGTTCGGTTATATGATTACATAAGCTTTGAAATGGGTTTGACGAAAACCTATCCTGACCCATAAATTGAAACAAATATGTATGTAGAAAATCTCGTTTTCAACCTCTCATTGTTTTTATTTTTTGTTTCTGCTTATTCCAATAAGACTAGGTTTTGTGTGTGAATACCAGTATTTTTATCAACATAATTTAGTGAAGTTAAAATAAATTACGATAAACGAAAAGAACTTCTAAAGTAAAGTAAACTATTCTTAAGGTAAGTTACGATCTACTAAGAGACCTTCCAAATATTTACAATTCAAGATTACGCACCTGCGTTTCGTTCAATTCAAGGTAAAGCACCTGCGTTTTGATCAATTAGGCACCTCAGGTGCCTAATCTTAAATTGATCATTCTATTAATACTGCGGACTTCTTATGGCAGGTTGCAATTAGAGCCTCAAAACACAAGTGATCAACCATGCTTGCCTTCTGCTGGTACTCGTACGCATATCCTTCTATAAGGCGCACCAAGCGCAATCTTGTGACATCACATGCATCACACATTACATATTTTCATGTATTCAATGTTATATGTACAACATTTTAGCTATCCAATGCAGCTAGGTAAAATACTTACATAAGTCAAATGTGTATGCAAATATTGAGAAGTTGATGATAAGTTCACATGAGAGGAAGTCGAGACGTATCCATAAATACTTTAGTCCTACGACTTGAATAAACGTTGAATCAAGAAATCTGTATCTCAAAGCTTAACGAGAGTCTTTTTGTATTGTTGTTTAATCCTCGAGTTTTACATCATTCAGGGAACATTCTCTTTATTTATCTAACTATTTATAAGTGTTTGTAACTTTCTCTCTCTCTCTCTCTTTCCCTATATCTCCCTTCATTCACCCCCAGTCTTTCACCCTCCTTCTCATTATCCCTATTCATTTTTTTTCTCCATCCTTCTTTTCTTTTCATGTTGATTCGCTTTTTGTACTCATTTCAATTTCTCTTTCACATTCATTGTAGTCACTTTCTTCCTTGGTTACTTGCTGGCTTATTACACACATGATTCTTGTTGGAAAGTACTCGTATAAACATTGATTTGTTCCTATACATGTGTAAATGTATGGGAACCAATTCTCCCCTCCAAGTCCCTTTTTCCTCTTGCCTATCCTACATCATATCTAAGAGATGGTTTCACTTCCGAACACCCAAAGAGCACTTCTCGCTTAGCTACCTGAGCTATGTATCAACCACGCTTTTTACTTCCCCTAATTTGACCACTGTGGAGATGAATCTCCTGTCAGAATATTTCGAGTAAAGGGTTAGAAGAAAGTGAGAGAAGGAAAGGAACGATTATAATCGGCTGAAATAGGAAGATGAGAGAAAAAAAGTGCAAAAAAGTAAGAAGGGGTATCAAAGAAAAAGAGAGGAGAGAAGAATGTGAGAAGGAGTTTAAAAAATAAAATGTGAAAGCGGCCACAGTAAAATAGAGGGCTAAAATATTAGATGGGGGGAAAGTGAAAATGAAAGAATATGAGAGGGAGAAAAAAAAAGATGAAATTATATGAGAGGCGAGAAAGAGTATGAGAAGGGTGAAAGAAAAAAAGTGAGGAAATACGAGAGAAGTGAAAGAAGAGTGATGATGCAATAATGAGAGGGATGAGATAATTAGAATATTAGAAAGCATATGAGAATGATTAAAGAAAAAAAGAAAGTAAAAAAGAGAGAGGAGAATATAAAATGTGAAAGAATATGGGAAGATCAATGAATCTGAGATGAAAGAAAGAAGTGCGAAAGACAAATTAAGAGTGAGAATATGAGTGTCGGGAAGAAAGAAGAATAAAGTGAGATAATACGAACAAAGTAGGAATAGCTTTAGATAATTGGGTTTTAAAGAGCAAAGTTATGAGTTTGCTTGTCTCGTAATGGGCTGGTTCGCTCGGGCGCAGGTGAATATTACTTCTTTTATGAACAGGAAAATCCGAATTAACGAGTTTCTTCTCGAGTTAGAGAGAATGAACTAAAATTAACGAGAAGTTTGACCTTTCATATAACGAAGAGCTAGAAAAACAGATACTGTATAACAGACATAAGCAGAAGTAAACAAAAGTTAAAAGCTAATTACGGATAAAATAAATACAATAAAACACTATAGACGCTCGCACGTTGTTACCAGAACGAAAAATCGTCGAATCCTGGTTTTGATCAACAGAAAAATCACCCATATGTTAAGTACTTCTAGTTGGTGATTCTGAGTTAATTGACTACTCAGATCGCGTCATCCTCACCGGGAGATTTCGAGGTATTCCTTAGTGTCTTATCATCATCATCATCATCTTCATCATCATCACTAACTCTATAATTTAAGAAGGGGATTTTTTTAAGTATTTGAATAATAATTTCATTAGTTTGGTTACGACTTAGGTTTTTTTATCAAATTTCAGAAATAAATATAGGTATCGAAATTTTTTAAATATTTTAAAACCCAAAGAATTACAAATGAAGTTCAGAAAATTTATTTTTATATATCTTCTATATCTTCTATAACTCTATTTTAGCAACGTGATATTTGAAAAGGGGAAAATTTAGTTTAGAGTTCCTTTTTAAAATTATTATAATTGGCGAAATCCATAAAATTTATGCAAATTTATATAAATTATAATCTTAGCAGCGAAGCGCAGGGAAGTGGCGAAGCCATTGCCTGGTAGACGCTCGCCGACCATTGAAGGGATCTTGTTAATAAGAAAAACAACAAAAGAAATGTGCATGAAAGGAGTGTAATGGCAGTGCTCATTAACCTCAAGGGAGGGGCGAAAAGAGGGTGGCAAAATGTCTTCACGAATGAGTCTGACCGTGAGCCCAGTCAAGGGACCTCGTTAGTTAAAAACTGAGGGGTCACGTATCTTTACAAATTTAGATGGTGAAGGGAGGAAAAGTGTAGAGCTAGGAAGTGAAAAAGGTTCGCGGAATATGGAAAGGATGATCTGTAAAGTGTAATAACGGATAAAGTGTTTTGGTGTTCCGCTGCAATGGGAAACGGAACCGATTGAATGATTCCCTCGTGACCGAGAGTAAAGTTTTCATAGCTTAGGTGTGTGAGTGTGTGTATGCGTCTGTGAGTAGGGATTTTTTCCAAATCTACCTAAGTACTTACACACACAAAATTATCACCAGACACATAATCACACACTTGCTCTTGCCTGCATAGGAACTATAACTCTCACACTTATGCACACAACTAGCCACTCATTATCCAACTGCACCTGACCACAATATCACGGCAGCATTCATTAACCAATCGCTCTCGCCTTTTTCCCTCGCCCATCCATCAGCCAGCTCAGCCCATCACTCTTACCCATTCATAAGCATCAATACATACATACATGTTATATGTTATAAAACATGCATGTAGTTTCCAAATAAACCACAATTTGTTATCATTTATTAATAGGAAAAATGCGCAAAATAGATAATAAATAAAAGGATACCGTTTTATCCGCTTCCCCTTTTCCCTTTCCTATGTTTTCTTTGCCCTGTCAAAGTAAGAAACGGAAGAGGAAAACGAGGAGTTTTCCAAGTTCGAAGGCTACGTAAGGTCATCTCATTTTCCCGCCAAATTTTGGTGCCTAAAAAATGATAGGTCCTTTAATTTTCCCGCCCAATTTTGTGCCTAAATCATGATAGGTCATTTCATTTTTCCTGCCTCATTTTGGTGTCTAAAACACAATATGTCACTTAATTTTCACGCCCAATTTGGGTGCCTAAAACAGGATATGTATATTGTTCACATCTCAAATGAGTGGAGTGATATAAGTTTGCACTTCGTTGCTCTGGCGTGCTCTTTCCTACGTCTATCTCTCAAAACATCCAATAGGGCCTCCTACATCCCCTCTCACTCCCAGGAAGATAACCTTTTAATGTCAGAGGGAGGGTCGGTGATAGTGACTTTATCATTCTCTATCAAGTTTTTGTTGACTTACTTTTATTTTCGTGCTCATCACCAGGGGGTGCTTGCTCCCACCGGATTTCCGCCTCAATTGAGGGGATTGACTTCCCTGCCTTATCCTTCCCCATATGATGATGCCCCCTTTTCCTGCCCGTGGTGTAAATTTGTCCCTGGTTTGGGAGAAATCCGGTTTATTCTAGCCCCTAGCATACTCCGGTTGAATGAAGTTGAGCCACATCGGGTATGGTTAGTCACCAGATAGATTTCCGTTTTGGGTTGACTTTACGGTACTTTTTATGGTTCTGATGCCAATTTAAACTGTAGGTACTCAATGAGGTGGAATCAAACTTTCTTTCGAAACATCCTTACTTATCCTTTCTGAAAGAGATTCCCTCGTCGGTTTTCGCTTTAAATTAACTGATGATCAATACCTCGCTAGCTTTATTTTTCCTTATATTAATCTACTTTCTACCATAACCGTGTTAAGCCAATCAACCTTCAATTTCGATCCTATCCCTACCAACCCCCGATCAAACTATCGGTACTCTCCTACCCTTAGCTCTCCAATCTCCAACCCTGAATTTTGTATGTGGTTCACCTCACCTCCGTGTCACCCTGACTCGGGAAAATCATGTCGGTGTCGTGTCATTTCGTGCCGAGACGAGACGAATTTAGATTCGCATTAAAACCCTTAAATGTCACATCATTTGTGGGTAATGAGCTTTTTATTCGCTTAAGTTCACATTATAGCGTTATTTAATTTTGGCTTATATGCTCCTGTTCATATGATGCAAATTTGGTTGTTTTTGACGAGTTTGTTTTTGTACTGGGTCAAATATTGATTTGGGGCTATTTAATTGAGGGAGAGAGAGAGGGTTAGTTCATTGTATAAGGTCCAAGGTTTTCCGAAAGCGGTGATTATTTTGTACTTTCTTGGGGTAATTTAGGGCTTAGAAAGTAGTAATATATGGCTTAATGTGGGAATTTAGGAGCAAAGTACACTGGGAAAGAAGAGTGATACTAAAATATTTTATTTCCAAAGCCCTTCAAATTCTCTCCCTAATCCGTTCTACAGGATTGCACAACCAACACAGTAGGGTGTGTCAATTTATGCGTGAAAAGAATTTTTGGCCAATTCCTTCAGTGAGGAAAATATGTGTTTGGACTTGAGGAATTCAAATCTGCTATTATTTTTGTGATTGCTGAACATTTAGTTTTGTAAATCTACGTTTGAAAAGGCCCAATCTCAATTAATTATTAATAACAATTAACATTTAATAATTTTAGCTTCTCAAAATGGCAGGTAATGTTATATGCATTTAGTTTCTCTGCATAAAACATATCCAAGTAAGCATAAAACATATCCTAGCAATCATAAAATCCAAATCTTCCCTGCATAAAACATATCCAAGTAAGCATAAAACATATCCTAGCAATTATAAAATCCAAATCTTCTCTTATTTTTGAGATTGCTCAACATTTAGCTTGAAAAATCTACGTTTAAAAAAAAACATAAATTTATCTTAGAAAACAACATTTATTAATTTTAGGTTCTCAAAATGGCAGGTAATGCTATTGACATTTAGTTTCTCTACATAAAACACATCTCATTAATCATAAAATAATATCTTTATAATCATACAACATTTGAAAGTGATGACATCAGCAAAAAAAATAATTAAACACGTTTCATCAGGTCTTGCTTTGATTCGTTCTTGGACATCAGCCACCAATTTGCTTCTTGGTCTCTGATATACCACTCACGTTACTCATGCGTTACTCCTATGTCACTTGTTTCACACACTCTCTATTGAATGACCAAGACAGGAGCACTCTGGAACTTACATAAGCTTGTCAGTGAACTTCTTTACTTCCGCTGGACTCAGTTCGCATGTCAAAGATGGTTCGAATACCCCGTCAAGCCAGTCTGTCAGCTCAAACAGAGAAGAAGCACTGGGGTTGATGTAAGGTTTATTCCCGGGACGTACAGAAAGATCATCTCCTCGCTTTATGTCGGCAATCTTTTGGAGAGCAGCTCTCCTCTCTTTGCTGTCTGAACACAAGTGTGTCTGGATTATCATTTCGCTGAGTGAATACGATGCTGACCGCCTGATAGTTTACAAAACATCATCCACTACAGCCTTTCTTTGCAACGTAAGTAGCCGCAGCTGAAACGAAGATGTGACGCTTACCTTCCACCCAAGAATGATTTATTTTATGTTGAACCAACAATCTATTCCACTATCACTCAAGTTATTGAGGGTTCTGCTTTTAAGGCCACGTTTTAAAACCCATATGCGACAAAGCTATTGTTAACCATCAAGAATGGTTAAGTGGAACAATTTTATGAAGGGCCAGATCTGTCTCAAGTTTTCCTGTCCTTATGGTCTGTGTGATTCTAGGCCCACACGCTTGATCAGTAGAGAGATAGTCCTTTATGACATTGTCAGCGAGTTAAGTAAAAACCGCTCCAAATGAGAGTTGAGTGAATGAAGAATAGATATTAAGTTTGGTTGCAGTGTCTAGCATCTTGCCAATATTACCTGTCCACTTATTGTTAGACAAGGTCTTCCCATCCAGTGTTGTTATCAAGTGTCGCAGGGGTAATTTGCACTAACGTGCAGAGGGTACCAAACAACCAGAACAGTTTACGGCCAAGCTTGACTTTTACCAATTCACGCAACCGCCCTCCCAGTTAGTGGTAACATTTGTAGAATCACCCCAATGGCTTGCAGGTTTTTATTAATGTCCTTTATCGTGAAATCTAAAAGATTATTGGTAATAACTTCAGCAGGTTTTTTACTCCTTGAGCCTTTCCCCCTGAGTGAACAGGTAGCGATATGTATCTTTTACCTGGCCCATTACACACACAAAATTGCTCTTCCATGATGATCCTGTGGAAGTGACAATCTGAATTGTCTACTTTCACCATATCTTAGTTGTATCTTGACGGCCGTCATAAAAGATGCAGCCAATTTCACACTTCTTAAAAGTTCATCAAAATCGTGCTCCAAGGATATCCTTTTTTTTATCCCTCTTGACATTTTTGTGATCAATTATAAGTCACTTGTCCTCTTCAGTGATCAAGCCAGCATCCATAAAGGCAGCAGTGGTGAGGAAAGCTGTGACATGCAGGCCAATACCATATCTGGTGCTATGCATAGCAACATTAGGTATTTCTAATGTGTTGCACTGTGGCTTTTTAGTGGAAGTTGAAGATGTCGTGGGTATTTTTAATGTCACCTGATAACTTTCATCCTTTCCATCTTAAGCATCAGCTATTTGTCCTTCAATTTTATGAGAACGGAAAATTATTTCACTTGATGGCATTGAAACATTGGCATGCTTAATTGTCTGCTGATATTCAGCAACTTATCTTCTTCTTCTTTCATTTTCTTGCCGCTTCTGCTTTTTTTGACTTGTCTGTTTTGCTCAAGATTTTATGACGCATTGCTTCATTTTTCAAGCATCATCATGGAATGAGTCAGTGACTAGTTGAAAGAGAAGTTTTCTACGTTTTGAATGGCTGCCACAAGGGCGCTGTAGTCGCGTCGCGTCGTTCCTTCTGCAACGTTTAGTTTTTTGTTCACTCTCGGAATGGCGAGTCCTCAGCAAAAGGCGTTCTGCGTGCTCGAGTTCGCGAAAAAAAATTCAGTTTTCACGGTGCAGCGTGCTTTTCGAAGGCGATTCTACATTAATCCGCCCTCTTCTAAGAACATTCGACGGTGGTTTCGACAGTTTCAAGAGAGTGGGTGCCTGTGTAAAGGACGATCACGAGTTTCGGCGGAACAAGTGGCGAGAATCCGTGCTGCCGTTGAGGGGAGCCCGCGGAAGTCCACAGATCGAGCTAGCCGTTAGCTTGCGATCCCTTAATTCACTATCTGGTTTGTGCTAAGAAGACGTCTACATTTGAACCCATACAGACTACGCCTCGTTTAGGCACTTACCAAAAACGACAAGAGGAAGCGGATGGAATTTTGCTATTCGATGCTGGAGATGATGGAAGACGAAACCTTCATCTCACGTTTAATTTTTAGTGATGAAGCGACTTTTCACTTGACCAGCACAGTTAATCGTCACAATGTGCGTATTTGGGGAACAGGCACCCACATGAAACAGTTGAGCATGAAAGAAATTCCCCTAAAGTAAACGTCTTCTGTGCTGTCTCGGGACAAGGTTTATCGTCCCTTTTCCTTTAAAGAAGACACCGTTGCAGGAAAAACCTATCTCGATATGTTCCATAACTGGCTCCTCACTTCACTGCAAGCAGATTCGCATGACTTCATTTTACAACAAGATGGAGCACCACCCTATTGATACATGATGGTTCGAGTTTTTTTAAATGAAAAAGTGCCCCAGCGATGGATTGGTCGGAAGGGAGCCCAAGACCTTGCTCTTTGTGCTTGGCCTGCGAGATGCCCAGACCTCAACATGCGTGATTATTTCTTGTGGGGATATGTAAAAGATCGCGTTTATATTCCACCGCTACCCACTAGCCTCGATGACCTTAAACATCGAATAAAAACAGCGATCAACTCAGTGGATCGTGATATGCTGATACTCGTCTGGGAGGAATACTCTTATCGCATTGATGTTGCCCGTGCAGCAGGTGGTGGCCACATTGAACACTTGTAACCAACGAGAGCATCTTCGCCCCCAGAGGTTTTTGATGAGAGAAACTCAACGTGGCGAAGTTAGGGGAACTGAAATGTATGAAAGAAAGTATGAGTACACGCTTAGTCTAAAGAGGAGACACCTCGGTGCTCTTAGCAACGTTGAAGTTCATCTTTCGGAACTTTTCCAACCTCCTGGTAGATATTCTCGCTATAATTAGGCCTCGGATAGCGGGCAATCCTTAAAATATTAGCTGCAACATTGTTATCCATCATCTTGGATTTCCGGAGAGTTGCGAGCCCGAACGTGCCCGAGTGCCATAGATCTTGAGTTATCTTCCCCACATTTCACTTCGCCTAACTTTACAAGTCAGCCTACTATTATACTCCACACAAACACATACCTTCGTTGGTTTTCGCTTCTTAGTTTAAAAAAATAATCAAACTGGAACTTACCAGAGCGACATTTTGACTTCCCCTAACTTCACCACCTAGCACACTCTACATCTATCTTGACAAACATGCCCTAGTTTATTGTTGCTGCTTAGAAAAGAATAAAATTGATTCTCGTATAATGCCGCAAAAAAACAAAAACAAAATATTTCTACCAACTCCTCCTCTTAAATAATGATTGGTGAAAATTACTTAAATAGAAGAACTGCACTGACTTCTTTTTACATAGTTGCCAGAAAAGACATTACAATTATTTCTTAGGAAAAAGTGTTAAAGGCGGAAGTGACGGTAACTGTACATTTCGAACAATAAAGTATTGTAACTCGCAAGAGTAAATGATTAAACTAAGTCTGTTTGTTGTCTTGATAGTACAAAATGAACACAAACTAAGTTCCATTAAGTTAATAATACAAGAAGTAACTTTACTGCTTTTGACGTTGTCATAAACTTGTGCAGTTTACTATAGGGGAAGTAGAAGAGGCATTATAATCGTCCTATAATTTTTAGTCGCGTGCGAGTCTAATCACGAGCGACTCTATATCTCCTTATTTCGGTCGGTCGGTCCACGTTTTGCATTTTTTTTTTTGTAATAACATCATAACTATTCGGCCGCTTCTAACGAACTTTGAAAACCTTATGTTGTTTTACACGCTCCTTCGAATACTATAATTGACAAATTCATGCCAAGGTTAGCCCGGCAATTATTTTGTTTTGGTAATAACATCATAACTATTCGAGGATACTCTGCTAGACTAGACTAGGCTATAATATGCTATACTCTGTTAGGTAAGCCTAGAATAGGCTATACTATGCTAAGCTCTGCTAAGTTATAATGTATAAGCGTAATATGTACTATGCTAATTTAGGCTATAAAATGCTATGCTAGGATATCATAGAGTATGTTAGGGTAGACAATACTAAGCTATGCTTGAATAGGGTATAATAGGATAGTATAGGCTATACTTGATAGTTAATGATAGTTAATGTTAGGCAAGGTTATACTATGCTAGGCTAGGCTAAGCTATGCTAAGCTATACTAGGCTGGATAGGGCTATACTATGCTATGCTGGGGTAGGCTAAAGTATAATAGGCTAGGGAGGGCTATGCTCTGCTATGCTAGGCTACGCTATGTAATAGTATGTTAGAGTACGATAGGCTAGCTAACCAAGGCTATAATAGGTTAAGCTATGCAAGGTTATTCTAGTCTAGGGTATGGTATGCTACACTAGTCTAGGATATACTAGGCTAGGCTATAGTATGCTACGCTTTGCTATATTATGTTAGATGTGGTTATGCTAGGATAGGATATACCAAGCTAGTCTATATTATGCTATGTTAGGCTAGGCCATAGTATGCAAGGATATATTGGCTAGGTTATAGTAGCCTATTCTACCTTGAATATCCTAGGCTAGACTACTCTAGGCCACGTTAGGCTATGATAAGCCATAGCTGGTTAGGCTATGCTAAACTAGGCAATGCTGCGCTAGGCAAGACTATAGTAGGCTAGGCTGCGCTAGGCTATACTCTTATATGCTAGGTAAGGCTATACTAGGATACGATAAGCTAGGCTATACTATGCTAAGGTAGGATAAAGTAGGCTATACTAAGCTAAGGTAGTATAGATTAGGCTATACTATGCTAGGTAATACTAGGCTAGCTACATTATACTAAGCTAGGTTAGGCCCGGCACAGCTAGGCTATTCTATTTTAGGCTATGCTTGGCTATACTAGGCTAATACAGGGTAGGTTATACTATGCTATGCTATACTAGGCAAGTTAAGGCTAGGCTTTTTTAGGCTATACTATGCTAGACACTACTACGCTATGCTAGGCTAAGCTGTTCTCTATTATGCTATGCTGAGGTATGTGGCTATACTAAGGTCCTCCCGTGGTTACTCCGCGAATTATTTGAAAGTTTTGAAGATCGTAATGTCAGAAATCAGCATAGGTGAGCACACGCGACTTTTCGGTCCGCAGACCTTGTTTATAGAAATTCTTCCATCTGCCGCTTAGGTCCTAAGAAAACTTTCTGTCGCGCATCTTCACTGATTTCTATTTACCATTTTCCGCTCAACTCCCCGATGAATAACTTTTTGTTTCACAACTTAATACCCTTCTGCTTACCACTTTACCTTCACCCCTCTCTCAAACATAAACTTCGGTCTCGAATCTTTCCGCCTTTCTTCCTTCCATTCACCCTTCCCACATTTATTTCACAAGCATAACTTTCAGAATTTTATCACTCTTCTTATTTTCCCTCCTTCACCCTTGCTCCCGATGTAGTCTGTGTTTACCTGGGATATATTCCTTTCATACATTTTCACTTCATATAATCCACCGCTTTCTGTATTCTCTCTTTTTATAAAGCTTATTGCGAACTGCCTTTTGCTAAAGGAAGTAATTGGTCACCTGCATCTATTACCCACCTCCCATCGGCTGTTACTATAAGCTGTAGAGACTCAGGATTCGGATCCCTCATCGAACAAGAAGTCCCCCTGTAAAGATACAAAAAAGATACCTCAGCAAGAACCTCGCATGTTTTAATTGCGTGCTTCTTCAGGACTTGTTGATCGGTTCAGTCCTTGTGTTGGCTAGTGAACACGGTTATTCTTCGAGATCTTTTCTATACTCCAATTGCTCGTGTTCATTACTGAAAGATGCGCTCGTCCTACGAGAACTTCTACAGGAAGATGAAGCACCGAGACTGAATTAATAGAATCGCTTTGATAAGATTTCAAATATGTAAAATCAGAGTATTTTTCGAGCCATATCTAATGGAGCACAGGAAAGCAGAAGAATTACATTTATATATTTTCTCTCATTTCATCTGGCCACCACATCTTGTCGCGATTTGTTATTACTAGAATGTCTATTCCCTCCTTTATATTCCCATTTTTGCCTTTATTTTAATTCGATTCTATCATTTTTTACATTGCTTGTTCTAACCAAGAAACGGCCTTATCTTATGTTCTCTGTGGAGGTTATTTGTTATCACAAACGCTAAAAAAGAGGATAATTATAGCAAAGCACTTTCGCTCTTGTACAAACACCAAAATGACCCTTTTAAATCAGGGAAAAAATGGCACCATCTTTGTTATAGTTTGTAATTAGCGTTATTCTTTCTTAATTACTTTCAAGGTCATTAAAAAATGTCAGTTTTTTATTGATCAAGTTTACGATTCATTGTAATAGAGTATTGCATTTCATTATTATTTTATCTCCGTTAGTATGTTAGTATAGAATGGGACTGGCCTTTGAGTGGACTAAGTAGTCCTTGCTAGCTCTCTATGAATACTTGTCTCTTCCATCAGGCTTTCTCTCAGTACAAGGCAAGCGCTTTGGAAGGGCCCATATCTCCGATGAGCGCTATATAAATTCATTTTTTTAATACTATTATTATTAGAAATTTTCTTAGGAGAGATAAGGAGGTGAGAAAGGGAAAATATATGGGAGAAACGTGTTGTTACAGAGAGTATCGTGAATTGCATTTATTTAAAGAAATAGCGAAAACCAACGAGGCACGAGAAAATCTCGGATGCTAGACTTGAAATTATGGAAAGAGGAAATATGCGACTACAACCTGCGGTTCTATTATGCTGTAGATCACGCAAATCACCCGATAGAAACAAAGATGATTCATGAGTGAGAAAGGAAATAAGGGTAGAATGGAGTTTGAGTTGGTTTAAAAAAGCTCTGATTTTGAATGATTTAAGGGGCCTCACTAGAGACCAAATAAGCGTTCATGGTCTTAATTTGCCCCCCTCTCCTTGAGTCCATTGAGTTAGGCGATTATTATGATCCTCAAGCCTCTTTGTTTATTAGTTTTAGTCTTTCTTTGATTCTGATCTTTTACTTGTACGCTTAACCTCGTTGGTCACGATGGTTCCCTCCTTTCCAATTAGGACACAGTCCTGTCTAGAATAAGTCAAAATATAGATCAAATTCATTTTGCCTTCTTGGAGAAGCGCCCTCTTTTCTTTTAAGTTTTCAATGGGTTGCGCAGAAGAAAAGAGGGCGTTTCTCCCATATTTAATGGTGATATAAAGTACTATTTTCCTAATCTCCCAAATCAGGATTAGGGATGATCAATCAATCTCTTCACATTTGTCGGATATTTAAAAATTCATTTTGCAGGACCTCAGTTGTGTGCTCTCGGTTGTGTGTCCGTGTGAATAAAAGATTAAGAGTGTGGTCAGAGGAAACATATAGGAGGTAACATAGGCCACTTAAAGTTGCAGGTCAATGGACACTTTAGCATCCGTTATAGAGAATTCCATTTACAGTAAGGGAGTCGTTCAGCAGAGTGCATATGACAAAAAATGAGGTCTCAGGAAACCCTATCTATATACACCGTCGAATTTGGGGGTAGGAGGGCGGGTAGTAGGATGGAAACCATTCTATTGTGTTGAGGAATAAGTTTTTGTGGTTTTATCAAATTTATTCATTACCATTAACAATTTAGAAAAACTTAATTTTTAACTGATAACAATATGCAATTTAATCAATAATGTATTCTCCGTTGTTATTTACGACTTCTTCCCAACGTTCAACTAGTTTTTCGATGCCTCTACAATAAAAATCTCTGGATTTGGACTCGAAGAATTCGTCTAACCAGGTTCTTAATTATACATGAATATTGAACGAAACGCCGCGCAAATTGTTGGAGAGCGATCGGAACAGATGGAAATCCGATGGAGCCAAGTCTGACGAATATAAAGGATGCGGCAGGATTTTCCAATTAAGCGCTTGGATGGCGTCTTTTGTGATATTGGCAATGTGAAGACGAGCATTGTCGTGTTGCAGAAGGACTCCATAACGTCGATGAGGTGGCTTTTCACGAATAGCTTCGGCCAGTCGATACATTCGTTGAACGTAGAGTTCTGCATTGACAATCTTATTGAACACAAGAAGCTTATGAAAAATGATGCCTTCACAATCCCACTACCCACACAGCATCGTCTTTTGTGGATGAAGTCCTTGCTTTAATCGCGGAAGTGGTTTTTTATTGGGGCTAAGCCATTGTTTTCGATGGTTCATGTTGACATAAACACACCACTTTTCGTCACCAGTGATGTTGCGGTGAAGAAATCTGTCCTTATATCCACGAGTAGCCTTGTGACGAGCAAGCAAACCTGCAGGAAACGTGAAGCGTTGAAGTTTGTTGCTTTCGCTCAAAGCGTGCGGAAACTATGCACCGAGTTTTTTAACTTTTCCCATCGAATAGGGGTGATTCACTACAGTTTTCTGATCACACGCCAATTGTACAGCCAATTCTCTACTCGATTGACCAAGATGTCCATGAAGAAGGTCGTTCAATCGATCTTTATCCAATTTAATGGGGCGACCAGAACGTTCTTCGTCATTAAGATTGAAATGACCGTTTTTGAAACGTGAAACCCACCATTGAGCTGTCCTTTTTGATAAAGCATTTTCTCCGTACACATCACAAATATCGCGACGAGCTTTGGCTGCGTTTGCATTGTTCCCGTCTCGATTGAAAATGAATAACAACAAGTGTCGAAAATGCGCCTTTCTTTCAACTTGACATTCCATTTTGAGGATACAGAACAAAAATTAAATTAACACAACTTTTAAATAAACCGCAATGACTTATTACTCAGCTTCAAGACGTAGCCTAAGCAAAAGCCTAATAGTCTACGCTGTTAAAAGACGTAGCCTAACCTTTTCATTTTTTTCTCTCATTATTTATTATTGCTTCTTAATATGTGCACAAATCACGTCAACAAAACTTAAATCAACACAACATTAAAAAAAACGCAAGAACTTATATCTCAACCTAATAATTAGAATGTTGGACGAAGATAGGTCATGTAACTGATCTACGGTAGCTGCTCTTTGTGATCAAAGACAGCCGAAAAATCTATAATTCATAATACAGGCCTTCACCGAATGTTGTTTTTGCCTTTAGAAAAAGCTTGAGAGTTGCAGTGTGTCTTCATAGCACTAAAAGGAGAGGAGGATGAGTGTATAGAACCGAAAACAGAAAAAGTAAACTCAGCCCTACAGAACAGGCAACTACAAGGTGCAATAAAATATGGTAGAAGAATAACACGAGGCTCTGAAGGACCATGGTGGATTTAGTAACGGAGATAGGTAAGAAAGGATCGCAGTATAGTTCTGGTAACAGACTGGTAACACGAGAAAATCATACCTAGAGGATCGAAATACTGGCTATAATTTTTTTGAAGGGATCTAAACGTACAGGAATGGGGTCCAGCAAGAAATGGGTTACAGTGGTCAGTGGTGTAGGTACAACCAACTTGAATTATGGCCACAAAACTATTGTGGTCAAATAGGAAACTGATTCGGCGGGAGCAGAATCAAGATTTGCAGAAAATAAACATGATGTTGCAAGATAATTGACTATCAAAAGTAACATCCAAGGTATTCAATGTTGGTAAAGGGAAGTGAACAGCTAGAAAGGTTAAGGAAAATAGGTTTATAGCCAGTCTGATCCCCAAAAGTGTCCAATAACCGCAGCTAAGTTTTGTTTTGATTGAAAGTTGACTAAGAGCTATTCAGTAATGATATGTGCAGATAAAAGATTTGTCATGCTTTCAGAAAATACTGGTAGTGAGAAGATGAGTAGACTTGCATTTGATAGAGATAGAGAAGAAATTGTAGAAAAGGTGAGGAATAAGAATGTTAAGTAAGGTAAAGAAGATAGACACAGAAAATAGCTGACAAATCATACATTGCAAACTGCCTAAAACGCAACCTCGTCAACCCAGATATATCACGTCCCATATGAACAGCTAGAATTCAAGATGATAGGTACAAGCAGAACCAGTAAGATGTGGTTCCAGAAGTCATCAGTAATTCACGAAGGCGAAGAAGTGCGATCAATGGTTTCACAGGTTGCCGAGTGATCAAGAAGTTACATTTTTCGTAGAGTAAATTGACTGCTGTGATCTGCCTTGAAGCCAAATTGGAAGACCACATAAAAGTTAGAGCAGGACATGTGCTCAAGAACTAATGCTAACACCAACATTTCAAAGAGTTTAAAAAAGAATTAGATTTGAGTGATTCTGTCGTAGCTAACAGGTCTTTTGGAATTAACCTGGGTTTATTTTGAATTGGGTGAACAAAGATATCACGTAGGTGAGGGAGAAAATTAGAAATTAATAGATGATAGAAACTTGAGAGAACAAGTTATGAGGTGTAAAGGTATTAGTTCAAGGAGGAAAAGTGGTGAGTTACTTCTTCAAGGGACTCGGAGAAAGAGAGGAGAGTTTATGTTAAGTTGCAGGCGAGTTTCAAAGAATAAAGGTGTATCATGTCAAAGTTGAACTATAATATGGTAGGAGAACGTAGAAAATAAGCAGATGTATTATAAGAGAAGATACAGGGGCATCCTTAGGGTAGGAAGATACATAAAAAACTTAAACCCTGTGTATAGTTAATTTTTGTTAGCAGAATTATCATCAAGGAGTCATGGGCCTAATGATCTGTACGATATTTCGTAATCTTAGGCAACAGCCTCTCGCAATGAAATGGATATATTATCAAAACCATAAACCTTTCTGAATTCATTAAAAAACCGACAGTTGAATGGGTACTAGAGGTGAAAGATCAAACATACGCCAGTTGAGATTCTTTGTAAGCTCTTGGATCGAATCAATCGTTATCAACGTGTCACAAAAGTTGACTAGAGATTGTATTTTTATAATATCTAATAAGCAAAGTTCTTAACTACCCTTCCATTTTCTTTTGAAGCTAGAGCTGTTTTATACTCAAAAACCTTTATGCTTGTAGCAAAAAAGGGTTGTTTTACCAAGCATTACGCTCCATCTTCAAGTTGTACACACACTACAACTAATATCTTCATGCTTGACTAATATTAATAAATATCGATTATGTTACTCCCTCAAAATTATTTCTCTAAGTGGAAACATACCATATTCCTCTTACTCGTATCTATTGTGATATTTGAATCTGCTCATATTGTCCTCGTTTAATTTGGTTGTCCAGCGCTGTACCTTTCCTAACATTTTAATATTCTAAACAGTGTAAGAAGATAAAGCTTAAGCATATTAACATAATAGGAACACACTAGGAAATTTAACAAGATCATTATTACTTTTTAGTCGCGAGCGACTCTACATCTCTATATGTCGGTCGGTCGGTCCCTGTTTTGCTTTTTTTATTGTTTTGTAATAACATCATAACTATTTGGCCGATTCTAACGAAATTTGAAAACCTTATGTTGTTTTACATTTTCTTCCAAATGTTATAATTGTCAAAGTCTTCTCAAGGTTAGCCCTGGAATTATATTGTTTTGGCAAAAACATCATAACTATTCGGCTGATTCTAGCAAAATTTGGAACCCTTATGCTGTTTTACATTCTCCTTCCAATGATATAATTGCCAAAGTTTTCCCAAGGTTAGCCCAGGAATGATGTTGTTTTGGCAATAACATCATAAATATTTGGCCGATACTCTGCTAGACTAGACTAGGCAATAATATGCTATACTCTGCTAGGCAAGCCTAGAATAGGGTATAATAGCTATGCAAGGCTATTATAGGCTAGGCTAAGCTATGCTAAGATATAGTGTACAAGGGTAAGATATACTATGCTAATTTATCCTATAAAATGCTATGCTAGGATTGCATATAGTATGTTAGACTAGACAATTCTAATCTATGCTTGACTAGGGTATAATAAGATAGTATGGACTATACTTATCTAGGATAGTTAATGCTAGGTTAGGCTAAACTATGCTAAGCTATACTAGGTAAGACAGGGCTATACTATGCTATGCTAGGCTCAAGTATAATATTCTAGGGAGGGCTGTGCTCTGCTATGCTAGGTAATATTATGTTAAGCTACGATAGGCTAGCTAACCAAGGCTATACTAGGTTAAGCTATGCAAGGTTATTCTAGTCTAGGGTATGGTATGCTATACTAGTCTAGGATATACTAGGCTAGGATATAATATGATATGCTTGGGTATCTTATGTTAGATGTGGTTATGCAAAGATAGGCTATACCAAGCTTGCCTATTGTATGCTATGCTAGGCTAGGCTATAGTATACAAGCATATATTGGCTAGGCTATAGTAGCCTATTCTATCTTGACTATACTAGGCTAGGATACTCTAGGAGACGCTAGGCTAGGCGCTAGTATGCAATGCTAAGCCATACGTGGTTAGGCTAGATATGGAAGGAGAACGCAGAAAATAAGCAGATGTATTATGAAAGAAGATACAGGGGCATCCTTAGGGTATGAAGATACATAAAAAACTTAAACCCTGTGTATAGTTAATTTTTGTTAGCAGAATTATCATCAAGGAGTCATGGGCCTATAATAAACTAGGCTACACTAGGCAAGGTCATACTAGGGGTAGGCTAATCTAGGCTATACTATAATATGCTAAGTTAAACTAGGGTTTACTAAGTTAGGCTAGGCCATAATAGGATACGATATTCTAGGCTATACTAAGCCTAGGTATGATAGATTAGGCTATACTATGCTAGTCTATAGTAGGCTAGCTAGATTATACTAAGCTAGGCTAGGTTAGGCCAGGCACAGCGAGTCTATTCTATCTTAGGCTAGGCTACCCTAGGGTTGGCTATACTGGGCTAAAACAGGGTAGGTTATACTATGCTATGCTTGGCTATGATATGCTATGCTATACTAGGCAAGTTTAGGCTAGGCTATTCTAGGCTATACTATGCTATCCTATACTAGACAATACTACGCTATGCTATGCTAAAGTATGTGGCTATACTATGCTATTTCAGGCTAAGCTAGACTATGCTATACTATGCTATGTTATATTATTTTGTGCTATATTATGCAATACTGTTTTATGCTATACTATGATATGCAATAATATTCTATAAAGTGAGGGCACGCGCCCTTTTGGTCAGCAGACCTTGTTTGCTTATATACAAATCATTTTTCTTAATAGCTTATGACATTACCATGTAACAGAAAATTTGTCCATGAGTTCAAATTATTATTTTCGGATTTATTAGGGCATATATAAGTAAAAGTAAGCAGTCATTAAGTAAACAGTATTTAAGTCCGGCCGGCAGTTCTGAGCCATGAGATCCATTTAAAAATGAAAAGAAAAAGCAGAAATGGATGCGTATAATTATGTATTATAATATATTAATATACAGACAGTGATACAATGCATGAATGCATGGCGTTGATAAAGAGTAAATGGCTTTCTTTTGGGTATTCTAGAGGTGCAGAAAGCAAGGAAGCTTTGTGACGCCTCTTTGAAGCCCCATCAAAGAGGCCACAATTTTGAAATCGCCAATGACCTCCCAGCTGAACTGGTCCTGATTCAGTGCACTCAGCAGGATTTTGACGTTTTCGTACTCTTCTTTCATTTGTATTGAATGAGGCAGAAGAATCGAAAGCCACGGACTTGTGTTGTGCATTAAAACAGCCTTGAGACTTCTAGATAAGCTGTGGATGAAGAGCTGAGAGTCAGAGGCATTGCAGAGAATAACCACAGTGTCGAAAAGTGCTCTAATGTCATAGCAGTAGCGCAACTCATCACTTGAAGGAAAGAACACTCAAAATCCATGATGCCACTTACTCTGAGAAGTGTGTGACGGAATTCATAAATACGCCGTGTGTAAAATGGCGCGCAAAGCAGATGTTACTTAGTGGCATAAAGGAGTGATTGCATTTGGGCACGCTTAAGAGCATCCTGTGTATTATGTAGCGAAATTTGTGGGTTTATCTACGCGTACGAATGGACTGGTCTATCTGCAATGATAAAAGTCCCTGTATATAGGAAATCTCCGCAAGAATTAGGGCAGAAGGACAATACAGATGGACATGCCTTGCCTGAGTTTTTCATAGCTTGTGGCTAAAAATCGTTTCACTTCAATGCAGGAATTACCTCAAAAACTCAACGCGGGCTTTTGGTACCCATTCTTGATAGGACGTTCGGTAAAAGAACTGCATAGCATGATCCTATGTAACAGAGTGGCACGCAAGAGCCCTTTGGGAACTTCTGTCTACAAAGTTACCCGTCTGTAGTGGGCAAAATGACACAAACAGTGAACTTTGTAGGACTGGAACCACTTTATTTGATCAAATGAATCACATTTCTGCCTGTATCAGAATGATGCCTGGCATCGTGTTCATTGTAGACTTTATGAGACCTTCAAGGAAGACTGAGTTCAGGGCACGGTTTAAGATGAGAATTCTCTGTGATGTACTAGGGTTGTTTTTATTATGCGAGAAAAATAATTTTGAACACTACGGCTATATCGAGCTGCGAGACCATCAGGTTTTGCCTTTTGCCCCTCATCTTAACGCTGAACATTACACCACAATCCCTTTCTACCAAGAGAAGAACTCCCGCATTCACCATGCTAGAAATGTGACTGGCATGATCAACATTTTTAAGCAATCATACATCTCAAGTGACCTGCAAAGTTACCGCATCTCTATCACATCGAATATCTATGGAACTACTTCGAACAACGTGTCAAACGTCAAGGACGAAATTCATGCGAACTGGACGAGTTGAACAATTCTTCGGTGTAAGCGTGGCTGAACATTGATGTCTGTACATTCAGATGATTTGCCAGTTTAGGTAGCGTAGAATTGTAGCTGTTATCCAGGTTCGTTGAAGTATTGCACGCTATTACGCTATTAGGCAAGCTCCCTTCGCACGTAACTATTATTTTCTCCGGTAAGCTTATATTATATATATATATATATATATATATATATATATATATATATATATATATATATATATATATACCTGTATTTGCGCACATTTAGGCATCAGCAATAGAACTGGAGCCTCACTCACTACTCCTCAATTCTCCCCTATCCGAATACACTACGAAAAAAGACATCCAAGCCATAAACCAAACTTAAGTATTTTTCAATTGAAGATACAGCAAACAACGAAAACCAACTACGTACACTGGAATCTCTTTATATTAGATTTAAAAACCCCACTTTAAACTCTAACACAAGCTAATTTCCACTTTTACTACAACTATAATTACCCATGAATTACGCACGCCAAATCCACTCCCCCCAAAAACAACCCCTAATTTTCAAATATTTCTATTATCTCCCCCTTTTTACAATGAAGACACCCAAAACTAATTAATCTCAGGTTTTATTTAAAAACAAAAACATACTTCCTATTCCGTAATAGTTAAAAGCCCTGCATTTTTATAATTTGAATATTACCACCTCTGCTGCTTCCCATTTCCCATATAATTAATTTATAAATATCTGATAACTTCTCTAAAAAATTCTTATATTTGTATATATTTATCATCTCATATCCTTGAGAATGTGTTCCTACCCGAAACGTCGGTACCAATAAGTTAATATATAATAATGAACTTCCTAAGTTTAGCCTGCTTATTTATCCTAAAAATACGTATACGCCTGGCAACTCGCAACCTCTATGCTCTCTTAATATATATATATATATATATATATATATATATATATATATATATATATATATATATATATATATATATATATATATATATATATATATATATATATATATACTCGTATATATATACCAGAGGCGACTCCCGGTCATCAGCTTCATTCGGGCCCATCACAGATTTCGCATAAGACGCATGTATAAAAGAAGGTAAGAGACGTAATGCACACTGCATTTTTATATGTGCAGTGATAATTTAACAATAAGACAAAATATAGCTTTAATATAAAAATTACTCACTTCATTGATACATGAACTCCAGTCGTCTTGGTTTGATGGCGAACTCGTATAATATCCTGTGGTGCAGCTCTTTCTTCTTGTTCAAGTCGTTTAAAATACTTTTCTCGATGGAAATACGAGCCAGTGAAGACAGCCGTTCTTGGACCATTGTGCTTCTCAGATATTAGCGGATTCAATCCAACGTTGAAAAACTTCTCTCATTGCATTTATTAACTGCTTTAAATATTGTCTATTTTCTTCAGCTGCATTGTTTGCCGTTCTTTTTCCAGTTTAGCAGACTCACTAATAGCTGTCACAAATATCGTACAGTCCAAAGGTTTTCAAGCTTATATAAATACTTAAATGTATCACTGATTTACTATGATGCTTCAGTCACCCAGAATGTTTTTTTATAATTATTATAGCCTCCATCTCTTCACGACTGATTAGATTTTGGTTGAAACAACAAACATGGCTAGCAGTAGAGTTTCTCTGTGACGCTACTAGCACAAAGCCCATCAATCTGTTCATACCATCTTATCTGGAATGTTCGAGTTCCAACTTTAGTTTTCAATGAAGGAGTGGTCCTGCCTGCTCGAAGAATCTCACGTTTTTCTGCAATATTTCTAGCGCCCAATGGCTTATTTTTTATATCTAGCACTATGTCTTTCTCTATCTCTAATTTAAGAGTAAAAATAAAGCAAACTTGCAAAAACACCACTGATCTTTACACACAGACGCACAGAATAACAGCAATCAAATAACCACAGCGGCGTGCACAACAAACATTTGCCAGAGACCGATCTGACTGTCGCCTGTACTGTACTCTTGAAAAGAGATGCCAGTTAGTCTTGTACATCTACCAGGCTCGTTCGTATTAACCCGAGTTGCTGGATAATTTTTCGTTCCTTTAAGCATATTGAAGAATGGAAACCTTTCATAGATTGGAATTTAAATCTTAATCTTTATAGAAATCTATTGTTTCAAGAAAACATTGAAATTTAATTACTTTTGATTTTTCACGATTATAGATAACAACTCGGGCTGTAACTTTTGAGCCCGAGTCAAGCACATGTGAACGATGTCGAGATAACGTCCGCTACGAATGATATTTTTTTCGATCCCGTTCCGGGTGAGTAATTGTTTGTCTGATGTGCTTTTATATATATATTGGTAAGTTTCCATAAAATGTTCTAGTGCTCAGTTTATCCGAATTGTATTTTTAATTCAGCCACTCTTAAAACATCTAACATGCAATTAAAAATTATTTAACTTACCTTTAATCAAGTAAAGTGCTATTAAATAAAAAAGCGAGCTGCGTAGCTATATGAACATTTTTACTTCTAGCAATCCACTGATTTCTTTTTTTCCTTAAACCTTGATTTAACGATATCTTAATTTAAGTTAAAATGTATTTGTTTCTTTAAATATTTAGTAAATTTTGAAGTGTTTACAGATATAACGCAGATATCCATATAAGGTTAAAAAATAATAATATTCTTATTTCAATAAAGGAGATTAGACAAAAAGGTGGATATAGAAATCGGTTGAGGAGATTTACTTGAAAGATGAAATCTTGACCCTCATCAAAAGGATTTGAAATTGATCCAAGATAGAGGTTGCTCAACGGGAAATTGAGATATGTATGCTATATAAAATCGGGTAAAAGAGGCAAAGAACGAAAAAGTTGTGCGATTATAAGACTTGCACAAATGCTCATTACCTATTAAGTCTTAAGTAAAAAAAAATATATATGTATATATGGATAAACCTCTTTCTCCATCTATGAGTGTCTAGATTTGCCGCTGGGCTCAGTTGTAGACCTGGAAATGCGTTTTGCTCTTGATTGCATAACGAAGTGGCATCCCTTGAGAGTTCTGTAAACATAATTTAATTACTTCAGTCTAAATATAGTACAACTGAATGAGGAATATATTATAAAAATCTCCTCCATGTCCAATGAAAACAATGCAATGTTTTTCATGGAATATTTAATTCTTCTCAATTTACTTTTTATTAATTTGTACTGAACGAAGTACGGAAGATGGGACTTAAACTTGAGTTAATCCTTTAGAAACTCATTCGTAGTCCATACAATTTGTATATTTTAATTTCATTTTTAGTTGTTATTTATCAACCCTGTAGAATCCGCTTTATTTAGGCAGGATGTACATTCTGGAGCAGAGGATTAAATACGCATCACCGGTGTATGTTTTTTTAATTATTCACTCAACGAATATTTGAATATTTCAGGGGTGTTAAATAATGCTTACTTATCCCATCTTTTGGCCCCTGAAAACAAATAATTCAACAACATGACAACATTGAACACAGAACATTGGTTTGCATACACATTGGTTTACATAAAAAGACCAAAGGTTTACCTACACAGAACTTTGGTTTACATAGACAGAACAAAGGTTTAAATACACAGAACATTGGTTGTCATACATATAGCAAAGTTCTACATAAACAAAACGGTTAGCATACACATAAAATTTGGTTTTCATACATAGAGAATTGGTTAACATACACATAGCAAAGGCTTACATACACCAAACAAGTGTTTCCATAAACAGAACATTGGTTTACACACACAGCTAAGGTTTACATATACATATAAAAGTAATTGCATTTCGTCTCTAACTCACTTGGGAATCAGAATTGTCAGTAATTTTTTATTAATTTGGCGCAGTATTTACTATAAATTTAATTCCCTCTTCCCCCCCGCATACACACTGCAACCACAATTCGTCCTTACTCTTTGGGTTTCCTTTGGTGGACGCGCTTTTTAATGTCATCCACATAATTTATATCACATATTTCCCTCTGCCCTAACTTCATCACTTTGAGCCTCCTGTGGGAATTTTTTCTAAGAAAAATGTCCTTATTGGTTTCCACTTTCAATATATCGATAAATGCGATCAACCTTTCATTTTGAGTTATGCCTGCATCGGATTATTTTCATTTTTTTCTTCAAAATAATATGTACACATTTAAGGACTCCCGTAATTATTACTTCAATATGAGTAGTATTTATAGTATGGATATTATTAGGGGCGTCGCTTTTTATGTATCCATCGTTCTTCTCTTCCGCGATTATGTTTTTTTTCTATTCCTCAATTACATTCGAAAGCAACCCGACCTTTCGTGGGGGTGAGTGCCATTTTAAGATGGGGTGCTTCAAAACTTCAAGCCTCCACTTAGTCACCAGATGGAGAAAGTTGTTGCACTTAGAGGAGAAAACCATCGAAAGGATCTCTCCCTTCCCTGCATGAAAGTTTGTAAGGAGAGATCTGTAAAGAAAGTGGGGGATATATGTATAGAAAGTGAAAAGGTGTGGAAGATATATTGCTGCAGATCTTCTTACAAACAATGGTTAGAGGCGAACAAGCAATCCTTCAGATATCAGCTGAAGCATGGTTACCCATGCTACATCTAGCATGCCTTTGCGTAGCCGTACAGCGCAAATTTCAGGGAGGAAACCTACTCAAACCACGCTTATAATGACTCGTCCCCCTCCCACACCCTCCTGTCACAAGGGAAGTAGATAAATGGGATCAATTCCCCTTATGGGTCCAACCCAAAGAATTTATCTGGTGGCCACGAGACTTACAGGAGAGTTTTAGCTAATAGAACCAATAGGGGAGATAGTTTGAGAGGGGGAGAGCATACGGGAGATGGGGTTGAGGGTGATGGTGACAGAGAGTATATAGATGGAGGTAGGGAAATTAGGGAAGGAAGGGTGAGAGAAGGAAAATAGAAGGGAGGAAAGTTTTGATTGCAAATTTTGATTGTGCCGCTTGTTGAGTTGGGTTTTACTCCTTAGACGATTGAACTCGGTCAACATGAGGTTAAGAGGTGGAAAGAAGGGAATTGGATGGGATATGAAAGATTCCTAGTTTAAAATGACCCGTAGTCTTGGGAAAGAGGTGGCCTTAATTTACTAAAGGTAGAAATGGGTTGGGTATGAGAGGAAATGGAAAAAAAAAATATCTCCCTAATAAACGATATGATTTTTATAATTTATTTTCCTATTTATTTGTTCTATTATTTATAAAAAGATTAAATTGTGGAGGTAAAAATCCGGCGAAACTCAACAACCAGACGCTTGTATCGATCCAGTGCCCTTTTGAACACGAAAATAATTTCTCTCTTTCTTATTTGCTTCTAACACGTGAAGGTTTGTTAACTACCCTTGTTGTTTGGTGTCAATGATGAAATAAGTGATTCCAGCAGGTAATCCAAGCATAGACATGGGGAAAAAAAATCCTTAAATTGGGAAGTTCATCTTTGAATGGTCAATGGTGAGCGCGGTGTGTATGATCTAGATAGCGGTAATGTGAGGTTCAACAGAGGCGGATTGAACTTTTCTTAAACCTTATTGACTAATGTGAACAGATATGGTAAATATGTGAGAGAATAAAGAACACAAAGCCTCTTTTGATTAACTTAAAGTCTAAGGTGACAGGTAAACTTGCTACTTGCCTGAACGTCTTTGAAAAGGTTGATGTTTGAGGGTGTCATCCGAGCTAAAATGATGAGATGAATTAGATGTTTCGATACCGTGTTTGAACGTGATATTTTAAGTGGAGTAAAATATAATAAAGGTGTTTGCTTAGGTTCTGTGAGATGATTGCTTTTCTCACTAGAAAATGGCATGCCACGCAAAGGATGGATAAATCATTACAATGGGGACGTTCCACATCCACGCCATGCAAGTTGCTGTATTCGGTAGAACAATATGAAAAGCCCTGAAAATAGGATTATGTTGGAGTGGTCTATTGCATAGTTACTTGCATTGAGTGAATCAGGAATATCACTCATATATTCCCAGTGAAATGTAAAGATAGCTAATCATTGCTATATTAAACGCAGTGTACAGTGAAGTTTGACTTCACTTTCGCAACATGAACGCTACACGACTTGGGCCTCACTTGTAATGAAGGACGACCAAATCATGTGAATTTTTACGTTTTGCTCGGAATACGCGTGGCCATGCAGATAACCTAATTCAAAGTAATCGCTTAACGGCCTCTAAATTAAGAAAATATTTGAACGCAAAGTAACATTACTATTAAATGCAGAGTAACGATGAAACTTTCTTTGAAATTATCAACGTCAGATGTCGAATGAATTGCCAGCCACAACGTGTGGCAAGTACATTCAAGAACACTTTTGAAGACCCTTCACATCTGTCAAGCCTGGAGAGATAGGAGCGCTGCGAGAGACCACGGATGCCACGTGCACCGTATTAATTCCTTATTATCTTATTATTAATCTAAAATTATAAATAAATTACAAACATGAAACTAAATAATTACGCTGTACAACAAATCGCAATGAAAAAAACACCATATATCTCATGTGCATTATATTATGAAGTTGAGTTTTCTGAATTCGAATTTAATAACAAAATTTCCTATCATGTAACATTTTCTTGTAAATTGCCGATTTAATAATTATGCAATTAATACCGATTTCCACGATACCATAAATGTATTCGCTCCCAAAGTCAGATTAAATGTGTCCATTGTAATTAATTCATGAATATATAATAAATCAGCATGTTTTTAGCATTATATAATGTATTATCCTACATTTTAGTATTTACTTCTTCGTTTGTAGGACGTTTCAGGTGTGTCAAGTTTCAGGTTCCAGCAGAAGTCAGCCAGCATAGCAGGACTCCATTTTCCCTTATACCTGTTTTCCATTGACGCTATATGTATTATGATCGAACCTTTTTCCATGTTCATCACTCACATCTCCTGCATTCTCTGGGAAGAAAGACCGATGATAATGAAGAAAGTGTATCTTCAGTGACATATTGCATCCGAGATCTTGGTAGCACTTGATTAGCCTTTCCACTATACGCTCTCGCTAGGCTCCTTGATGTTTTCCCAGAAGTCGTTTGCATACATCTTTGAATGCATGCTAGAATCAAAGCAACAAATAACAGACCCCAGAAAACCTAAAATATTTAAAAAATATCTGTAGCAACAAGGGCAATTGGATATAGAATAGTACAAGCTAAGCAACAAATTAAAGGCCCTAGAAGACCTTAAATATTAGTAGAAACGAGGCAAATGGACATAGAATCGTTGAAGCAAAGAAAAATTACAGACCCCAAAAGACCTTAAATATTAGTAGCAACAAGGGCAATTGACATAGAATCGTAGAAATAAAGCAAAAAATTATAGACCCCCATAGAACTTGAATATTGGCAGCAACAAAGGCAATGGACATTAAATCGTCGAAGCAATAAACCCTACCACACTTCTACGTTACAAGTGAAATCCTAAAGAATGTATTGGGTCAAACAACAGTTTTTAAACGAAGAGATAAAATAGAATTAAAGTTCTTAATTGTAATCTTTGACTATTCAATTGATCTGATGTGGAAAATAAATAGCCTACTTCCCTCCGAAAAATGAAAAATGAAGGGGGTTTCCCATCATCCATTTTAATCAAAGGCATAATAAACAAAGTTAAAGAGAAATTTCTTCTTATTCATCCGTAGATAAATCTCCCTCGGTCATACCAGCGGTTTAAGTCGAGGAGAAAAAAAATTGAGTTTCCTTTTTCTATCTCCCGAGAGCTTTTGGCTTCGAGGAGAAATTTTTCCTTCAATTGAGCGAGATTTGGATATATTTCAAACCGAGATTGGGAGATTTAAAATCCAATCTGTTCCTCGTTTATGGACTGAACGGAGCATTAGTCCTTAATCTTTGCTTCATTTCCATTCACTTTTGAGTGAAAGGAAAGTAATTACGCGTGTAATGAAAGAAACGAAGGACGCTTGCTTATCTAAGAGACCATAATGAGAGGTATTAATCAGAGGTCCAAGCGAACTAGACATGAGGAGAGCGAAAAATGGCTTAATCTTGCCTCCATTTTCGTGGAAACTTGGAAAAGTTCTTCTGAAAGGGAAAAATCACTTCATGTTTGTTCTTTAAATTTGTGGAAAGTTTGCCGATAGAAGAGGTGGTAAAATTGAAAATTCCAGATAATTAGAATAATTCTGCAAGACTTAATAATAATAAGAAGAAAGAGTGGTAAAGTTAAACGAAAACTCTCTAGCTTTCTCTCTCAGAGACTACTCCCATAAAAAAGAGCTTCTTAGGTTTTGATGGCAAAGAAATTTTTCGGTGGGAGTCGGGGGTAGGGGAACGAAGGGAGGGAGGGGGAATTCTCATAAACTAGGTGGAGAAGATTATGAGAAAATGAACTCGGGAAATGATATGGCGAGGTGGTGGAAATGAAAGGCACGGAACGGAAATGAGAAAGCGCGCCCATGTACCCACGTACATGTTCTCTTAATTACGCAGACACATGTCCACATCTCTACACAGTACTATTTGGATTTTAAGGGTATGCTAAAAATCTTCATAATGTTCTTAGAATCAAATCTGGGCAAATTTGACCCGGTAACACGCTGTAATGGCCCATAATTGTTAGGTTACATGAAGTCCATGAGTAGATGTAAATGGTTACCAAGCAGGGCAACGTAGCGGTCACAGGGCAAAGATTCGAAAAGGCGGACCTACAAACCTCCCAACTAGGCCAAGTGAACACACTTACACCAGTATGGAAACACCAGTAGCCTGGGCTGTCTCTTATTGCAGACTTAGGTCTTGGTCTTCATTGTCAATCGAGGCTCTTTGGTTGATTATCTGCTTCCATATCAAATGGTAGTTAAATGAAACTAGTCACCTGATTGATATGCGCTTGGTACCTACTGCTTTGAATGCGGATTTAATGTGCGCTAATGTGGCTGGTCTGTTACCAGGGAAAATTCTATCTAGATGCCACTGGTCATGATCATTAAGTATCCTTGGTGAGCTACTGGTTTACACAATAGGGGCACTAATGCCTTCCATTGGACACATGTGACACCTCGCAACGAGGGAGGTTAAATACCAGTTGTCCATCTTCATAAATGCACTCTACCACGCCTCTGGTACCCACAACCATGCTCATTCGAGCTCCGATGATACACGTCGACTTGCAATGAGCAGCCTACTACCCGTTGTTCACAGTAACCCTCGAGATGTCAGATAAGACCTTTCAGCTTTGTGAATTTCCATGACGTCATAGTGCGGGAGTACTGCCTGCCATTATATTTACATACGACTATCTCATGAGTTTTTGCACTTCGGTATATATATATATATATATATATATATATATATATATATATATATATATATATATATATAAGAGAGACCATAGTAAAATGTAAAAGAAATCGTGGAGACAGATTACTAGAATTCGCTGAAGGATCAAATCTTTACATAATGATTGCCCTTTTCTAAAAGAAGAAGAGAACTTTAATGAGACCAACTGGAGCAAAATAGATGATCAATTCATTCTTTCTAACATAAATCCATGGGGTAGGTTTAAAATATATCTAAACCAGAGAGATCCAAACTCATGCCAAATAAAAACAAAACGAAAACGATATCTAAAGTAAAATAAATACCTTCCAAATTACACCAGCAAAATGGTTTAATGAAATAAATGATCCATTGAAAAATCCTCATCAGAAAACTGCAACAATGTTATTAGAGAATCTTTTATTCTATGTGTAAATTTGGCAAATACCAATGACTCAAAGCCAAATGAATATAAAAACGAATAGCGCTAAGAAAGTAGTTTGAAACAAAGGCGTAAAAAGAGAAATTTGGAAGATTAGAAAAATATCAAATATCACTAACTAACATTAGAAAATACTCTGCGTAAAACACAAAATAGAAATATTTAGAGATAAACTATTGAAAACAACAAAGAGATTAAACATTAACTTAAAACAGACAGACAAGAACAGAAAACACTAAAAGATAAATCGGGAAACAAAATCACAAACAGAAAGAATATCATTGATAGAGTTAAACAATTCTATAAGTACCTTTATAATAGCAATGCCGAACTTACCCCAGATGACAATTCTCAATAAATTAGGATAAACTTCCATCAGTAAACCAGGAGGAAATTTTGCATGTAATTAAAAGCATGAAAAATTGATAGGGCGCCTGGTTATGGTGGGTTTACAATCGACCCAATATAAGCTGAAGGCGAGGTCTTGCTGAACTACTCTTTACAAAATGTTTAAGAGAAAGTATGATCTAAATAGCATGACCCAATACTGTTGTACTTTTTAAAAATTTAATGTGATATAGGAGAATTAAAGAACTACAAACCGATCATTCATTGATTACAAACAAATACATTCCCATAAGAAAATTCATAACTAAGAAAGTATCAGAAACTAAGGACTACAATCAGCCCCTGGAGCAGGATTCAACAGTAATTATAGCATTTATAATCATCTTCCGGTCATTCGACAATTATTATATTGAACAAATGATGAAGAAATGCGCCTCTCCATGACATTTGTAGACTATGAATGAGATTTTAACTCAGTGAAGACCGATCCGGTTCTAAGAGGACTAGAGAAACAAGAAATTAACAAAATCTTTAGTGACATAGTCTTTACTTATAAAGTAATGCAGCCGCGTTATCCAGGATGTACTCGGGCAGTAAATGCAATACAAATAAAAAGGAACTACACGGGGATCCCATCTTCCCAAAGCTACCCATTTACGGCATTTCTTGATACGTTTTTTAAGACTATGTACGAGGAACAAAAAGAATCAGAATTTATCGAGAGATTTCTATTAACTTCAATTTTCTTTTGAGAGTATTATTTTATCCATAGGAAGAGGACTGGCAGAAACCGAAGACAAATCAGACAAATATAATACATTTTTTGTATATATCTCACTGATGCAGTTAGGATATGTGGTTATGATAGCAACCTCGCGCCCCATTAATTCTGCATTGGGCGTGCTGGGGGACGCTCTTCATCCACGCCAAGCAAGTGGTTATATCCAATAGACCAATCCGTTTGATTGGGCTATTAGGTGCGTATGAAGGAAATAGAGGGATGAGAACAAAACACGGGTGTCAAAAAACTTAATCACAATAATGAACTTTAAAGATAAACTAAACACAACTACAGAAAAAAAAGATCGTTTAGCTGCTTTCCTCAGCGATCTAAGCTTCCAGCCAAAAAATGTGGCATGCAGACGGTAGTACCTTGTAAAAGCAATAAAAGCCACGAAGTCGAGATTATTGAGGACGTATTGGTAGAAGAAAGTCCAAAAGTTGAAACGAAATCTTTAACTTTGCATCTTTATACTTGGAGAGAACCAGAAAACGACTTCGAAGAACGCGCGAGGATGAAATACGTTCAATGGTAGCATAACCTGACATGGTCATGCCCTGGGCCGTGATCGGTGTAAGCTTCTTGAAGAGGCCATTGCTACCAGCATGACGAAAGGGAATAATGGTGATGTTAGTGTGTTTCAAAATTAATGACACTTTTCATCATTAGATAATTCGACAGATTAACGAGTCCAACGCAATCGAAGATGCATTGTTATAAATATTTGTAATTTTTTTAAAAGTATGCAAAGTGCTATATAGTTGTAGGAGGGGTCTTCAAAAAAATTCGTAGAAAAATGTAATAAAATTAAAACAAAAAAGAAGTATAATTTTTCTTTTAACAGCATTTTCTCCATTTAGGTAAAACACTTTTACAAGCGATTATACCATCCATTTAAACCATTTCTATAAAACTGAGAGCTCGGGGAATTAAACCAGGTTAAAAACAGCTCTTTTATCATTACCAACGAAAGAAAAACGATTAACCTTCTTGCTTCTTTTTAATGGTTGAGAAACAAACGAAAAGAAAGTCGGATGAGAGCTGATGATCCGACTGCTTTTCTTCCGTTGATGTCAAAAGAGCTGTTTTTATCTTAATTCTTTCAGTCTTTAGTTCCATAGAAATGGTTTAAATGTATGGTACCATCACGTGCAAAAATGTTTTACTTCAATAGATATTTTTGTTTTGATTTTATTCCATTTTTGTACTAACCTTTTGAGAACGCATGGTATATCGCGGATATAGATACTTTATAGCCCTTTCACTAATTATGCCGCGGAAATTTATACTTATGCTGCTAAAGACAAAAAATCTGGCAGCCATCTTGTCATTGAGAGCATGTTTTGAACCCAAGAATCCTCTGTTTCTGCTCTAATATCTGTTTTCCTCCAGGCCTAACTCATTGTCTAAAACGTTTAATATTATGTATTATACATGACTCAATTTTTGTCTCCCCATAACAACCTTAATCAAAAATTAGTCACGTTTTAGTTGAGGAATGTTGATTCTTTGTCGCAAGTGCACCTCTGACAGGTCCATTGCTTCAATTGTGAAACCTTACCAATCTCCTTTGAATTATGATGGCCAGTGGAATGGGTTAAATGTACTTTTTCAGTTATTAACAATTATTTATATTCATAAATTAATGATAAACAGGAAACATATGCCGCATTATTAAGAGAGAACCTAGTAATCTGTATAAATACCAAGAACATCTTTTTTTTCGTGCTAATAAAGATTTTGAACGTAAAACCCCCAAAACTCCTAAGTTCGTAGGTTATAAACGCCTTCGTACTTCTTAAGTAAATCATTCCAATGTACACAATTGAGGCTTCTAATTTCGTACTTATAAAGCGCTTCAATTTTTTTTAATAAGATTTCTTTTCTTTATTGAGATTTAAACCAACACACTCTAGTTATAACAGGTTAGTACTCTTGAGTTGGTCATATTTACTAATATATCAGCCCTCATACTCCTTCAGGGGCAGGAGCTGATTTTGATATCTAATATCCTTTCATTGTTTGCTTTACTCTTTCCTTATTCCTCTTTATAACAGCATTTATATCCTTTCTAAACACCGCAAACCCATTTTATACAGTAATTGGCCCTAACCTGGTGAAATTAAGAAGTATAATAAAATATTCTAAAACTAATAATTGCCGAAAGATCAAAGTACTAGGAAAAAGCAGAAAATGTCAATGTATTACTAAACAAAAGATATCATTATATTACTGATATTCCGTGGTAAAAAGAGGATGCCGTTGTATCACTGGTATTCCGTGGTAAACATAGGAAGTCACTGTAGAACTGGTAGCCTGTGATAAACAGAGAATCTCACTGTTATTGGTAGTCAGTGGTAAAAAGATGTCACTATTACTGTATTCCTTGGTAAACAAAGGATGTCAATCTATTAGTGGTATTCAGTAGTAAACTGAGGATGTAACACTATTAATAGTATTCACTGTTAAAGGAAGAATATTAATAATATTCGTAATCAGTATCTATAAGATGCTCGATCTGTTCCTCAACGTTGTCCGTTCATAATTAACGGTCATTCACGCGTGCGCTTAAAATGTCGGGCGCGCGCGGTGAAAAGATTATCCATTGTAACTATATTATATGATATTATATGATATCAAAAGATATTATAGGATATTATATGATACATATATGATAGGGGGATGCGCAACTCTTCTGAATCTGCCTGCACCCCACAAATAATAATAATAATCAGATAGTAAAGATTTGTTTGTGCTACAATATAAGAATTTCAAACAATACGCATCTGTATTTATTTGAGACAGGACTTTTTATCCCGGGGAACACTGGGTACCTATGTTAGTGCCTGGTAAACAGTGGATGTAAATGTATTATTGTTATTCTGGGGTAAGCAGAAGGTGTCACTTTATTAATGGTATTCAGTCTTAAACAAGGGATCTCACTGTATTACTGGTATTCTGGGGGTAAATTAAGGATATCCGTACATTACTGTTATTGTTAGTTCAGATGCCTTTGTGTGAAAGTGCAGAACCAACGTATTAGGTGAAAAGAGAAGTAGAACAGAGAAAAAGAAAGATCAATAAAAGGAATTATCAACGGAAGAATATGAGAAAGGTCTTGAAAAGATATATTCTCTCTTTTCAGGGGGTGAAATCACTAAGACGAGAGTCAACCTTTGATTTCGATTTACCCTCATTAATTCACTTAATAGTGGAAGTAGTGAATGGTTAAAAAAAAACATTTGAAGTTGAATAACTACGTCGTCTCTCCATGTAAATGGATGAGAGAATGCTCTTAGCTTGATATTTCAGCAATGAAAATCTTACCCGTGAATTTGAAATTACACAGCACTCACGAACCAGACCGAGCGAGAAGATTTAGAGCCATGTGTGATGGGTCGGGTTGGGTTGAATTGGACTAGCAATGCAGGTCAGAATTACATTTGTTGTGTGGTTGTGGTCTCCTAGAAGAATTATGTCCTACAGAACTAAGGGCTTTTACTTTTGGTAAGACGGGGCTGTAGGACATTCCCCCAACAAAGAGAAAGCGCGAACACCCACGAGCGGGCGTTTGGGTAGTGGAAATGGACCACCCTCAGGAAATAGGTGCGGATCCAAGATATTTGCTCCGCTATCTATGTGGGGAGTGGGAAGCACCACACGATTAATCACCTAAGAAAAGTGAAGGAAAGAAGGGAGTGTGTGTGTGGGATGGGGGATCTTTCTAACAGTATTCAGTAGGAAACAGATGTCACTGTATTACTGGTAATCCAGTGGTAAACAGGATATCTCACTAGTACTGATACTCTGTGTTAATTTAAGCATATTTCTGTATCACTGATAGTCAGTAGCAAACAGTGGATGACAGCTCATTTCTAAAAGTAAGTGGTAAACAAAAAATGTCACTGTATTACTGATATTCTTTGCTAAAACTGAATGTCACTGTTACTGGTATTAAATGGTAAACTAAGGGTCTCACTGTGTTAGTCGTATTCGGTAGTAAACAGGAGATGTCAAGATTACTGGTATTTACTGGTAAAGAAGGTTTAAGCATTTTTCTAGGTATCTTTTTATCCCTTTAATCCATTTTTCTTCATCTCAAAACCGCTTTGTTACGTACTACCATATGAAACCGCCTTCATTTATTGATTTATTTTTTAATCAAAAAATAAAAAATATTCAAGCTGTGGTAGTTATTTAATTAATAAAATTTTGAAGCGAGAATCAACGAATGCATCGCTACCCCGAAAAAATTCGAGGAGAGTTTTTATTACAGAATTGAGTAAAGTTAGGGGCCGTGAAAATGTTTAATTGCAGATTTAGAATCTACAAGGGAGAAATTTACTACCAATCTCTAGCGTGAAGAGTAGTCTACAAGCGGTATACCTTAATCCCCTTTTTGACATTCACTAAATTTAACACCTCTTTTTTAAGTAGAATTTTTTAAAAACTACTTTGGACATCCCTCTAATGGTTTTATTTTTTATAAGCTAATTTTCTATAAAAGTTCTCAAAACTCTTTTCCGTATGATAGAGCACGAAAACCTGGAGTTACCAACATACACCGTAATATGAATATAAACTAAAGTTCTAATTTGTCCTTTTCTAAAAAAACAAATCAACATTTCAAGCGTTGGCACTCGTCTTCGAGAGCCAAAATGTGACCCTAATTTCAACAGTGAACAATCATACATTCAATGCAAAGTACCATTTTAAGAGGATAACGAAATTTAAACCAGTCATTTATTTTCAATTTTCAAGCTCGTATTTATAAATGGCATGTTTAGCGCAAACCTTTTCTTCCTTTTATGATATAAATTCTTTTGTCATTCCTTACAGTTTTTATTTAAAAGGATTTGGTTCTCTTTCTACAGACTTTGCATTTTGCAAGTTTTAAAACATCTCTGCCTTTATTTAAAATTGGGCAATTTTTTAATTCCGAAATGAACGGCCCAGAATTAGAGTAAATTTGATAAAGATCTCATGTTCGTATATTAATGAACTAAACTGAAAATACGAACGTAGGATACTCATGTGACTCCATTTTGGAATTAAATATGTACATATTAAAAAGTCAAAAATTAATGTTCATAATATATTGTGTAATAGATCTTGTTTGAATATTGCAAATTTTCTAATATTAATTTTTAAATTTATTTCAAAGAAGCTTCGGTAATACACTGAAGCGCCAACAGTTTAGTGAAAGCAGTATGTAAAGGTAATGGTGGGCATGGCCACCGTACCATGAAGATTTGTATAATTTCAGATATCTTTCAGTTGTGCTCTGACATCTCATGAGTAACAATTAGGATGGTCATGACATGGCCACGTTCATAATCGGAGCTCAAATGGGGCATGATAATAGGTGACAGATGGATAGAACCTTCCATTTCTGAAAGTGTGCAGATATTCACCATCCCTCGATCAACGGTGTCGCGTGTGCACCGAAAATATATCATGGGAGGCATTATTACCCACCATGACTGACCACAGGTGCTCGGTTATCATAACCAGTGGCTTCTGGCGAGAATTATCCACCATAACAGACAAGCAACACTGGCTCAAATCGCGTCCACATTCAAGCAGAGGGTACCAGGCGCATATCAATTAAGTCATTGTAGCTTGCATTACCTTCCATGAATTATGAGATGAGATAACCTACCATAATGACCATTGATGGAGCGCCGCACCTATGATTGTGACGTCGGTAATTGGATCCTAGAGGACTGACAACATGCTGCATGGTCCGATGAATCATGATTTAAGTTCTTCTGGCTGATGGTATGGTGTATGTAAAAGAACAACCTCGGACTCTCCCCCCCCCCCACCACCACCACCATTTATCGGAGACCACGTGCTATGGTATCCTGCCATTGGACGGCGTCATTTCCTGTTCGAACATTCTCGAATTTTCGACTCCTGAGCACGTTGGGAAAATATTTCACAATCCTGCGAACTCGTCCCAAGCCCCGCCCCCCCCTTTACGGTCACGAGGTGTGAAAAAGCCGCTCTGTCTCGCCCCTTGCTGCTAAATGATGAATTGACTCCGCTTCCGGATTAAGATGTCTGGAGCTTGTGACTCCTTTCTCCAAATTCCCTCTTTCCCTCCAGAATCAGGCATACAAATACTCGGGTTATTATGTAGTTCGAAGAGTCCAGGACGCACCTCAAGGCCGTCCTTATCGTCTCGTCATATGTGCATTCGTCAGACAGCCGATTTCTTCAGCCGTGATTCTACCCAAGTCAATTGGTAGCTTCTGTAAACGGCAAGCCTTTGAATTTGCGCAACAGTCTCTCTTCGTTTAATCGAACCGAAGAAAATCTCCATCGATTACCTTTGAGGAAAAGAAGATTCCTCTTTAAGTCGAATTGCGAGAATTCCCACATTCCCCGTCAAACGTCATCTTTGATGTTTGGCTATCTTCATCGGAAGGTTGGTTTGAATCGTGCCCCACCTGTCTTATTCGGATCGTGCCCCACTTGCCTCATCGGATCGTTCCCCGCTAGCCTTACCCCAAGAAGGGCCTCCCTCGAAGTCATCGACCCGTAAGACTAAAACCCCCTCGATTTTTAGTATTGTCATGTTCCCCCTTTTGATCAGAACCTAGTTAGATTAATTAATTTATTCTATTTGAGAATCCCTTCTCATGATAATTATCAAGAGACTCTTTCAATTTAAATAATTCCCCTTTGTCTATTACTATTCTTGTTTTGATCTGTGTAAATAAAATTGTATTTTTGTTGTTTCATCTTTAACTAACCTTGAACGATACTCTCGGCCTATTCAAGTAAATCTCGCCAACCATTTATGCACTTTGTTTGATTATTAAGGATTTGAAACCCAAGGCCTCAAGTGTGACCTCCTAGTCGCTTATTAATCCCTGCGAGCAGTCCTTCAACGGTTTGCGTTGCAGTAGGTGATTAAGTCAACCCCCACATAATATAGTAGTAGTGTGTGGTATCGAGTGGTTGTACCACAACAGTGTAAGCGTCAGGCAAACCACATAAAGGCCATGACTCCCAATTGTTAACAAGGTATCGTGTAGGCTGGTGGTGGTTAGATGCATGGCCCGCCTAAACATGTCATTGAACGTTGCACTGCTTGGTGACCATTTACACCCGTTCATGTGCCCCAACAAAGATGGGGCATACCAGCAGAATAATGCAGCGTCCAAGTTGCCCAGAATTGGTTCAAGGGACGGCTCGGTCTATTCAGCTATCGAGAAGATCTTCGCTGAGCTAGAAGGAGGCACACACGATAAGTGGTAAATTATCCCTAGCATTTTGGGCAGTTCAATGTTTATAAAGTTATTATAAGCTTTAAATTGCTACAACATTTTCTTTCAGTGATAGCAAGAGTGTGGGGGAATTACACGTGGAATTCCTTTTCCAGCACGGAAGTGACGTCCATGCACTGGAGAAGGTTCTCGAATTTGGTTAGGCTTAAATTGGTAAGCCTCCTTCCTTCCCCCTCCACAAGCGGGAGCCTCAAACCGCGTCCACCTCGGGCCACCTTTCCGCGGGTTAGAATCGCCTCGACGTGAAGATTCAAGGCCATTCGAGAGTATCGCTGTTTCCCCCACCCCTGCGGGGGGGAGGGGGGGCTCGGACATATATAGGACTCGTCTTCCATGTGAGAGACACAGAGTTGAGGAGTCTCACCCAGACCCAAGAAGTTTCCCCTAGTTCCAAGTCATGTGCTATCAACGAAGCAAAGTGACGGCTGAACTTTTGTGTCTTGGAATTAACCCAACCAGTGTGGTAATTCCATTTGATGATTGCTACCGAGCGATTTTTCTGACTCCACTCATCAACTCCTTTCGAAGTCCTTCTCGTTCCGTCCTCATTTTTGGGTGGCCGAAATACTCTCCTATAGACCGGGCGTTACTGCCCCCCTCCTTTTGAAAAACCTTCATCACGTCAACTTCCCGCTCAGAAGCTTCGAGCGCCCTCGCCCTCACGTTTATTGCCCACAGAAGATATCCGTGAAACCTTACCCCCACGTCTTACCCGGAATACTCCGTAAGCCAGCCCCTCTCCCCCTTAAGCAGCCCATTTGAGTTAATCCTCCCCATTTGAATAGTCTACTTCTGTAACGCATTAATTTCTAACTTCAGAGTCTGATGCATAACTCTGCAATTTGCCTGTCGTTTACCAATTTAATTTTGCCCATTAATTCTCTTATTATTTTGTAAATAAAATTATATTTTTTTACATGCCTCTTTAAATAACCTTGAGCTTTGCCATTGCCCAAATTTTACCTGACCTTGTTGCACTCTTTTCTCGCTGTTCCGCGCGTTGAAACTCGTGGCGTTCAGTCCCTTGTCGGTTCGCCTTTAAGTTATTGCTCCCTCCCCCATAGATATAATATAGTATTGATATAATGTAATGTCATACCGCGACAAAGAGACTAGATACAAATATGGCATATCTTGTTGTAACGGGTGGCCCAAAAGTTACTTCACATATTAAAAAATTAATAACACAAAAACTAATTAAGTTATAAAATTGGGTGATATATAAAATGAAATAGGAGATCTTGAATTTTCATTATTATCCTTCAAATATTCTCCATTATTGTTAAAACAATGGCGGATTCTTTGCACCATATTTTCCATGACATTTTCCAAAAGATTTATTTACGTATACCTTTTCTTTAAGGTATCCTCAAAGGAAAAGATCTGGAGGGGTAAAATCAGGTGATTGTGGTGGCCAAGAAACGTCACCTAAACGTGAAATTAACCGACCAGGGAAGAACTGCTCTAAGTGTTTTCATGGTTAACCAGTGTTCAACAACAACCACAAACGTCAACCAGGATACGTTCCAGTCAACTAAGAATTTATCGAACATCATTGCAACGCATCCTAACAAAAAAATTGAAACTTCATCCATACAAAATTCAAATAACTCAACAATTAAATATTGCAGACTGTCATAGAATGACTCCCGACGATATACCATATATCACTATTCGTTGAGGGAACTTCCTTAATTATCTTTAGAGTGCGTTAATGTTTGGCGGCCGATATTATGTATCTTCGATATGCTTAATAAGTGGAACTGAGCCCAAGGATAATAATATTGCTATCATTAATAAAATAGAGTTTTATTAATAATAACTATCAACAAACACAAGACGGAAAATATTGACATAAACAGAGAATGGAAAGTGTCGTGGGGGCTCGAGCTAATCCGAGGATTTAAAGGATTTAAAAAGGTAAAACAAATATAGAGTTAAAGAGATGGGATGGTTCGATAAACCATTTAAAGCACAGGATAGAATTGACAAAAGGGTTAAGTACTCAAAGGTGACGTTTGGTTACGTAACTTTACACTAGTGGTGCAGTGGAAGGTGGCTTGAAGGAATTTTCGGTCCGCTGGCGAGTTCCAGCCGAAGGGGGGGAATAAAAGGATCCTGACGTGGCGTCTTGGGAATGAGAACCGTTTCTCGACGAACGGCTTGAAGAACAATGGCTGTTCTACGTTGTTCTCTTCTGAACAAAGGGGGGGTGACAACCGTCTCTTGTCTACGGGCTCAAGAACAATGGCTGTTCTAATGTTGTTCTCCTCTGAACAACAGGGGGGGGGGGGGGGGGTGAGAACTGTCTCTTGTCTACGGGCTCAAGAACAATGGCTGTTCTAATGTCGTTCTCCTCTGAACAATAGGGGGGGTGAGAACCGTCTCTTGTCTACGGGCTCAAGAACAATGGCTGTTCTAATGCTGTTCTCCTCTGAACAACAAGGGGGAAAGGTGAGAACCGTTTCTTGGCGAAGGGTTCAAAAGAACAATGGCTGTTCTACGTTTTTCTCTTCTGAACACGAGGGGGAAGCCTTGGGGACTTGGCATCACGAAAGGCTTGAACCTTTGGCACTGAAGGGATATTGTCCTCCTTCTGGACAAGTGATGGTGAATCTCGAGGTCGAGGTCCCTTGGCGCACAGAGGGAGAGAGGGTCGTGGTGATGTTTCGCGACGAAAATCTGGATCTCCAATCTGATCTTAGTGGTAAAGTTTCCATATAAGTAGCCAGGACATCTCCTTGGCGTGGGGGACAATGGAGTGGGAGCTTCGAGGGAACGCACAGCCGAGCCGGAGAACAATGCCTTATCTGCCTATAAGCCTAACTCAATCTGGCGAGGTCGGCGTATGGGGGAGAACGGGGGACTATAACCTCCTTGTTTAAACATTGACATCCGGTGGCTGTGATAAGGCGCCAAGCGTCGAAACGAAGATGCACGTGGGCCCATCGGGGTTTTAAATAATATGTGATAGAAGTTGAAATTTTTTGCAGCTTCAACTCGTTCTATCACACAGACAATCAAAAAATAATAAACTTTGCACGCGCATTTTTGGGACTAACAAATGATCCGACTTTTACCTCCCTCCTAATCATGTCCAATGAAGCCCATTTTCACATTAATAGATACATTCATAAACAAAATTGCAGATTGTGGTAAGCTGAAAATCCCATAATAATTCACGAGCAGCCTCAACACGTACAGAAAGTTACGGTCTGGTGCAATAACCAGTTCGAGAATCATTGGTCCCTACTTCTTCGAGGATGCTGACGGAAAAAAACAGTAACAGTAACAGGGGACACTTACAGAGAAATGATACAAGATTATTTATTGCCAGAACTGCAAGATTTGGATATGCACGATATGTGGTTTCAACAAGATGGGGCGATACCACACACACGAGAGAAACCATGGCAACACTAAGAGCAGCCTTCCCTGGTCGGTTAATTTCACGTTTAGGTGACGTTTCTTGGCCACCACGATCACCTGATTTTACCCTTCCAGACCTTTTCCTTTAGGGATACCTTAAAGTAAGGTATAAGTAAATAAACTTAATAATCTTCAAGAATTGAAACAAAATATCATTGATGAAATCGACAAAATCACTCTTGATGTTTTGGAAAATGTAATGGAAAATATGATGCAAAGAATCCGCCTTTGTTTTAACAATAATGGAGAACATTTGAAAGATATTATATTTAAATAATAAAAAGCCAAGATATCCTCTTTCATTTTATATATTACCCACTTTTATAACTTAATTAGTTTTTATGTTATAATTTTTTTTAAATGTGAAGTAACTTTTGGGCCACCCGTTATAAATACAAAAAAGGGAAGAAGTGTAACATCATTAGTAAAAATACATTACAAATGTTCTCCCTAATGTTCATGTTCTGCGCGCCATTCACTATTGATTTCAATCATTCACCTCGACCTCACCTGACTTGAAAAAGGTATTACGATATTTAGGAGGTAGAGAATGATACCACCTCCTTATTTCATAAAAACACCTGGTTTTACAAGACACGCATACACCACGTAGGTAAGCGTGATTAATACATAATAGTAACGTTTTGTTACTAAATTTAATACTAAAATCATTTATTTATATTTTATTTTCCATTTATTTTCAGAAAAGTGATCATAATTTCTCGACAGCTTAATACAACAGATTGATAGTTGGAGGATACTAGAAAAACCGAACTCATACCAGTTCGGGTATTATCTTGTATCTCTTACCTAGAAGATTAATCCTAGCTGTAATTGTGCGAGTGAGCTTCAATTATTTATTTGCCTTAAATTTATCCCTTTTAATGTTTATTTTTTCTTGTCTGGCTCTTTATCCCATTCTCTTTTTTTATTTTTTCTTTATCTCTCCCCGGACATTCACAAAAGCACCAGTCAACCTACTTCCTTTTTACTTTTCCCTCCATATACTCGTATCAGAGGGCAAATTGTAGGCAAAGGGCTTGCGTGACTTGCTCTTATTTAAATTTGAGTGAAAAAGAGCTGCCTCATGGAACAAGTTTACGGAGAAGTGAGAATGAAGAATGCCGGGTCAGACAGTCAATTTTGCCATGCCCCTCTTTCCCTCCTCACCTCAAGGAAGTAGATCTGTTAATTGTCCAATTAAAGCTCCTTTGAGACAGTATAAACAGTGAAAGGAATGGATAGGTAAGGAAGGAAGGAAGGAAATAAATTGAAAGAAAGATGAAGTTACCTGCCTTAAAATGTCATTTCACTCTATCTTTCCTATTCTTTCAGATACTTTTATTGAGCGCATATAATCACGAAACTAATGATAGGTGCTAATTACTCTGCCCAAGTATATATGGGCACATCAAAATATTGATATTACTTTTATTGATTAGCATTGCCTGTGGCATAATGTAGGTAATATATTATAATAAAGAAAAAATACTCATACCTCCTCATCTTTGGTTGTTTCCTGCATACCTTTAAAATGGCCTGAGTATGATGACCTCAATGCAGAATAAACAGAATGGTATAATTAAATCTCCCCTAAGACATTAAATCTCTTACCCACTTCTCAAAAATCAACCGTATGGCGTGCACGAGCTGCGTGAGGGGTAGAATGTCGGGTAGGAGAAAGAGGAAGATGTATAATGACAGGGTAGGTTAAGAATCCATTCGTGAAATCTGACTCTGCAACGAGTTAACAAGGTCTGGATGTGTAGTATTCTACCCATCTTCTTAATTGAAATTGTTTTGGGGATGAATGATTGATATCTTTCAGACAATTTGGTGGATAACGAATTGTGATAAAAAAGTAACAATATTTGCTTCGAGCTTCCACTTTAGGACCTGTTGCATAGTCTATGGGTCATTTATGTAGTCTTTCTAAACACAAGTCTTTCTTGATTATAATATCATATTTGTGTTAAGTCAATAGTCTATATTTATCAGAAAATATTGGGCATATAATTTAGGGTGGAGCGAAAAACATTTTCTCTGGAATTTAGTTTCCCACCACGATTTTTTTATGGGGCTATCTGTCAAGTTAAACCTCCTAAATGGCTTTTTTGATATAATAATTTTTAAAGGTTCCTCAATGCCACTGAAAATAATGCCATTTTCAACGAAATTTTGACTTTCGTGGATTATATCTGAAAATTAAATTCGAATTTTGAATTGATACCTGCAAACAAATAATTATTAAATTTTAAAGAACAAGTTAACGAAATTTGAATGTAATCTATTGATATTTAGAGGTTCCTAATGATATAATATAGCGACGTACGTGACAGTTATGTTTCTGTAGCGCGGAGGATCTTGTTGAGGGTAGATGTGTGTGTGTGTGTGTTTGGCTCTGGCTAGTGTCTATTGTTTTGATCACATTCTTCTATTTGTATTTAAGAACAGTTATTTATAGTGTACAATAAATATTTATATTATATTTCAAAGCTAAATAATATGTAAGAAAAGAATTTCAACAGTATTTAATTAGGTCAATTAAACCTAGAAAGCGTCATGAAATTGAAAGCCCTTTGTTTGGTGCACCCTGCACCGTTAGTGATCAAGTGTTGCCAACTATAAAGATGTTATAAAATGTGTTTAGTTTGAGTGAGAAAATGAAAAGAACCGCAGTAGAAAAAAACCCACGAATTAAACAAATTATCACATTAGTAGCGAAGTTAGGAAAATGGCAATTTTGTAATATCGATGAAATTCAATCAAAGAAAAATATTAAGAGTGCAGTTAGGAAGAATCGATCGTGAGTATTGTCTCTTAAATCAACCATCTACTTCGACAGATAATATTGAAGTGATTCATTCAGCACAGAAACAGAATCTGCTGACGAAGGTAGCGGATATGAGCTTCCTTCATCCGTGAAACGCAAAGAAGTAAACAAAAAGCTGCATCCAAGACTCCATCTATAGGAATAAAATTGTCAGAATTTGCGTTGGAATGTGGCCGCACTGGTGTGTCTGATCGAGCTGCAGCTTTAATAACAAGTTCAATCCTTATGTACTCATCGTCAATTGAAGGCAAAGAAACTTCTGAAATAGTTAACAGGTCAAAAGTTAGAAGAGAGCATGTCAAAGAACGTACTACACTACAGCAAGAAATTAGATAGGATAAGTCATTATATTCTATGTATTTTGATAGCACATTTGTTGTTGAGACAATAGAGGGAACTCATCAAAAGAAGAAGATAATGGAAGAGCACATCTCTATTATAGAAAAACCTGGTTTGGTATACCTTTGACACCTGACAATGAAGACAGGTTGTGCAAAAACTATATGCGGCCAAATATTTTCGTATCTAGAAGCAAATAACATCGGAACTGATGAACTAGTTGCTGTGGGATGCGATGGAACGGCAGTGAATACAGGGACAAAAGGAGGTGTGATCAGAATGTTAAAAGATAAACGTAATAGACCACTGCATTGGTTTATTTGCTAGCTCTATGCAAATTAGCCCTCACTGCTCCATCTCATCAACAATTTGGATGGGAAAACAACGGGGCTTCGTGGATTTGTCGGACCTATAGGGAAACAACTGAATAAATGTGAGACTCTAAATGTTTTTGAATTCGAGCGAATTCCTACTAATTTGCAGTCTGCTGACAGAAGAAATCTGAGCACCAATCAAAAGTATCTGTTTGATATCCTTCTATCTATCTCACAAGGTAAATGTTCTGCTGAAATGGCTCGTAAGTGTCTTGGAAAAATGTTGCAATGTACGGTGGCTTACAACGGCAAATCGGATACGTAGATTATATCTTTCGAATTCAGACCCTTCTGACACGCTGAAATCCATTGTCTTGTTCATCATGAAGGTGTATGCACCATGCTCTTTTGAAATAAAAGCTAACTCTTCTTCGCAAGATGTTGCACTCTACCTCTTCAAGACAGTGTAAGGGATGAAGAAACAGATTGAAGATATAGTTGCTCCAGTGATTAAAAGGAACGCTTATTTTGCACATGCGGAAAACATTTTTCTCTGTATGCTGCAAGATGAAAGAAACCATAGCCGGGAACTCGCATGGAGAAGAATTATGAGAGCACGAAAAGATTATAAAGGGAAATCAATACGCACTTTCAAGATCCCAGACATAAACTTTGAAGCTGACGACTACATCCACCTATTTAATTGGCAGCAGACCGTTGTGACCGAGCCTCCGCTGAGGAGGACGCTCTCTGATGATCAACTCGATGAATTTATCCTTCAACAACCAAAATTGGATATTCCAAAGTTCCCTTGTTACACACAAGCGGTTGAGAGATGCATCAAACTGGTCACAGAAGCGTCACTAGCAATTTGTGTAGAAGACAAACGGGACGGCTATATAAAGAGTAGAATTGGGTCCAGGAGAAAAATGCCCTCATTTAATAACAAGAAGGACTTCGTAATGAAAGGTAATAACACCACAAAAATCTCACTGAATTGAATAAATGGATATTGAATAATAGTGAAAATTTAAATATTCGACTGTTAATTGTTCAATTTCTTCTATTTCAGAGTGATGCTGATAAAAATCTACAGGTTGTATGGAAACAAACGGAAGAAAAGGAAAGAAAACTTATCGAATAGTTAATACATTATTTTTATTCAATAAAATGGAAGTAGAAGTATAGATTGTAAAGTTTTATGGAAATATATTTTTTAAAAGTTTTATGCTTTGAGGAACCTGAAAATATTAATTTAGAAGTCTGAAATTTCAATACAATAGTTTTTGATGTTGGATCCATAAAAAACAGGGTGGGAAAATGAATTTCAAAAGTTTTTGCAAAACTCCTCTTTTTTGATCCACCCTAGACTATATATATCCAAGATATTTTGTATTTAATTGAAAAATACCAAACCAACGAGGCTATCGATCTTTTTTCTTTTTTTTTTAATTTTAAGCCCCCATTTTTCGGCTACCTACTAGGCAAAAGTAAGACGCTATCGATCAAAAAGAATTGGAAAGGTTTCGTTAAAACGCGATCAAGTAAAAGGTGATGATGCATAATAAGCAACCCAAGACCGACTAATTGGAAATTTAGAGAAACAAAAGGGGGCAACTCTCCTGGAATTTCCTCTACATCTTAAGATTTATGGTGGTATTTTAACTTGCCTGACCTTATAGTATCACGTGGCACTTGTGTTTCAAGGTTTTACTTAATTCCTCGAGTACTTACTTGAACGTAACTACAAACGGTTTATTTTAAGTTGATGGATTCGAATTCTGTTACGGTTCTTCGTCTATAATTGCTTCCTTTCTATTTAGAACTTTTTGAAGTTTTTAATGTAATTTAATGTTTTATTTCAAATTATGTTGTTTTTAACTGTTTTTTAATCCTTATTTTTTCATTCACTGCAAAGCTTCCTTTATCCTACAGGGAGATCCTGTAATAGAGTTAAAGTTAATAATTTGTTGTTGTTGTTATTGATGCAGAACTAATAAGCACAAACCAACCGGTGCATCAGAAGCAGAAAATTTATAAGGACAGGTCTGTAATGAGTGTGCTGAAGATGGTGGAAGTAAAAATGTGTGAAACATATACAAACACAGATTCTCTTGAGGCATTAAAGCCGGGTGGTTACACAATCCTGTAGATGTCAGATGCATCATTTCCACCCATACCACTCCTGCCCATCCTTTAAAATTTACGCTATTCAAAATTGTAGTCCTTAGCACTTTTATTTACTATTTTCTTTTATTTATCTTTATCTTTCATTTTTCCAATTATCAAAAAAACACTCGGAAGAAAATGTCCAAGGTTTAAAGCTACTGTAGTTGTTCTTGACATTCTCGATCTAGTTTTGCCTCACGCCATCTTTGGTAAAGTTTTCGTTCTTTTGCTTTCCTTCACACCTATCACTAAAATTCTTTAATAAAGACTTCTTCTTCTTTCTCTTTTTCTTCTTCTTCCTCTACTTCTCGGCTTTTTCCTACACGGGGTCGCCGTTCTTGATGAGTCGTTTCCAAGGATTTGTGTTTAGTGCCTGTCCTCCATTTAGTCCTTTCTCTCTCATGTCACTCAGCATGCATTCTTTCCATCTCATTTTAGGTCTTCCTCTTCTTCGGGTCTACTCTACCCCTATATTTATCACTTCCCTTGCTATATGCTGCTCTTCATCTTCTCTTCTTGTAATGTGCCCAAACCTTTTTCCTTTTTCCATTAAACCTCGTGGCACCCTCCTTTGTCACTCTAATTTTCTCTTTTTCTTTGTAGGTAAGCACTACAGTGGCAAGATTTGAGGTCAAAGAAGTCACAAAACTACAGTTTGGATGGTCGAAGTAGGTGCAAAAACCTTTCATCTGCCTCAGTTAGTAATTTGTGGAACATTTTTGATTATTGTGGATTTTGGTGGTAAAAGTTTTTTGTAGTTCTTTAGTCAAATTTAGGTTAAGAAATCTACCCTTCCGGAAAATAATTAGTGGTCCATCTGGCTCTGTTTTAAAATCCTTGTCTTTACTTTGATTTTAGTCATTTTTTTAAAATTTAACCCATCTTGTTTTTCTTCCATTGATATGACCACTGCTAAAAAGTGGCAATAAGTGAGCCGATAGGTCACATCTTACTACACCAACGAATGTAAGTGAAGCAACGTCTAAGATTAAATTGCATCTTAGAGTGTTTTAAGATTCACTTCATGGGCAAAAACGTGCTGCAAATACTTGCGACAAATTTGGAATTACTATCACCATTTCTTTATTTTTTGTGACTTTCTTTTGTCTTTCATTCTTTTCTTTCTTTAATCTTTCGTTTTGTTTCCCTCTCACTCACTCACACTTTCAAGCATGCTGTCACACCCACACTCACACGCACGTTAACATTCTCTCTCAATCCAGTTCTCTTACTAACCGCAATATGATGGAATTGAAGCGTTTTCACTTGCCTGAGTGAGATTCGAATACCAAGTGACTATAAGTTAAAATGATGAGTCTAACAAAGTGAAACCAAAGGAGTCAAAAGCTCAAAATTGGTAGAATAAAGAGTCAAAGACAGAAGAGATGTTGCTCTTCCTAGGTCTTGAAGGATTGTGACGATCGTCCATCTCCTAGCGCGGGGGATAAACACACAAACAGGAATCACCCCTCGCCCCGTGTAAGGGAGGAGGACCTTCTAATCCAGACCCACTCAATCCTTGAATCTGCACTGTTAATTATTTTGAACCCGTAAACAGAACCATAAACGACTACAATTCTCGCAGAAGGAGAATTTCCCCGCAGACCCTCTTAGAAGACAACGGGACAGTTTTAATAATATACCACATATGTCTAATTGCAGATTCCATAGGTTGTTTTATGCTTTCGGCTATATATATATATATATATATATATATATATATATATATATATATATCCCTACAAATTCTTGGTCGAGGAAAGTAAACCATTTTGTCAGAAAAGGAATGATTTTTCTGATTTTTAGAAATATTTAAATCAAGAAATCTGAACAAAAGTAAATTAAACAAATGATGATAAAATATGTAGTTACATATATGAGTGCATCTTTTCCATCTCTCCTTTTGGTGATGATATCCTTATATTATCAGGAACAACTTCACCCACTTGACCTTCTCATCTAATCTTTACATTAATTCTATATAGTTCGTATCATGCCAATGATCATTGCTCTCTGATGTTATGTGCGTGCCGTAACAATCGCGCGTGCGCGTCTTTTATTTTGTGTTTCTTTTGGTATTCACTAAGTTATGATTGAGTGCCTTTGTGTGTTCTTATAGATTCTTAGGCTTGTTTAGTGTTACCATTTACCTCTCTGCCTTCATTAATGGCATTTCGCTGCGTGATAGTGCCAAGGTTGCCGATTTCCCAATGGACTTTGCATGCAAATGCCTCTATTGAATCCAGAGCGCAAGGCCATTAGAGAGGAAATAATCCGACCGGGGAGAGGGGAAGCACCCTTTCCTACACACTTCCACAATCAGTAAGTTATCGCTATGAAACGCGTTTAACCTGAGTGGAACACTAATTTTGTCACCAAGTCCCAAGGGAAAGATATTTTTGACCGCAAGAAACCATTTTTTCGGACCAACCAAGGGTCACATAACGGGAATTGGCTTTATTAAATCAATGTCAGAGGGAAACTCTAAACCTCGAGTGAAACCCACTATTGAAAATAATTCTCTTCCCACGTGACTGCAATTCGAGGGGGAAAGGGGTACATCTTAACCAAAGCGGAGGAATATTTTTCATCCAGACGCCACCATCACTGGACGAAAAGGGTGGTAAGGTCGTAATGCCCCACCTTGTGGATAGCCGTATTCTCGCTTGCGAATCAAGCAACTCTCAATATTTAAATGAATCGAAGGTTGAGCCGCTCTAATTATCAGGTAAACGACTGATGGAGAGTCGTATGGATTCCGGACTGAACCCATGCATTCGGGTGAATCAAGCTGTGGATTGCACATATGTACGAGTATATGCATACCTTATATAAAGTTTCCCATCATTCTCTCTCCAATCGAAGGCTTAATTTTTACTTGGACACAAAAAGTCCTGGCAAATAAGTTACTTCATTACAAAATTATAAGAGCTAAATTCATAATATTTCTACAAGTAAAATTAACTTTCCAGGTTATGATTCAACTCAACAAAACAAAGTATTGATTAAAGTTACAAGCAATAAAGAGATACTTGAAAATTCCTGTTTTGGCTTATTCGAAAAAAATAATAAATGAATAAATTAAAGAGAGGGGATAAGATTTGGGGATGGTTGAAGTAATTATGGGCAACTTTGCAGATGATGGTTTATTATTATTGACAGGGGGTAGTAATTTGAGACAGAATTTATCTTTATTCATTTTTATACAATAATAGCGAGTCTATACTAGTGAGGCGGTTGCATTTCGGATGAAAAAGAATTATCTTTAAAATTCCTATATCGACCTCCACCTTGCATTCTATAATATGTTATTTGATGGTGGAGACTTCCTTCTTGGAGAGAAACTTTCCTGATCACAACTAATGCAAGGTTTACACTAATCGTCGAGTTTAAAGACTGTAAGTTATATTTTTCCTAGTAAAGAAGGCAAGATACTAGAAAAGTCCGAACGATCTTCATGAAAAATTTCCTGAAAATTAGTCATTTCTCTGTTTGTTGTGGAGGCGTTATCTGCAAATTTTTTGCTTTGGATATTTTCGGAGAACTTTTTGGAACAATCCTCATAGTTTCTTTGAGAGGGAAAGCAACAGCAAGGGCAAATCTACCCCCTCAAAGCTGTGTTTCTTAAAAGTTCTTGGGGATTTATATAATCCATTGTCAAATAACTGACAAAAATGCCAGCCTCGTGAAGATGGTAAAGTTGAAAGAAAATGGGAACATAGAAGGAGGGAGACTTTTATATACTTCACTTTTGAGGGAAAGAAAGAGTGTTGTTGACGTGTGATTCTGGAGTTTGAAACTTGTACGCAATATCTAAGGGAAGCGTTTACAATACGTGTATGATGCGGGCTGTTTATAAGTGGAGAAATCCATAAAGAGGTTTTCAAAACTTATCCATCAAAGTATCTATACAAAAGAAAAAGAGGCTTCCTCTCGTCGGTTTTCCGGTGGCTCCAACGTTACAGAGAAGACTGGGATAGTGTTGGGATATTGATGCAGTGTAGACTTAGTTGTGCATCGTCTAGTAATTAAGCAATTTTGTAGCTGAAATCACGTCTCCCCCCAAATGGAAAAGGCATGATGTGCTGCTTGGTATTCAGGACGGAAGCTCCAATGCGACGACCTCCGAGTGCTTGGGTGTCGATCTGAGGATCGTACGGAAGATCAGGAAATAGTTGGAAGAGTCAGGTTATGATATGAATGTAAGGTTGCTCATGAAGTTCCAGCTATCCGTTTTGATACGCAAAAAAAACTTGAATTTGTCGCGAAAATTCAGTCCATCATTGACAACGATCCCATGAGGTCCAGGAGCCAGGAGAAGGCCGCTGGAAGGTCGCCCATGTGATTACAGGACTCGGCGCTATCTCACAAAAGCAGGAGGACACATTCTTGGCTGTCACACAATTTCTTTAAACATATCAGTCAGAACATCTTGCCTCCTAAACACTCATACGAAAACTCCCTGGACTATGTGTGGGTGTAATTGAGAGAAAGACCAACAACTCTCTTGCATCACCAAGGTGGAACTTTGTTCCAGAATCCCCACAGTTTTCACCCAGTTAAATAAGAGGACTATCGAGAAGACCTGCAGCAAGTTCTGGTGCTGGTTGTAGGACGTGGTTGTGGCCTTCATATATATATATATATATATATATATATAGATAGATAGATAGATAGATAGATATGACAGCTAAATGTTAATAAATGGGATTCATTTTGAAACGACACTCTCCTATACAAAACTCACCTTCTTCTTGGGTCGGAACATAATTTCTTTTACTTTCCTTCACTTCATCCTCACAATTTCTTCCATTAAGAGTGAGAAAACGGTAATTTTCACCAAAATCTTCTACTTTCATATAAAATCAAGGAAAATTGACGGCGTAACAGACCTTAATTAGTTCCTTAATCCCTAATACGGTCATAAGCTTCTACAATTAACGAAGATGAAATTTCGAGCTCTTGAAATGGGTCCCATGATACACTCATTTGCATAAAAACGTAAAAAACTCTTGACTAATTTTACCTTCGTACGAAATTCCTAATCAATTTGGTTAATTGGTTAGCCATTCTCTGTCTATCCCAACTGTCCTAACACACACACGTGCACAATTTGAATTCATTACCAATTAGGCTTCCTTAATATTTCTGACATAGTCAGATAGCCTTATTTGCCCTTTTTGTAATGAAACATGTTTATCAATGTAAACATTCATTACCGACATTCTTTATGTGTGTCTAAATGGAAGCCGCCTCTTCTCATCCAAGAAAAATCAAGTTGACAGAGATTGAAGAGAAGAATTTCCTCATTTCTATGAATTTTGATAGGCTCAGTGTATATGTGCTTGCATAACTCATAGTCGCTGATCAAACCTTTTTATGGTTAGTTTCTTAGTATAATATTTTTCCTGCTGTAACATTCAGCACGGATATTTCACTGCACAAGTTTATTGATTTTTATTTAGAGAAAACAAATCGTTAATTTTTGAAATATTTATTAAAAAGTTTAAATACTAATTTTAAAAAAGGTATCTTTTCACTGGCAGCATTCATGGAAGTTCTGATCCTTTGTTGATGAATATTAATGATTAAAATTGATGGTTTTCCGTACGGGGAAAATTTTACTTTGCAACATCGACATTTGATAGGGATTATGCTTGAATAGTAAGAGTATACTTCAGTACCTCATTCACACCCTTGGCTGGCTTGTCTGTGAACGTCTATAATACTTTTAATTGATAACATACAACTTTTAGTGATTTGGAAAGCTCTACCATTTGTGTACACATTTTTCTTTAACTATCTTGGCTGAGTAATTAGTTGGCGATTTTATCTTCTACCTAAAGGTTATGTAGTATGTACCTCTAATATAGAAGAGTGAATAGTGAACAATAGACAATATTCAAACTAAGTGCCATCCATAGGTGTAAAAAGAGAAAAGTTGACTATAGTATATATGGGGAATGTGCACCTCGCGAATTCAAAACAATAAAGTTTGAAGCAGGTTTTATGGTCTCTTTCATCAAGTAAATACTAACCACAAATCCAACATTTAGCGAGTGTGAGAAGGCAAAGAATACAAATTTATTTGCTTTTTCCTTTTATTCCGGTTGATAAATCCCAGCAGGGCGATTTGGCTTATTGTTATGGCTTGAGGAAAGCTTAAAGGTAGCTCTCTAAAATAGACCTTCACAGTCGTATATCGGTGGAAGGAAATTTAAAACCAGCATTAGATTCTGGAAAGGTTTTAGTGGAATTAAAACTGCCTAGGAAATTAAATACAAGTGAATTTAGCCATAATATATATTATTTTTAGTTGAGTGCTATTTTATAAGGTCGAACAAAGTGTACCTTCCTGTTTGGAACAATCCCTTTTCTATTACATGCATCGTTTTCTTAATGCGAAACACGAAAGGCATAAGTTTCGGAGCAGAACAATTCGAATAAACACTTCGTTACCGGAATTAATGTCAGTGAAACATGTAGACTGCAACATAAATACCGCACCACTTTTCATTTATTTATCCAAGAGGTCCTTGAAAAAATATTGGTTGTTCGATAATATAAATTGATTTTTAAAATATAACACCAATGGTTCTTAAAGAATTTTCCAATCTCCTAAAGCATCTCTAGTCATATCCTCAATTAATTATCACTGCGCTGTTCGTATTCATTTTAAATTTGTTTCCTCTTTATACCTAATTCTCATCCAAACAAAATATATATATATATAATATATAAATATATATATTATATATATATATATATATATATATATATATATATATATATATATATATATATATATATATATATAAATGCACTGTTGAAGTCCAAAGCAGTGGCAGCGTTATTGATTTTAACTTGTATTCTCTTTATTTTTTTTTATCCCATCTGAGTCTTTTTTATCTGGGTCTTTCTTGTAGGCGAGAAAAAACATTTGCAAATGGCCTATTTTATTCCAAGATGACGTTCGACCGCGGTCAGTCATCTTCAGGAAATGAACAGAAATGTAATGAAGATGACCGACCGCGGTCGAACGTCGTCTTGGAATAAAATATGCCATTTGCAAATGCTTTTTCTCGCCTACAAGAAAGACCCAGATAAAAAAGACCCAGATAGGATAAGAAAAATCAATAACGCTGCCACTGCTGTGGAATTCAACAGTGCATGTATAAAACATGGCCTCATAACCAATTATATATATATATATATATATATATATATATATATATATATATATATATATATATATATATATGAGTTTAGCAATGAATGCACTGTTCGCTTGGAAAAGAGGAAAAGGTGTTTCCGAGTAATTTCAAACTTCATTCAGTTCCTTATTAATTTAACTACGAGAAAAAAGAATCTAACAAGGTTATTATATAAGAAAGAAAGAAATAAAGCACCGCCTTTACGAGAAGAAATCACCAATGAAGAAGTAGCGAAGGGTGGGTAAAATCGCATCAATATTTATTCGAAGCAGTAGAAAAGGTCAGAGGAAGTGGTAGAAAAGGTAAGGAACAAAGCCAGAGGCAATAAACGGATTAACGGAAAAGGCGATAGTCTAAAGAAGAAAATTAGAGGAGATACGAGAAGGAGCTAAATGCAGAGGCAAAGAGAGTGAGGGAGAAAGGGAAGATAATAAAACAGTTTAAATACAAAATCAATGAAATACTTAAAATAACAAACTAGGTACACATAACTATGAATAGTAGACACAGAACTAAGGATATAAGTACACACTTATTTCTTTAAAAGATTTTTTTTAATAAGAGCATCAATTTTGAAAAAAAACAGGCGAAATTTAAAATTATAAGAATAGATTATAAGAAAGAATTCCATAATATATATTTTTATAACCTCATTGGAGCGATAAAATTTCTTAGCTGAATTACAATTAATTAAATGCTCATCCTTGGACAAATGAACAAAAAACGCCTATTATTCTCCCCTTTTCGTACATTTTCTATATAATGATTGATGCGGACCGACACACGCTTGCCTGTTTGTCAAAAATATTTACCCAGACACCCAGAACATTCGCCTGACTAAACTCAATCTATATAGGGTTTTCTCTTTTATAACCCATTCCAATAATGTTAACATTTCACTTGGCCTTTTCAAAATTAATGCTGTTATCAAAAAGAATTAATAAAGAAACCAGTGTGTACTTTAGCAACCACAAATATTTGCGCCCGTCCTATTCAAAATTAGCCAACGTTCCATTCTGCGAATCATTTGTGCTGTTTTGTTATTGTTGACTCGCGAAGCTTGAACTTATACAACAGGGCAGGAGGAACCATTTAAATAGAATATGTAAGAAGTAAATCAATTTAAATAACCATCATAGCCCAAACATTCTTCATTCTATATAAATTAGCGTCTCACCTCATGTGCTAATTATAATAGTGGGGAATGGTTATTTGCTCGATAGCGGCAATCAATCTCTCTTTAAAGAAAGAAGGTTATGATGCCAAACCCAGTAAGGCAGTGACACATAATAGTGGATATAAATGACCAGATAGCTAGAAATGTAGTTTTCTTTATAACAGCATAATTTGAAATTCTGCAGCATAAATAAAGAAGGTGCAATATTTTATATAAATAACTACGATATATTTATACGTATTTTTTAAAATACAAATTTACAGCCAGACCTTTGGTCTGTGGCCTACTACCTATCCGTCTTTGGCAACGGTCTTTTGGTATAAACATTTAAAAAAAATTGCAGTACATGTCATCATCATCATCACCGTCATCATCATCATCATCATCATCATCACTAACTCTATAATTTAAGAAGGGGATTTTTTTTGAGTATTTGAATAATAATTTCATCTTAGTTTGGTTATGACTAATATTTTTTTATCAAAGTTATTTCTAATAATTCTTTTATAATATCAAAAAACAAAATGGTGAAGTTCAGAAATAAATATAAGTATCTAAATTTTGTGAATTTTTTAAAACCCAAAGAATTACAAATGGTAAAGTTCAGAATATTTATTTTTATGTATCTTCTTCTATAATTATATTTTAACAAACGTGATATTTTGAAAGGAGGGAAATTTAGCTTAGAGTTCCTTTTTAATCTTAGTAGCGAAGTGCAAGCAACCCCCGTAGGGGGGAGTGACGAAACCATTGCCTAGTCTCTTTATAATTTACCCTTGGTCTATTATTTTCACATTGATGTTTGTTTTCTAACCCTAAATGCGAGAAAAAACTTTAGGATGCAATATCTGTTTCCTCATGATAAAGATTAAAATTTAAAATCTATTTAAGAAATAACTTCGATAAAACTTCCGAATATACGAAAAAAAGAGGAAAAAGCAGCCATGTATTAATTTTTATTTATTTTCTGAATTTCACCATTTATAATTTTTTTGGTTTTAAAAAACTAATAAACATTCGATAATCATATTTATTTTTTCTGAACTTGATAATTTTGCTTTTTCCAACTCTAAGAGAACTCTTAAAATGAACTTAGATAAATAACTTAAAATATACTTAGGTCATAAGAAAACAGAATGAAAATATCTATTAATATTCAAAACCTCCAAAGAATCCCCTTCTTAGGATATAGTGTATGGATTACGAACACTATTTATGTATTATCAAAGACCTTTTCTTGGAATGAGACATTGGCGTTTGAGAGAGTTTATTAGTAAGAGAGGAATTTTCCTATCTAACTTATTCAGCTGATCAAAGTCATTTAAGTAAATATTTTTGTTTTTAGACCTTAATTATATACAATTATACATGAATATTCGATCCAAAGCCAAGACACAGGGGTTTATATTAAAGTTATGATTGAAATTTATGCAAAAATATTCAAAAATATTTCGTGCATCAGTATACACACACACACACACACACACATATATATATATATATATATATATATATATATATATATATATATATATATATATATATATATATATATATATATATATATATATATATATATATATATATATATATATATATATATATATATATATATATATATATATATATATATATATATATATATATATATATATTTATTGCAAAACATCTCATTAACACGATATATAGCAATGCAAAAGAGTAAAGATAAACTACAATATATGAATCTGAATTTATTTTAAAGCACAAAACTAGTTTCACCTGTCAGCAGCAATTCTCAAATGTGTAAAGAAAAATGAAGCTAGCACTATCCAGGATATAAAGGTGAAATAAAAAAACGAAACAAACATAAATCAGAGAAAACAAAACACGAAAAACATAAATATTTGGCGCGGATCCGGAGCGAATTAAAAGACTAAACAAAATGAAACCAGAAGAAGCAAAACTGGAAAACATAAATATGAACATTAGGCGTGGTTCCGGGACAAAAATTGAATATAAAGAAATCAGAGGAAACAAACTGGAAAAATAAGTATTTGCGAGAAACCGGGGGCAAAGATGTCTAGATGGTTCAGGCTGTTTATAAATAAGTTTGGCAACATAATTCAAGATGGCTGAATCGACCGTTTAGCCATCTGGCAGAGGAGACAAAATTGCGCCATAATAAGAGAAAATCAATATATATATATATATATATATATATATATATATATATATATATATATTGCGATCTTTTTACACGTGTTCTGACCGGAGAAACCATTGATTTCGCCTTGGTCCAGTTATCTTCCTTCTAATCACAAAAACATCGGTTCTCATGAAACAGCAATTTAACTATTTCATTTTATTTTGTTAACTAACGCCAACCTGATAGTCTGAATCCTATAAGATTTCTTTTGTCACCATCTATCTAGAAAAATTCTCTGCTCTCTTTCTCTCTCGAAAACAAATCAACAAAAATTCACTTTACACAACTCCTCCCAAGAAACCCCATTGGTCACACCCACTTTTTCTATACATATAAAACAATCGGACATTAAACGTACATATCACAATATTCTGATCATTTCATTATCCACATTATCTACACAGTCGATCAAATCATTTCGTTTTCGTCATTTCATCCATACACCTCGGTGAATAGGATTCACAAGCTCCAGCCATTCATCATTAAATTCAAGTTCAAAATATAGTTAAATTTCATCAAGCTGTTGGCAAAATCCAAATACGAACTAATTAGTTGGACACTCTCAAGAACGAAGTCGAATCATATAACAGAGAAAGAATATTTGCTCCAACTTGGAACTGGTGTCCCCCGCCATCAATATGTCAACCTCTTCTCTTACTACAAACATCAACTACTCTTCCCACTACATTAATGAAAATGATCATGAGAAAAAATGGTCAAAGGCTAGCCATGTGGACAATTTTAAATTTGTACTGTGTTACTTATCAGAAAAATACCTCCCTGTGTGATTCACCACCCTATTTATTCCTTCTTCTATACCTTCCTTCTTTCCAAGCATATCCCCAAAGCGAAAGGAAGGATAGGAATATTACCTTGAATTGGGTCCCATTGTAACAATGATAAACTCAATTTTCTTCTTTTTAGAAGACATTTATATATAGCGAGCTGGTATCTAGACGCTGCTCTATCTCTTTGGCAGGAACTGATATCTAGACGCTACTCCGTCTCTTTGGCAGGAGCTGGTATCTAGACGCTGCTCCGTCTCTTTGGCCGGAACTGATATCTAGACGCTGCTCCGTCTCTTTGGCAGGAGCTGGTATCTAGACGCTGCTCCGTCTCTTTGGCCGGAACTGATATCTAGACGCTGCTTCGTCTCTTTGGCAGGAGCTGGTATCTAGACACTGCTCCGTCTCTTTGGCAGGAGCTGGTATCTAGACGCTGCTCCGTCTCTTTGGCAGGAGCTGGTATCTAGACGCTGCTCCGTCTCTTTGGCAGTTTTCAAATTTTGCCGGATCAAAAATTAACTTTAAAATGATTATTGAGTTATTCTGAGACTTGGAAATCCAACTAACTTTTAATACCTTTTTCTCGCGAATTACGTCTGTACCTTATTTTACATTGACACTTTACGCTCTTAATCTATATTCATATCTCTCTATCTTGTACCCGTCCTTGGCTTTTGTATGAATTATGCTGAAAAACCATACGGTTATATATATATTAACTCTAACTTGTGTTTTCTTTATCCTTATACAAGTTAAAGTTAATAACGCTGCGATTACTGTAGACTTCAATAGTACCTGTACCCAAAATGGCCTCTTACCTAATATATATATATATATATATATATATATATATATATATATATATATATATATATATATATATATATATATATATATATATGCAATGTCCCGCAGGAAAAATGAAAAGGTGCTTCCAAGTAGTTATCATTGAGAATGAACTGAATAAAGTTCGAAAATACTTGGAAACACCTTTTCATTTTTCCTACGGGACATTGCATTCATTGCGAACCTTATGTATTACTGTTTGAGTTATTCATTTCATATAAATATATATATATATTAAGGTATGAAAACCAAGCACGCTATTTAATCTTTAAAATGATCTTTATTTATCTGGATTTGAACGGTTTCAAGGACCTAAGCCTCATCATCCGCACTAAAAAAACAAGAAAGTAAGGGATTAAATTTCTAGTTTGAAAAAAACACTAAGATCGAATAGTGCAATCTAGGATAACTTAATTAATGCAAGTATATATATATATATATATATATATATATATATATATATATATATATATATTAGTGTAGTTGGGTAGCAGTCTTTCTTGAATGCAAATTTTGTAGAAGACCATTGTGTATTTTGCCTTAATAAAATTTCCTTTGGCAACTTTCTCTTCTTCTAACTATTTTTTTTATTCCATCTTGTAGATGGTGGATTATTTGTTCAGTATTCATCTCTTTTTTAAATGAATGTGTTTTGTAAAAACCGAACTAAATTGCTAAGCTTTCGATCTTATTCGGTCATCTTCGGAGCGTTTTGAAATGTTCTTGCCTCCTTTACCGATGTAATGAGTGGAGTGAGGATCTGGCAGAAAGTAAAGAAAAAGAATACGATTTTTAAGGGGTATTTATTCCGCCTTGGTTAAACGTAACGTTAGAGGAAATGAGCCACTCCTGTGCGTGGATCATTTCCTCTAAGTTTACCTTTAACCAAGGTGGAATAAATACACCTTAAAAATCGTTTGTCATTCTCAAAGTAGGACTGCCTTGCTTGCATGAGCAGACCCCTCCCGCTTTGACAGCAAAATTATACAGATTCTCAATAAAAGTGAATTTTTAGCGAGAAAAGTGAACAGCGTGACCCTACTTGCTGATAGTAGCAGGATACTTCGGAATTCAGTGGACTACCTGCTTTATAAATAGAAATACGGTTAAGGAAGAACTCTTCGCTCCTTCGTGGATACGGAGACCAAAACCTTCCCCGACCCACCCGCTTGCCTGGAAAAAAGTCATTTTTAAGGTAAAGTAAAAAATTTTTTTTGACATTGAACCCTCTTTTTCTTTCTCACCTCTTTCCGTCTAGAAACAAAACAAAAGTGAACACAGTGAACATTACAAACATAATAAACTGTAACGCATCATAGGATGTACATAACATGAGAGAAACCCTGCAAATAACTCTTCGGGTCCTCTCGGAGGGCCCGAAACCTGATCGAGAAAAGGTTTTTGAAACGGTTTATGGATCCCTGCGAATCGCTTTAGTAAGACTGGTAGACTTGAATAATGGTTACTCGGCTATCTGCGCGAGGGAGGCTGACTGTGAAGCCTTGACCTCCGGGAAAGCCGTTGAATGCCTTAAAACAATAAACCTTAGACCACAAACACCACCACAAATAAGGACCCACCGCAGTTTGATCTGCAGGCGCCTTGACCCCTGGGTTGGGAGCCACTCGGCTGACGAAATCAAAAGGGAAATCGAGAACAACCACGAATGGGCAAAGGTAGCGGAAGTCTTTAAATTTAAAACATACACACATGTATTCAAAGTGGTATTCGAAGACACGGCTATGGCCCAGAAGGCAAAGGATAATGGATTGCTTCTCTTCAACGTGCGAGTTTGCCCAGAGCAGATGGAACGTGAGGAGTTTGTTGATTTGCAAATGTGCTTCAGGTGCTACAAATACAACGAACACACCACGTCCAACTGCCCTGAAAACAAAGACCTTAAGTTGTGCTCCATCTGCGCCGGTCGTGACCATTTTTGGCGCAACTGTAAGAACAATACCACCAAATGTCTTAATTGCTCAGGCCCTCACCGGACCATGTCTATGGCATGTCCGATTAAAAAGCAGGAAATGAGCAATCAGAGCAAGCTCAAACGTGAATCGGAAGAAAAGAAAGCTAACTCCACCTACGCTAAAGTAGCGAAAGCCGCCATCGCCGAGTCAAACAACCAAAACCAGAAACAATACCTACACATCGAAAATGAACACTCCACGAAAATTATGTGCTGCATATATTATGCACACATACAAAATATAACACGTCCTGGTACCTTTGCAACAGAAGTTAATCGTATGCTCGTGAAAAACGGGCTTAGCGAGATGTGGTTCCCCGATAACCCCCCTTCAGAGGATGTTATGAGAATAACCGTTGCTCCTTAATGCCAAGAGAAGTGCCAGAAGATTCAGACCCCAAACACAGCCATCTCACGGGACCCCCGACTGAACAAACCTAAAGAAACACAAACACAAGAACAGGCGCCACTCACCCCCAAATGATCCACACCACAAAAAACAAATACACACCCCCCCACACCCACACCAACAAAAGAGGCAGTCCGACCCAAGGAGATCAGGTCCCCTAGGTCGAGAAAGATCTCAAAAACTCGCGGCCCACGGTCTACCTCCTCATCACGAGGAAGGGAGCACCAGCTTAAGTACCACTCAAGAGGCTTTAACCTTAAATTGTACTCCCCTGAATCTGCCCCATTCCCAACTGAATTGGACTCCCGTGAAGTGTCGGAAGGTCTTAGGACCGGACGATACAAATGGGAATGCTCCGATGAGGTACCGGAGCGACAGGTTGAGGAAGCCCTCTCTCAAAATAAGGTTAAGCTGGCCACGGACTGTTTTTACACAATCACCGACACTGAATTTAGAAAAAAAAGAAACGGCAGGGAGCGCACCCCGCCCAATACCTCACACGGGGCTAAAGTAGATCGCGAATAAGCGTCTACTTTAACTCCATACACTAAAAGAACCTACATTACTCAAATTGACCAACAGACTAACAGTAATACAAATGAATGTTAATGGATGGGACGGAAAAGGTTCCATCTATGGCAACATTCTGCGACAAAGTGACCCCGACATTATACTGATTAATGAACACGGAATGACTGAACATAAAGAAATAAAAAATTTTCAATACGACGTCATAAGCAAAAATCACAGTCAGGAACGGTATGACGGCTGCGCAATAGCCGTCAAAAAAGGTTTAAAATACAAAAGACTACCCGACTTAGATGAATCTTACCTTGCCATTGAGGTAGGCACTACCCTGGGGGGTCTAGTCGTGGCAACGGGGTACCAACCCCCAAGACGCGGCTATGTACCCCTGCACAACCTTCTACAGGTCTTCAGCCATAAGAAAAATGCAATCTTTGCTTGAGATCTGAACGCAAGGTGTGCAGCGTCAGGGTATACCTCCTACAACAATGCAGGTAGAAACATTGAAGTCCTACTTGACAGAAAATACGGGACTAGAATCGGACCAGAATTCTCGACATACATTACAGGCTATGCAGCAACGAAGCCTGATATTGTTTTATCCAGTATCAGGTTTCCATATAACTATTACATTGAACCAGGCCCCATTATTCCAAGTGACCACCAGGCAATTAAAATCACAATTAGCGTAAACCCCATTCAAATTGCAATCCCGGAACGCAAAAGCTATAAGCAGGCGGACTGGGAAAGCTACAAAAATTATCTTCTAAATTATACCCCAGACCCTTTAATCGACGCTAATTTAGAAGAAATAGATGAAGAGCTGGATAAGATCACCGACCTCCTTATAAAAGCAGATAAAAATAGCATTCCCCGCATTAAATATAAAACCCTTCCAGCTCCTATTTGGACCCCCCCCCCATGAAAGCCCTGGCCCAAGAATATAGAGACCTGTCCAATGTAATAGCGCTGACAGGCCCCAACCACAATACCCATAGACGCATAAGACAGATAAAAGACGAACTTCAGACACTCATTACAGACGAACAAATACAGGTATGGAACAGACTAATTGAGGGACTTGACATAGAGAGAGACTCACGGACTTTTTGGCAGACATACAGACGTTTAAAAGGACAACCCCCTCAAAAGAAAATTGTACTCAAACATGACGAGAAAGAAATTGACGAGAATACAGAGATTGAGGAAATTTTTAGGACGTTCTGGTCCTCAATCTTTAAAATTACCCCCGAAGAAAACGACAACTATGACCTCGATTTCGAAAATAACATTATCCAACAGCTAAACATACAAATACATAAAACCTCCCCTCATCACTGTGTGTCGCAGGAAAGAGCGATGGAGGGCTATGGGAGTAAAATAACTGCCCAAGAGCTCTCCATCGCACTAAAATCCTTTCGTCAAAGAGCACCGGGTACCACGGGGCTGACCAAGGAGAATTTCATTAAGGCCCCGCCTAATGTTCTGAGTGGGCTACTTAACATCATGAATGCCGCTCTGAACACAGGCTATTTTCCCGACCAGTGGAAAGTGGCCAAAATGATCTTCCTTCCCAAATCGGGAAAGCCCCCGGACTGCCCTGCAAACTTCCGACCGATATCTCTCTTAGAATTTGCTGGCAAAGTCTTCGAGAAGATATTGGCAAACAGGGTCAACTCTTTTCTTGACGAAGCCAACCTGCATAACGAGCAACAGCACGGCTTCAGAAAGAAAAGAGGGACTGACACGGCACTAGCCGTTATTACGGAAAAGCTTGCAAAGATCAAGGCAAGTAAAAGGCATGCTGACCTGGTGCTCCGCGATGTCAGAAAAGCATTTGACAAGGTTTGGAAGAGAGGCTTGCAATTTAAGATCCTGCAAGTAGGCCTCGACCCCATTCTTGAAAGGATTCTATGCGATTATATAATGGAGAGGAGAGCGTATATACAGATCAAAGAGCACAAAGGCCCCGAGTTCGAGCTCGAATCTGGGGTCCCACAAGGGGGGTGTCTCTCCCCCCTTTTATACAACATATATACACGTGACCTACCACAACCTCTTTCCGAAGGTACGATATACGTTCAGTTCGCTGACGATATATCGCAAATTTGTACAGCCGCCTACGTTCACAGGGAATTTATGGCGAGAAATACGGCTAGGGAGATTTCCAACATCAACTCTTTCGAGAGGAAATGGAAGATTTCGACCAATGCCCCAAAATTCAAAATAATTCCCATGTTTCGCAAGACCTTCAACGATATACGGGTAGAGATGGAGAGAATCCCCTACTGCTCAGAAGGGACGGTCCTGGGGCTCAAAATCACCACAGGGGGATACAAGTGTCATATCGAGCGGACAGTCGCGAATAGCAAGAGAGATTTGAGGGAGTTTTATAGGTTCATGGACCTAACTCGCTCAAATAAACTCAAGATATTCAATGCGTGCATTCGTTCGAGACTCTTGTACCCCCCGGTGCCGCTGAACGCGAGCGCCATGACCCACATTGCGAAACTACAAGTCATCCAGAACAAAGCGGTTCTACTTATTACAAATACCCGAAGAAGAGAACATAAAAGACAAAGGGAGCTCCACGACTCGGTTGGATTAACTCCGATCAATGTGGCGCTCCACGAGAGGGCTAAGAGGATATGGCAGGCCATTGGCGCCCGCTTGACCCCTGAATTCTCTCGTACACACTTAGAAATCGGAGCAGACCGACAAAAAAGACCTTTTAGAAGTAGCAAGCTACAGACAGACAATGACGTAATCCCAAAATACACCTGACAGAACTGACAAAATACGAAGTAATTCGCAGGTTCCTTTAGAATATTCAATTCAAATTAAAAACCACTTGAAAAACGCAAAAATAAAATAATTTTCACTTTCACTTTTTTCAAAAATCATATTAAGTAATTAATTAATAAATCAATACCTTTCAAAACTTTTACTAAAGTCATAGCGGGAATAAAAACCCCGCCAAAAATAAAGGCTCGAATGCCTTAAGCAATCAACCGATCAGTAGGATCGTAATCATAATTGAATTAAACATGTTTAATTTAATTATATAAACTATAAATTGTAATTCATAGTTTATCAAAAATACACTAAACAACCACAAAGAACACACAAAACTTCACATTGACAGAGCTACCCTTTCACCAGGGATCTTTTTATTCTTTCTCCTACACACCATCTATTCTTTAAACTCACCCTTTAACCACTTTACTCTCTTACTATTCTCTCTCTAATTCTACCTATATTTCATCTCTTATTTTGTCCAATGTCATTCTCAAAGTAGACAGCCAGAGACTACCAACCAAGGAGACGCTCAAGAGGATAACAGCGAAACAGAAACAGATACAGAAGACACCAGCTCCGAATCGACAGAAGAAGAGACTAGAATAATAACAAGAAAAACCCAAAAGAAAAGAAAATCCAAGACGGGAAAGAGCCCAGCTCCCCAAAGTAAACAAAACTCACCAAGCCCACATCCAACAAACACGGGTCACCACTCGAGAGCTAGGGGCTCCCGTAAACCAGCAGGAAGACGGAAATAGGTTTTCACTTAGTTTCCAGAACAGATACTCGATCAACGAACGGAAACCGTTAAAGGACTTTGGAAACGGAATCGATTTTAGGACTTTATAAACTACAATGGATAAAACAGATCTTATGATTGTACAGCTCAACGTTAACGGATGGAAAAGCAAAATGATAATGTATGAAAACATTTTTAAAAAACTAGACCCGGACATACTTCTAGTTTTGGCACACGGCGCAAATCTTCAAAAAGACGAGATCAAATTTGGAATTACTATGTTATAGTGGCTAACCCGGCGGGAGAACTACAAGACGGGGTAGCTATAGCAATCAGAAAGGATATTGAATATAGAACTAGCAACGAATTGGACGAAGCCTACATCGCAGTGGAGATCAAAATGGAATTGACGAACATTATTATAGCAACGGGATACCAACCGCCAAGAATAAACCAACTGCCCATTCAGAACTTCATCAGAATTTTTGATAATAGGTTACCAGTGTTATTTTGGGGTGACCTGAACGCACACTGTCAAGAGAGCGGGTATAGACGAAGAAACTGGATGGGCAGAGACCTCGGAACTCTGTTCGCTAGAGGTATCTGTCAAAGACTTGGACCGGACTACCCCACTTACGTGAGGGCAAACGCAGCCAATAAATCAGACATCTGCTTGGGCAATAACTATCTTCCATATAATTACTACATAAGGCCAGAAGATATTCCATGTACGGACCACACAGCGACTCTTCTCACCCTTAATCGAAGACCAATCCAGATCCCAGGGAAGGTAACAAAAGCCTTTCACAGAGCAGACTGGGAGACATACAAGAGAGAATTTAGCACATATCAGCCGAAAGAACTAGACGGCGCATCGCAAGAAGAGATAGAGGAAGAACTAGAAACTATTAGGAATTTGATAAAAAAAGGCGGATAAAAGAGCCATCCCAAGAAACAGCTACTCGACGATAAAGACCACCTGTTCTCCAGAGATGATAAGAAACCATCGACGACTAAGGGAAATTTCAAACAACATAAGGAGAAACGGACCAACGAGGGAGCTACTCAACGCAATGAAGATGATAAAGAGGATTCTTAGTGTTGAAATAATAAAAAAACAAAATCAACACTGGAATTAAACAATTCAGAAGATTGACGATGACGCATCCGCAAGAGAATTTTGGAAAACAATAAAACAAATGAAAGGAAAATCAGGGAACAAGAAGATAACCTTGAAGGATAATAAAAGCAATTCTATAGAAGATATTGACGCAATAGAACAAATAGTTAAAGAACACTGGAAGAACATTTTTAACATTAGTGAAGAGGACAATAAAGACGTTGACAGGGACTTCGAATGAAACATCACAAGAAAACTCGAACTATAAGCGGACAGGATAATCCCTTACAGAAATATAGATGCAGCAAGAGACACCTTGGACCGTAACGATGCAAGAATTACCGTCCAAGAATTGAAAAACACGATCGCTCAGTTTAAGCAGAAGGCACCAGGTAGATCAGAGCTCACTAAGAGGCACTACGAACAAGCGACTGAAAAATACTGCAGGGAATTACTTCAGTATTTAATGCCAGCCTTAATACCGGCTACTTCCCGAAAGAACTTAAAGTAGCCAAGATGATTTTCATACCCAAAGCTTGCAAGCCTACTACGCGAGTGGAGAATTACAGACCTATATCTCTACTAGACTTGATCGGGAAGATGTTTGAAAAATTATGAACACTCGCCTAAATGAGCACCTGGAATCTAATGACCTTCTAAATAAGTTTCAATTCGGCTTCAGAAAGAAAAGAAGCACGGAGATGGCCCTCGTGGTCATAACAGAAAAAATAGCTAAAGCTAGAAGAGAAAAGGTTAGCATTGATATAGTCTGCAGGGATGTGTCCAAAGTTTTTCACAAAGTATGGACGAAAGGAATGCAATATAGGACATTGCAGCTTCGCCTAGAGAGCAAGATGGAAAGACTACTTTGCAGTTCCATACCTGAACGAAACGCATTTATCAAAATGGGAAACTACCATGGAGATAAATTCAAGATGGAGGCTGGCCTTCCGCAAGGAGGATGTATGAGTCCAACATTATACGCTGTATATACCTCGGACATTCCTCCGCCAGCTACATACGAGTGCCTAAATATTCAGTTCGCAGATGAAATCACACAGATTGTCGTCTTCCCTTATAGGAACCCTGATATACAAGCAAGACTATCAGCAGAAGAAATACGACGGATAAACGCTTATGAAAAACAGTGGAAGATCAGCACTAACAGGAATAAATTTAAAATCGTACCAATACACAGGAGGAGAGTCAGCAATATTGTGATCGAAGGAAACATATACGAATACACAAACGAAACTACAGTGCTAGGATTGACGATTACAAAGAGAGGATACACCAAGCATGCGAGAGAAAGAGTAGAAAAGGAAAGAAAGAGAGTGGAGCTACTATTTAGGCTCAAAGCACTTAAAAGAAAAAAACAAGAAAATTTATCAAGCCTTAATCCAGTCAACAATCATATACTCGGTGATACCATTGTATATAATCTCAAAAAATAATGTTATCGCACTGCAACGAATACAGAACAAGGCAGTTTTGATAATCACGAACAAAAGAAGAATAGACAGAAGAAGACAGCAAGATTTACATTGCAAATCAAGAATTCAGCCAATCAACAAGATTATAGAGAAAAGGGCCAAGAAACTTATCCAAACCACGCAACGCGAGATAAGAGAGGAAGTAATGGCCATGATCACCCAGAGACAAGAAAGGGGAGCACGTAGAGACTTCCCCACCTATACTTCAAAGATCAACAAAGAAGAGGACGATGTGATCACATGATGAGAACAAACAGAGGGACTAAGTAAACAAAATTAGAAAAAATAAAAGAACATAAAAGGATAAACAAGAAACAGGTATAATAAAATAGAAAAGAGAAAACTTTATACCAGTGAAGGAAGACAACTAAAACAACGGTTTGAATGCCACATCACAGCAACAATAACACAGATTTAAAAACATAACATAAAACGAACAGAAAGGATAAACTTGATACTCAGGCAACTATTTCTATTCATTTGAATTCTAAATACTAACATTTCTAAATGCCAGAGATTAGCGTGACCTCCAAGTATACTTTGCATCCAACTGCACATCTTCTACTTCCTTCTTTTCCATCTACATTTTCTTCTGTCCTTCACACTGGGCTTAACACAGCATACGTGGGACAGGGGCACTAGAGATTAAATGAATAGACAGGATATAGTACACACCGTGGTTCAGATTCTACGTAAAGCTGTAGGTCCGCCGACCACCTTGGTCTCCTTTTAATCTTCCACACTACTTCAAACTTTGCTATCTCCCTTTCCCTTTCCTCTTCCTCTCCCTGTCCTTCTCCCTGTTCCCCTCTCTCCTATCCAGAAGTCCAACAGGACTCTGGAGGGAGAGGGGAGACTAGGAGGGCCTAGTGCCCTCCCCTCCCCCTCTGGTCATTTTAGGATGACCGGAGGGGGAGGGGAAGGGGCTTGGCGATCTATTCTATCTCACCTTCCACACCTTTTCTATTTTACTTTACTTATTTCACTTTACTTTCTGCCAGATCCTCACTCCACCTATTAAATCGGTAAAGGAGGCAAGAACATTTCAAAACACTCTAAACATGATCGAATAAAATCGAAAGCTTAGCAATTTAGTTTGGTTTTACCAAACACATTCATTTAAAAAAGAGTGGAATAATGGACAAGTAATCCACCATCTACAAGATGGGATATAAAAAAGATAGTTAGAAGAAGAGAAAGTTGCCAAAGGAAATTAATTAAGGCAAAATACACAATGGTCTTCAACAAAATTTGCATATTTATATATATATATATATATATATATATATATATATATATATATATATATGCGTGTGTTTGTGTATGTGTGTGCGTATTGCCTGCGTATTTTATGTTGTGGATTTATGGAATCTATTAATAGACAGAACTTAATGATATTTAAACTGGTCAGAATTGTCCGATGTTAAGTAAGGAATTTATAACACTATAAATATTGGAGTGATATTTTGTGATCTCGGCAACCTGGCATTCACAGGGTGTAACCATCATCACAAACCCTTTCTCCCACGTATAAAACATCCACACCCATTCGCACGCATGTGACCCTCAGGAATTTCACGATCGTATATATAATTCGGTGTGCCAGAGTAAAAGAGAGAGAAGTAAATGATTGAAAATGTTAAGCATGAAAGGTGGCAAAAATTGGAGAAGAATTCCAAAAGAAGGAATCTATTTGTTCTTAAGGGAGGACATTTAGGGTCTCGAAAGAAAAAGAAAACTGATCTTTTAGATAAAGCCGAAATTAACTTACCGTTAATTCACACACACAAAATTAAAATTTACACTTAAGGCACAGGAAGTCATTTAGAAAGGTAAGGTAGAGAATGCTAAAGCAAATGAAAGGCGATGCCGCCACTTTGCAACCCATGTGTAAGAGGAAACACCCAAGAACACGCGACAAAACCAAAGAATAATAAAAACACACCCAAGAACACGATAGTGTGGCTCCGATGGAATTTCTTAGCTATATAATTTAGAAAATGTGTAACGTCTGTAATCCCCTTATCCCTCCGATGGAGGAGACCCATGGCCTCATGTCTCATAATGTGAATCCAATCCTAAATTAGGGGGTGACTCGCAAACGCACCTCAAGAAAACACAATGGGACTGTGAAAAGGATTCGCGTATTTACCTAATTACTCTAATCAAAAATGGTGTCTCAGCGAGAGAATTCGACCCGGCGAAAATAGAATTCTAGTAGACAGAAAAAGAAGAGCAGATGGACAAACCTTTTTCTACACTCTTTCCTTTATTACTACAGAGAACAAGACTCTTCTCTTTTCGAACCTGATTTGGAAAGGGTAGTTCTCCCTTGAGCCAGGACGCGATATCTGCTCGCTATTTGGTTGCAAAACTCAGGACTACTGCTCCTTCTGCACTCTTTTATCATCCCAAAATACGAACTATTTGCGTTGAATCCAATAAATTTTATCTTCTCAATCCCGTTCTCATTAATAATTGCTTATCTCTCGATTCATTGTTTCTCCTCATTCCAGAAGGATTACCACGTTGGTCGCATTCATTTCTCTCCTCATTAATTCAGCCGAGCCTTCATCTCCCTGTTACTTTCCCCTCTATCGCTCTGACCTCTCATAAATATCAGTCTCCTCCGTAACTTAACCCTTACCTCTAAGATATGCCACCTTCTTTCTCCCCATCTTTCGCCCTTTTCACTTAGCCATACCACAATCACTCTCCCCTCCTTACCATTTCCTACTCAGATCTACCAAGATCGATCTTCCCTCTTTCAACTCTCTCTCTCTCTCAGCTATCCCACATTTCGCCCTCCTTCTTTCATCCTTAGCTATCAGTCATGCCAACTACGATCCCCTTTTAAGCACATACCACCTGGGCTCTTCCTTTTTCGACCTTTGCCTTTCACGTTACTTAACTGCCTTGAATTCCTGCATTTGAGGATAAATATCGGTTAGCCAGCAAAGGGCTCTCGCTATTGCCAAGAAAATGAGGACGCAACACCAAACCTAAAAGCCTGACTCTTCTACCCATCCATGAGCGATACGAGGAAATATGTGTGGCGGGGGAAATGGAGAGCTTTTGGATTAGGAATGGGTCAAATGAGGGAGGGAATGAGGGTGTAGGTGATGGGAAGTGTGTGAAGGAAGCGAGGGGAATTCAAAACACAATTAAAGCGGTAGGTGCCTTTTTCAATCTTTGCCCTCGAAACCAATTTCGGGAATGAGATATAAAGGGAGCGAGCATTTAGGGAGAAAGGATTTTCGAGAGAAAATAAGAGTGGAATTAAAAGGATCGCATGAGACTATTTTCTCCTCAAATACTGGAAGATGCTTTGTTCCGATGCTTCGCCAATCATCACGAGAAGAGGATCTACCTGCCTATATTGGGTTTCTCTATTTTCCTATCACTAGCTCTCGTACTTTTGATGACTTTGGTCCATCTTTACTTATTTCTCTACCTTAACTCTATTTGTCATCCTACAAGCGCTATTATTATCACGAAGTGGATACTATATTTATTGGCTACAAGTTCTTATAACATCATCACGAGAAATCTCGTCTTTAGATTAAAAGGCTGCTGCCAAGTTCATGAGATACTACGAATATTCACCTTGGAATTTTGCATTCTTAATTAAATTTTCACAGCTTTCATTCGCTAAGTTTATAAAACCTCACAAAGTACAAGAACTTGTGGTCTGCGTTCGGCTAGCCTTGTAAGTTAAACCTTATCATTTAATTAGGATTACTTATCGAAGCGATTCTTAATCATGTTGCTACTATGGCTCTATACCATTTTTCTGACCCACAATTCCAATGATAATCCACTTTGTAAGGGAATTCTTTTTAGCTATGTTAGTTTTACAATGTCGGACTTGTAATTTGGATCTAATGCTTCTTGTTCAAATCGATTTTTTATATTCAGAAAATGAATCAGATTTAACAGTTTTACAACCATTTAATATCTTAAAGCTAGTGACTGCAAAGCGAATATCTTCAACCTGTCCTCATATGATATTTGTCCCTATCCAAGATCCATATTAAATGCGCGGTGTGAACCCTTTTTAAGCATTTCTACATATTTTCGAAGACAAAGACTACCGGAGCGGAAGAACAATTCCTTTAGACTTGTATGAAAACTTTATATAAAATAGAACCCTTTGTGATCTTGCTTCACATCTTTACATATCATTTTCAAAGTTTTAAGTAGTTATTGATAAACACTCCTAAATCTTTCCAGTGTCCAATTTAACGCATGGATATTCCTGAATTAGTATACTTATTTGTTTGGTTTCGTGGCCTGATATGTGATATGTGAACATTGCAATTCCCTGTATTGAGATTCAACCTTCAATTGACCTTTTAGTGTTATGTAAATTTTTTCTATGCGATTTCAGAGATGTATCACTCTGACGAACTTATACTGTGACTTGAGGTCGTTTGAGGCCATCCTGTCCGTTGTTTATCCTGTAGTAGACCTTTCTCTTCAAACCTCTTTATAGCAAAAATCAGTGTATTGAACGGTGTTATATGTTTTTTTTTATATATTTTTATATGGTCTTCCCTTCAGACAATGTTTATGATAATTTCCGTTAAAAAAATGGATTTTGAGCACTTGGGGCGTGGGTGGGGAGGGGGGGATGAGTCATAGTGGTGAAAGAGGAAATTGATTTTACAGCTGGTTGAAGCATGCAAGCTTGTCAAAATAGCAATGACGCTTACTAAAAACTGATGAGAAAACAAAAGTTAAAGAAGTTTGATTACAAATTTATTATAACATCAACTTTTTGGGATAGTAACTATTAGAATTATATATATATATATATATATATATATATATATATATATATATATTAGGTTGAGGAATAAGTTCTAGCCGGTTTTTTTAATGTGTTGATTTAAGTTTTGTTGACGTGATTTGTGCACAAATATTAAGAAGCAATAATAAATAATGAGAGCAAAATTTGCAAAGGTGAGGTTACGTCACTTAACAGGCTTTTGCTTAGGCTAAGTCTTGGAGTTGAGTAATAAGTCATTGCAGTTTATTTAAAAGTTGTGTTAATTTAATTTTTGTTCTGTACCCTCAAAATGGAATGTCAAGTTGAAAGAAATGCGCATTTTCGACACTTGCTATTAATTTTTAATCGAGGCGGGAACAATGCAAACGCAGTCAAAGCTCGTCGCGATATTTGTGCTGTGTATGGAGAAAATACTTTATCAAAAAGGACAGCTCAATGGTGGTTTTCACGTTTCAAAAACGGTCATTTCAATCTTAATGACGAAGAACGTTCTGGTCGCCCCAATAAGTTGGATGAAGATCGATTGAACGACCTTCTTCATGAAAATCCTCGTTAATCGACTAGATAATTGGCTGTACAATTGGCGTGTGATCAGAAAACTGTAATGAATCACCCCTATTCGATTGGGAAAGTTCAAACACTCGGTGCATGGGTTCCGCACGCTTTGAGCGAAAGCAACAAACTTCAATACTCTACGATTGCCACAGGTTTGCTTGCTCGTCACAGGAGTACTCGTGGATATAAGGACAGATTTCTTCACCGCATCATCACTGGCGACAAAAAGTGGTGTGTTTATGTCAACATGAACCATCGAAAAGCCACCTCCACGATTAAAGCAAGAACTTCATCCATGAAAGATGATGCTATGTGTGTGGTGGGATTGTGAAGGCATCATTCTTTATGAGATCCTTGCGAACAACGAGATTGTCAATGCAGAACTCAACGTTCAACAAATGTATCGATTCGCCGAAGCTATTCGTGAAAAACGACCTAATCGACGTTATGGAGTCCTTCTGCCACACAACAATGCTTGTCCTCACATTGCCAATAAGACAAAAAAACGCCATCCAAGCGCTTAATTGGAAAATCCTGCCGCATCCTTTATATTCACCAGACTTGGCTCCATCGGATTTCCATCTGTTCCGATCGCTCTCCAACAATTTGCGCGGCGTTTCGTTCAATATTGATGTGGAATTAAGAACCTATTTAGACGAATTCTTCGAGTGAAAATCAAGAGATTTTTATGGCAGAGGCATCGAAAAACTAGTTGAACATTGGGAAGAAGTCGTAAATAACAACGGAGAATACATTATTGATTAAATTGCATATTGTTATCAATTAAAAATAAAGTTTTCATAAAATTGCTAATGGTAATGAATAAATTGATAAAACCGAAAGAACTTATTCCTCAACCCAATATATATATATATATATATATATATATATATATATATATAGATATCTCAAAGTAGCGTGAGAGAATAATAAAAATAAATCGCATAGTGTACTAACGGCATACTTTTAACTGTCATCAAAGCGGTGTTCGCTGCCTCAGTGTACCGGGTTCCAATCGCTTCTCTGCACGGATTTTTTCGCTAAAAGGTAATAAAAATATTACTGCACAGAAAAATTATTCCATTTTATCTTATAGTATGGTTTAATGGATTCATATATATATATATATATATATATATATATATATATATATATATATATATATATATATATACCTGTGGGTTAATTTTCATAGTATTGCTTTCTTCACGTGCCACTTTATTATTTTTCATTTTATATATATATATATATATATATATATATATATATATATATATATATATATATATATATACATATATATACTTGTAATTGATTTGTTGCTTGTGAATCTGATACATAATTCGAATATGAAGACCCAGGAGATTACACTAATTATTTATTGGCGTGTCGTTTCGCACCTTCGCTAGAACCATCTTCAGTGACTGTATCGACTAATGAGAAGGGGAAGAAATATTAACGATAACAATTAAGCAGTTAGAAGCATGCATTATATAATGGCTAAAAAAGCGGGTGAAGGCAAGTTAAATAAATAAAATTAGCAATTATTGAGATTAAAGTAAAACACAAATAACTATATATAGAATTAATTGATATTATCCAGTGTAATTTTGAAAAATAATAGAAAGAAGTGAAGTAATATTAACGCTAACAGTTAAACAGTTAGAAGCATGCATTATATAATGGCTAAAGTAGCATAAACTGACTTGAATATCAAAAATTAAAGGTAACTGAAATAAACAATCAAATAACCTATTATATTAAATTATACAAAAAACAGCAAAAAACTCTCAAACAAATTAGATTGAATTAAACAGAGGGACTAACCTTTATCGTGTGAGTTGAGAAATCAACGAACTAAGGATATAAAAACTACTAACGAGATTTGTTCGGTTAGTCAGTTGGCTAGTTAATCTATTGAAGTGTTGGTTGGTTATATAGTGAATAGTTTAATTGAAGAGGAGTAATTATTTAGGTTTGGATTTATTTTATTGATGTAATATGGTAAATGAACCAGAATTAAGAGGATGATGGTGATACTCAGAGTGTTGCCTGATGGAAGAGGCTTCAGGTTTAGAAATGGGAAAACCAGTCCTATGAGACAAACCTAAGTGCTTTGCGATCCTGCATTTGAGTTGTAAGCCAGTTTGGCCTACATAACGACTGTGGCAGGTCGTACATGTATAATTGTAAATTATACAGGATCGCAAGCCCAGAGGGAATGGCTCCTTATGGAGGAAAAAGGAAGAAGGAATTCAACGATAAAGGGTTTGAATTTATACAAATGAATTGGCATTGAGGGAAATTATGTGATATCCAAGTTGAACAAACTCCTTCTCTCTACTATCAACAATCATTTTCCTTTCATGTCTCGATAACTGAAATATTTCACAACTTGTCTTTGGTTGATAGCGAAGGAAAAGGGTCGGGAGGTATTTTGGACCTAAATTTGGATCCTTCCTTGGGTGTCTACTAGAATTTTCGTTTGTTTACATACTGGTAAACATCTTTGGGATTCTTTTTAAAATCTATGACTAGCGAACCTTTGTAATTTCCGTTTGCTTTTGTGATAAGTTTAATGACGCTACACTTTACTTTGTACAGTTTATCATCCATATGTCTTTTTTCATTTAATTTTAGGCCACTAAAAAACGGCTGTATTTTTTTTTTTTATTATGCTGATCTTATTGTTTGCCAATTTAGTTTGTGCACTGTGCACTTGAGTACATTTTCTCGCCTTGGTACATTGACCTCATTAACTTGTTTGAGAGTGTACAGAAAAAGATTCCGTTTTGTTCTTACGTCATAGTTTCTTTTTTAAATCTTACTGATCGTATGTTTAGATTTAGCAAAGTTACTATAATTGGCAATCTTTTTTTGTACTGTGGATTAGATAATATTTAGAATGAACTTAAATCGAATTGAATTTCGCTCACTGTCACTAAGATGTACTCCAATGCGAACTTAATTCAACGACTCCTCTTAAGAATTTATCGCAAGATTTAAGGTGCTATTTCTAAGTATAAGAAGATTCAGTGTTTACACAAGAAAACCAAAATTCATAAAATTAAATAGTTTTGACCTTGTAAGAGACGCATTAGACCCATTAAAGTTAATATTTGGATCGTTTGTATCACTGGATAAAGAAAAGACTTTCGCTTTGGTAAGTATTCTGAGGCTTCTACAATGTTAACTTAAACAGAATTATGCAATCTCTGTAGTAAAGCGCGCCCCTCACCCCTTGTTTCTTCTATCAAATTTTGCTTGTAAAATCGTTTAAACTAAACGGAATGAAATTCCACTAGAAGATCGTGATTGTGTACAGTTGCTTAGCTCTCGCAAAATTCCTATTGTATGAAAATTATCTATTTTGACCATTGATGTGAATCTTATTTCTTATGTTGCGAGTTTTACTGTAGTATACCTTTATCAAAATCGATAAAACATTGACTAGAACTTTCTGATTAATCATCCAAAGGGGCCCACACGGTCCTGACAGATAAAGCAAAAAAAGACTTATCTAATAGGCTATACAACCTCTCAGATCTTACTTTGTTTTGATGAAGATGTTCTAGAACAAAGATTTCGTGTTATTCATAAAAATGATCCCAAAGTAGTCTAGATGCTCAAGGGACTCAAGAGGTATAAATGGATGGACAATTTGGGTTCGTTAGCCCTGGATAGTATCCATCTCCAACTAAAAGAAGGGTAACTCTGATTCAAAACAATGTTAGATGGAGCTAGTCAGACATCTAAGGCCTCCCAACTATGAGAAGGAGACTCCGGTGTAATACTTGCAACCCAAGGACCTTGCTGTCATTGTTCTGACTTGCTTGGCCATGGCAGATGAAACCCCGGTGGAAAGGGTGGAGCCAGTACTGCGTACACTGCCTTCGACCTCAAAATTCCATTGTGCAAGCTCAAAGGATTGGCCCACGTCTGCAAAAATCGAACCTCATCCTCGGTCTTTTCTGGCTTTTCTGTATGAAACGATCATCCGGCTCTCTGTTTCTTCGCAAACGTACACAGGGCGGGTCTTGAGGAGAAAAGGAAATCGATAAAGAGCCCTGCCGCTGTACTCACTACCACACCCAAGGCTAGATATTAGTGTCCCGCATCGGCATCGTCAACCACCAGCAATTCTGCAGCAGACGGGGGCAGGCCAATTCCTAAATATTGGTTCTCGAAGCCAAGCCATGATATGATAATAAAAAGGCTATCCGTCAAAGAGGCCGTTGCCCGACTCTTTCGTAGCAGTATAAATGAAAGAGTAATTTTACAGCTTGTGCCTAGTATACATAAATAATATTAGTGGTGAAATGGACTGTTAAACTGTTTTTTCACTATTTGTTTCTTTATTTATTGATGAGAAAGTAACAATGCTACAAATAATACTCAATAAAGAATGAGGAAAATGAAAATTTCAGGAAATAGAGTATGTGGATAGGAATAAAAAGATAAGCTCCAAGAAACATGTAGATTTGGGAGGGTAGATAGGAAGACTACTTTGGCAAGCTCGTAGACAGTAGAGTTATGTGTTGTGTGTGTATATAAAAAGTCTATGTGTATTATGACTTGCATGAACGGAGCTGTATGCACATATGCCTCGGGTTGGACGCATTTCCCGAATGTCGGCAGTTCTCTGCGAACCGCGAAATCTTCTGTGTACGCTTTAGACGGGAATCTAAGGCACTGCAAAGCCATAGAATTTCAATGTCTAAGCCATTAAGCAAAAATGAGCGCCTTCATCTGTCACCTGCCAGAAAATAAAACCCCCAATAATTATTTACCCACGTAAGTGAACAGCAGAATACCGGTGTGACAGTTTATAGGTCAGCTTACCTATGGATTGACATGTAACTGCATGACTGTGATTTTGATATCGCCACCCTCCTCTACAATTATTTTTTTATATTTGTCAACGTGGGTGAGCGACAGTAAAATAGCGAAGCCGGGAGTTTTGTTAGAAGTGAAAAGACTAACAATGAATCAGAAAACGACGAGAAAAGCTTAGGAAAGAGCGAGGTTTGAGAAAGTAAACACCTACAAATCGTCCCGCCCCTGTGAACTTAAATTCTTTCCTAAATCCCGAAGAAATACCACTCAATTGGTTAATGACTAGCGTGATTCTCATCCACAAGAAGTTTGATTGCGACTGTGCTAGTAATTATGGACCTATAAGCCTGACTTCTATTTTATTAAAAGCGGTAGAAGTTATAATATGGGACAAGATTATGGAAGACCGAGTAATCAATAAATTACTAAAAGACTCACAGCACGGGATCTACAAACGGAGACCGTGCCCGACGAACTTGCTTCTGTTCTTTGCTGACATTATGAGTGAGTACGATCGAAGCTTGACAGTTGGAATACTATATTTTGACTTATAAAATGTGTTCGACAAGTATCATTCCGTCGGCTGGTGGTCAAGAAGCGAGTTGTGAATCAATGAAAAATTAGGTGATTAGATTGAAAAGTGATCAACGGACAGAGAACAGAGCGTTATGATCTCAATGGCTATGTTCTGCAGGTCTTCGGGTACAAGTACACTTCTTCTATATTCTTTTGTTAGGATCTTTGGTATTTCAGATTTTTTTCACACGCAAAGTGGAAAATGACACAAAGGCAACTATATAAATTTAGGATGTGTATATGGAATGTGTGATAGCTGAGAGAAAAGTATAAACTGGTATGCAAAATTTAAAGCCGGCATTCTCAGCTCAAACGATGGAAAACGTTTCACTCTTAGAGAATTGGCGAATATCTTAAACTAATTAAAACATATCATTCACGTGTTTTGGAAGAATTTAGGATACATAAATCTCATATGGGTTTATGTTCCGCATAATCTGTCAGAATAAAACAGCTGGTCGGATGTCCACATGTAACTCGCTTAATCACCGCAATGACATCGCCATTTTTATTAAAAAATCGCGAAAAGGGATGAAAATTAATTGCATATGGAAATAATATGAAAAAAATCATGAAACAAGAAAGGTAGACCGATTAAAAAGGTATACTGTATTTTGAAGTCGTAACACAAAATTAGACAATCACTTCGGAAATATATTGTTCCCAATTAAAAATAAAATCTGCCATGTGTGAAAAATGCCTAGCATTAGCAAAACAAATACATGTCGTTTTCCATTAATACATTGCTAGACCACACATTTTCTTGACCACAAGTCAAAATGTATTGGATCTTGGCTAGGATAAGATATCCCACCTTCCAAACTCACAGATATTTCCATATCAGATTTCTATTAATTCTGCCCTCTCAAAAATTCCCTTAGTGGTAAAACTTCAATTCCGTGTCAGATATCAAATCCAACCTTAAAGAGTTCTTCATAAAAAAAGCCTGAGGAATTTGAATCAAAATTTATATTAATGTTAATAGAACGATAAAGAAAGATTATCGAACAAAAAGCTACATAGATTGTTTTGTTTAATTTATATTGATTTTTATAATCACTTTATTTAAAATACTATAAAAAATCCGGGCGATCTTTACGGACAGCCCAATATATCAACGACATACATATGTGGATGTAGGAGTGGTACGTCACATTACAAAAATTTGCGGACGACACTAAGCTGGGTGTCAATGTGGCATCAGTTAAAACAATACAGGAACTAAGGTCTCACCTTAAATGGAGAGGTTCGTGTTCACATACGTGGGCGATGCCCCTCAACTTGGATCCTTTGATATGTGTGAAGTAATGCACATTGAGTATGAAAGTCCCAAATCTGAATCTTTACTGTAGGAAAAAATCCTAAATACGTAGTCCTAGAAGAACACTTGAAAGTGCTGCTTAGCAGTAGTTTCTAGTTTTCAAAAGGTTGTGTAGAGTGGGGAGAAGAAAACGCAGAGGCTTTTTGGTTGCATGTAAATGTGGGTCAGTTTTAGAAATAGGGATATTGTTCTGGCGTTATATAATTATGTAATTAATACTTAATCAAGTAATCGCTGAGTCCTATAAGGACTCGAACCATCAGTCACTAGTGCCATGAGAAACGGAAAAAGTCATAGGGTTGTCAAACTACACGCATAAATCGCATCGGCGCGCTGTGGCCTCAATCTAGGATAATCTGAACTCAAGTTTCATCTTCATTCCCGTTTGGCTGACCTTAACGTGAAGCTCAGACTATTCTCGTTCGGGAGAGAGCTTTGACTTCACTGTGAGCTCACTGAACTACATCCAGCAGGTGTCACGCAGCTTTGTTGCTGATGATTGGCTTTATCACCTCCGTAAGTTCCTTCGACAACCTATTTAAAAATGTCAATTAACTTGTTCGTGAGCTCAGTTGCAAGATAAATACAACTCGTCGAAATTCTCTTTCCTATCGTCATTCCCACCAGTCAACGCCCTCTGGCCATGCCAACAACCATACTTCGTAACGAATTTTCCCTAGAGTAGTTCTTGGCATCATTGTAATGTCCACCATTAAAGAGAAAATGTGTTAAATGGGTTTCCCCTGCAATTCGGGATCTGATGGTCACAATCACCCCACAACTGCTTTCGCCGTAGGGGCAGTCAGGATTTGAACCCATGCCTCTTGGTCTTAGAGCAGCGATGGAATTGGATTTTATGGTTAACAGAAATTTAACCGTCCCAAGATAATAAGAGAAGACCTTCGATAGCTTCATCTCTTCAGAATGTATCAGGTCAACCAACTCCGGTTTATCACAAAAATATGTCTCTCTCTCCCTATTTACCAGCCGCACTCTCTCCTGGTTATTTTTATTTGCAGGTTTTAGTCTGTTTATCTTAATGGCCGATTTTCTGTAACATTTCTAAGCCATCCTTGGAAAGGACGTGCTCTCAAAGACCCAGTGCATGAAGCCGTATTTACCGCACACTCACTTTCCATGCCGCGCCTATCACTTCGACTGCGAATCTTCAGGAGTTAACGCGCTAAGTTCACAGTCCATGTTCCTGCTGCGCTCCCTATTATTCATGCTCAATACACAACATTACTTGCATCCTTCCCTGACTTAGCTTCTCCATAGGTGTCCAGTTAACCATTTAAACACGAAAACAAAGCCGTGCTGTCACGGGCAAGAGTTGTAAGACTACTATATTTTTATATGCATAAGAAAAGTAATAAAACTAATCAAACGTTGCATTGTTTTTAAGTATATGTGTATCATAATTTTAAGGTGAAATATACCAAAAACTAGAGCCTAAACATATTTTATTAATAAATACACTCAATTGATTCCCGCAGTCAATATTTACAATGATATATTTTTTCTTCAGAATGGCTTCAATTCGTTTTGCCATGCTGAAGACCAATTAATTTTATGATATTTTGACTGATATTGCTCTATTTTATTTAATGAGCACCCCAAACTGCTCTCAATTGGAAGGCTTCTGTTTATCAACCTTTAGTTTGATTATCACTCACAAATTCTCAATTGGCTTGAAATCTGGGCAATTCCTAGGCCAAGGTCCGAATCCGAAAAGTTTGATGTTATTTTCAGAAGAACATTTTTATTGGTTTTGCTTTGTGCCAGAGTGCGTCATCATGCTGAAAATACAGTTATCATCCCCAAATTGGTCCTGAACTGTTTGGAAAAGGTCTAGTGAAGCCAGGTTTGATACCATTTTAAGTTCATGGCATGTTCTTGGACAAAATTGTTACTACTCCAGTTCCCTTAGATGAGAAGACAGCCCCAAACATGGAGAGTATTCGGATACTTCACAGTGGGCACGACATCGGACTCGTGAAAGCACTCCTCGTTTATCCTAACAAGGAATCTTCCAGAAGCTTCAAACAGCAAAAAAGAGCATCATCAGAGAATATCACTTTGGTTCAGCCTTGAACAGTTCATTTCTTTTATTTTCCACAAAAGTGGAGACTATATATAAGGTGCTTCTTGATTTGATGAGGTTTCTTTGCAGCCATTCTTGACTTGAGAACTTTGTCGGAAGGACTCCTTCAATGTTAAGAAGCTTGTCACTGGAGGTAACTCGACCCTTGAGCAGGGACCTTACCAGGAGGTGACATTGGCGTTCAATTGAAAATCCTTTGGCTCCATATGACTTCTTTATACCAATGTAATGAGTCTTTTAAAGTCATTAATGATCTTAAAGATGGCAGTTCTTGATCCAATACCCATAGCAACAACCTCCTTGCATTTCTGGCCACTTTATTACAGAACAACACTGGTTTCCCGCTTTTCTTTGGGAAGATCCTTTTCTGGAATTGAAAAAGATTCAACCCCTTATTTAAAAAAAAGAAATTACGAAATATATTATAAATTCACAAGATCATTTATTTTATTCATATTCATAAACACTTTACCATTTTGATCGACTAGCAAAGCACCAGGGATTGAAACTCAACTCCTACACGAGCATGATCAGAGCACTATTTTGGATTCAGCAAAGAAATGCACTGATTTTTTATTATTTTTTTAAATTCTGACTTTTGAATAAACCTTCAAATATTTCGATATTCGAATAATTATTGCTATCGCATTAATTTAAAAAAATGAATGAAAAAATAAAGATGTATATTAGTCTCAAAACCTTTGTCCATGACTGAATATACAAAAACTAGTCAGCGTTTCCACTCCCGTCCGCGTCGCCTGCCGCTAATTTCAAAGTGAGATGACCTCAACGTACCCGTTTGTGATTTCCTCAGTCCTCTTGCTAGTACTCCTTCAGAAAACTCCCAGTAGAAAGGTAAACCCTATAAAACCAATCGCAGGTTAATTCAATCAAAACGCTCCTATTCATAATATAATCATTCGTGCAGTGACGGTGAGAGAACTTTCTATTTTCAAGATTAATCCCTTAACATCACTGCAACTTGTGAACTAAACTCTTATAGAAGAATCGAAATATAAGGTTTATTCCTTAAAATCCATGTAACTCGTGAGGTAAACATTTGTATAACCCTCTAAACTGAACCCTTTCAGAATCTCCTCTTTATAAGGTAACCTTTATGTTATCCTCTAAATCGATAGTTGACTCCGTTTCTAATTGATCCTTAGCTCTCGGCCGACTCTTCGCCTTGCGCGCCACTCTGGCAACCAGCGACTAATTTGAATAAAGAATTGGCTCACCTGAGACCTTAATTACGGCGTTCCCTCACACGATTTATGTAGGTGCTTCCGCATGTAAGTGCCTCTAGCAAATATTCATTCGGGTGTCTGCATTTACGTACGTGATTTTCTTTGCACATGTGTGTGGCAAAAGTTTTTGTACATATCTATTGGCTTTTGTCGATTTAATGCAGATCAAAAACCAAAGAGAGCAGCCCCAAGGTAAAAGTTGGTAAGGAGAGATGTGTAATGAAAGTGGTGAAGATAGAGGAAGGAAAAATGTGTGGAAAATATACAGGGTGGGAACGATATTCATTCGTAATTTGCATCTGATAATTTTACGACGTTTTTTTATCTTTGCTGTCGGGTTTTTTTTTACTTCTTAAAAACTATAACTACCTATTATTGCTTAATTTTTCTGATGAATAATTGACTATGGAAACTTTAAACCCCTCAATTTGTGGAAGCGGTATGGATTTCTCCTTCGAATTCCCGCAAGAAGTACAAACATGGTGGAAAAGGTCAGAGAGAAACTAGAAGATTTAGGATTCGACTAGAAAGCGGTACTAGAGGGAAATCCCCATGGTTGACGATCTAACGCCATCAGAACGCTAGAATTCATGGCTGAAATCGAGGAGATCAGCAATAATTATCCCAAACATTTAATGCGTTTCATTGCATGGGACAAAGTTGTGGATGAAAAGCTTATCAAGCTGGTGGTGCATGAGGGCATTCACTATTTTTCATACAAGATGAGGTGAGAATGATGAAAATATATCCATTAAAACACATTGAAAGAGAAAACGAAATAATTTTTTCTGCAGTAATATTTTATTAGCTTTTTTCGGAAAAATCCGCGCAGGGAAGTGATTCGAACCATGCACACTGAGGCAGCAAGCACCGCTTTGATCACAGTTAAAAGTATGGCGTTAGTGCACTATATATATATATATATATATATATATATATATATATATATATATATATATGATAGTTTGAGTATGTTTTTTAATATTCGCGGAACAGAATATTGAATTTCAATGAATACGGTTATGAATGGGAATATTTCAATTTACTTTCCGTTTTCACGGTGCAGGACGAGGACTGAGTTCTTATTACCATACCACTTTTCCCTCAACCCCTGCCTATAAAAAAAATATAACCTGGCGCATAAATTTAGCGCACTTACTCTAAAATAAATGAGTAGGAAGCGATAAAAGAAATATATAAATGCTATAATTAGCAAATTAAATGTCACATGCAGCAATTTCGCCTCTCTCTCAGCAGCAAGTGACTTTCATCCAACATTTGAGTATCTCTTGATGGAAACACTCGAGTTATGTAGCAGTCTTGTGGCTAAGTGCTTTGTTTTGGAAATTGACCTCGGCAAAATTTCCGAAAATATTTGCATAGCAAAGAGCGAAAGCGAATATTTGAAAATATAAATGTAACTGTTCAGAAATATTAATATTCAGTTTTTTGAGTTTTTTTGTTTTTTAGATAAAACAGGAAATTGTCTTATAACGAAGTAGGTTTAACTTTGCCATGAATAGATTGTGCGGAATTTGGACTTCTTTTTATTTTTTTAATTATATTATTACAGTCTTACAAATATACCCAGCACGAGAAAAAGGCATACAAAATACTATTTGTAAAATATGTCATTGAAAATAGTTCATATGTTTCGCCTGATAGTTTGGTAAATTATCTAATATGGACGTAATTACTTTTTACGTATATAAATAATTACACAAACAAGTTCTGAGCTTACAGACATGTGTAAAAACAAAAGTAAGGCAAAATGGAACTCCGGTTACAGAAACTCAAGCGTGTTCGCACTTCAAATCCAGATAAGTTTTTAAATGTTCATACATGCGTGCATCAACACAGACGTAAAGCCGCCAGTTACTGGTGGAAATTCGTAAATTGAACCTAATAGCGTCAACCTCCTGGTTGTGTACATTGGTTTTTGCCACAAACCCATACGCGCATTCTTTGTCTCCTCCTGCGGGTCTCAAATTAGCTTGATGGTGTTCTTTTGTTCGAAGTTGAATCCCTCGGTTGTTAAGTTGTTCGCAGTTGCGAGCCCCTTCGCTGCTAAGTTGTTCGAACTTACGATTCATTTGTATGTTGGGTTGTTCGTACATGCGATGTGTTTGTATGTGGTTGTCTGTCTGCAAGAAAATCAGCGAACCATTTTTAGTTGCGTGTGAGTCTAGTCGTGGGCGACTACATCTTACTATGTCGGTTGGTCCCCGTTTTTATTTTTTTTGTAATAACATCATAACTATTCGGCCGATTCTAACGAAATTCGAAACCCTTATGTTGTTTTACCTACTCTTTCGAATGGTGCATAACTTCCATAGTATTCCCAAGGTTAGCCCATGAATTACTTTGTTTTGGCAATTCAGCCGATTCTAACGAAATTTGAAACCGTCTTTCGAATTATATCACTTCCAGGGTCCTCCTAAGGTTAATCTTTGAATTAATGAAAGTTTTGAATGCCGTAAGGTCATAAATCAGAATAAGTGAGAGCACGCGACCTTTTGGCCAGCAGACCTTGTTTATAGATGGAATTACTTATCGTGTTGAGTATTTTATTGCTGAGGATTAAACTGGGTAGCCTGTTGAAGGCTTTACTTATATCGAATGTTGCCATTACTCTCCTGTTTGGGAGTGTAGGATACTTCAAGCCTTCTTTTATCAGTTGCATGATGTTAGTAAGTTAAGTGGTTGTTGAGCGTAATGGGCAGGAACCTATTTGGGAGGCATTTTATGTGATATTTGGGTTTACCTTTCCGGTATTAGACGTTGCATAATTTTGGAAGAGGTACCGGAGTAAAGAGATTGTGCGGTGATATGATGCAGCATCAGTAGGTGGTTTGTTTAGCTTGAAGATGGGTATGAAATGGCCAGATTTCTAGACATTTCGAAAAGTTATGGTTGAAGATTTGCGCTAGGATGTCGATGCCTCTTTGACTAAGGTGTTTCTAGTGAATATTTATAGTTTCAGTTTCAGATGCGAGAAAGGATCTTGCCTACCATATAGGCAGGATACCATTCATGTGGAAAATTGTGTGAACATGTCAAATAATAGCAAGTGTAGGTGTTTGATTGGGGTTGTTCGCCGCTGTTCGAGTTGACAAGTCCCATGATAGTTTTTCAGATTTTTTTGCTTTAGTTTTGGGAATTTTGTGTCCAGGAAGGCTTATCAGTGTTGTATTTTTGTTGTTGGATTAGTGTTTGTATGTTTCGTGTCGCTTTAAATGTTTCTGGTAATGTTTCTGCTTTGTGGTTGTTTTTGCAGGGAGGGACACGTATCCGGGATCTTGGACTAGCGGCTCATGGGGTCAACTTGTCTATAAGATTATTTTGCTGGTAAAGAAGTATTATGTATTGGGTAATTTTCCTTAGTTGTTTGTCTCTTATTTTTATAATGAGGTGTTGTTATACATGCGCCTAACGTGACCTAGATTCATAAAACTTCGTCGCGAGGTAACTTTATTTTGAATTTTTTTCAGGTCAGATCAGATTTAATCTTTGCTGGAAATTAAGAGGGTGCGTCGTTTGATTTCAGAAACATAATTTGTCAGTCATGGGTCTGGCAGGGACACGCACTATCGTCCTGGTTTTTAGTCGCGTGCGAGTCTAGTCGCGAGCAATTCTACTTCTCACTATGTCGGTTGGTCAGTCAGTCGGTTCCCGTTTTGCTTTGTTTTGTTTTGGTAAAAACATTGTAGATATCCGGCCGATTCTAACGATATTTGATACGCTCATGTTGTTTTACATTCTCTTTCGAATGATACAATTGTCAAAGTCCTCCTACGTTTTGCAAAAGTCTGTATATTTCTTCCAGGTTTTAAGGTCCTGCCGTTACATTAGAGGCTTCAAAGAAAACGGAACCAAAAGAAAAAAAACGAGGCTGTAAAAGTGCAAACTATAAAATTCTTCTAGCTACCGATTTCTGCAAAAGCTCTTTGTTTTCTTTAATAACCTTCTGAGGTACAGAATATCACTCAAATAAATCAACTGAAACATCCATGAATATAATTCATTAGCAAAAACCGGGGAAAACGGGGAAATAGCCCAAAAATGCGTGACGAAAGGGAAAAGGGGCCGCCCATCGCATTGTAAACAAAGGTGATTATGAAAAAAATAGTGAATAACCTCTAAAACAATAAAAACCCGCTCATAGCGGTGTCCAAATAATTTTCTACATTAGTTTTCAAATCCCTGGATTTATTTTCCTATCCCAACTTAGGTGGAAAACGATTAAGTACCCAACTAAATAAAAATACTGCAAACGTGAGTGACTAAACAAAGAAAAGGAAAGAACCTATAATAAATTAATCGCCGCTCATAGCGATTGCTAAATAATTTTGGTAAAACGATTAAATACCCAAATAAAAAAACACCAACGAGACTAAGCAAAATATATGAACTAACCTTATAAAATAACAATAGCCACTCATAGTCATTTCAAAATAATTTCGAACATTACCCTACAAATCCCTGCTCTCGTTTTACCCGCCAAATCCCAGGAGGGATGGGAGGGGCGCTTACATACTCAAATAAAAAAAAAAAAATTGGCCGACGATCCGGTTTTTTCCTTTTGGCTATTTATATAGGAATTGCTCTAGGTGCACATGATTAAAGCTATTTTAATTGTGTTTTCGATGCGGGTTTCGATATTTGTAGCTAGTTTAGGTTTAGTTATTGTACTTTTCTCCAATCGCGGTCTATTCCTCTCATGTTTCAACGTTATGGAGTCACATTTTAGCCTATTTCTATAGGAATATCGCGAATTTCACCCGATTAAATCAATTTTAATTAGGTTGTCGATGTGGGCTTCAATAGTGGGAGCTAGTTTCGGTTTAGTCCTTCAATATTTGGCCACTTTAAGCTTAGTTCATTGAGTTTTTAATTGGGTTTTTGATGCGGGATTCGATATTTTCCTTAAAGGTAGTTGATATTTGTTCCTTCAATGTTTTGCCAATTACAACCTATCCCTCTCATGTTTTAATGTATTGACGTCACATTTTAACCTATTCATATAGCAATTGCTCTAATTTCACACTATTGGAGCTATTTTAATTGTGTTTTCGATGCGAGCTTCGATACTTTTAGCTAACCGTTAGGTTGATTTCTTCTTATTGCAAGAAAAAAAAATGAAGCTCGAAAAGGACATGCTATAAAACTCTTCTATCAACCGATTCCTCCAACAACTCATGTTTTTTAGTCGCATGCGAGTCTAGTCGCGAGCGACTCTACATCTCCCTATGTCGGTCGGTCGGACCCCGTTTTGCTTTTATAAGTTTTTGTAATAACATTGTAACTATTCGGCCGATTCTAACGAAATTTGAAACACTTATGTTGTTTCGATCATAGCATTTCCAAGGTCCTCCCGAATGTAGTCCGGGAATTATTGAAAGTTTTCAAGGTCGAGGTAGAAAGGTCATAAATCAGAGTAAGTGAGAGCACGCGACCTTTTGGTCAGCAGACCTTGTTAGTTTGCTAAAGTCTCATATGTTTATGAATAGCTATTAAATTGATGTTTATTTATACCTGCATCGTTTTTTGTTTAGTGAGTAACCAGTGTGTTTCTATATCATCCTGAATATTTGTAAAACTTTAAATTATGTTGTTAAGAATTAATGTAGTCTTAAGACACTTAACTAAAATGCTTCTTACACTCGTTTAAATTATTCCAAATTTGAGGCAAACCATTTAAAGATAACTATACTAATGCCTACTAGGCCCTAGCCTCGGTGTTTGGATGACACATGAACTGTCTAAAAGATAACATTTGCAAGTGTTAATATTGCTTTATCTCCTTGGGCTCGAAGTGCCTGTGACTCATTTCTCGAGAGAAATGAGTCACGAGTATAAAATTGGGTCGTTTGCTACAATAATAAACGGAGAAATAAGGGCTTGATCGTAAACATAACCCCATTCCTACTCCGCGAAATGGATGGTCTCTAATAACAAGCAAAGTGAAATGACGAAAAATGAAACTTTTGATCCAAAGTATAATCTACTGGTCAACCAAAAAATGATCACCATCATGCCAATGCACGTGGTGTGTTTGACCTCCAAATATAGAGGGTGGCCCCCAAAACGGATCCCAACTTTCGATAGGCTTCATTCGTTACCAGCTCACCGAACATATGTGAGAACAACGCCGGGAGCGCCGTCATCGCCTTCTCGACGACTCTGTGGAGAAGAACCCGGAGGTTCCTTCGCCCGGGTTCTGAGTCATCCATTGCCCCAAACTTGGCTCACTTAAGTTGGCAAAACATTAAAAAATGAAGCCTATCAGAAGTGCCCGTTTTGGTGGCAGTCAGCCTGTATTAATGCGTCATGATGGAAACTTCTTCCTCATTTCCATATTAATCGGACATTGCGCCATGTGATGTCATTTATTTAATTCATAACATCAGAAAAATTTATATGAAGGACCGAATCGCTTGCGATTAGAGACAGAAAAAGATTTCAAATATATTTAATCAAAAAACGAATAAATTGTTCAAGAAAGGTATCCATTGCTTATTGAAACGATGGAAGAGCATTGACAATAATAATGAAAACTAATTTTCTCAATAAAAAATTGATTGTATAATATAAAAAATTATTTTTTTTCCTTTTTACAAAATCATATTAATTTCTTAACCTTGGGATTTGTTGTTCAAGATTTGTACTCCCTTTCCAATCTGTTTGTCTATACATACTGAATGAGCCAAAAGAAGTCACTTGTAGAATTTAATTTAATTTTCTGTATACAATACTACAAAATAATCTATAATATTAATTTATACCAATATAAAACAAAATCATGGAAATATTTATCAAGGCAGGTGCTTAAATTGCTGTCCATCCCAATTTACACAGCTTTGAAGTCTAACTTTCACTTTCAGACAAACATTTTTCCACAAGTTTATATGTGTATTAATTTCTTGAATGCATTTATGATATATTTTTTAGAATCCCCAACACTTCGTGGTTTTCGACTCTCAAGCTTTGTTCTTGAGCCCTCCTCGAAAGAAAAAAAAATATATTCAAGTAAATTTGCGCTCAATCAATTGAACCTTTTCAGCCTTTCCATTTCTCTAGAAATGTTTCATCAAAGATACTAAAGAAATACTCTTGAATAATGTGGAGGGGCCTTATTTGTTCGAAATAGAGACAATGAGAATTAAGCTGTATTTGTAACTGTCGAACAACTTCATTCATTCAATAGAATTTCGAGATACATGTGACCAGCTACTGTTCCATAAACTAATTTGGTCCTAAAACAAAAAAACTTGACATACCACCCAAAAGAGTGACACCATGATTGTTTAGTTGCTTCTCTAATGTCACATGTATGTTCTCACTATAGTCACCATAACAATTATGTCGGTTAACATTGACCCGATAATTTGAAAGTAGTCTCTTATGTCCACACAAGGTTATTATAAAATTATTAGATTTTCTTCAATTTCGTTGAGTATAATCTCACTAAATTGAAACCACCTGTTTGCGTCATCCTCGAATACACCTTATGAGCCGTGCACGGTAAGCTTTCAACCCAATATATTTTAGAATTGGTAAAATAGAGGTGAAATGTCAAATAGAGTTGGCGCTTTTCACATGGACCCTTACGATTAAGAACAAATGTCTCGGCAATAAGTTGCTTATCACCCTCTATGCAAACTATTTGAGCTCATCCAGTTTTCAGAGCAATTAAAATTAAGGGATTCGCAGTAAATTTGCCAAAATAATCGGTAAAGTGTTTGACTCTTTGGTGCTTAATTACTAAATATTTCAATCTATTTTTGTCTAAGGGTTTCCGAATTTTTAGATTTCCAATAGTCCTTTAACATCCATTTTTCTGCAACAGTATTTAAATTATTTAACATTACAGATTCTCTAAACTATCTAGAAAGAAACAAGATAATATATAGCACAAACCCTATTCCACCTACTATTCACCTTTTGGATCTCCCGGTATATTGCCTATTTTAGGTAATGGTTTGTTTGTCCCTTTGTGTGGGGGTCTCTGCAGATTTGGTAGTCTGCTTGTTTATATGTTTGTTTTTCTTGTCGAAAATAATAATCTAAAAGAGTCAATAACGTTGTTCAGCACCGGGCCTAATATAGCTACTTCGTCACGAAGCAATTTTCTTCGCAATCCAATTTTTGTGGAATGAGGAAAGTTTGCTTGTGCTGTTTGTCATTTTATCGTCTGTAGGAGGCTTTTGTAATTGCTTGTTTTGGAAGTGGGCCTAAAAATCCATCTGCGACACAGATGCAGACCCTTATTAGCGAAGATTTGAGATTTTGTAATGAAAACGTTGGTACCAGAGAGAGAGTGAGAATGAGAGAGAAAGAGAAAGGAGGAAGCAGTGAAAAGAATGGGGGGAGCAGACAGAAACAGAGAGTGATAGAGAAAGACACAAAAAGCAAAGATAAGCTAATAGAGATGCAGGACAGAGAGACAAACATATCGAAAAGTAGCGAAAACAAACAGTTTTAAGTAGATAAAAAATGAGTTTGGAGATTGGGTTTTGAAGGGGTTGAAATGGGTTAACGCCATCTTTCACCCATAGTAAAAATCATTCCATACGTGAAAAAAATGAAGAGAAAAGGACAAGGTGAGGGAGAGATGACACTAGAGACGAAGCAATAAAACTCAAAAGCCCTAAATTCTGCGTTTGGGAGACGGCGAATTGGATATCGTTCAGAACAAGTTCGTACAAGGATGCCAGGTGGTCAGAATCAAGAGATGGAACTATTTAGAACAACATTATAAAGCATTTTAGTGGTTGAAATGAAAGTGAAAAACAACATAATTTATGTGTATAAAATGGCCATTAGGAAAATGAAAAGGATAGACGGACTCAGTGTTTGAGGTGTTGTGCTTATAAACAAGGTATGGGGACCAAAAAGTCCCTTGGTCTCACTTATTCTGATTTATGATCTTACGACCTTCAAAACATTGAATAATTCCCGGACTAACCTTAGGAAAACCTTGGCAATTCTATTATTCAAAAGGCAATGTAAAAAAGCATAAGGGTTTCAAATTTCGTTAGAATCGGCTGAATAGTTATGGTTATTATCCCCCAAAATTAATTCCCGGGCTAATCTTGTGAGGTCCTTGTTAATTATAGCATTATAAAGAGAATGTAAAACAACATGTGGTTTCAAATTTCGTTAGAATAGGCTGAATAGTTATGATATTATTGCTAAAACAATATAATTCCCTGGCTAAACTTGAGAAGACTTTGGCAATTATATCCTTCGAAAGAGAATGTAAAATAACTTAATTAAGGTTTCAGACTTCGTTAGAATCGGCGGAATAGTTATGATGTTATAGCCAAAACAAAGTAATTACTGGTCTAACCTTGGGAGGACTTTTGTGATTATATGATTTAAAAGAAAATGTAAAACAACATAAGGCTTTTAAATTTTATTAGAATCAGTCGAATAGCTACGATGTTATTACAAAAACAAAAAACAAAATAAACTGGGACCGACCGAAAAAGTGAGATATAGAGTCGCCTGCAGCTAAAATCAGCGAACATAAAGGAAGATAGGACTCATACCCACTATAAGGGCCATGGCCTCTCTCTCTAGGATCCAAATCCCAGGATTGACGGAAAGTTTGGGATTCAAATGTCTATCTATCTAAGAGTCTATCTATATAGCTATCCATTTATTCATCCATCAATCTATCCATCCATTCATCATCTATCGGGCCATCCGTCCATACAGCAAACTATCCAGCTAGCTAACCATTTATCTATCCGTCCATCCATCCATTCATCTATCCATCGATCTATCTATCCAACTATTCATGCAACCATCTATCCATTCATCCATCTATACATCCATCTATCCATCCATCTAATCATCCATCCATTCATCCATCCATCCACCCTCTAATCACTCCATCCAACCATCCTTCCTACAACATACCCACCCTACCACCTATTCACAAACCCAGCTACCTACCTAGATATATATATATATATAAATGTATATATATATATATATATATATATATATATATATATATATATATATATATATATATATATATATACACGAGTGTATATTTACATAAACAAATACATCCCTATCTCAACTATACCTATAACTTCACCTCTACCTACCTGCCTACCTATCTACCTAGCTAGCTAGCCATCTTATTTTCTTCTATTTTTTATTAATTTACTTTCTCTTTATTTTATTTTCTTTCCTTTCATTTTCATTTTGCCTTTTCTCCTTAATTTCTTTCCTTATTCGCTTGTTTTTCTTCTCTTTTGTAGGTAAATGTAGTACACATTGGTCTCTATTGCCAAAGTCCTCCCAAGTTTAGCCAGGAAATTATTTTGTTTTGAAAATAACCTCAAACTATTCGGCCGATTCTAACGAAGTTTGAAACCCTTATGTTTTTTTACATTTTCTTTCAAATGATATAATTGCCGAAGTCCTCTCAAGTTTCGCCATTTCTCCTTGACTGTGCACTTGTTTGTGTCCGGCCTAGTGTGTTCCCCTGTGTGCCACCTGAGTGCTTTCGTGGGTGTGCACTTGTTTGTGTCCGTCATTGTAACGCCTTTTTCGTGCGCCTCCTCTGTACCTTTGTGTGTTTAGTTGTATGTCTCTGTGTTTGGTTTTTCGTTTATCATTTTGTACACATATTTGAGCCTCATTATGTGCAACCTTACGCGTCCCCTAGTGTGTGCGCCAGTATTCACACGACCACCCCCGCCCTCTTAATTTCCCTCCTCTGACCCGTTTGTCGGTGCGATGGGATAGTGGCTCTATCAGGGGGAGGGAAGACAATGCCAAAGAGCCTCGAATGCCACCAGATTCAATTTTGGGCCGTAGCTTTGTTCACTTTCCCCTCGAATTTATCATACCACCCCTCGAATTTTCCATTTTCCATTCAACTCCTAACTGCCTCGTTCCTCTGTTTCACTGGGGAAAATGGGGATTGGGTGCGATGGTGGTTTGAGGGAAGGCTTTTGAGGCGGAAGGTGATGGAGCTCACCAAAGGAGAATGGGATGGGGTGAAGGGATATCTGGAAATGGTAAAGGGAGAGATACTCACATGCCTCAATAAGGAAATACCAGAACCTACCTGAATTCGTACCAAAAAACTCATGGATCCATCCTGAGTCACGGGGTTCGATTCCCCTGCGATAACGGAACAAATTCGTTGCGGAATGAGTCAACCACCAATTACAGCATTTGTGACGAGTCTCGCGCATACAAACGTAGCCAATTATAACACTAGTGTCTTTCTCTTTTTCATTTAAGACCACACAGCACATTACTCTTCCATATTTCGGGATCCTCCGACGGGTTTTCAGTTGACAGGCTCCTGAAGTTGAGCGGCTGGCCTTTCCTTGAGCCAAAAAGGAATCTAGGCACTCGCAGGTGGTAGCAAGCATTTGGAAACTACCTCCTCCACCCCTAGTGAGAACAGTCCTCGAGTGTCCTCGTTATTTGCAGCGATTGTCGTTCTGCTCTATCTGCGAATTTCATTATGCAGGCGGGTCTCCTCCCTAGTAAATACCCCTCTGATATTTTTTATAGAATTTAATGCCATCTTTCCCCACTAACTGGGCCTTTTCTTGTCATCGAAAAGATGGAGACAGAAAAGGATGAATGAAGAGCAATAATCCCAAGAAGCAGTTCGAATCAGCCCTTTATTATCCTTCATTTGTTCCTCTCATCACCTAAATTCACTTTTACTCAAATACTCCATCATCTCATTATCCACATTTGTTCCGATCTGATTTCCTCTGATTCAAGATTCATCTTATTTCATCTCACTTCACCTTAATTTTGCTCCATTACATTTCTCCTCTTTTATTCACGTCTATAACTGAATTCATTTCCACTCACCCTTATGCTCACTTCATCTATCTCCTCATCTATTGTCACCTTTCTTCAGTTCTTCTTAAACCATCACTTTCAATGTTCTTTCCTTTACATAGGCATTACTTCATCTCAATCAAGCTTTTCCTCGTATCTTCTCTTCATTTTCTGCTAATATTATCTCCGCTCATCTCCAAGCATTTTTTCCTAAATCAACCCAATCTCCTCATTTATTCCACATTTATTTCGCCTTATCTCAAGTCCCCATTTCTTCCTGTTCTCTCTTCATCTCGATCTTAATTTAATCCTGCCTCATCTTCCTGCAATTCTTCTTAAATCAACCTCATCACATTTCAACAATTTTGACGAATCTACAAGTGACATATTCCTGCAGGTCTCACTTTCCTCTGCCAAGTAATAAGTTTTACCTCAGTCTATATTTGTGGTGCGTTCCACCACTCTCGTATTAGGCTTCTTCACACCAATAATTAATAGCTCTCTTTGGCTATTTAGGCTACTTAGCTATCTGTTGGGGTTAGAGAAACTCGTACTGGCCTTATGATTTTTAATAAACTCCACAAAAAAATATTAACTGAAAAATTGTCTTTCCCAAAACGAAAAAAGTAACTGAATGCAAGATTCGTTGATTGACTTATTCGTTTAAATTGTTAAACACTTTGTCACTTATTAGCTTAACCAAGCGAATCTGTTCGAAAAAGAATTTATAAACACTGTTATTTATACACATTTATCTCGACTAAGCACACTGGTCATATAGCTGATGAGACTCGAGTTACGGTTGTGCTTCACCCTGTTAGTGAAATTCATTTCCACTAATCATGACTGAGAACCGAAAGTGGGATTCTGGTGGAGGGAGATATTGAGTTGGTCTCGTGGATTGGTGGACGCGCTGTGCTCACCCCGTTTTCGGGTGGGTAGATCTTACACCTTTAACCTCACACATAGCCAATCACAGCACTGCCTTTTTCACTCACCCGCCTTCACAGAACAACACACATACACTCTCTGTTCCAAGGAATCCTGCCGATGGGTATCTATATCCACGTACCTCTGACGCGGAACAGGTCCCTCTCCCCCGAGGGGACGAAGGTTTCCACCTGAACGCTGTTTGGTGTCAAAATATAATAATACTTCCTGGTACCTCTCTTCAAAGAGGACTGGCTCCTGGGGCCCTCGGGACGACCAGCGATTGTCATACTGACCTTATATAAATTTCATTACCCGGTCGGGGATCCTCCCAGTATCATGGAAGGGTTGGCGTTGAGTAACTAACTAATTATATATATACTCAAAAGGGGGTAACGCAACTTTTCCCTATCGTCTCGAATCGACCAAGCATTCATTATATTGACAAATATCTTGACCTCACATAAAGAGGGAGTTGGATTATTCTTATCCATCTCATTGGGAGATATTTTATCGTTTCTATGCCATTGGTGTCTTTATGTCTCCACTCCGAACCAAAGTTCGGAGTGGAGACATAACGATAATAAGCCTGGCATCTAATAAGTTTTAAAACCTGCCTTCGAAGAAACTGATCAAATATTCTCAGTTTTAAATGTAAATAAAAATAGTACCATAAATCTACACTGAAATCCATTGTAACACAAAACTAGGTATAATCGCACATTCTTCATAACAACGTTGCGAAATGAACGCTAGAAATTAAGTGCTTTCAAGGAGCAATTTTTGGTTTATATCTTGGAGTCAACGAAAATTCACATTGATCAATTCGCTCTAATTATTTATGAAAAATGTATATATTTTATTAAAAAAAACACCAATTCAAAAAATTGCTTCCATCTTGTCTCATTTCCACATCTTTTATTCTCTCTTCATCTCCTTTATCCCTATTTTAACTCGTGTCATCTCCCTATAATTTCTCCTAAACCTTACCTCTTCCCCCATCTCCCTAACATCAATGCAATGGTTTACTCATGTTTATCATCTTTACTTCACCTGATTCCATACATTACTTCGAATGTTTTTCTAATCCCCTTCCCCTAATCTCTGCAGGATACTAAACTTCATTTAATTTCTCCTCATTATTAATTAATTTCTTCATATCCTCATCTAATTCTATTTCGCCTCATTTTATTATACCTCTAAGTCAACTGATTTCCTAACATTTATTCATACTTTATATCATCTCATTCTTACTCTTGATTTCATATCCTTATTTACTCCATTTTTTCTACAGTCTAATTAACCTTGTTTCAACTCATTTTTCGCAATTTCTTTTTTTCAACTTTTCTCATTCCAATCATTATTTTCCTTCTCGATCTCAACTCAATTCCACTTATTTGTTTTCAGTTATACTCTACTTCATTTCGCCTCATTTTTCTTCTCCATAACCGCTGCAACTCCAATTTTCTTCTATCATATATAATCACATTCTTGACATTTGTGAACATTTTTGCCTCCACTCGTTTCTTATTAACTTAACAACAATCTATTTTCTCCTCATTTCATCCTATCCTTGCGATATATTTCATTCCATACCACGATTTGTTCCTCACTCCAATTTCCATAATTTCTCCTTTCGCTTTGCTCTCATCTCCTCTCTTGTTCTAGTGCCCCTTTCCACTCCATCTCTTTCATTTCCACGAACTCCAAGACCTTCTTCACTTACTCATTCCCCTTAAATTGTGATCGTATATATTCCACTCTCCTTACAATATTCCCATTTTCCTTGATCCCGTACTTTCAAAACTCCAATGACCATTTCACTTCATCTTTTCTTTTTGGAAATATTTTTTTTATTCCACTTATTCAAAATCACCAAAGTTAGAATTATAAAATTTGCAAGAGGCGAAGGAGATATTTGGATTAAAAGAACCTTGGGGTATACCACCATTATTGAGAGGTCTTTGCCCTTCAAAGGCGGGTAAGGCGTAATTTCGAATGTTTTTTATTTTAGGTTGTTATTTTGTTAGTATCTTCTAGTTTCCTCATCAGATGTATGGATTTCTCTATGCTTCTACTTCATTATGTTTGTATGGGTTTTCTTGTCTTTCTGTCTCTTTCTATTCCTCTCTGAGCCTCTCTCTGTCTTTGGCTCTTTTTGTCTCTAAGTGTCTTTATATGATTCTCTTTCTCTCTCTACCTTCTGCATGAATCTTTGTCTGTTCTTATTTTTATTTCTCTGTATGCCTTTCTGTCTGTTTGTCTCTTACTTTCTCTTTCTGGAAAAGACGTTGTGAAACCATTTTTCTCGAGTCAAAACAGTGACGAGTGTGCAGCTCCAGGAAGGGCTCTTTGGGAGCGCTTTTGAGGAAGAGAAGCCTCAGTGATGAAGGAAACTTGTATTTACCTTTGACAAAATTACTTCATTCATATAAATTGCCGCTTTTAAGACGAAATTTCACTTTTTTCTTAGCTATGTAAACATTTCCGAACTTTCTCATTTGTCTTTGATAAACGTGAAGAGAAATATGGTGCTTTTATGATATGTCCAAATTCCGCTCATAATTACACATCAAATTAGAAGTATAAAACATACCAAAAGCATAAGGCATTTATACATAGCTTACCTACCATAAACAGTGAACTGTACGCATAGTGTATTTTCCTCTGCACATATGCATATAAACACAACTTTTTCATACAAAAAGTAACACATTTACTCCATCGTACATACAAAAGACACTCCCATGCACACTAAACTACATATATACATCAAGGCCATAGATATCGTTGGCCAGTATACATTTTAGTTTGTATTTTTCTTTTCTCGTGTACACATATTTGTATATTTACATCTATGTTGATATGCATCTTTATAGGTAGAGGCTATGAGCTTACCTATTGTGTTGCCGCAGGAAGGATCTGATTGGTTGACGTTATGGCTGGATCTGGACATTTTTGAATTACTGGTCTATAAATCCCAAACTTTCCTTATATAATCACGCATTAAAAGTCACTAAAGCACAAAATCTCTTACTCGCTGTCAGTTTGGACTCATTCATCTTTGAAAATAAGATTCCCCCCCCCATCCATATTCATTTAAAAAACTAAAATATAAAAAAGAGATTTTGCAGTTGATTATAATCTCGCTTTTCAACCTTTTCAGGCACTTTAGAATTCATAGTTAATTGGCGATCACGAGATAATAATTTTTAAAATGGTAGTATCGTCTCTGCATCGGCAGTTCTCTTGTTTAATAATAAGGATCTCTCATATTCGCATTATGTATATACAAGCTCAAATTATTTTTAAAAATAAATACTATTACCTTCCCCTATACGTTCGTCACTTTTCATTAGTTTGTTAAGTTCTGAGAATTTATGTTCTCTCGTTCATTTATTTTCTCGCCCCAAAAGAACTAAGATGCCGCCATCGACGTGAGTTTCTAATGTTTTTATCGGCAATTTCTCTTCGCTCACGATAAAGTCAAAGTCGTTTTATCAATTGGCTTGAGCTTCGGCGCTTGAAACAGGAGACCGCAGTCTTTTCTTCTAAGGATGATGCAGCGACTGGCAAGCCTTCAGCCAGGGAGTTGAGCTGGCGTGTTGAGGCACCCTATTTATGCCACATAGAATGAATCTTAACGGAATAGGATCTTAGAAGCTGGGCAGACTTTTAAATAACTTCATACCCGTTTGCTTATAGGACAGTAACGACACCATTATAAATTACCCTTTTTATTCAGATAGATCAAACACACTAGATAGCGGCAGCAAAATTGTTACCCATCACTAATCACACGAAATCCAAAAAATATGGTATATATCTTTTAACGCACCAAGTATTAGAAATAGGTTGCGAATCTCGTGTCTGTTTAAAATGTTGACATTGTTGCAATAACTAAAGCGTGGTTGAGATCAGATGATAAAAACTTCAGTCAATTTAATTTAAGATAGACATACAAGTAGTTAGGAGACATTTTAAACGTAATAGTTTCTAGTGTCGTTGCTCAAGGTAATACGACTATTTTAGTAGTTTCTATAGGTGTGGAAAGAAATAATTTTATTTTACTGTAGTGACAGAGTAACCCCTCGCAAAATGAACAAAATCAGGAGGAATTATTTGAGTTTTAGGGCGCTAGCGATTTACAACCATATCTGGCGATTTTAACATTCTCAATCTAAATTAGAATTATTAACGCGCTAATAAAGAGGTAAAGTGATTGATCGATTTTTGAACGAAGTTTACCTCGACCAAATGGTAAACGATCCAACCTGTGAGCAAAACATTCTTGATTTGATAATAACAAATTAAGTAAATTGTGTTGGTGTCGGGAAACATATAGGCACAAGCAACTACGTCATTTGTTTTAACCTAAAGTGGCTCTTTAAATAAAACACCAAAGAAGTAATATCTCGAATTTTAGAAAGGTAATTTCGAAGTGTTTCGTATTAAAATGAGGCAGGTCGACTAGACAAACAGTACCGATGCGATGTCCGAACACTTTTTAAAAATATTTCTTAGGCACGAGAAAGAATGCGTTACAAAAAAGGGAAGTTACCGCACTTTCTATACGTATGTGAATAATAAGAAATGCAATTGGTAAGTTAAGTCGGGATAAAGCAAGCGGGGTAAACGAGATTTACGCACGAAGTATTAAACAAGCGAAGAACAAAATTTCCGATATACTCGCGTTTATGTTTAATTACATTCGGAAAGTAAATTTTGTTCTCATAATCTAGGAAATAGCAAATATTGTTTCCATATTTAAAAATGGAAGACTTGTTGAAAAAGTTAATTATCCGCCAGTGAACTTAACTTCAATTATATATAAAATAAAGAAGTCAATTACACTGTGTAACAAAATTTTACTTTTGTCTTTTCCTTGGGTTAAAAGTGTTATTTCTCAATTGTTTGTGGCTCCATTAAATAAAAAATGTCATTTTTAATTCCCAAACTTTGCTTTTGTGGCTAGGACATTGATACAGTAATACAGTATTAAAAGCTATTATTTCGCTTATATTTTGTTCTTTTGCGACCTGGACAGCAATGGCCGTTCTCTTACATTTCACATATACTCAGCACTGATTTCGTAAAAAATAAACTGTAGAGCTTTCTAGTACTTTCGAGAATTTTTTATATGTTTGAAGAATTTCTCGAACATTTTGGCAACGTAGATGACTGTATAAATACAAAAAAATTCTACTCAACAGATCAGTTAACTTTAGCCGTCACAGTGCAGACATCGTCACTCGTCATTAATAGAAGCATTTGTCACAAATGGCATCAAGAGGTTGTAAGCATCCAAACAGACGCATTTTGCTATGTCTGCGGCGAATTTATTAAGACAAGAGTATAAAATTACTTTGTATAGAGATGTGCTAAAATGTGTGAGACCTACAAGGCATATTTCGGCATGCCAGTCAGAGATCAAGACAAACCTTGGGCACCTCATTTCACCTGCTAGCTCTGCAAAAGAACTCTAGAAGGTAGTATATATATATATATCTATATATATATATATATATATATATATATATATATATATATATATATATATATATATATATATAATGTGTTTTGTTTATTTGGATACTGATTTTTTTTTACAAGATGGTATAGAGGAGAAAAAGGAGCTATGAATTTCGCAATCCAACGAATTTGGAGGAAACCAACTCACCACTCAAACAATTGTTTCTTCTGCATGGTAAACCCTTCGAAATGTCAAGCAGGCAAAAATGCGCCTGTTATCATGTATCAAAACCTTCAGTCATCTATTGCCCCAGTGCCACACAGTAATGAACTCCCCGTACCCACTCTTCCAAAAAAGAGATTCAGTTTTTAGAGAGGAAAAGCAGTTCAGAAGAGGATGAAGTCATTGATCAAGATTACAGAGTTGCGACTGAGGAGAGAAACCAATACTACCCCAACCAAAAAGATATCAATGACCTAGTCAGAGATCTTGGTCTCACAAAGTCTAATGACGAGCTTTTAACTTAGACACTCTAGCATTGGGATTTTTTAGATGACTGTGTGCAAATATTAGGTCAGAGAAAGCGTCACCTGTGTCTTTCATGTTTTATTACACCTCAAGATGAGCTTTGCTTTTGTCACATTGTGAGTTTTCTGTTTGAGGCAATCAGAATAGCCTATAGCCCCAACGAGTGGCGCCTCTATATTCACAGCTCGTCCAGTAGCCTCAAAGCAGTGATGCTTCTTAACGGGAACATGTATCCATCTCTTCCCCTTGCTCACTCGATCCAGCTCAAATAGGAATACAGCATTGTCAAGATCTCGATGGATGCATTGAAATATGAAGAGTGAAGTTTGGATGTTATCGGAGACTTCAAAATGGTGGCCTTCTTGATCTGTCTCTCAGGCGGTTTTACTAAGTTTCCTTGTTATCTTTGCCTTTGGGACAGCAGGGACACAGTGGCACACTACCATCAGCGAGATTGGCCACAAAGGACTGAGTTTATTGCGGAGAGAAACAACGTCAAATGGGAACCTTAGTTAGACCCCCGAAAAGTACTATTTCCTCCTCTCCACTTAAAATTGGGTCTTATGTAACAATTCGTCAGAGCTCTAGATAAGAAGTCTGCAGCTTTCAAGTATCTCCACGATTTCTTTCCTAAGCTATCTGCTGCAAAGGTGGAAGCCGGGGTCTTCGTCGGTTCACAAATAAAAAAAATTATTGAGTGCAAGGAGTTTCCCGAGAAGCTCACTACACGGAAAAAAGCAGCGCGGTCAGTATTATCGCAGTGGTGTTGGCCTTCCTAATTAATCAAAAAACTATGTGGAGCTTGTTGAGAACTTGCTGAGAAACTACGCAAATGGGTTGCAGGATGTCCCTGAAAGTCCATATTCTTGACCCTCATCTTGATAAATTTAGGGAGAACATGAGAGCGTACTTCGAAAAGCATGGCAAGCGCTTTCACCAGGATCTACTGGACTTTGAACGCTGCTATCAAAAATCCTATAATGAGAATCTGATGGGAGACTATATCTGGGGGTTGATTCGTGATTGTAATTTACAGTTTAATCATAAATAACGGAAAACTCGTCATTTCTAATATTTTAATTGTGTCACTTATGTAATTATTGATAAAAAATACACAATCATTTGGAGAGCAATAAAATTTATTAAATAATTATAATCAACACGGTTACAAGTAATGGAGAGGATGTTTCAATAGTCGGGTCCCTTCTTATGACCATGTCGCAAAGGTTGGCGATTCGGATTCAAGTTACGATGTGATATTGTATCTAGATAGATATTGCTAAAGAATTTTATAAACTCTAATTAAATATCCTTCTTTCAAAGTTTAAAACTATGCCAATTTATAACAATATGATAGCTTGGATTAATAGCTGGATTTTAAATAGAGTGAGCTTTGAAACGAGAAGACATCCGACTGGCTACCAATCACAAATGGATTTCAGAAGGCTTCGTTTTGGGACCACTCGTATTTTTAATTTACTTTTGTATTTCTAACTGTATAGCATTGTAAAAACAAGCAACTAAATTGATTTTCTGGCGACACTAAATTTGAGCAGATAATAACAGATAGATAAAGAAGACGAAATTTGTAAAAATTGTTTAAATGGGTAAATTAAATGGTCCGACGATTTTGGCATTAAGCATGTTTCCAAACGCAGCGTTTTACACTTCGAAAAATATAATCCTAAATTTAAACACTATATCCAAGCTCATAGAAGTAAAATAAAAAGTAGCTTGAAGTGTTAAAATAGATAATAAATTAAATACCTCCAGTCAGTGCATGGCAGTTAGAAACAAAACCATAAGAGTCGCATTATTTATTAGGCAGTCCGTGTCGACACGAAAAGCAGACACTATGTTAAAACTATACACATCGTTAGTTAGACTTATTTTAAATTATGGTGCTCCATTCTGGTATTCACAAATAACTTGAGATAGAAACATAATAGAACAGGTTTAGCGGCGCTCTACGGAAATGATACGGGGGAATGAAACAGCTTAGCTACGAGGAGAAACTTAGAGAACTCAATTTCTTTTCCCTTCAAATATAGGAGGAAAAGAGAGCAAAACGAAGCTTATAAATTATTGAATAATATGTCCGATGCTACAAAATATTTATTTGAATTTTAAGGCATAGTAGTAATGGAAGGACACGATACAAAGAGGCAGATGTGAAATATCCCCAACATCAACATAAAAAATTTGCTATCAGCAACTTCATTGTTTAAGTCTGTAATAGTCTACCAAGTTTTCAGCGCTTCAAGTACCGAAATAAGAAAAACAAATTTCATAAATTTATAAATAAAAATAAAATAATAATCACGTAAATATTAAATAATACGAGTATAACAGAAATAGAAACAAATTATGTTTAAAAAGAAAACCATATTATTAAGAGGGCCTATCATGTTTGAAGTGATATAGCTTCCTATATTCATCAGTAAATTGTTTGTTGTTTGTTTGAGATTCGATATGACAAATAAATGACGATAAATCGATTTATCAAGGGGTATTACCCAGAACATAAATCGGAAATTTTCATGCAGTGCTTTACACTGGAGGGCACAAGTCACATTCGTGCAATAAATTTTAATGACGAAAACCCACTTACTAATCTTAATTGCTCACAGAACGAACTCTTAAATTGTATATACAAACTTAAGATTTCAAAATCTCCGGTTCCAGGATAAAATTCATCCAAGGCATATTAAATAGCTAAAAAACTCGAGATCATAAGTGACACAAAACTTTTCAACAAATCTCTACAAGACACTATTATTCATCTAGACTTTAAATCAACAAATGTTTGACCAATTTAAAAATAAAAAAAGAGTATTAACACAAATAAATAGTAGACCTATTAACTTAACGTCAGTAGTGTGTAAACCTCTGAAGTCACTTGTTAGAGACAGATTCAGGATCACTTGGATAAATATAATTTAATTAATGATAGTCAGCACGGATTCAGGAGATTTCGCTCGTGTTTAACGAATTTATTAGAATTTTCCATCTTATGAGCGTTGTAATAATGTAGATATTATTTACCTTGATTTTAAAAAGTGTTTGATGAGGTTCCCAATGGGAGAATTTTGGAAAAGCTTGAGGACACGGGTTAAATAGCTTACAAACCGTCTGCAAAAAGTGGTGATAAATGAAACTCGTCTGATTAGGCTAAGGTGTACTACTAGTGGCGTGTCGCTGGGGTCAGTCCCATATTATTTGTTAACTTCGTAACAAACCTAGATTCAAGACTATTAAGTGACATTTCTAATTTCGCGAACGAAAATTACACTAAGTCATATAGCGAAACACGAAGAATATCCTGAGGAAATACAGCACGACCTTTTAATCTCAATAAGTGCAAGTTATGCAAATCGGCTCTCGAAATGGAAACTTTGATTATACTTTTGACGGACATCAATTATAAAATGTCCCAGAAGAACGTGACTTCGGGGTGTCTAAATTGCCACAAAATCAAGTTGACGCTCCTTTTAATTACGAGTAATTTCCAATACAAGAGTAGAGAAGTAGGAGTTTTATTATTTAGCTGGAATATAAAGATCATTTCTGGTCTTATCTGCAAAAAGACATCGAGAGAGTGAAAGAAGTACAGTGAAGGGGGACAAAGATCATTCCTGACCTGCGAAACAGAAACTAGGATGACAGACTTAAAGAATGGAAATTGCTCTCTCTTCCAGATAGATATCTCCGCTGCTAATGAATAGAACTCTTCGAAATTATGAATTATATCGATATAAGAAATTCTGATTCACTTTTTGAACGCACTGAAACTACGCGAAAAATGTCCATAAATAGGGAATAAAGTGTTATCTGAGGAATATCTTTGGAAAGTTTCTTACATATAAACTTATCCCAACTTGGATTCTGTCAGAAAATGTTCTTAGTTCAATGGACATCGATAAACATGTTTAAAAATAAATTTGATAAACACTTATTTATTTATTAAATCACTCAAAATAAAATAAATCCTTATTCTACCTTCCCAACTCTTTCATAATTGCCGTAGAGCAGATATAAGGGTCGTTGCTGGTCTATATTCTATAATTCTATAATATAATTAGCAAACTGAGATCATAATAAATAGTCCTGCTACGATACCTGGAGTTATGTACTTTCAAATTTATATGTACATATCTTTCTATTCACTCTAGTTACATTTTATAGCTGAGAAAACAATATTGAAGCTTTAAAATCTGTCAAAAAGACGATGGTCATATAATATCTTTATATATATATATATATATATATATATATATATATATAAGTAGGGAAAAATACTACAAATCAATTGAGAAGTTCTATTTTCTATCCATTAAATGATCTTGCCTAAGCTGAGGAAGAAACCTGGCATGATATGGAAGTGTAAACAAGAGCTTACCACCATATTTTTTAAGGGTGAGTAAATATATATATTTCTAAAGTAAGGTCGGTTATACACTAAACTACATAAGCGTCTGTTCCAACTAATATAACATGTTATTATAACTTTAATAAATACACAAAGGGGAAAACTTGTCATTATATTAAAATATGACCATATTTCATACAATAAATATTTTATTATTAATTGATAATAAACGAAAATAATGTTTTTCATTTCAAAGAAAAACCCCATTAACTATATAATTTCTATGATGACCCAATAATGCAAATTTACCGGAATATATTTAAAACTTTGTTGAATTTCTGGGTAATGGAATCCTTTCATTACATTATTAATGAATCGAGAAAGGAAGATTCTCGTTATCGGAAATGGAAGTTCGAAGTAGAAGAAAATTTCTAGTTCAATGAGAAGCGTCGATAGTTTTTTACCGGCCAAAGTTACATCAACGAAAGATATCTAGAACAGAGGCAGAAAGGTGGACACATAGCCAGCAGCTAGGCGAACTTAATCTTCATCAAACCTGGCTAGTTCCAAGATAAAGAAATGATTCGGTTTTAATGGAAGTTGCTATGAAAAAACTATAGTCCTGCTCTAGTTATAAGAGAAGAAATAGTAGGAAGAACAGTCGAAATCGATGGTAAAACCGATGTCAAAACATCGGGCATTAATTTTTATAAATTGCTGGAAGGCGTCTCATAATATCTGGTTTTTGTGACGGTGAAAAATTCACAAAAGCTTTTACATGTTAATTGAATTCAAGAACACAAAGAGTTCAATTTGAAGCTAGGTTTCAAAGGAGTGCATGGTTTGAAAAGAGAAAAAGCTTTATTAGCTTTTATATGCTTTTGTTTGCTCTAACAAGAGAATGTCTGCATTGCTACAAGTGATTCTAATCTTTTTCAGTATAAGAGAATTAATCAGAGGTCGGAGATTTAAGTACTATTTAATCTGTAACAATTTCGCATTTTATAAATAGCAAAGCATCCGATTATATGTATTTTTTTCATTAATTGTTGGACCGTATACTCTGTTTTATTAAATAATTGATGAAAGAGTTAGGTTATTTTTCTGAATCTCTCTGTTTCTCTCTCTAAATCTCTTAACATCTACACATATTTCTATCTCTGTAATTATATTGCAATTTCTCAATTATTCTCACCACCACTATTTTTCCTTCTCTCTATCTGTCCGTCTCTTTTCTCTCTCTATCTATCTATCTCTCATCCTCTCTCTCTCTCTCTCTCTCTATATATATATATATATATATATATATGTATATATATATAATATATATATATATATATATATATATATATATATATATATATATATATATATATATATATATATATATATATACCCCTCCCTCTTCTCTTCACCATTCACTCCCTGTCTTCATCACCCTTGACCCCTCAGCTCCTCTCTTCGATCTCGCCTTCTCTCGTTCCCTTCCCCTATCCCTCTCCCACTTTCTCCCCTCTCTCTCCCCCCTATCTCCCTTTTCGTCCTTTGCCCTAACTCTCTCCCCTTCTCTCTGTCTGTCTGTTTCTCTCTTTCTCATTTCATTGGATTCTTATTATTTACGGAGGTTAATAATTTTCTCTATTCTGAGTAAAATGTGATTATTAATATCGGTATTATTACCGGCTTCAATACTGCTTCCACCATAGCTCATTCACACTCATCCACAACATGCACGAATTTGATATTAATACCTGAATCTCACACTACTAAATTTGTCTCTTCCAGGACCAGTACAAATCATTCTTTTGGGAGAGGGAGTCATTTTGTTTTCTCTTGTGATCTTTTCCTTTATCTTTTGTGCCTTTAATAGCTTTTTTTATTAATTTTCCTCCCTTTTGGACTTTTTCTGTGTTTTTTAATCCATTTTGGTCATTTTAGATATTTTTGGGCTCTTCGGGATCATTTTTAATTTTTTACGAGATTTTTTTATCTTTTTAGACTTTTGGGAGTTTTTCTTTTCTTTTCTTTTCTACACTTGCTTTAGTCGAGAAATAATGGCAAATACTCAGCGATTATCTCCTTTCCTTACGTTTTTACTTAACTAATTTCGTTTGTAATATTTCATTTTCTCGTTTCCCATTTGTATACGAGTTAGGCAAAATTGATAAATCTCTTCCAAACTGCCTTGTCTGCATCTTTACTGAAGCCTCTTCCTATTAGATCTGCCTTCACACTACGCATTCACCTACCTCTCGATTTTGCTTTCTTTCCTTTAACCTTCCTTTTCTCTTCCACCACTCTTTCCCCCCACATATTTCCAATCCATCCTAATGATATACCATTGTACTCTACTCTCCGGCATTCCTCATCCTATTCATCTGTCTCTCTGCACACGCATCTCAACAAGCTCATCTTCGCTCCACCAAACATCCCTTCAACTTTTTCTAATTCACCTACGTCACTGCACTATTGCGAGGCTTACAACTGACCTATACACTCTCCCTTTATCTTCGCATTAACTTTCTCACTCATAACAGTTACTACACTCTCGCCCAATTCCTCCAGCCGGATTGAATCCTTTCGGGCATTTGATTTTTTTAATAATATTCGCCATATTTTCGTACCTTTTCGTTCTTTCTCTTCCATCTTAGTATCCAATCGTCTTACATTAAATGGTAGTTATAATTAGAGTTAGTTGTACCACAGAACCAGAACCAATATGAGCGATTTTCAATCTTTACCAAATTTACCCTACTCTCTGATATCCTCCTGTATAGTGTCTTAACACATTTTCAAAATGATATGGATGAATTTTTAAATCATAAAATCTCAGATTTGGATTTAGTCGAAAAAGATTCCCTCATCACCGAATGTAGGTCTTTTTATTATCTAGCTGCCTATTTCTTCCAGATATTCAAATTAATCTATAGCTATCTATTAGAATTTTTAATTATCTAGCCATGTATATCGTGTGCAACGAGTATAGAGACGAAATAAACGTTAGAACTTCAATTCAAAGCATTTCTATGGACAAAAGATGGCGTATATCATTACAGAGAGTCACTTACGTGTTTTAACGTAACATTGAACATTGCCTTTTGTTTAAAGTTTCTTTGTGTTTGCTCTTTCAGTTGGATTCTTTGTGATATTGAACGTTTCAGCCTTATTAAATGAAAATACAAACGAACGTTAAAATAGCCAACCCGTTCAACTTCAAAGGGAGGTAGCTAGTTGGAACCGGCTTTGCAAGTGTTTCCAAATATAAAGACTGAACCCAGATTTTCATCTTTGAGATTAATGCTGGATGAGGGAGGGGCAGGGGGTCAGAACACAGTTAAATTAATCGACCGAACGGAGAAATGGAATGTTACCCTCGCTAAAATCGATGACCTGCTAAACACCAAAACAACTGCCAGACTACAGCACCCCCTAAAAAATATAAACTTATTGCTACCATAGCTGCTTGTTTTTAGCCAACCCGTCTAATGATAACTTAAAGACAACTTCGAAAAAAAGGCCAAAATGCCTTGAGAATTATTTTTAAAAACATAAGATAAATAAAAGAAATATGTGTCAATAATGGAAACAAGAGGGAAATCACTCCAATGATCTTCGGCGTTTCGTGATAAAATGATAAATGGTTATTGCATTGATGGTTTCCCATGGTTTTATGGGTCATTTTATGGCTCTAAATGGCTAAATGAGGCTTCTACCACTAGATGGCGCTACCCGGCGCCAAATGGGATGGCAGATTTGAAATCTCCAGGGTAAATAACCATATGTACCATGGTCATCTAGGTCATTTCATGGCTCTAAATCGGTACAAATGAACTTGACTCCTTTTGAAAAAAAAGGGACGCATTGACCTGGCGCTTCGCTGCAGGTAAAAACTGGAAAATTGATTACAAGAAAATTAATAATAGGTATAATTTGTTAACATTTTCATTACATCCAGCTGTAGGCCAAGTTTATTTACGCAGATCCTTCGAGAATGCATACAATCACAAATGTCTACATACTTTTAATTACTACACATAAAGCTGGAACTTATGGGAACATTACTTCGTCTTGGCTTGTCCAACCACTTGAGTCGACGGTGTACTTTGAGATTTTAAGCAATCAGATTAATGATAATGGCGACGATCTTCTAATCAATAATGATGTCAACTTTTCAGATGTTAATGCATCCATAGACTTAGCCTATCAGTTTTTGCTTTGTATTAGAAGCACATAACCTCAACCTCTAACTTAGTTCTTGTAATCACCGGATTTAATTATTTAGAGAGCAACAACCAACAAATGTTGGGAAAATATTAATATTACATTCCGGTAGGATTGCACGAAACTTTTACGAGAAGATCAAATGCAAATATATGATTAAGGAATTATAATATTAATGAAGGCAAAGATAACTTAACCCTGACAGGAATATTTTTAGGCCCAACTTCGATTAGAGAAGTTTAGTAAACCAAGTAAACATAATTTTGGTTCGCACCATATTTTATAATCAAATTTTGACAAATTAATGTAATAAAAATACAACTAAAGCATTATATACTATCTAAGATAATATAAGTCAATTATAGCTTCTTATTAATTGTAAGGAATTCCACGTGGAATTTCTTTTCCAGCACGGAAGTTCCATGCGCTGGAGAAGGTTCTGTTAGGCTTAAATTGGTAAGCCTAACCCCCCCTTCCACAAGCGGTAGCCTCGAACCGCATCCCCCACGGAACACCTTTACACGGGTTAGAATCACCTCGGCAAGAAGATTTGAGGCCATTCGAGAGTAGAACTGTTTCCCACTCACCCCCGAGGGAAGAGCCTCGGACATATATAGTACTCGCCTCCCATGAGGCAGACACAAAGTTCAAAGTTGAGAAGTCTCGCCCGGACCCCAGAAGATTTCCCTAGTTCTAAGTCAGGTGCTAACAACAAATAAAAGTGACGGCTGAACTATTTGTGTGTCGGAATTAGCCCCAGCCAGTGAGGTAATTCCATTTAACGATCGCTACCGAGTGATTTTTCCGACTTCACTCATCAACTCCTGTCGAAGCCCTCCTCTTTCGCCCCTCGTTTTCGGGTGGCCGAAATACTCTCTCCTGGAACGGACGTTACCGTCCCCCTCCCTTTTGGAGAACCGTCATCCCGTCAGCTTCCCGCTCAGAAGCTCCGAGTGCCCTCGCCTCACGTGCAGAAGACATCCGTGAAGCCTTACCCCCGACGTCTCACCCGGAATCCTCCATAAGCCAACCCCTCTCCCCCTTCAGTAACCGATTTGAGTTAATTCCCCCCATTTGAATAGTCTCCTCCTGTAATACATTAAATTTTAACTTCATAGTCTGATGCATAACTACAATCCCATACCCCTCGTTTACCAGTGTAATTTTGCCCTTTAATTCTCTGATGTAATTTTGCCCATCAATTCTCTCATTTTTTATGGAAATAAAATTATATTTTTGTAATGCCTCTTTAAATAACCTTGAGCTTTGCCATTGCCCATATTTTACCTGACCCCGTTGCACTCTTATCTCGCTATTCCATTCGTCAAAACTCGTGGTGTTCCGTCCCTTTGTCGGTTCGCCTTTTAGTTATTGGTTCCTCCCCCATAGATATAATATGGTATTGATGTAATGTAATTTCATACCACGACATTAATGATTGAGATTTAGATGAGTAATTCTTAAAAGTAGGGAAGATACCCCAATTCCAAATAGATCCAGATTTGGGAGTTCTGTTTGCATACTCAGCTTGAATTAGTCATCACCTTTCTCAAAAACAATGTCTGCCCCAAAACTCGGTACAAAGACAAACTCATCTATATGCAAAACAAAATGAGACCTTTGCCTATTATTGTCACAAAAATTGAAAAAAGGAAAAAAATAATGAAACACCACAATTTGCATCTTAATAAACTTGTCCTCTTAAATTATAGTTCGAAAAGCCGCATTAGGAAATGACCAGCTAAAGTTGCGATTTCATCTCATTACACTAAAATTTTTGAAAAGCCGCAAGTTTCAATTTCTTCTGGTCATTAAAATTTTGAAACATGAAGCAAACCACTCAAACTAGAAATTCCCGACAATGTAAAGATAAAATAGAGATTTATCGGCACATAAATACTCACCCATGTCTCAACATAAAATGGGATTCAGGCAGGGAAAATCCTTTGATTTTGATTATCTCATTGCGAGAGTAAATATTAACTCATCTGGAAAGTTCATGCCGCATTGGAAAATTAAAAAGCTATATTTTAATTAATTAAATTTAATCAATTATGTAGTTAATATTTCAGTGAATAACTTTCTCCTATTTTATTGGTATGGGCAAAAACACGAACAATTAAAAAAACAAAAATTGCTGTGCAAAGTTTTCGAGCTGAATAAATAAGCGAATGATGACACGAACAAACAAGTTAGACCTGGTGATAGCCTAACTTGGCCTTTCTAGTTCTCAATATTTCGTTTGTGTTTTTTAAACTAACAGAAAAAAAGTTGTAGAACAAAATTCTGCCTATATAATTAATTCAATTTACATAAATATTGTTTTTTAGTCGCGTGCGAGTCTAGTCGTCAGCGACTCTACATCTCACTATATCGGTCGGTCTGTGGTTCGATCGGTCGGTCCGTTTTGCTTTTTATTGTTTTTGTAATAACATCATAAATATTCCGCCGATTCTAACGAAATTTGTAAGCCTTATGTTGTTTTACATCCTCTTTTGAATGCTATAATTGACAAAGTCCTCCCAAGGTTAGCCCGGAAATTACCTTGTTTTACTTTCTTTTTCGAATGATATAATTGCCAAATACTTTGGTAGACTAGACTAGGCTATAACATGCTATACTCTGTTAGATAATCCTAGAATAGGCTTATACTATGCTAGGCTATACTATGCTAAGATATAATGCACAAGGGTAATATATTTTATGCTAATTTAGACTATAAAATGCTATTCTAGGATAGCATATAGTATGTTTGGCTAGACAATACTAAGCTATGCTTCCCATGGGCAAAATACGATAGTATAGGCTATACTTTTCTAGGATAGTTAATGCTAGGCTAGGTTATACTAAGCTAGGTTATACTAAGCTATGCTAAACTATACTAGGCTAGACAGGGCTATACTATGATATGCTAGTGTAGGCTAAAGTATAATAGGCTAGAGAAGGCTATGCTCTGCTATGCTAGGTAATACTATGTTAGGGTATGTAAGGGAATCGATACCCCCTTCCCCCTCAAAAGTGAGCCGCTGGTCGCTAACCACAACATCCTGGCAGTGCAGACACCCTAGCCCAAACTCTTAACCACCTCGCTCTCGCCCCTCACCCTGATGAAAAGTTGAACGGTTAAAACAGCAAGATTTTCCCTAAGAGTGGGTATTCAATTTCACCTCAGCCGCGAAATTGGAGGAGCGTCTTCCTCAAGCCAGAAGGTCCTTCAGGACCAGAGGTACGACGCTCTGAGAAAAACCGTTGGAGGAGGAGACTTCATGCGGCATGTCCACCTCCCCCCCTCCTGCCCCTACCCCAGTGGGGTGACGACGTATAAAAGCGAATATCTTTTGAAAAACAGGGTAGATTACGTTAGTCATCAAGGCGACGAAGTTTCCCAAAAGAGGCCCGGGCTATCAAAAGAAGGAACCAAGAAGAAGCTCATCCTCTAGCTAATTCCTGGTGGATACACCGAACTTTAAGTTAACTTGATTTAAGAATCAAGTTCAACTTACTCTCGTCAGAGAAACCCCCCCTATCCTGGGAATCCCAAAGCACCGAGATAGTCCTCGCCCTTGAGGAATACGGGAACTAAGAAGAAGCTCATTCTCGAGCTAGTTACTAGTGATCACACCAAACATTAAGTTAAGTTGATCAAGTTCAACTTACTATCGTCAGAGAAACCCCCTACCCTGGTGTACCCCAAAGCACCGAGATAGTCCTCGTTCTTGAGGAATACCGGAACTAAGAAGAAGCTCATCCTCGAGCTAGTTACTAGTGATCACACCAAACATTAAGTTAAGTTGATCAAGTTCAACTTACTCTCCTCAGAGAAACCCCCCTATCCTGGTGTATCCCAAAGCACCGAGATAGGCCTTGACCTTGAGGAATACCAGAACTAAGAAGAAGCTCATCCTCGAGTCAGTTCCCTGTGGTCTCATCGAATTTTAAGTTAACTTGATTTAAGAATCAAGTTCATCTTACTCTCGTCAGAGAAACCCCCCTATACTAAAGCACAGAGATAGTCCTCGCCCTTGAGGAAGACTCCGAGTGAACCCCCTCCAGCACTCCACTGAGTAAAAGGAGTCCCGCATTGGCTCATCGCTAGCCAGTGCGAATAATTTCCCAGAGTAATTCGAAGAGAAGAAAGAAACATTCTTTGACTGTCCCGTGGTGATATCATTTCCTGCTGAAGGCGTGTGGCTTCCCCATCTGCCACACGCGCCAAAAGCCTCCGTGATTTTAAAGCTATTTCGCCCGTGTAAACACATCTAGACAAGCGGCACGCGTCATCCAAGCAACAACATTCTTGTGGGGACGAAACCATTGAGTTCAAGGTCCGACTCAAACCCGATTCTAATAGAAAGCTACAAGGGTATTTAAACCCTGTTATCCGCTCCAGTAAAGTATGTTTGCATTTTATTTTATATTAAAGTGAGCTGTGGGTCAACCATCACTATAATTTCCAGTATGTCATTTTAGAAAGCCTCACTTAAATTCATTGATTTCATTTCTGTGTATTTAACGTGTTAAATTTCGTTGGTTCATGTTTTTTTGTTTTAATTAAAGTTTTGGTTTTCTAAACAAATTTCTATTCAATTCTCGAAACGCTAAGCGAGGCACTAGGAACTTTCAGAGATTAAAGAAGTAATAATCAGATAGATAATAATAATCAAACATAATCAAATATATATATATAGCACTCTTAGAGATAGAACGTAATCACGGCGGAGTTTTGAAGTACGTAAATAACCCATAATTACGAATTCCAGTCATCACTCGATCCTTCCTATACTACAACAGGGTACGATAAGCTAACTAACCAAGACTATAATAAGTTAAGCTATGCAAGGTTAGTCTCGTCTAGTATATGGTATGATATACTAGTCTAGGCTATAATATGATACGCTTGGCTCTATTATTTTAAGTGTGGTTATGCTCGGATAGGCTATAACAAGTTAGCCTATAGTATGTTAGGCTAGGCTATCGTATGCAAGGATATATTTGCTAGGCTATAGTTGCTATTCTAGCTTGGCTATACTACGCTAAGCTACTCTAGGCGATGCTAGGCTAGGCTATATTATGCAATGCTAAGCCATACCTGGTTATGATAGGCTAGGATATAGTAAGCTATGCTACACTAGGCAATGCTACGCTAGGCAATGCTATACTAGGCTAGGCTAAGCTAGGCTATAATATAATATGCTAGGTTAGACTAGGGTCTATTATACTGTGCTAGGCTATTCTAGGATACGATAGGCTAGTCTAGATTTCAACCAGTTCTTACGATCCACTGTGGCTAAATTCGGAAATTACAGCCAAGGAAACATTAATTTTGAGGGGTTTTACTATTTTAGCCAATCTTTTTCTGTACATCTATACTCGCATTCAATGCTTTTTCATAGATTAGGTACGATTCATCGCCGCCAACTCATCACCGCCGAATTATCGCCAGCTAACTCATCGCCAGCCAAATAATCGTCATTTATATTTTATATTATAGAAAGGATGCTTGATAGCGTGAAGTGTTTTCCTCCAGCCGACGTGACGCAATCTGTCTGGAGACATTGATGGCAAAAATCTCACTAAGCTCTCGAGATACTTCTACAACCGTCTTGAAACGGTCCTTCTTCACAATTTAGCTAATGGTTCGTTATTCCCTCCTTTATTCCCTTCTTTCGCCTATCGATTGATTTACCAGTCTTATATAAATCCGCTCTCATATGTTGAGAGAATATTTTGGAATACATTTTGGAGCGCTTGATAGTATCTGCAATGACTCCAATTAAAAGACCCTGTTACTCGCCTAGCTTCACGATCGGCTCGATGACACAGAGGAAGGCAGTTCATATTTCTTAAGCATGTTACCTGAACTGCAGCTGGCAAGGAAATGGCCTAACGCACACGAGATTGAACGTAAGGTTGTTGCTAGGCAAACAATGCCGGTTCTCCCTACACCTAAGCGTTCGGAACAATTTGGACACTTCAATTTTTCTAGTTAATTGCTTAGCTTCTCATGACTTTAAATTTATCCATCCAAATTTGCCTGACCTTAACACATACGTAGTTTATACTTATAAGTTATCGTACCACAATTTTTCAAACCTTGAATTTTCTCTGACAAAATATCTGATCTTCTACTACGGCACTGTAATTGGCAGCTCCCTGTCACATTAAAAGGATATGATTTCCATTGCCTGACTTCTACTTTATGGCATGATTAAGTGAGAGTGTGGTAGTGTGCCCTCATTTGTGGTCGCAATTCATCGTCAGTCATTCAAATAATTTGTGGAAAAAATACCTAATTAAAGTTAACAAATTACTTTAGTGTATCATCTGAAAATTAATATACTTACACACATACACTCTCTCCCTCTCTTATTCCACATCTCTTACTCTAAATTACTCTCTTTTACTCTATATTACTCTCTCAATTAATAGAAGTATTCAAAATCATGATAGGAATAGATAATGTAGACTATTCTACTTGGTTCGAACTTAACACAAATTATAGGAGAATTAATAGCATGAAAATCGTTCCGAAACATTTTCGAACAAATTAATATGGGAACTTTTTTTCCTAGAAAATTGTAAAATTCTGGAACCAGTTGTCTGAAGAAGTGGTGTCCAGTAGTTCAGTTGACACTTTTAAAACTAGACTGAACAAAATAATGGTAAACTTTAGATCAAAAGTGACGCAACATTGTATGTTGATAAAAACGAAGAAAAAAAAAGCATGTTCTAAGTTTAGATAAGCAAGACATAATAACTATTACGGTTTTTAATTTGATTCTGCATCTATGTAAAATGTAAATACGTTTCTGTCATGTATTACTAATAAAAATAATCCTGGATATGTAAATGAATAATTATTTTTCAAAATATCTGACAAAAAACTTTGCATGTGTAAATGGTTTTATCAGTGTCCAATAAGACAGCAGAAAGTTTTAAAAATAAGAATGGAACGAGTAGATAGATCTAATAAATAATAAGCGACAAAAAAAATTGCATGATAACAAAAAATTAAAGAAAAAAGAGCATGTTCTAAAATAAGATTATTACGATAAGTCAGATTTCTGTTTTTGTATATATTAGTAATGTTCCTGCTTTCCTTTTAAGATTTCCTGGATGTGTCTATTTTCCAACACTGCCAGGTATATATTTTCACTTTCCCAAGCCCGGAAACGGGTAGGAGAGGTGGGTTAGAAGAGACTTCATCTTTCCTATCTTATCGGTAGTATTGTATATAGTTAGAATTTAAAATAAAATTCTAGGTACTTCCATTGAAATGGACAGAACGGTCTCTTGAAGTACTTACTTTCCTTATAACTCCTTGTAACTCTCTCTCTTTCTCTTTCCTTTACTCTCCTTTTTAATTTCTTTCTGTTTCTCTCTCTCACTCTTTTACCCTTATCACTCTCACTCACAACACACAAAAGCACACACGCGCGCACATACTCTCTCTCTATCTCTCTCTCCAAGTCGCGCGCGCGGTTGAGAGTTGTAGCTGATAACAAAGGAAGAGTAAAAAAAGACACTCATTTATGCAGATTTGGGAGAATGAGAGCAAAGATTACTTGTATGCAAATGAATACGTGGAGGGCGAGTTGAGGGGAAATGGAAGTAAAGGAAGAGTGAGAGGACATGGGCGCCGGAGATTCAAACCAGGAGGAGAGAGGTTCTTGGTCACAAACTATGTCAGATTTCTCTCGCCTTATGCCTCCCATTGATCCCTCTCTCCCCTTTTCCATTTCCCCCTCTCTTCTAACTCCTTCTCACGCGAACTCACGAGCCCTTGAATCTAAATTCGCTTCCTAAAGGGTTTTGAATAATTATCATTAATATGGAGGACTCACGCTCCCCCCATCCCCATATATAGTGAATTTTATTAAATAGTATTTGTAACATTAAAATTATTAAAAATATTAAAAATCTGCAGCAATTATGAGAAATAATTAGCCAAAATTAATAACAAATTTGGTTTGAAAATAATTTAAATATCGAATCATTTTTTTTACTGTAGATTCTCTCCCAAATGGTCTTAGAAGCTGTATATTATATTATGAGTGTTACTTTCCAGATTGTTTACATCGCAACATTAGCAACATAAGGTCTAAACTCCCTCCCGGCGCTTCTATATAGATAAAGTAAAATCCACTTCCAGCGAACCCGTAAAATAGTTAAGCGTAGGCCTGGGTAAGTTTAGTATTTTGCCAAAGAGGACGCGTCGCGCAACAATTCTTTCACTCGGCCTCACTTACCCAAAGAGCCCGAACTAGGAACGAAGAGACTCCCACACTATTGCATTCGACTCAGCATCTCCACGGTGAAATATTCCCTCAATCCCTACTTTCGAGGCTAGCAATGGTTGTTAGAAGATATGTTGTATTCTCCTTCATAACCTTAGGCAGGCCGAGTACTAATCGGCCAAGTGCAAACCCAAACGTGCCGTTGAAAAGCAATCGAGCTCGACGCTCATGCCCCCTTCCCTTTAAGCCCTTCTCTCGGGTACAAAATCCTCGGGCGGCAGATCCAACCGGAATGGTAGTTTCCTTTTTGTATGTCGTGTACGCTTGTATGTACATGCTCACGGCTCCCGCCTGGAGCTGACATGTGTAAACCCTTTGCCCATTTATTTTTTTTGTATTTCTATATGTATCTATTATTTTATTTTTGTTTGCACAGTAGTAAAAATTATTTTGCTTCATCCAGTTTGATATCCAGAACCTCCTAGTTAGTTGATTTAATTCGGCCAAGGAAAAATAGTCACTCTTACTCGATTTAGTGCAACCCACGTTTAAAGTTCATTATTTAGGGCAAGGCTAATCGCAGAGTGTCCTGCAGGCTTGCCACGTTCCCATCCGACTCAAAGTAAGGAAATGGAGGTCAGGAAATCTAATCTGACTTACGACACTAATATTAATAGATAGTTATAATGTTCTTAGGGACCGGCTATTATCACTATTTTATATAAGAATCTTTTACCAACTATATATACATTTCATTTCTATTCAAGTTTCTTTCTAGTTTTTGTCCTTATGACAAACGTAAATACAAGCTGTTTAAGAGACCATATTATTAACATCGCCTACACTGTGCGTTTTTTTACTTCCTGACATTTACATTCATCCTCTATACCCTAAATAGCTTTTACTTTTTAGCAAAGTTTATTTATATTTTTCTCGCTCCTTTTCTAGTAAACTTTGTGAACGTAAGCAGTTAATGTTTCTAACCTATGTTGTTGGGTTGTTTACCTATGTATGGTTGTCATGTGTAGCATGTTGATGGGTGATATCTGTAACTCTGTTAGCTAGTTACCCAACGCTTCTAACCTTGTAAGCCTACCGCCCAATGCCTCTAACTCTGTTAGCCGAAAACACGACCCCTCTAACTTTGTTAGTCGAAAACACGACCCCTCTAACTCTGTAAGCCACCTGCCCAATGCCTCTAACCTTGTTAGTCAACCGCCCAACGTCTCTAACCCTGTCAACTGACCACCCTACGCCTCTAACGCTGTCAACTTACCATCAGCGTCGCAAGGCATTGTTGAACCAACGGGTTAGAAGTAGTAGACCAGTCACTTAAAGAGAGCTACAGGTGCCACAAGGTCCTATAGATCTATTATTTTTGCTAAGTTCTTAAATATCCATGTCGGTTAATACAAGTCTATAATTATTCACATGCACTTACATACGCTAATATTAATGGAATTCAGTAACATACAATCGCGACCAAAACTTTTCCTACACCTCAGATATGTTAAAAAATTAAATATATGCAGGGTCGTAAAGATTTTATTTGCCTATCAATATAAATATAACTGAAATGAGGAGGAATAAATAGCAATAGTAAGTTCTGCCACCAAAAGGCAGAACGCATTAACTCCAAAAATGCGATCTTGGCAAATTTGGTATCTATGGAATATGCAGAATGAGACGAACATGCCAATACGTCTGTCTTGTCATCATACCAAGATTTCAAATGGTAAGTTGCATTAACTCCATTGAAATCTTCACTGCACTGAAATCTTAAATATCAATTTTCTTAAAATAAAATGAGGATTTGGGAGTTAATGCGCTTTATCTTTTGCCTCAAACAATAAAGAAGAATTAACTAAATGAAAAATTTACCAAAACATGTAACATCAACAACAGATAAACGCATGAAGCTCTGTGAAAAATTACAGTGTCATCAAACTAGAGCGTTATCAGTCTTATGGCACTGTGTAATCACTCAGGACAGTTTGGTACCTTTCTAAATTCATGGTGACATTACTATACGGTAAAACAACCCGCCCCTGAACTTAACATGCTTCCCTCTCCCATTAGAGAGCGACCACCTTGCTTTACTGTTACACAATGCAATCTCTATTCCCTTGATCTCTTGGCCTTCTGCGGACTCTAACGTTGGAACGTGGACTAATCGGACAATAAGACACGTCCCCTCTGATGTATGGCTCACTTGCGGTGAGCACGTCTAACCCTGTCTACGACGCTTTTGCTAAAGATTGATCAACGATTTATGGCTTTCTTTTCATCACTTCATTCCTTGTGCAGGCCGTCTACGACCGTCTGTTCTGACGGCTGCATTAGACCTGGCCGTCCTCTGTCCATTTATGTTGCAGCTAGACTGTGACTTTATTACGATCTCGAAAGCTGAGACCCTTCTCGTGCAGTCTTCGTAACAGCTTCTGTCCTCTTTAGTATAGGTAAGCGTTTTAGCCATCATTATATCCTTAACAGAGTCTGTCGACACGGAATATCAAATTAGTCATCAAATATCGCAGGGTGTGCTATACGAAGACATTTTAACTGTAACATACCGCATACTGATACCATGGTTTCATACATTTCAATTGCATCGCCACTTTTAAATATTCAAAAAGAAGTCATAAGGAAGCTTCTACTTTAATTTGCTTTCCTGAAATATTGTACACATGCATCCAAACCTACACTAACATATTCATAGACATACGAAAATAATAATAAAGCTCCAGGTGTCCGAAATCTTTTGCTCACTATGCGAATGTCTTAACAGGAACTAAGCATATCTGGATTTATTTTTTGGTGAAACAATTTATTTTTTGGTGTTAACAATTTTTATGTCGAATTATGGAAAAAATATTCAAAATCAGAAGAAGATTTACCTTTAAAAAACTTGTCGTAATATCTGGATTCGTTAAAAAATAATTCTGCGCCCAAAAGTTAGGATTTTTTGCACATCTTGTTATACTACTTTCAATTATTATTATGAAAGCTACTTAAAATATGCTTTTCCTAACCTCTTCTCCATAAAAATCCAATTATTGAAGAAATTTATTGGTAATTGGATGTTTCTTTAATTGGTGACTTGTATACGAAATACTCATACATAATCCCTTTCATATTCATGCAAATAAATGACTATGATTACTCATCCATACACATAAGATTATTCGTTTGTACAATGTCTACTAAACTTTTCTCGTGCTTATAAGGCCATATAGTACACACGCACAAACACAGAAACACACACATACAACGACTCTCCATACGGATTCCTATCTTGGCTTCGTCCAGCCTATGACTGCACTCTATATCCTTGTGTATTTTGGCAACAAATTAGATGTGGAATAAGACTGCATCGGTGCACTTTCAATGCACATAAAAATGACTAGAAGGGCAAGGAGATGGTTTGTGATTGGAGGATGAGAGAGCTGATCATGAAATTTCAAGCGAACTATGAAAAAAAAGTCTTACACATCTACTTTTTAATCCTTTTCTTTGATTTTTGATAGGACTCATTACATCTAGCCTTTATCATGCACCAACACACCCTAATATAAAATATACATTACGTAAGTTTCAAATTTTATTTCTTATGTTTTATTATTGTCGAAGTATGGCCAAGTGTACGGGAATATACGCACACAGGATCTAAGCTAGGCCAAGCAAGTCGACAACTGCTATTGTTCTAAGAATGCGATTTGAATAGATAGCGGCAGCTGCGTGACTAATTAATATACCAAACACAATGACAAAAATAGATTTTAAAACACACTAAATAAAAGGCACAACAATAAATATGGATATATATAGGTACATGAATAAGACGGAATTAGGTTCCGAATACTAATTAGATAACCTGAGTTATTGAATGGTTATAATGGGAGATTTAGGGTAGTGAGTGATTTAGTTCCTTTGAAGCTCGGGAGTAAAGCGGGACAAACTTGGGGAAAGGTCTTGGTGACTTTAAATACTCACGGGGGTAGCCAAAAACCAGACCCGGGCGTTTTGTCCCCAAGAGGCCACCCGACGAACTTTGAAGGCGGGGGGGAGATGACTTCTCCACACTCGGCTTGAGCGAGCTAACGGGCTTCTTGTTCTCAAGAGATCACCAGAAAACTTTGGAGGACGGCTTCTCTAGTCCTTGATCCTTGATCCGAAGGTGGTTTGAGAAAGTCTGACGTTGCCTCACGAGACTATTCTCCCTGACTAGAAGATACGGGTGTGAAGTCCAGCTCTTCCGTGGCTTGCGACCGTCACTCACACTTCTCGGGAGAGAGTTTCGTTGAATTGAACTCCTTTCGGGGAAGTGTCGTCTAACCAAATCTGTCTGTAATCCTGAGGAGGGTGCATATATACCCGGAGTTCCCCAAACAGGGAGAGACAGAGGCCTTCTCGAACCCTCGTTATCGGCCGAGCGAGCGTCTTCTTACGGAAGAGTGTCAAAGGCAGGGATCAGCGGGCCAGACGGACGACCAGTGGCTGGAGCAATAAAAGCTGCTCGCGGCGAACCTACAAAGTAATCTCCCGACCCGAGGAGAGGGGAGGGAAGATTAAGACGGCGTGGAGGTAGCCTTCAATTTCAGCGACATGCCTCGGTGTAAATTTTTGCGGTGAACCGGCGGCAAGTCCAAAAAGGGTAAAGTCGGATGTGTGTGGGGAGGAACGGCTCGCTTTCTCTGCCGAAGTAATATCTTAGGAGGTGGGGAAATAATATTATTCTAGGGGATACTTCTACAATTATTATGCATGTTTTACAATATACAACATTCTATAAATTTCATAACCTGCACTACACTTCAATTTAAGCATTGTAATTTATACTTGGAGATCATACTGTAAATTACGCTCTACAGTATTTGTATATTGCATAACAATTTCTTTTATTATGCTACACCTTGTAGATCCCTCCACACCTAAAATTATACGTTGTGAAGAAATGGTTTGTTTTGAATATGAAGTGAAATGTTTTCTCGAGTACTCTATCTTATTTCAATGCCCTTATAAACTAATTCAAAGAAGTTATGGTAGTAAAGAGTGATTTGCAGTTTTAACTTGTTAAAACCCTTCATCAGTAATGACAGGAGGCGGGAATACTATTCCTTCGTAAAAAAGCATGCCAACTCGTAGCATGTATAACCAAGGAGAGCAGAAGTGGCCTAAATTGGGAAGGAATCCCTAATTGTTCGTATCCTTGAAACATCTAATTATTCCTTATTCGATAAAAGCAACATCACCTAATAGAATGGGAAAATGTTCCATGAATGGGCTTATTTTTAATCAATGGCAGTTGGTTGTTTTTTTAAGTCAAGTATCCAAAGTTCAAATTTTGTGTTTATAAAGCTTTCTTTTCTTATTTATATAAAGGAAATCATTTTATTTGATAACGTAGTGTATAGCCGAAATAGTTAATTGAAAATATATTTGAATAAGTTTTGGGTAAATATTCTTCAAATGATAACAGTATACAATAGGCGGCCAAGACTTCAGCAATTGACCTGGCCAAGACAATTTCGGCTGATCTGACTCCACCTGTGATTAGGTTAAGTGAGATCAAATTGTTTAAATTACCCCACATTTGTTTTTAGCTATTTATTCTGAAATACTCTTTAGTGTTCCCGTTTTTGACTGAGCATTCTCTTAATAATTGAAATTCATAACTGAAATTTTTTAAAAGTGAAGTGTGTTTTTTGTGATAACACTAATCAACAAATTTATAAAAGTTGTGTGCTTCTTAAATGAGATTCGTTAACTATTATGTAGTTTCATGCACTGAATACAAATATTACCTTGAAAAATGCTTATTGGCTATAGGTTTAAATATAGGTGGCCTGTAATATATGATTATTTTATTATAACGTACAGTATTGGTCAGTATGTTTTAAACTCTAATCCATATCCACTCTCTGCCTTTTTGTTTGACGCTTAGAGTGGGCTGAGAATCATCTCTTGCCAATGTCCAGCAATAGTCTGCAAACATTTTTGTGCTCCATTTACCCTGGTGCCATTTTTCCATGTTTGAAACATCTTAGTGAAACCTTTTACCATGTTCGTCACTATCTGCCCCACAGTTCGCTGGAAAAAAGTCTAAATGTGATTCCAAAAAGTGGATTTTAAGTGTCATGTTATATCATGTTCTTTTAAGCCCTGATGAGGTTTTTCACCAATTCTTCACAGTTTCCTTCCTTTCTGTTTCAGGGAAATCCCTTCGCCGTTAACTTGAATGCTTCTCAAGCAGCTTTCTCCTCCCAATGAAGGGCGATTTCAAATCACCATCTTTACGAAGTTGTCGAATCTGAGGACCAATGAAAACTCCCTTTTTATCTTAGCATCACTCATTGAGATGAATTTTGATGTTGTAATACTTAAACTCCTGACCAGATTTGTCCATAGCTTTCACAAAGTTTTTCATGAGCCCCAGTCCTTTGTGTAGTGTTGGATCAAAATTTTGTTTGGTTCAGTGAAAGGTGGATGTTGGACATTTTTCATCCCAGGCTCCAAAGATTGAAGAGGTGCCCAGTCTCTCCTGCTCTAGTGGAAACCTCTCGTACGGCTGTCCCATTCACACAGAAAGCAGTTGTCATTAATGTTCATTATATTTTATTCATTGCAACGTATGCATGTTATTCTAATAAGCTTCTTTCTTATATGGTGCATAGCCCACAGACTGATGGTTCACTATTGTCGTAGTGCAGCAAGACAACTTCAAGACTCGTTTTTGATGAATCAATGAATAGCCTCGGCTGTCTGGGTTCGTATTCGATGCCAAGTGCTTCTGTGCAGCTCTGCCTTATTCCTGTGTATTATGGGATTTGGCCTAGAGGAGTGTGCTTCATCAAAATTTGGGTCACTGTAATCCAGCACGGCCATCCTTCTCTGCTTCCTCCTCACTGCTTTCCTCATCTGACTCGAAGGATACCGAAGTTGGTGCATCAGGAACAGGTAGATCTTCACTATGTAGAAGTGAGCGAATAGCTGATGAAATGTTTGGATATTCAATGGACTCATTTTTCTTCTTTGACAAGCCCTTTTGTACTAGAGGTACCATGCAGAAATAACGATTGTTGGTATGATATGTTGGCTTCCGGCAATTCTTTTGCACAGCAAAAGGCATTCCTTTCCTCTTCCTGTTCAACACTGGCAAAGGTTAGTAGCACAAGAGTTACAGCAAATATGAAGAGCCCAGTTCTTAGCCTGGTGACCAATCTTGCATCCAAAATATAGAATCTCTGTCTTCGAGGGCAAAACCGTGGATTGTAATCAAGGATTGAGCCTTTTTTGTGATCTATTTTTTTAAAAGAGAAAACAGATTTGGGCATCTTCTGGAAGCAAGGGATAAAAATGCGTTTAGCGACCGAAACGGTGAAGTTAGGGGAAAAAATGACTGAAATGTGCATAGCCCGATTCATCTAAAGAAGTGACTATTGGCGATCCTAAGGAGTGTGCAGGTACGCGCGTCACAGCGAGGTTTCACAACTCTCCTGATCTTATTATCGAAGGTAGCTGCTCTTGAAAGATGAAGGATTTGTTCCATTTATCGAAATTAAAACGTGAAAACCAACCAAGAAAGTTCTAAGGAACATATTAAAACGTGGTGAAGTTGGGGGAAATGAATATGGCGGAAAGCAGATAATCCAATTGAACGACTTTGGGCCCCATGGATCGAGAGCGCGCGGTTATTATTTTTTTACATTACCGTAATCACTTTTTCCGTCCGTTCGGTTATCTCTTGTTCTAGCATTTTTTCTATCTAAATTTGTTCTTTTGGGGGGGGGGGGTCTAAATGGGGCAAAAGTGAGTTTGAACACGATTCCGACGTATCCGGATACAACCTCGATTTCGCCGCATTTTGGCTTCCGACCGTCTTAAAAAGAATCGCATAATTGAACAAATAACCTTCAATAATACAAGAGGAAATACCTTAACCAAAATTCAAATAATATATATAAAAACTAACCCCGTTTAAATAACCACCTAACCTCAACCTTCTGCCTCGTAATTAAATACCGTTTACCATAAAGTGATGGTAGTCGATATATCTATATCTAGTTATAGATATATAACAACGCGCCTTCATTAGTGGTGTGGCTTAAATTACAGTCATGGTCAAATTTTTTACTCTAATATAGATTTTTATTTTTTATTTTTTTAAAAATTCTAAGTGATAGTAATAATTATTTTAATATTTAAATTATTCTAGGTTTATTAAAAAGTTGGCATTTCAAAAATAATAAGAAAATCTAAAATCGCGCTCGGGTCCTATTCTTGTAGGAGGTGAGTTCCATCCAGTCCTTAGAGGTTTGCTATTCAATAAAAAGGGCAAAATAACGCAGAATATGGGTTATCAGAACGATATTGTGTAATTATAATCTATTTCGTAATATTTTTTGTAAAAATAAATGTTGGAATTTTTTTCAATACCTGAAATGGTTCTTTGCAAAAAAGAAAGCGTGCAACCATTGTTCCTTCGGACCAAATGGTCTGAAACGCAAGAAGATAGTTTCTAAGGGTATTGTATTGACTTTAAAAAGACTAGTTACACACATGTGAAGAAGTTTTCTGCATCTGGTACCAAGTTTGCTTACGACTGCAAAGAAACAAGTGTGAATGCTTCATCGCACACATTGAGGCCGCGACATTTCGACTAAGGTCTCAAAAAGTGAATGGCTGCGAAGAAGCCTCAACTTTTGTAGGGAATCTATAGAATGAACTGTAGAAGATTGGTGTAAAGTGATATTCTCTGATGAGACTCCCTTCTGCTTGTTTGGAGCCTCGGAAATATCTCTCGTTAGGAGGAGAAAAGGGGAGCACTTTCACGAATCCTGTCTCCTGTGAATCTGTCCACGGTGTAGCCCCCGGAAACCCTCCTTGTCTGGGGCTGCATTTTATTTAAGGGAATTGGAGTACTAACAGTTTTGCCCAAGAACACTGCCGCCAAGAAGTCAAAATGGTGCCAAAATGTGCTTCATCAGCACCTTAACCAGAGTTCAGGGCCAAGTCGGGGATTTTAACTGTATATTTCTGCCTGATGGCTCACCTTATCACAAAGCAAAGGCAATAACAAAGTTCTTGGTACATGGAACCTTTAGCACTTTGGCCAGATATGAACCCAATAGAGAATTTGTTGAGGACAATCAAGCTAGCGGTTGATAAACAGAAGTTATCCATTTATAAACAGTTGCGGATGTTTTGGGAACAAAAATGGAGCGATATCAATCGAGATATCTTCACAAATTTGGCCTTTCGCATGGCAAAACGAATTGAAGCAATCTTGAAAAACAAAGGACATCATTGTAAATATTGACTGTGCACATTAATTGACTGTATTTATTAATAAAATGGGTTTGGGCTCTAATTTTGGGTATATTTCACTTTCCAATTATGATACAAACATAGTAAAACAAAAAGCGACGTTTGATTATTTTTATTAATTTTCTTATATGAAAAAAATATAGTAGTCTCAAAACTTATAGCCATGGCTGTATAAGAATACTAAATGAATTATTCTATATTTCGATTAAGAAGGATGTGAACCTCTTTTACATGCTCTTCAAACTAAATCCCCCCCCCCCCCCCCAACACAATTCATCACGTAAAACCTTCAAATCTCAAACTAAAAGAAAAGGGGACGAAAAATTCGCGGTTGAAAATATGTCTATAATGTGACGTTACCATAATAATTTTTGGCAAAAATACTTCTCCAATATAACGTCATCATAATTAATGCAGAAAAGCAAAAGGAAAATTCGAAGTGTAATTATAATATTAATAACATCGACCGCTCACAATCTATATATAAATATATAATGGATTCACAAAAATATGCTTGACATAAAATGAGTAATTAAATATGTTTTTAAGTGATTACAGTTTTCGAAATGTTAACAATACAGTGATTAAGTAGGCTTTTTGGATCTCATAACCAAAACAATTTTTTGGCAACTTAATCATTATTGACAACATATTGATGGATTGCATGTGATGCTAAATATGTAAATGTGTGGGTTTTCACATCCAGCAATGGATGTTACACTTATTTTTATAACTCTCTATCTCATTGGATTTTGATCGCTCCTTAACTGACCTAAATCTTTTCTCTTTATTTTCCATTCTTTTAACTCTATTAATCCTTCTGATTAAAAAACAAACATTCAATTGTCAATGAATCCACTTTAAATGCGCCTCTAAATTTTTCAAAATTAAAGACACCAAAAATATTAAGGTTCTTCACATTAGTTGAACCAAGCTTCCGCAAAATTGTATTTACCATAACACTTAAGGTGACCTAACCTCTAAGTTGGTAGTCTCAAGCCCCGCCTACGATCTCCAATAGCCAATGAGAATTAAGCTAAATTTCCCTTTATTCTATGTGGCTAATAAATGGCAGCCAATCGTTTCCCACCTTTAAAACTCATCACTAATTTGCCTATTCTTCCGTCTCCCACTCCTGACCTCTTGTTCTAAGACGTCTCCAAGTCTTCCGGTCCCTAAGTTCTATCTTCTCCAATATCCCCGCTCCTCCGCCCTTCAATTCCCTCTCTTGAAGAAGGTCTACAGTGAAGAGTGCTACAGAAATCTGGTTCCTTGACATCTTTTTTTTCTTTCTTTAAAATATAGTTGTAGTTCTTATATACGTAACTTCATCATGAAAGGTTTGTTGTTTAATCTGCCGCATCTAATGGATTAGAAAGAAAAGGAGATATGATGGAAAAAAGTTAAGGAGGCGATCAATAGAAGGGGAGCCAAAGAAAGTTCTAAGAATTAAAAAAACACACTAAGTTGAAAGGTAAAATAAAAAAAGGAATATAATATGAACATGTAAAGGAGTGATAATATTCATAAATTTGAGTTGTGTGACCTCTGCTACAAATGTATTGATCGAAATTTTGAGATGCTCACACACGGCCCTGAAATCCTTGGAGATAATGGTCAAACTTCAAGAAACCTACGCCGTATTTTTAGCATTAAAAAAGTACTAATGGTCATTTTAGGCATTCCAGTCGTCATATATGGTTGCGTTTTGGTGCGAACAATACATATTTTATAGATAATACGCATTAATTGGGTTAATATTGAAATTAAAATAAGTCCGTCTTACCTTTTCCCGATGTAAGCAGAAACCATGAATTTCACACATTGCCAACATTAAATTCAAACTTAATTCACATATTGGCAACTTGGATGCGAGCACTTATAACCGCTGATTTCGATTGTACCGCCAAAACCCGTTTGTCAAGCCTGTTTTGGAATCTTTTAGAAACCTTGCCTCCGTTTCAACATATGCCATGTTGGTCAAATTCATTTATGTCTCCTTTATTTGCCCATTTTAGTCTTTAATGATTTTTAATGTGATATTTTACCCTTCCCTCTCTCTTCAACAACCTTAAAATGCATCTACGTCATATTTTACTATTACTCATTTAGCTTTTCTCTGATTTAGTGTCCATTTTATCAATTTTACTAAATATTTCATTTCTACAGCACCTCTTTTATTTAAAACCTTGAACATTATATATATTCATATGTACGTTGCTGATTTTACTGTCATGCTAGTTAATTTTAACAGTATTACCTGTCGTTTATACTATGATATTTTTATAGTTTTCTCACAACTTTAATCAGCTTTCCAAGTAATTATACATGACCATTGTGCGCTCTTTTGGTCCGCATGTTATTATATATATATCCTATTTCTCTCAATCAAGTGACATGTAATGGGTTATAGGTTGGTTTAAGACTTTTTAACCAAACTTTGCTTTTAAAATAGTGCCTATGTTGTGAATTTGGCAATCATTATAATGAAGTTTGATAATTTAACCGTACATTCAATGCCTTCTAATTGTTATTAGAATTGTTAGTCATGGAGGAGGGAAGAGGACCCCCGGTCGACCCCTCCCTGTTCCCCAACGCCCTGCTTGCCAGGTCCCACCATGTTCGGTGGGTCAGAGGGAGAAGGAACGAAGGAGGCTGCAGAAGCCGCGGAGGGAGGATAGGAGATGGAGATGAAAGATGATGAAAAGGAAACACCAATTTACTATTACGTCCAGATAATTTGAAAGTGGAGGATAAAGGTAGGGAAACTTAAAGATGGGAGGGAGAAATCTTCCCTGGTGATAAGGGCATCGCTTTCCTTTATGTGGTTAATTTGTTGTTTATTGTTGTTGCTTTCCCATTTGTGATTTTATTTTTATCCTAGAGCCTTCAAACCTTCTTAGGCAATAGGATTCGGCATCTTTGTATTATTTCCATGTTTTTTTTACTTTTTATTCTTATCTCTTCTTGTTGTTGGTATGTATTTATTCATCATTGAGTTTATGTTCCTCATACATTGTCTTATATAAGCTTGAGTTCAGCCTATAGTTCTTTGTTCGGTCGTTTATTAATTTATTTCCCTTGTTTGCTTTTTATTTTTTCTTTCTTCTTCTTCCTTCCTTTTTTTTAAGCGATACGAGTGATATATGTTTTGCTTGTATATAGTGATTTTCCCTTGTGGAGTAGATCCAGGTGATCAAGAAACAATTCTGCTTCCAATGCCTTCTATCTCTGTACTGATATTATTAGTCATTGTCACCCAAATACTTGTTTTGTCAGTTTTTTGGTCGGTCACAACGCTGATGTTCTATAGACGATGTCTCCTGTGCAGCACTCTTTGTTTCCGATGGTCGCGTCGTTTGGCTTTCTTCAAATAGAGGGTGGCGGCATTCTAAACATGTTGAAGTTTTCTCATAGATGATCTGCTGGCCGCCTTAGTCAACCCGACAGGGTAGATAAGCTTTGTTCGGGTATACTTTTGGTATAGTTTCCTAATGTTGCCCACGCTAAGCTCTCCAAAACTGTGTAAATTGAAGAGTCCCTTCTTTGCCGGACTCTTCCTTGCCATGTGGCAAATTCGATACTCTTAGGTGGTGATTTTGACCCCCAGTACATTGCATTTAGCCGCGTATCCGTACGTCTTCCCATCTGCAACGAATGCTGCTGTTCTCTTGCGGCACAATAGAATTATCTTGAACTTGTCACATTTAGTTAAAATCTTCATAATCCTTTTACTTGTTGATGTTGGAGATTGCCGGACTAGTTCGAGCTACATGTGCCCTTGCCTTCCTGTCGGTGAATGGGACGATTTGGGTGATGTTATCGGCGAACTTCAGATACATCACGTTTCTTTACACAGGTGTTGGAAAGTTTGCGATGTAAAGAAGGTAGAGCTTTGGGATTTAGAAGCCTTCCTGGGAAATGCCCGAAGACAGAACACTAAGATCAAGGTTCCAAATACATCAAGAGAGTAGCCAGAGCTCCTGGAATCCGTGCATCTCAATGTGAAGCTAATGCTTTCTTTCGTTTTTGCCACTACTACTCCAATATAACTTTACGTAATTCCTCCCTATACTTACCTTACAATCTTTTCCCATTCAGATTCACAAAACGAGTATTAACATGCATGGTATGAAGCTAAAAATAGGAACCATTGTGATTTCGTCTTGGAAAGGCGGCAAGACAAAAGGAAGTGGTGTTGCCGTCAGCTTCGGAGTGCACTGAAACATCGATCGGTTAGTGTAATGGTTGGTCTCTATTGAAGCGACAAATTGATTGTAAGTTTGAGAGAAAGAGACAGAGGTAAAGGGGGCTACTGCTTTAGAGAAGTAAATTTAATTTGTGTTAATTTTGCGATAGTAACTTCATTTCCACTTTGTCTTTTAGTCCAAATCCTTTACAGCTTATATTCTATAAAATGAGTCAGAATTCCCACTTTTCCACACAGGTTGAGATAAATTAAATCTTTGCAACAAAAATTTATTAACAATAATAAATGTGACCACTATATAAATAATTTAACAAAATCGACCTGACGATTCCACCAGCTTAGGAATCTTGAATTCTAATCAAAGCAAGATAATTAATGTAGCTCTGATGAAGGATGTGCTTTGCCAGAATGGAAAAATCACGTAGAAATCGGTCGATGCTTTAATGACTACATGGATATAGTCGGACAATGTAATGATGAACAGGTATTAATGAATGACTATCAAAAAGTAAAGGATCTCCAAAAGAGCTATGCTCTTGGTTTTTATTTCAAAACCAGGAGGCAGAGTAAGAATTACTCCAATGATGTCAGGATAAAAAGGGAGTTCTTTATTTGTGAATACTTTTGACGTAGTTTGTCGTTGTGTGTGCCTAAAGGTGGATGAAGAAACTTTCTTATGTTGTGTCTTTTGAGGTATCTCAAAGGAATGGTCTATGGACTCGGAGTGAAGGTATAACATGTGTTTGTAAGAGGTTTAGGTGCATCTTCGCATATACCGTTCTAATTTTTCGCAGAAGAGTACCAACTCCTTCAGACAAAATTATGCCTCCAAACCATTACTCTGGTTCCTCAAGGCTTGGCAAACCTTTCACATATTTAAGGTTAATTCTCTCACCAGCAGCACATCTAACAAATCGTCTTCCATCAGATCCAACTAAATTGAATTTACTTTTGTCAAGGAAAAGAATTCTTCTCCAATCTTCATCCCTCCAAACAACATGAGCTTCAGCATATTCTAGTCTCGCCTTCTGGTTCTTCTCAATATTGATTGGTTTAGTTGATGAAGAACGAGCTTTTATACCAGATGCATTGAGGGGACGGGAAGTTGTAAAACGGCTCACTTCTTTGCCGCTATATGTTTTAATTTTTCGAGAAATTCCTGCTGCAGTCTTTAAGTGATCCGTCATAGAGAAGCGCCTAATAGCTCTGTCTTAAGGATTGTGGTTATGCGGAAGCGACCGACATTTGCAAGAGATATATAGGTTTTGTTTTCATTGTATAACTTCAGAATGTGCAAAATCATACTGTCGAACTTTCCTACCTCTCTTGAGATCGCAGAAAGAGGCCTCCTCGAAGTCTTCAAGCAAACAATTCTCTGATGGTGCTCAGGAGTCCCTTTCACGTGTGGTGGCATCTCTGCAGAGTGAGTACGAACACAATGACGGTTGGATATTTCTTAATTACCAACCAAATAGTTGCCTTATGATTTCATGAACTTCTAGAATGTTCTTTAAATAATCGTTCTCTTATTTTGCATCGTAAATACCATGACTACTGCCCTAAACTCAGGTTACTTCTCGGCCGGGTATAAGATGGATAAAATGAATTTTATCACTAAAGGGAACGAGCTGGTCATCTTTCGCCCAATCTCTTTTCTGGAAATACTTGGCATGAATTTCGAGAAAAATGTGGCTACAAACTCAAATGAGCGAGTTAGGAGCACACAGTCCATAACAATATTAGTTCCGCAGGAAGAGGGGCACGGATACGGCACAAGGCCTTCAACAATGTCTGGCTGGAATGAATCCTATACAAGATCCTGAGCTTTAGGCTAGACACGATGATGGAAAGGATCCTCTGAACTTCATAATAAGCAGAAGGGCATGTCTCATGTTCGAAGGGTGCAGGGGACTCTAATTGAAAACAAGGCGAGTATCTCACAGAGGAGCTGCTTAAGCCCCATGCTTTACCTGATCTACACCATCGCCTTACCAACTCCAGTTTCTTGGCATTTGGTGCATCTGCAATTCGCAGATGGCATGACACAAAATTTCCCATGCACGGAGAGGAAAGCAAGAGCACAGGGAGAATAAACTAGACAGGCAATATTGAACATCGACAAGTACGAGAGGAGATGGAAGATCAGAACGAACACGGATAGGTTCAAGATCATTTCGTGGAGTCGCTGTACTATGTGGCCCGTCATAATAGGCAGGAAGAGAAACGACCACTCTGCCGAAGACACAGTACTGGAGCTCAGGTTCTTCACCCACGCTTACGCCAAACACTAAACGGAGAAGCAGAATCCAGCAAAGAGGGAACTCTTAGAACTCTACAGATTTAGAGATCTTAGCTCGGCCAACATTAGGGAAATATATCTAATATACATCCGATTTAAGCTCATCTGTCCTTCCAGAGTGACCTAATCAGCCATCAAATCCTCTATAAGAAAACTCCAACCAGCTCAGAACTCCGCCTCTCTCTTCATCAACAAGGTTAGAAGACGAGACCGCCAACTGCGAAGAAGGCTGCAAAGAAGACATAGTTTGTAGCCCGTCAACGTTTCAACTCAGTAACTGGCTAAAAAGATCTGGACAATATTGACAGATAATATTATTTCGGAACTGGTAGAAATAGGGATGCAGGACCAACATCCCTGCATAACTATAGGAAAAAGTTACCCACAGGAAAAGATTCCCTGGCATTAAGATCTGCTTCGTGGAAAAGATAGTACAGACCTACACATAACCAACACACAGTATAGGCAATAAATACAACACCACTTGAACAAGCGCGGCCGGGAAGAAAGAAGAAAATCCAAGGAGATATAAACAAATGATAATACACACAGCTAACAATAATGGAGCAACTGGGTAAATTGCCAAACCGGATTGATTAGAAAGCCTTGAAGGATTGAAAACATCTTTGAGAACATCAAATATAGACTGACAAAACAAACAAGAACATAGAGAAAAGGTAAAAACATCAGAATAACAACATGTAAAGTATAACAACACACAGCGAGAATAAGTAAAAACCATTTAAAAGGAAAGTGATGCCCTCATCACTAGGGCAAAATTCTCTCCCTCCTCTCTTTTTTTCAATCTATTTATCTTCCACCATCAACTATCTTCCACTATTAGTAGATCAGCAAGAAATGTTCATGAAGGACTCTGTTTGACTGTCTTATACGCATTCACTCAGAAATGCTTGTCACAGATAAAGGAGGCGAGGCCAAGCGTCAGGGAAGACAAAAACGTCACTTCTTCACGTAAAACGAACAAATTTTCAAGAAAGAAAAAGATATGCGTCTACTAAATTGATTGGAGATTTCTTCCGTTTTCAGTTGACAAGGTAACTACCCTAGAAAATAAATTATCTTTAGATTTTTTTCCTAACTTCTTACTTATACTTTCTCACATTTCAAAAGCTAAAAGTATCATAACTCGACCACCCCTTCACTCAGATTTACTCTCAAGTAGGGTATAGTGAACCCCGGAAAGAAGACCCTTTCGGAGATTCGATGACGGAGGGCCCATAGTAAAACAAGCTCGAAATTTAATAGAGGTGCGTAATAGTAATAGGACTAAATAGGTAGGGTGTTCAGGAGTGCTCCACTCAATAGGAAAGAATTAATGGACCCATATGCCGTTTAACAGAGTAAGATCTCCGTATTTATCTCTCTTTTTCAGATTTATATGAGGATTCAGGTGGCAAAAAAAAATAGAAGGGCACACAGAAAAATAAAACAGCGCCCTTGGCGCTCGATAAGAGAATTGCGGCGATACCAGCTGCGAATAGGAATGGAGGCAGGTTTGAATGTCTCCGAGTAGCACTAAGGAACATCGAGCAAGGATTACCAAGACCGTCAAAGGGAAATTGTGAGAGACAATCAACAGAACCCTGAAAATTGCCTTGATAAGGAGCATAGATGTCGCAAATGGATACGTCGTCACTTTCATTACTGAAAATGACTTGAAAAAGCTAGTCTGCATCGAAGGAATGGAAACACGTCAAAAATCGGACTAACTCTAAGAATCCCAACGCAAATCACCGCTATCTGAAGCCTCGTGTGTAGAAAGGTCGACCTATAGGTAGGCTAGCTTGAAAAGAACCATCAAGGAACAAAGATCGCTAGAGTGATAAAATTCAGAAGTCACACACATGTATTCAGGATAGGATAATGTGAACAACAACAGTGATGACCAGTAAATTAGCTTAGAATGGACTATTATTGTTCAATATTAGAACACTCCTAGAACATATGGAACTAAAAACGCATGTCAAGATATGCTTCAATTGTTACCAAATGGAGGACCATATTGCAAGACAATGCTAAAAGAAAGAACAGATATTTTTTGAATGCAGCAAAACCCAAGATAACTGGAGAGACTGCAAGGAAACTGAAAAGAAATGTATTTACTTCAGAGGGCCACTCAGAACTATGGCAATGGTGTGTTCCAAACGCCACAAAAATTATCGAAAGCAAATGAAATGAAGAAAAGAAACAGAAGGAGATGGAAAGAAACGCTATCTATGCAGGAGTTGTGAAAGCCACTGTCAATGAAATGAAGTAGACAAAAAAACAACCCAGGGTACCAAATGCCTCAACAATGGAGGTGTTGTTGAGTCATCTTATACTCTCACGTCATGAATATTGATAGACCCGGGACGTTCAAATCAACATTAAATAACATGCTTGAGAAGAACGATATAAAGAAGATTTGGTTCCATGAGAAGTCTCAATCTTCAAATATACTAAACCTTAATGAGGTCAAAACTCTGGGGTAGAACTTCCCAGAAAAAAACAAGCGTAAATAACGATGTAGGAACAAAAACTGACGCAACTGAATCAAATATAAGAGACCAAAACGCAACAGAAGAGAATGAAAGAGGAAAATAAGACTAATGTTACCAAGAGGATTGAAGCAACCGAGCTCAGTCAAAGTCTTTATCTGCAGCGACTCTTGCCTGCCAGGAGGAAAGAAACAAGCTGATATAATTAAAGGGTTAAAGAGAGGCACATGCAAGTGGATTTCAAAGCTAAAACCGGCAAAAGGTTGAGCGTGAGTTACCCTGGACACTGCGTCTCTCTTAACCACGACACCTTTTCTAGTGTTCATTGTAGAAAATTTGTAGGGCAGTCAGACACGCCCAGGCAGAAGAAATGAATACATATCGATGGATCAGGAAAACATCAACCCTTGTAATATCTTTATGGATATCGATCCAGACATAATTTTAATGTCTGAACATGGGGTAAACACAGATCAACGATCAATGAAAAATTTTAACCGAAGAAGTGAAACACACGACGGGGTGGACATAGAAATCAGAAAAGACAGAATATAAGAAATTTAAAGCTTAGGATGAAGCCTGCTTGGCCGTTAGAGTTGAAACAGAGGTATTAATAATAATAGCCACTGAATACCAACCGCCGAAACGCATTTTCATTTATATTCACAATATTATGACCATCTTCAGCACGGTGCTCCCAACAATATTCACGGGAGACCTGAATGCAAGATGAAGATCGAATCGCTACCAAGACAAAAGCCGAAGTGACCACTACATGACATACCTACAACATCCTACTGCAGCCCGTCAACGTGGCATATAGTGATGGCATGGGTACACTATTGAGCAAACTAGAACCAGATATAGGTACCGTTACAGAAAAAGAAGATTTACAATAGAGCGAACTGGGACGATTTGTTCCAGACGATCTTAATAAAGCAAACCTGGAATAAATTGATGAAGGAATTAGGCTCATTAAATTAACTCACAATTAGGTATATAATAAGTTGGTACTAAAAACGAGACACCGCACACTCCCTAACTCAGCATTGTCTACGATCAAATTTCAATTTTCGTACCAACAAGAGAAAGAGAAACTGTACTTAGAAGAAGAAAAAATAATTGAGGCATCTCATAGAAGAAGAAAAAGAAATAATATTGGATATATTTTTCAGAAAAATTGTCATAGAAAAAATACCTGAGGAAAATTAGAGGCTAATAAACGAAAGAAAAGGTTCTCCAAGAAGAAAAAAAAGCACTACAAGATAAGCAAGGAGAAAAAATAAGAGACGACAGAACCATCAAGTGCAATTTCAGATGCCACTGGAAATCCATGCTTTCCATAACACAGAAAATTCAGGCTTCAATCTAAAAAGAGAAGAGAAGGTTTGCAAAAATTTCCGAATCAACCAAGAAAGAAATCTCCCCAAAACCAGTCGTAGAAAAACAGAGGGAAGAGATTCAGGGACCAAGACCCACAATTACCATCGTTAAACTAAATAGTGCTATAAGTTCATTCAAACAAAAAGCACCAAGCAGAATCACCAGATTTACACTTACCAAGGCACCTAACATCATTGAATCGATCAAAATCATATTCAATACATTCTTCAACATCAGATACTTCCCAAACTACTACTACTAGCTAAAAAGATCTTCATCCCAAAACCCACCCCACCACCTGATCTCCTTCCCAGCGATGACCTATATAACTTCTGAATTTCAACTGAAAAGTCTTTGAAAGGAAAAGATACCACAATAGCCCTTGACATCCCGACAGAGAAGATCGCAAGGCCAAAGCAGAGAAAAATAATTGATATGTTCTTCAAAGACGTAGATAAAGCCCTTAACAGAGTATGGATCAGAGGCATGCAACAAGAGATCTTGAATCTCAAAATGAACAAAAATCGTGAGAAAATTCTCAGCGAGTATTTTACATATATAAAAGCATACGTGGTGATCAATGATTTCAAATGACCAGAGTTTGAATTGAAAGCCAAACTCCCGCAGGGGGCCTGTCTCAGCCTCACGCTGAATCTATTTATACAGCTGAGCTGCCAACGCTTGTAATGCCCGAATGCCTCAATATTCAATTCGTAGACGACATTAGCCAACTATTAGTATGCCAATTCAAAAATGTGAGAGCTCTGGCACAGACAACAGCTCTAGAGATTGAGAACATCAACTATCACGAAAGGGACTGGAAAATAAGAACGAATAGAAGAAAATTCGCCGTAGTCCCTATCTCAAGACGAAACGTAGTGGATATCGAAGTACAAGGACAGCTGTACAGATATTATCTGTAAGGTAAAGTACTAATGCTGAGGATAACCTCAAGAGGCTACATAAAATATTTAGCCGAAAGAATAGTAAGAGTACCCCCTTTGCTAAAGCTCCTTTATTCATTAAGAGGATTAAGTGCAGGAAATAAAATAAAATATATACCGATCTCTAAGATGGGAGCTGCTAATGCGCTATCTAAAGCAAAGAAAAGAGAGCTCCAGAAAGCTAAAAGAAAAGCCCTTCATGTGATACGAACACCAGAAGAACCAAAATCAAGACAAGGGAAGCCCTATATAGAGAGAGTAAGATAAAACTGCTTTACATCTTTATAAATAAAAAAGAGAACGGAAAAAATCTGGAGGAAAATTAGAAACTTTCCTCCATTTTTTTCAGAAAACGACATGACCAGAGTAAACACTCAATTCTTTAAATACGATTCCTTAGTGGAAGAACCCAGCGGGGAATATTGGAAAAACCATTGCACACATAACTATGTAAATCACCGGTTCAAGAAACCAGCTCTTCTGTAGCTCACCCGAACGAGAAAAAATTAAAAAACGAACATGATAATAGAATCACCTATCAAGATTGACAGGATATGTGACCCCATAAAGTGCCTAACCAAATTGGCATACAAAGTGAATCGATAAACCAAGTGTAAAACTAAAGTGAAAATCAGTGCAGCGACAACTAAGCTACTTAACTTAGTGAATTGATACAGAATTCCTCAACTATAGTGAAGAGGAAGAACTAAGTAAACATGAAGAAAAATAGCATAATGAAAAAAAGAAGTGTAAAACTTAGAAAAAGCAAAAACAAAAAAACAAAACAAAACTGAACATACATTAGAGACCCAAGACTACTCCCACGTAAACCCCGGCACGGGGAATACTTCTTCTGGTGCGTACTGCTGCACTTCGGCGCCTTAATACTTAACCGTTTGTCACTGAAGGGAAGCGGTAAAATAATTAGAAATTCCTCCTGTTTAGGTTGCTCCCAATAGTTGCAGAAGCGAGCGTCGGCGGGCTGATTGGAGATAGTTCCAGTGCATGCCCTGCTTAAAAGGATGGTATCTGCCCTCCTGCCCTTGACTAGGTAGAGAATCGATAAACTGATTGGAGATATCTCGTGTTATATCGATCTCGCTGTTTCAAGAAAGGCTTGAAGGCGACTGATTGGAGAATTCTCCTGACTAAGCCAAGGCTCTTCAATATGGTTATCGTCTCTACTCAAATCTGTCAAGAGAAGCCATACCACTTGCTGACCTGCTTCGCCTGCTATAAAATATAGGATCATTTCACTCAAAATTGACCCACAAAATAGAAGATTCTGTGCTAGGTATGCGGATAGGGAAGGCACCCATGGATGAGCTGCGTCTTGTTGGGGAACTTGCCTAAACTGCTCGATCTGGGCTTCAAGGACAGAGTTCTGAAGCACATGGAGAGGGACTACACAAGATTCACCCCTCACAGACATCCAAACCTTACCAGGTTGCAAAAGTTTGCTCCAGAAGGCATGGCGATCACCTAAGAAGAGCAAGACACTCCAAATCCGGCTTTAAGAAAAAGCTCCTAGCCTAAGCCTAATAATAATGCGGCATTTAAATGAGGTCCCAGTAAGGAATAATACCTTGCTATTGAATCTTTTTTAGCACCACATTAGCAGCAGGATACTTTCCAGACGGCCTAAAGACATCCAAAATGATCTTTTTTTCTTAACCAGAGAAGAATGAAGATCAAGTGATGAACTACAGGTTGATCTAACTTCTTGCGATAATTGTGAAAGTATTTGAAAAGATCCTAAATATCAGGTTGATCTTCCACCTGTCGTCCCACTCACTGCAGAACGCCGAACATGATTGTTTCTGCAGGAAAATGAGCTCGGAGGCTGCAATCGCCTTAACTTACCAGCATGCGGCCAAGGTGCTAACCTCGAGCTCCATGGTGGATGTAGTCTGCCAGGACGTTAAAAAAAGCCTTCGACAAGGTATGGATCGACGGTCTTAACTACAAGATCTCAAGACTCTTATTGCCCCCTCACCCATTTCGAAAATATCCTCCACACCTTCCTTATCAGTGCCAAAAGCGGTGATAGCATTCGGGAACCACGTCGTAGCCCCATTTGACTTGATTATCCGGATTCCCTTCAGAAGGGTGTCTGATTCTCACCCTCTTTATGGTCTACACCATGAACATTCCCCAACCGCTGCTCCTCCGAACCCTTAAAGTACACTACGCGGATGACTTTACCTAGATTGTGACTCGCTAAACTAGCGAAGAGTGATTTCGAGGGCGACTGCAGCAGAGGCCCCCAAAATACCTAGGTGTGAGGAGAAGTGGAAAATCAAACAAATAGGAGCAAATTCACCGAAGTCTCTATGGGCAAACGGAAGACGGAGCCTATCAGACAAGAAAACATGATACTGAAGTATTCGCAAAGCGCGAGCATCCCAGGCTTTAGGATCTCCAAGCGCGTCATAGGAAGCCATATAAACTCCAAGGTTCTAATTGAAAAAGTGAAAGTCACCAAATTTCACCGATTTCGAAACCTAAACAAAAAACACGAAGAAATTATAGACTTCCCTAGTGGGAACGAAACTGATGTTCCCTGCAGCTTCACTCTATAAATCCTCGAGAAACAGAATTATTCAAATGCAAAGGGTTAAAAAATCGGGCCTTCACTTCATCCATAATGTAAAATGTACAATTGTGTGACGTAAATGGTGCTTCAGAGAAGACATGGGAATGAGACACTAAGTGTCTTCCTGCCTTCAAGAAGCACCGCTGTTTGTGAGAGCCTGGAGGTAACTCCCCGACCAGGAACTTTAAACAACTTGTTCAGACTACAGGATCTGGAGAGATACAAGTCATATATTCCTCCAGCAAGGTCAGTGACCACACAAGCCAACTTCAGGTGACCCTGCAGCCAACTTGTTCGCGAATTAAAGAGTGAATAAATACATAATTCTGACTCTAACCAAAATACTCGATATGCCTTATAACTAACTCGTTATGTGTGACATTAAATATCAGTGATCTGAATTGTTTATTATCTATTATTTACTCTAGCTCTTTGTGCACATTTATTATTATTATTTTTATATTTCACCAACAATTTATTTCAAATGTATATATACTAAATTATGTAAATATTGAGATGTACCGATCCCCGGGCACAATTTCTACCTCCTCTGTATTTAAGTTTGACACTTTTTCTCTCTTCTCCTCTCCCCCTATCCACGGAAAAAAGTATGGGTTTCCTCACTTTTTCACTATCTTTCTACTTTAAATAAATAAAAGTAATATTCTTTCGCGTACCCTAATATGACCGTGTCGATAAAAATCAGTCTAGGACAAGTAAACAATGGAACTCTCCGAACATTTGAATTCACTTTCTCCTGTTGAGAGAAAGCTCTTCAGAAAATTGGAGAAACTTTATCTTATAAATCAGCAATGCAACTATCTTTTCCTTCAAACATTGTCTCCTACTCATATATATATATATATATATATATATATATGAAGGTTAAAAACAAGCACACTATTGATAAAAGCATCTTTATTTGCCTGGGTTTGAACGTTTTGAGGCCCTAGCCTCATCATCGGAACTAAGAAACTAAAATAGAAAAGGGTTAACATTTCTAGTTTTCATAAAATACTAAAATTGAATAGTGCAATATAGGATTTGCTGCTTAATACAAAAATTAAAAATTCAATAATTCATGATACAATATAAAGATTAAGTGCAGTTTGATTTATATTTAAATTAGGTTTACGTGTTTGGATGTAAAGTGATTCTAATATCCGTAGTTCGTTGGGATGAGGGTATGACTAAGTATTTTAAAATTAAACATATTAATTTCATAATTGCATCCTTTGATGTGATCTCAAACTGCATCCAATCTTTATATTGTATAATGAATTATTAATTTTTTTTTCTTTCATTAAGCAGCTTATCCTAGATTGCACTATTCAATTTTAGTATTTTATGAAAACTAGATATTTTAACCCTTTACTATCTTAGTGCTGATGAGGAGGCTAGGACCTTGAAACGTTCAAACTCAGACAAATAAAGATGCTTTTATCAATAGGGTGCTTGGTTTTCACCTTCCTATTGAAACTCCGATTTGGAAGAAGCTCAACAGTTCATGATATATATTTATATATATATATATATATATATATATATATATATATATATATATATATATATATATATATATATACAATCGTTCTTAATTTATTGAAAATTTCATATTTTCTCGTACAATTACTCAAATTTCGATTTATTTCTAATCAATTTCCAATTTACCCTTGTGTGAGAATGAGGTGGAACCCTCTTGTGGAGAGAGCAAAAGAGGGGTAGAACACGAGAAATCCTCGCGATTAAATCCATTCAGATCGTGACCTAAAATTGTCTTGAAAGGCAGTTCATGAATTGCCTATTGGGGGGGGGGGGGGGAACTGTTAGTCTCTGCTACTCTCTTCTTTCGGAAAAATGGAGCTTCCGAAAGAGGGATTGACGGGGGGATTGAAAGAGATTTTGAAAAGGCGGAAATGAGCTAAATCAATGCTAGAATCTCTCCAATCCCGGTGCCTCTGATAGCCGAAAGCCTAGACAAGCAAATATTGACTTTCTGGAATTAACTTTAAAGGAGAGAGAAAGATGGATAATGAGTGAGAAAGGAAGCTTTAACAAAGATCAGTATGTATGGTGGCTGCTGGTGTATATAATTCGAGTCGTATTCAACCAAGAAGAAAAAGAATGATTTGTTGTTTAGGTCTTGATAGAAAACTCAATAACGATATTTTTCGGTCTTTCATCGTATTGCATATTTTATTTACATTAGGCAGGAAATTTTAAGGCAAATCAAAATGAAGAAAGTAGGAGAAGCCTAACCGATGAGAGAGAGAGAGAAAGATGAAAGGACGCCAATTTGTTTTATTGATTAATTTCCCAAAGCTATTTCAGGAGCTGTCTCAGCTACTGAGCGCCAGAGTTTTTGATTTATTTTTTAATCTCTCTTAAATTTATGAAAAAAAATTACAGAGTAATTGGCCTTCTTCATCATCTCATTCCTGCTATAACCTCCCAAAGGTGAGGATGAAATTCAGATCTGGGATAAAAGATTAGAGTTCCGATCCCAATACGAGTTTTTGGAGAGTGAAATTTTGCAATTATTTTAGCGGGCGCCATTTTGAGCCTGTTCTCTCTCTCATAACTCTCAGGAGGTTAAAAAGGAAAGATTTGGACCATTACAGAATAAAGCATAGGAAAGTGTATCCCTCTTTCTCAGTCGAGAATCTCTTTTTATTTATTTCTCTCTCTCTCTCTCTCTTCTTTCCTAATCAAACTTGCCAGTTTTCATCTTTCTACATTTATACCAACTTCTGAAAATCTCTAAAAAGTTCCTCTATGCGTTTGTATTTTGAACTTAAACTTGCTACTCATTAATGCTCTTGTGTTGCCGCTAGTCGGAAACTATCGCAAATTTTGCTAACTTTAGCAATTTCCGAACGAACTCGATTTCAAAAACATTTAGGCTAGATGTACCTTTGTATGTTTTCTCTGTTTTAGGCTGGAGGTGCCTTTGTAGGTTTCTCTCTTTTAGGCTAGAAGTGTCATTGTAGGCTTTCTCTCTATTATGGTAAATGTGCACTTGTATGTTTTTTTCTCTTCTAGGCTGGAGGTTCTCTTGTAAGTTTTCTCTCTTTTAGGTTGGGGGTTGCCTTGCAAGTTTTCTCTCTTTTCGATTGAAAGTTCCCCTGTCGGTTTTCTCTCATTAGACTTGAGCTTGCGTGGTAGGTTTTCTGTCTTTTAGGCTGGATGTGGCCTTTTAGGTTTACTCCCTTTTAGGCCTGAGGTGCCTCTAGCTTTTCATTCTTTTAGACCTTAAGAGCCCTTGTAAGTTTTCCTTCTTTTCAGGCTAGAGGTGCACCTGTAAGTTTTCTCTCTTTTAGGTTGGCGGTGACCTTGTCGGTTTTCAGTCTTTCAGACAGGAGGTGCACCTGTAAGTTTTCTCTCTTTTAGGCTGGCGGTGCCCTTGTAGGTTTGCTCACTTTTCGGCTAAAGGTATCCCTGTTAATTTTTGCTCTTTTAGGCTGTAGGTATCCTTGTATGTTTTCTCCATTTTAGGTTGGAGGTGCTCTCTTAGCTTTTCTCTCCTTTAACCTGGATTTGCTCCTATAGACTTTCTTTTTTTAATTTCCTGCCCTTTTATGATCATGGGATCTTATGAAAATTCAGTAGGTTTTTTTTATTTGCTCCCTTAATGATATAGAGATATACTTTTATACAGCAACCAATTTAGGGGGCAGTCCTATGTAATCAGGTTCCTTAAATACAGGAAAAGTCATTTACAGATCATTTATACCTCATTCTGATTTCTTAAATACGGGTAGTTAGTTATTGAAGTTTAATTTAGACTTTTAAAATACATGAACTTTCATTTATACCGGGTGACAGCCAAAAAAATTTCTCTTATTTGATAATGTTTTAATTTGTTAGCTATTATAGATTGAAGGTAAAAATATGTAAGTATCATTACAAAGAACAATATTTGAACTTTATTAGCTAACTTTTTAATATTTGAAATGGCCACCAGCGGACTCTATGGATTTATCATTACGATTAGCAAGACTTCTTATGGCATTCTGCAAAATATTGACATTGATGGATTCAATGATTTCTTGAAACTCATTATTCAGTTTTTCGATATTAGATGCTGCAACTCGAAATAGTCCTTCTTTTACCAAACCATAGAAAGTATTCTAAAGGTGACAAGTCAGTTGACCTGGCCAGCCAGTGGAAGTTTGTCCTATGCGACATTAGTCGTTGAGAAAATTGAGCCTTCAATCATGTCCTGGTGGCACATAAAGTATGGGATGTAGCACCATCTTGCTGAAACCATTCGTCAGGATATGTGCTCTTGGTCAAAATTCTTTTGAGCATGTCAATATATCTTGCGGCGTTAATTGACTAAACTTGTCCTGTTTCATGGTCCACAAAGAAATAGAGCCCATAAATCTTATTTTCACTTAGTCCACAACATACTGTTATCTTTGGAGAGTGCAGATGTTTTTGAAAGTGATTATTTGGCTTAGTTAGTGACCACTTCCGATAATTCTGTTTATTTGGCATGCCTTTCAGGTAAACGAGACATTCATCACTGAAAATTATATTATTCAATACTAATTTTTTATTATCGCACATTTCTTTAACCCTGAGGCAAAATAACTTTGTTGCTTATCCTGCATTGAGATTTCTTGATAACATTGACTTTTGCATGACTTTAATTGAGATCTTTTGACACTAGTTCGCACAACTCATGTATTTAAATGTTTCTCAGAAGCCATTTTTTTCTCACTGACTTTGTTTCATCAGCATCAATTAAAGTCCTTACCTTGTAAATATTCGTTTCCGTCATCAGACTTTTCTTAAGACCGGAAATTCCTTTATTTAAATTACGAATTGTGCTGTGTGCATTCCACTTGCCGTAATTTCTCTGTTTTGTTTTTTTTGTCTAATCGTATACCATATCTTCCTTGAAATGACGAATTGATTTGATTAAGGAGTCATGTTAAATCATTAATTCCACGAAAAACCTGCGCTGTTCGAGCGTTAATTGTGCCATATTTGGGAGCCTAAAACAGAATGGTTTAATATCTGCATAGATAGGCTATCCTAGGTTGAGAGAGACTATCCACCGCAACCCTAAGCTACGTAAGCTAGCTAATAAAATTTCAAATATTTTTCTTTGTAATCATAATTATTTCTACATTCAAGCTTTAATGGCTAACAAATTACAACATTATAAAAAAGGGACATTTTTGCTGTCACCCTGTATTATATTTTCTGTTCATGTTGAGTTCATCCATGGGTCTTAAATGCATGTATAGTCATTTCCAGTTCGGAAATGTAGCCCTAAAAAAAAAAGGGATCTTTTAAAATTAAATTTAAGGCGAAAACCAACGAGAGCATATCCCATAAGGAGTTTGTACGGGCAAATCTGTAAAGAAAGTAGCGAAGATGGAAGAAGCAAAAATGAGTGTATAATCTATTATCTACGAGCGTTATGGCATAGAGGAAACTTATTCCTCCAGATGTTAACTGCGGCAAACCAGGCCTTGCTACACGTGTCATCTCCTTACAGGATACAGATATTATGTGGAAATTAATTAGGAATTGTGCATCGCTATACATACATATATGCATTGCTGGTTTTGATACGGTAGTAAATATCTGCTACCCGACGCACTTCATATTGGTGAGGTTGGTTGTTGCGATTGCTTTTAACAGACAAACAAGTATTCAAGAACTTTAAAAGAACAAATCAGTCTCCTGAATTCTTAACACTTTCGTTAAGAGGAACCGCACGATAGAGCAACATTTCTTTTACTAATACCAAGTATAGTTGTCTTTTGTTTATTTCTTTAAAGTTCAAAATCGGTAAAGTTTTCTAATTTCAGTCATAGTAGTAGCAGTATCTTTTCTCGAAATAATGTGCATCTTCATGCTAAATTTGGTAGTCCTGAACCTCAGAATGTTTATGAGACTTCTCGAAATTTTCGCCATCATTAAAATGCATTTAGCAAAGATAACGTTGAAATGTTTAACAACTTATCAATTGTCTGTGACCCTGAACTAGGCGACTACAAGGGAATGTTTTAAAATAAATCTTCTTAGATGTATTAGATTCGGTTTCCTGAAAGTTAATTACCTGTTGAGGAACGATGACCGGATCTTAGGACCTGATGCACTGTCGGTTATCAACTTTTGCTCTCTAATAACCGCACCAATTTCTCTCATATATATGGGGATGGGGACAAGGAGTACGGAAAGGATGGATAGGAATGGGGATGGGAGTGCAGGGGGTTAGGAAGAATGAAAGTGAGGGAAGAGGGGTAGTTGAAAGAAAAGAGAGAGAGAGAGATACTTTCTCTCACCTTTTCTTTTCGCTTATGTATTGTAATGCATCTCATGAATGCGTCTTTCCTAACTCACGCCGAGCCGAGAAACGCAAAGAGTGGCCTTCTTTGGTTTGCCTCTGGATACTATCTGCATTCCAGTACTTAATAAGGCGAATAGGATTCTTGTTAAATGTACTGAGCCGAGATTCTTTATCCAAGGGCTCCCTCCTCACTTTCCGCCCTTTTCGCTTAAACCTGACAATCCATGCCCATTTCGATTCATCTACACTCTATGCACCGAGGAATGACTTAAATTCACTTAATTCCACTCAGTTTAACCTGACAATCCATGCCCATTTCGATTCATCTACACTCTATGCACCGAGGAATGACTTAAATTCACTTAATTCCACTCAGTTTAACTTGTCAAGCATTTTTGGTGGACGGCACAATCAAAACAATAGCACTTCATATTATTTCAGGGAGGCCACGTCTTCTTCACATTCGTGGTTCACATTCGCTTCATTTACCTGAAGAAAGACGTAAACTCACCTAAGTCCACTCAGTCTATCTTGTCAAGCATTCCTTGGTTAATAGGAGAATAGATGGATACATATACAGTCACGCAGTCTTGATCTGCGCCCTAAATCCTCTTCTTGTCATCTGCCTGCCCAATATATTCATAACTTTCCATTCACCAAGGAAGTTCTTTTAACTCACCTAAATCTACTCATTCACATCGTCAAACATTCCTCGGTGTAGAAAAATAAGAGGAGAACGCACTATACAGGAGGCAAAGAAGAGAGATTAAACCTTAAAAATTTAAGGCATGACTAGAAGAAAAATAACGTTACTAACAAAAGCAAGCCAAACAACACAGCCACAAACTAGCCCCTCTTACTAACTACAACATTTTGTCTCAAACGCTTTCTAACTTTCGCCTATCTATACATACTTCTCCAACTCCTAACTTTACCTAAATGAAATGAAATAAAGGTTTGCCCATTATTGGAGAAGACTCCTCTCCGTCAATTACTGTGAAGAAGAACTATTTTGAATCCCATAGCTTAAGAGGCAGAATAAAAGCTTAAATTCAGTTCCTTATTCTATATTGCCTTTAATGCTCTTGATCTGTCCAGGCAAACAAGTGATTAAAGGTAGTCTCATAGGAAATAATAAAAAAGACGTCAGATTTGGAAAATTCTTGGTAGCTCTATTTTTATTATTATTTGCGCGACAGAAATCCAATAAAATTACTTACAAAATCAATACTATTTAAAATATTTATTTATACATAAATTAAATTACTTGTTGAAAGTGGCAACAAAGAAAACTTTACAACAAAATAGAAAAGAGGCATGTGATGCGTTCTCTCACAAGCGTTATGTACACATGTATTATCTCTCACAAGATGTTCACAAACCACTCCCACTTCTCATTTGTAGTTTCCTTTTTCTTCTCCTCCTAGGTTAAATTTGATCACCTTTGTTGATGGTTACGGGTCAGTTGTCTGTTGGATATTGGACATAAAAAGTGAGCAATATAGTAGAAGAGGGTTTTAGTAGGAGAAATAGTGGGGAAATAGGGGAAAAATGATAGGAAAGCGAATATGAAGGTAGAATGAAAGACAGATCCCTGGTGAAAGGGTATCACTGGCTTTCTTTGCGTTTTGGTTGTGTTTTTTTTTTATAGTATATAAATACACCATCTGGTAAATGCACTGGGCATTCAAGCCTTTGTAGTAATAGATATTATCTCTACGTGGCTTTTTAGAAGATTTTCATCTTCGATTCTGGGTGTTTCACACCTAGATTTGGATTTTTATGTGTTGATTTGTTTTAATTGTTTCTTGGCGATATTTCGCACAAATTTGGGGAAGTGTTTTTAGAACTTAAATTTAGCAAGTGCTAATTCAGTGGCTAAACTCGTTTAAGTTTGTTCGTGTTTTGTTGTGTTATGAATGGGGGTTATCTAGCTTTAAGTGAACTTTGGGTCGACGTTAATGTCATTCGGTAGTCTACTGCTTTTGAAACTAATTGGTCGTCTTAAGTTACGTAAATTGTCAAAGTTAATGTGCTCGAGTACAAACTCGAGAGGGAGGTGCCGGTGCACCTTGTCCCAGATTTTAAGGGCTCTGAGGTGAAGCTCCACGTTTATGGGGGTCATCCCCAGTTCACCATGGAGTTCACTCTGCCTTCTCCCTTCTCTCCTTCGGGTTTCCGTAATGATGTATACTGCCTTATTCTGGACCCTTTGCAGTTTAAGGACTTGGGTCTTGGAAACTACGTTTATAGGGACCGAGGGGTACAGGAGTTTTGAGCGAATGCACGAATTGTAGATCTTAAGTTTGTTGAAGGTGCTCAGGTTTACGAATTTCAAAAATTCACCCAAGTCCCTCCGTGAATTCTGTGTAGTTTTCGCTACATGGCTCCTATACCCACCAGTCGTAATTTGTAGTCCCAGAATCGTGCCCTCCGTGCGGTATGGGATGCGTGCATCCCCCACACGGATGTCTGCCAGTGTCCTTCGGAATAATGGAATTACACGGAACTTTTGGGCATTGGTGGATATCTTCCATCTTCTCTCGAAAGAGTTGATGTTTTCGATTTCCACTGCCGTACTTCGTGCCAAGAAATTCGCATTCCGATAAGGCCCCGTACATATCATTGTTATATCGTCCGCAAATTGGACGTATAAGGAACCCTCAGTCAAGGGTTGGGGAAGGTCTATGGTGTAAATGTTATAGAGCAGGGGACTGATGCACCCGCCTTGCGGCACCCCCGCCTCGAGTTCGAACTCAGGGCCGCTATAATCTTTGATACTCAGAAACGCTCTCCTCTCCATCACGTAGTCACAAAGAATCCTCTCAAGTATGGGATTGAGGCCTAGTTGTAGGATCTTATATTGGAGGCCTCTCCTCCATACTTTGTCAAAGGTCTTTTTGACATCGCGTAGCACCAGATTTGCGTAGCGTTTTTCTGATTTTACTTTTGCCAACTTCTCGGTAATTATGGCTAGCGCCGTGTCTGTTCCTCGCTTCGCTTGGAAGCCATGTTGTTGATTGTTGTGAGAGTTGTTATTCTCGAGGAACGTATTTATCCTGTTGGCCAATATCTTCTCCAAGACTTTCCCTGAAAATTCTAGGAGAGATATGGGCCTGAAGTTAGCTGGACTGTCCGGTGGTTTACCGGCTTTTGGAATGAATATCATTTTCGCTACCTTCCAGTGGTCAGGGAAGTAACCCACGTTTAGGCATGCGTTCATGATATTCATGAGCCCCAATAAGATATTGGGCGGGGCTCTAATAAAATTCTCCTTCGGCAGTCCTGTACGCCCCGGTGCTCGCTGTCGAAAGGATTTTAAGGTCATTGAAAGTTCCTCGGCAGTAATTCTACCGCCGAGTCCCTCCATTTCCCTATCCTGTGATACGCAATGGTGAGGGTGCGTTCTGTGTATTTGATCATTCAGGTCGTTAATAATTCCGTCTTCGAAGTCCAAATCGAAGTCATCATTCTCTTCCGGGGATATCTTAAATATAGATGCCCAAAAGAGTCTGAATTCCTCTTCGATTCTTTCCACGTCAAAAATTTCATAGTCATGACGTATAAGTTTGATAGTCTTTGCTGGCTGTCCGCCTTTTAGTTGTTTTACCGTCTGCCAGAATGTACGTGAGTCAGTTTCTACATTTAGTCCGTCAATTAAATTATTCCAGAGTACATTCTGTTGGTCCCTTATAAGAGTCATTAGTTCGTCACGTATGAGTCGTGTTTGTCGGTGTTTTTTGATGTTGGGGCCAGTGAGGTTCACTTCATTGATCCGTTCCTTATATTCCCTCGTGAGGGTTTTCATTCTAGGGGTCCATGAGGGGGCAGGGAGAGTTTTAAATTTAACTCGGGGGACGGCTTCCTTGTCGGCTTTTAATAAATTTTCATTTAATTTATCCAACTCCTCGTCAATTTCTTCTAGGGAGGCATTATTTAAGGGTTCTGGGTTATAACTTTCGAGTTGTTGTTTATACTTATCCCAGTTGGCTCGAGCGTAGCTCTTCCGCTCTGGGATAGGGATTTGAATGGGGGAGGTTGAGGCTTTAATAAGGATAGCCTGGTGGTCGCTGGGAATAGGGGGGCCCGGCTCAATGAGGTAATTATATGGGAACACATTGCTGGTTAGTACAATATCTGGTTTGGTGGCTGACCTGTCAGTGATGAATGTGGGGAAGTCTGGTCCAATTATAGTCATAATGTGTCTATCAATAAGTGTCTCGAGTGTCCTGCCTGCTGGGTTGGTCGACGTATAACCGGAGGCAGCACTTCTTGCATTGAGGTCACAGGCAAAGAGAACGGTTCTGCCGTGACCACATAACTGCAAGAAGTTTGGAAGGGGCAAATACCCTCTCCTTGGGGGTTGGTACCCCATTGCCAGGACCAGGGGTCCCACTGCCGTACGGACCTCCACATCAAGGTAAGATTCGTCGAGTCCACTTATTGATCTGAAGTCAAGACCTCTTTTCACAGCTATGGCGCATCCGTCAAAACGTTCTCCGCTGTGATTTTTGGTCAAGACTTCGTAGGGAAAGATCTTTATTGGGTTAGCGTCGTTTATTCCATGTTCGGAAATAAATATAACGTCTGGGTCGCATTGTCTTAATACGTTTCCGTATACTATTTTTTTGTTTGTCCATCCGTCAGAGTTCAAGTTTAATATTTTTAGAGTCGTCATTTGTAGTTCACTTAAGGGTTTTCGAGTGTAATATGATGTTTTTAAGACTTATTCTCTTACGAGTTTAGGTCCTTGTGGAGTGTTTGGGGGCGTTATGGTTTTTCCTGTTCGTTTTTTTCTGTATTCGCCGTCAGTTAGGGTGAGAAAAGAGTCCGGAGTCAGTTTAATCAAGCCTTGGAGTAAAGCCTCCTCGACCTGCTTTTCACTGAGCTCGTCCGAGGTGAATTCCCATTTGTATATTCCGGCTATTAAACCTTCGGATACATCTAGGGCATCCATCTCTTTAGGAAAAGGGGACCTTTCAGCAGCGAATACCTTCAAGTTAATTTTTCTCGAATGGTATGCGTGCCTAGATTCCCTCTTGCAAGAAGAGAACGATCTCGGGCGTCTCTGGGGCTTCGAGGTTTTCCGTGAGCGGGGTGAACGTGCCCCTCCCTCGGCTCTCGCAACTCCAGTCTCCGTAACTTCATTATTGACCTTGGTGGGTGTGTTTGCGTGGGTGGTTTTGTTTTGGTGGGATTCTTTCGCTTGTTTTTGTTCAGTGCGTGCATTTGCAGCCTGGATCCTGGGGTCCCTGGAGGAAGCTGGGGTTGTGGCATTGCTGGGGGTTGGGAGCTTCTGACAACTAGTCTCGCACTGGGGTTTGAGACTAATTTTTAGAATCTCTTCTGACCGCGGGTTGGAGGGGAACCACATCTTCTCCATTCCATTATCAGTTAGCATCTTATTTAGCTCATCTGCAAAGCACCCCGGGGAGGAGAGATTCGCAATATGAGCATAATATATGCAACACATAATTTTCGTCTAGTTTTCATTCTCGACGTGGAGAAATATAGGATTCACTTTCGACTCCGCTACCGCAGCTTTTGCAACCTTGGCATAAGTGGTGTTGGCTTTCGTTTCCTCTTCCGTTTTTTTGTGTGGCTTTCTTTTTAAGGATTTGTTTTTTGATGGGGCAGGCCATGGAGAGTGTCTTATGTTCCCCCGCGCAGTTTAGACACTTCATGGTGGTGCTTTTACAACTCCTCCACAAGTGGTTGTCCGATGCGCAGATGGAACACAAAATAGCATTCCCTTTGGGGCAGTTGGCTGTAGTGTGCTCCTCATACTTATAGCATTTGAAGCACATTTGGAGGTCGATAAACTCCTCGCGTTTGATTTGCTCGGGGCAGATCCGAACGTTAAAGAGGAGCATACCGCACTCCGTAGCCTTTACCGCCATCGCCGAATCCGTAAAAACGATCTTAAAAACATGCGTGTAGTCCTTAAATTTAAGGACTTCCGCTATTTTGGCCCAGGGGTGGTTCTTTTCAACCTCAGCATGAATTTCTTCGATGCTGTGGCTACCGACCCAAGGATCGAGGCGTCGAAGAATAATGCTGCGGCGAGTTTTTATCTGTGGAGGCGTGTGGGGTATGAGGTTAATCTTTTTTAGGGATTCTGCCGCGAGTGAAAATTCACTTTTTACTCGCAAAAACGCAATGTCACTTTCGAACGTAGGCGGAATCAGTATTCCTTAACGAGCAATCACTAAACGCGCGAAAATAACAATTTCACCAATAGTATGCGAAGTCAAACGTAAGGTTGGCTTTACCAGAACACACGTGAGAAGAGCAAGACTTACTCAGGCAAGCAAAGCAGTCGTCAGTTGTCTGTCGTTTGTATACAACCATATATATATATATATATAAACTATACTGTGGTAAGCTTTACTATCCTATATATGCTAGGCTGTACTAGGCTATGTCAGGATAGTTTTTGTTAGGCTAGGCTTTACTATGGTTTCTAGGCTAAGATAGGCCATACTATACATTCTGTGCTAAGCTAGGCTAGATTAGTCTAGGCTAAGTCATACTAAGCCAGGCGGACATAAATCAGAATAAGTGAGTGGATGTGGCTTTTTGTCAGCAGACCTTGTTCTGATACTTTCCTATTTGACCTAAGTTACGTCTACATATTCCACACATTTGCATTTGTATTTGTAAAAGGTGTTAACATAAGTATAACGATAAAGTACCAAGAAATAAAGTGGAAAAATAGCAGTGAAAATTAAAGAGGGTGTTATGTTTGTATAGAGTGGCACAGTTGCCAGGAGATCTGGCTGAACTCCGTAGTTGGTTTTGTTAGTTTTTCTTTTATGTTATTCTTATTTTTCTTAATTTTTCTTGATTCTCTTTTTGGGGAGTTAAGTAAACTCTTTTAGTTATTGTTTTGTTTTTGTTATTGCGTTTCTTTTGTTTTTCATTTTATTTTCTTGTTCTTTCTAGTGGTCTTTTCTTCTTTCCCCGTTCCTGTCTGTCTTTGTGGTGTGTGATCCATTTCGTAGTTTCTTGAGTTTCTCAAGGTTTATCACACTATTGCGGCTTTTGGGAATTTTCAGTAGTCCTTCATAGAGCGCAGTTCCAATCGTGGTTTAAGAAGGATTTCCATTTAAAAATACCACTTTCTATTTCATCAAGGAATTCCTCGTTATTCCAGTCTTTTGGGAATTTATTGTGCCACTTTGTATAGATTTTAACGTCGATTCCTTCAACCGTCGGTTCCGGTAATTTTACTTCCGCGTCTTGGATTGTACTATATTCTTGGTCGTTTTCTTCTCCACCTCTGACCATTTTCCATATTATATGTATTATCTCGTTTATTTCCTGCTCTACATCATATGTTCTTTATGCTGAGTCATTTTTCTTCTGTATTCTTCTTTATCTTCTTCTTCTTTGCTGCCTCTTGCGTTTCTTTGGGTCTTTGTTCGGTTTCTTCTATCGCTGCTGGTTTCTTGTGTGTACTTTCGACTCCCAGAACTTTCCTAAGGATCTTTTTGGAAGGAGGGTTCTCTGGAAAACAAAGTTCTCTTCTTCTAGTGTCATTTTTCCTCTATAAAGTATTAAACTCTTGCGAAACAACCTTGGTTTGCTGTGTTTAATGTGTTTGCTGCTTCAGTATACATCAGCATAGCACTTATTTCCATGTTCTGAGTTGCCTTTATTACAACTTGAGTTAGTAGTTCTGATTTGTTTTGGAATAACATGCATGAGGTTTATTTTTCTCTTTTCCTTTGCTCTTCCTCGATGATGGTTTTCTTTTGTTTCATTATTATTTGTTTATTTTTGGCATCTCATTGCTATGGCAGAGTGTGGTCCTTAGCAATCGATGCATTTCTTTTGGTTGTTCCGGCACTCTTGTCTGGCGTGCTCAATTTTTATGTCGCCCTCAGAGCAGCGTAGTAGGGTATCTAGGCAGTTTTAGGTTTTATGCTTTTCGAGTTGAAATCACCTCAATGCATGTTGTCTGGGGATATATTCTTCCTTGTCGATTTAGAATGATTTTATTGGGAAGTAAAAGGATCAAAAGCCTGTTGCCAGGGTCTTTTCGCCATTTTCGCCTGCTCAAACAACACTTTCATGGTGCTCGGCTGTAATCTCAATTTTATGACTGCCTTCACGTTATCCCATAGTTGTTTCCTCTCAATTTCTCCTTTAACGTCTTTTGTCGTGTATTCTCTGACTATGAGATCTAACTGACGACAGATACTTGCTCGATCAGCCATAATTTCGGGGGAAATTATTAGCTCTATGTTGATTGAAGCTAGGTGGCATTGGTACTGGGATATTCATTACTTCTCTCACCTCGTCTTGGTGGTACATGCTACGTAATCATTTGGCTAGTCAAAAATACTCACTAAACTACGTTTAGGGTTCCATTAACCAACTACAATACTTGTTCTTACGTGGCTTCTTTGTCCCCTGTAGGAATCTCAGGGTCTTGCCTTCATCACTTGCGATCACTTTATATCTTGGGGAAAAAAGACCCTTCACCATTCCCCTTAAAATGAAGGGGTAGTATGGATTAGGGTGACATAAGTGCAAGGCCAGTCATAATCTCTTTTCTACCTTCTTTTGATACTCTTTTGCCAAAATGGAAAGATAAATTCACCGTGGCTGAGCGTAAATTTTTAAGGTAGCTCAAAGAGGTACGTCCGTACTCGATGAATTATCTAACGCCATTCAATCAATTGCCCATCGTCAATCCAATCCAATCAAATCACCTGCATAAGTCTCCCTCCCCCTACAGATTTTAGGGCTCATTAAGAAGTAATTTCACTAATGAAAGGAGAAGGTTAGAATTTAAATCTCAGGAATCTAAAAGGAAAGAAAGTGTTTATAAGAGGTATTGAATCTTTATTTTTTTTAAGTCAATAAACTGAATGGGAAAAGATAATATATTTTGTGCCAGTAAATAACTATCTTCCTGTCTTCTTGCCTCATTTTTCAGCTGTACAATAAAGAGGGGAGGCCGAAACATCCCTTTAATAGCACACCATAGGGTTTTTTACATATATGATATTGTAGATACCAAACGATAAAAATACATTGGCCTAATAATTGACAAAAATATGAGATACTTAAATCTGTGCCGGGCATCATATAAGCCGGGAAATAGAACACCTAGCTAATGAACCTGAAGTTGACCATTAAATCAAAGGAAATCATATTGCCATTTTATAGTTTTTTGTCAGATCGCATCTGCGATATTTTGTTCAAATGTGGTCTCAATACTTCACAAAAATATAGATCTTCTGGAAACGTAATTATTCAATTTGATGATAGATTTGGCACTATCCCACTTTGGTGCTATCTCAAATTTATCATCAAATGCAATAATTACGTTTACAAAAATATTTTAGAATATATAAGTTTTGAGATTTCCCCAATAATAATTTGAATCCAGGGTTATTTTCGTTAATCTGATTATCACTTCGTACATCAGGTCTCAAATTATTATTCCCCTTGATTTTGTCTCACATACTTAGTGTTGGATGGAAAGAGGGTCATCCTTCTCTTTTTTATATGCTCATGTATTTCTTCTTCTTTTTTCATTCCTTGAAAAGGTCTTCGGAACATTAAACACTAACATTAAATCTTTCCTGAAATATTATAGATTCCAAGAACCCTAAAAATACTTTGAAACTTAAATTTTATATATATATACTCGCTAAATGTTACTTAAAAAAAAATATATAGTAAAAATTCAAAACTTGGAAACTGATACTCTCTTAACTCTCTATTCGAAAAATAGAGAGTTCAATTACATCATCAATAAATGAGAAATCAGTATTAAGGAAGTTTTATATGAATTCGTATAACATACACTCTTCAAGCTATTCAAATGGTACATTACTTTCTTTATCGCCTAGTACGCAAAAAATAATTATTAACTTTATTTTTACTTCGGCCTAAAATAAATTATTTCTACCAAAATTCAACTCTAACTTATTTGATAACCATAACATGCAGAATATGGTGAATAAACTATTAGCTAACACTTCCACAATCCAATCAATCTGTGAAAGTGTGGAGCCATGAATATCAGGGGAATAAATCTGCGAGCAATGTTACAAAAGTTCATATTTATATGAAAAAGTCAAACGTTCTGGCTTAATTATGAACGAACAAAGTTAATGAAGTTAAGTCAATGAAAGTGAAGGAAGATTTATTACACATTTGTTTCATTTCGGGAAGTGGCTACTGCCGAGGTAAGCATCTTTGCGTTGAATATCTCTGCAGAACTCTCGATAACGTCAGATAATAAATTACGGTCACATGCAAGGATCTAGAAGGATGTACATATATGTTTTAATGGGGATTCTATGTACGATCTATAGTTTTTCGCTTGTTAGCTTGAGAGATCCTTTTCTTTTATAGATGACTATATTCTTTCTTTGAGAGGCTTTACAAGCCTGTTTATCTGTCATGGTGGACTGAAGAACGCTTGATGGAATACTAAATAATTCAATGTCAGAATTATTAGTAGATGTCTTGAAGCTTGATGTTTTCGAAGTGAACTATTAATAAGCCATATTGAATTTGGGGAGCCGTTGACCGTAATAAAGCATTCAGCCCTGGTAAAAAAGAATCTGATTGCTCAAATTATTTTAGAGAAGTAATAAGGACACACATCATTGATTTGTTTATGATGGCATGAGGATTGTTTGCAGCTCGTAAAGCTACAATTTCATAGGTTTGACTTGGGGAGAAACTTGGTTGAGGTGGTTCCGCGGAAAGATTCTTGCGTTTGTTAGCTATCCATTTTCGACAAATAAAAACAAGATAAAAATAGGGATCTATTGGGGGACCATTACACTTAACACACTTTCTATAACATAAATATAAATTATAGGACACACTGAGGTGGTATGATCACGTTTATAGCATGGGTAACAAGGTGACAGTTTAATCTATATCACTCACAAACATTAAGCGGATGAATATGGAAATAAAAGAGAAAAAACAGCCATTGATGATACTATTTATAATCACTTGGGAGCAAGTCCCAGCCTTATCTTTATGATGAAAGCAATAGTTAAGCCAGAGGTCTTTTGGTATAATGAGAGAAACTGCAATGCTTACTGATCCTCAACTGTAGTTGAGGCTAGATTTTCTCCCACTTACCTGGCACAGGCAGCCTGGACACGAGAATTGCTTGACCAATGAGTACCTATGATTTTTGGCGCGCGTTGAATTTGTTATGTTCTGGATGAATGTTCATTCTAGAAGTGTTCTTAGTTGTTAATTTATTGAATTTATGCAAAATAGTTATTGTAACTAATTTATTTGATATGCTGTGTTCCTATTGTTACATTACGGTGCACTAGATAGATTGGAGGTTCTGATCGCTTGTTTGTAATAACTATTTTCTTGTTTGTGTGTTTTGAGTGAATTGTGTATGCGTTTCTGATTTCTGGGTCGAATTGGGTTAAGCTAATTAGTGGGAAGAAATATCCAGGATTAGATACTTCTTTGTTCCTGTATTTAGTGTGTATGTTGAGGTGAAGACCCAGGGCAGTTTCAGTGAAATGTGAAGGGTGAGACTATTCACGAAAAAATTATGATGTTATATATCTTTGTTGTAGGTGGGTAGTGTGGGAAAATTTAATGGTTTGAAAAGATCTATCCTGGAAAGATCAGTAAACAGTATTTTTTCCAACTTATTATTCATTACATGTGTGTGAATATTTGTTTTTATTTATACACCTGTGTATCTGTTTTCTTGTCGTTGCCTCTCCTCGCTCACTCTGATTTCTAAGAAGAGTTAATTTGGATGTTTATTTCTTTACCAAAGAATCTCAGTCTGATTTTTTGGTATATATTCATTGTACTATAACTGTATATTTAGTGTGATATCAATGCATATTCAATTAATTCAGTGTACTATTTATATTCAGTGGGATTTGTGCATATTCAGTGTGCTAATTGTATATTCCATGGGCTATATAGCTGTATATTCATTGTGCTATCAATTTATGTTGAGTGTTCTATGGCTGTATATTCAGTGTTCTGTGACTGTACTTTGAATGTGTTATGACTATTTACAATATATTCAGTGTGCTATGATTATATATTAGGTATGTGTAGAAGTCTAAATACCGAGTACATAATTGTACGCAGAAATACTCCGACACAAGCTGCGTGCCCTCTAGTATCTCTAAATGCACCTCTCGCCTCGAATTCTCTGTCGCCATTTTCCACGCCACCGTAAACTCCGAGATGGCTCGAAGGCGTGAAAGACATACTGTCTGCCCAAAGGTGAAAAAAAGGTCTTTCGCGAGACGATACGGATTTTACGAGAATCCGATTCTTTCCCTCGATTTCTGCTCACGAAGGAAATAAAAGGAAAACTTCTCCCTGGAATCAGGCAGAAGATTTTGGACCTACATCGAGTTTGTGTGGAGCCCGATCCACAAAGGAAACCGTTCGCCCGCTGCAAGGAAGGAACTTCTCGGGGAATTGGTTGTTGCCGTCACGGTACTTGTAAGTGCTAAACTTCACGCAGGCCCCCATTCATTCAGAGTCTGAGGTTACCCAGGACTTCCCTCTGCGGATTACCCTAGACGTCGCTAGGTAATCGGTTTTGGCTACCCACTCCAGGAGCCGAATAATCGGACAGGTACTTCGAGGAAGAAGTCCAATTTGAGTCACCGTTTGGCTCACCTTCGTGATCCGGCATAGGATCATTATATCACCGGTCTAGGATTACCCTCTCATTCGGTAACCTTGGACGGCCAGACTAGGTGAGATTATCGTCACCAGAAGATCTTCACCGTCCCCTTCAAAAATACTTACGAACTCAAAGGTATCGTTAATTGAATTATCCCCTCCTCTAACTTCACCAGTTTATTTGTGAACTAGAATTCCCATCCCGAGCCCGTAACCTCGAGTATTAGAAGTGCTTACTTATTTAAGTGTTTAATTCAATAATACTATTCCATTCATGCTGTCGGGTGTCATTAACACGCAAGCATCCCAGTGAGTAATTTTCAAGTAATCCCCACGACATTTTTGTAGACTTATTTATTCAGTGCAAGATTAATTCTATTTATATTTATATCCACTGTTGCTTATTTCAAATTCATGTACATTAGAGATTATTTTTGTATTTGTGTGTTTAGCTATTTTGGACGATCCTTTGGAAATTATTAAGCAATCCACTTGGCTTAAATCTCAATATTACACCGATCCACCCATGGTTGGCTTTTACTGAGTGGGGACACACTCAGGGGGATCATCATCTTAGTTTTGATCAAAAGGTACGCACTCGGGGTTTTTTTATTCACCGGAAGTGGCTAAGGTAGGTGTATTGAATACGCTTCACCTCCGCTTCACCTCGGTGTGGTAATAAAATATATGTCGAGGAAGTGGGACTGGGATTACCCATTCACTAAACCTCGACATATATAAGTGGTGTCAGGTGTGTGGGGTTATCATGAAACCTCTCGACTTATATAAGTGATATCAGGTGTGTGAGGTTATCACTAAAAGCAACATCTCAAAACTTTAATCAAACGATTGCCAGCGTCCAAATTAGTCCAAATACTCAAATATTAACAGCAATTCTTGTTTTGGGCTCCAAAAATTACTTAGGTTAGGGTGATTGTCTAATCCTGTTTTTGTTGTGTTTTTTTTAATTGTTTCTCTTATCTACCACGTTTTGGTAGGGAACTATAATAAACCCTTTTTCCTTAAGCACGTTACACTATAGCAACTCTCCCAGTGCATCATACTCTTACCTTCGGATCGATAAAATGGCTTCCACACATTCGAAATATTCCTCAAGCAAGGACAATCATTCGGGCTGGAAGGCCGGTACTCATTGAATACGTTCAGAGAGAACAAAGGATCGAACGTAAAGAAAGACTAATATGGATGAAAATGGAAATAAGATTACTGAATAAAACAATAAAGATAGAAAATGACGATGAAGAAAGAAAAATAAAGATAGAAAAAGAAGATGAAGAAAGAAGAATAAAGACAAAAGAAGAAGACGAGGAAAGAAGAAAGATGGAAGTAGAAGCCCAAGAAAGGAGAATAAATATAGAAAAAGAAGAAGAAATAAAAATAAAGATAAAAATAGAAGAGGAAAAAGAATAAAATTAGAAAATGAAGATGAAGAAAGAAGAATAAAGATAAGAGAAGAAGAAAAGGACTGAAAACGGATAGAAATAGAAGCCCAAGAAAGAATAATAAACATAAAAATAGAAGAACATGAAAAGAGAAGACAGATAGACGGGGACTTCCAGCTTTCCGTTCTCCTTTCTACCCCGCTCTCCCAGGAAGAACCCTCCCCCGAGTTAGTGGTGAATCACGAACTCGAGCCCGTTGAGATCGCCCAAATGGTCTCGCTCTTATGAGATTATCTACAGTCTTATGCGAAAAGATGTAGAAGGGCTAGAAAACGGCACAATATATTTGGACAACGTTTACTTAGCCATGCGTACAGGGGAAGGACCCCTCGTGAGCGTCCACCCACTCTTAGACCCACTGAGGTCTCACGGCTTAACAAGTAAGCCCTTCAAGTGCTATTTTCATTATAGCCCTATTACTCATTTAGCGTTCAAGTTTCGCTAGAATCACATATCCCCACAGAAGGATAAGGTAAACCCAATACCCGATAGGCCACCCCCAGTCTCGAAGAAACAACCTCGACCCCTTTTAGAAGCAGCTTCCTCCTATCGGCGTATTGTCCCCCATTTCGAGTCCGTCACCTTCCCCTTAAGTGACCTGCATGAAAATAAATCTCCAGACCCTATTAGATGGAACCCCAGGGCTATTACCAGCTTCGGCAGACTCAAATGGAAACAAGTGACTGCCCCTATCCTGCACTTATCTAATCCCGAGGAGAAATTCGGCGTTCAGATCGGCACCCGTCACCTTGAACTTGGATGCGTTTGTTGCGATATGAGGCAGAAGTGCCGTTCCCGGTTGGTTTGGCAAGTCGGAAACCTTCCGATAGGGAGAAGAAGTATGCCACTGTGGAGCTAGAAGCCTTGGCTATCGTGTTTGGGGTACAAAGGTTTCTTGTGTATTTAACAGGTAGACCGTTCTCCATAGAAGCGGAACACAAACCCCTAGCGTACTTAAAAAGTTGCAAGAGTCAGAATGGAAGACTCATGCGTTGGGCCCTGTTATTATCCGAATATCAATAGGATATCCGATATCTAAAGAGATCTCTTAAATGTACTCGCGGATAGTTTGTCTAGGAACCCGGTAGACGAACCCAGTGAGTCTTTGTAAATAATCGGTATTATAGCTATGTAAGTTTTGGATAAAGGTTTAGTATCCACCACTAACTAATTCATATGTTATATTTGTAAAGTTGATAATATGACACGCTCTATAACTGCTGTGATTAATTTTTGATTGTTTCTTTTCTTTTCTTTTTGCATGTGGGTCTTATATTATGCTAGCCGGATTAATGTATCGAATATAATCCTTTATTTCTTTTGTACTTAGGCATCAGCTCTTAATTATTCCGGAGTTTCCTGTATATGATCGGAAACCCGTGTGTTCCTTTTTCCGTCATGATTATTTTATGTTCCTGTATTCGTTGAACTCCCGTTTTGATTTGTTTTTTGTTGTTTTTTTCTGTATTGTTCGTGTAGCCAATGTTAAAAGTATACATTATTCCGAGTTACACGTCAGAATAATATCTTTCAAAACAGGTAGGGATGTAGAAGTCTAAATACCGCGTACATAAGTGTACCCAGAAATACTTCAACACAAGCTGCGTGCCCTCTAGTATCTCTAAATGTACCTCTCGCCTCGAATTCTCTGTCGCCATTTTTCGCACCACTCTAAACTCCGAGATGGCTCGAAGGCGTGAAAGAATTATCCACTCCTCTAACTTCACCAGTTTATTTGTGAACTAGAATTCCCATCCTGAGCCCATAACCTCGAGTATTAGAAGTGCTTAATTCAGTGTTTAATTCAATAATACTATTCCATTCATGCTGTCGGGTGTCATTAACACGCAAGCATCCCAGTGTGTAATTTTCAAGTAATCCCCACGACATTTTTGTAGACTTATTCATTCAGTGCAAGATTAATTCTATTTATATTTATATCCACTGATGCTTATTTCAAATTCCTGTACATTAAAGATTATTTTTGTACCTGTGTGTTTAACTATTTTGGACGATCCTTTGGAAATTATTAAGCAATCCCCTCGACTTAAATCTCAATATTACACCGGTCCACCCATGGTTGGCTTTTACTGAGTGGGGACACACTCAGGATGAGCATCATCTTAGTTTTGATCAAAAGTTACGCACCGGGGTTATTCTTATTCACCGGAAGTGGCTAAGGTAGGTGTATTGGATACGCTTCACCTCCGCTTCACCTCGGTGTAGTAATAAAATATATGTCGAGGAAGTGGGACTGGGATTACCCACTCACTAAACCTCGACAGTGTGCTATGATTGTATAGTCTTTCAATTTTACAGAACTCCAACCACATATGTGGTGGATCATGAGGAGCCTAGTGGATACGTCATTTGAATCCTAGCGTCGAGGCACGGGCTCGATCGCAGTGGCGTCATGAGCTGACCACCCATTAGCGAATGCGCTGATACTACCCCTGTTGGGTAAATAGTCCCCCCTCCCACATATTCCATTACGATAATGCTATCTTTCCTTTTCCGTCTTCACGTCGCAAAATATTCACCCTCCTTCTGTTCCGGAGACCTGTCGATGGGGTCGAAGAATCCCGTATTGGGATACTCATATCCACACATCCTTGGGGCGTAGTGGGGGTCCCTACCCACTCATCACCGCTGAGGTCATCAAGCGTTCCACCATCGCTGGTGTGTTGTCAAAATAATTTACAATATTATCCAGACACCTCACCTTCGGGTTATCGAGCGATTGTTATTCTGATCTTTATATGCATTTCATTATTCATTTGGGGAAATTTCGTTAACAGCGCGAGGCTGGATTGCGCGAACTACATACAACATGTTTTTATTTTAATTTATACTTCTCACTTACTTTTCCTATATGCGCCTCCTTCCCCATCACCCTTTTTCATTCTGGTCCTTAAGCATCCTACGTCAGGTTATCCAAATCCTTTCGCCCGTTTTCATCAAAACTCCGGGACGAAACAAACCAACGCCTTCGAAAGAATGGCAAGATTATCAGGGGAAAAAATCCACTCGAACCGGATTTTCTCATCTATATTTCGATAACAAAAACTTCGATCCAGTCAAAGAATAAAAGAAATCTAATTCAATTTTGCATTATGGAAATACTCACGCTCATATGCAAAAATACATATGTACATAAATAAATACTAACACACACCGATTTCTTCTCGCAATTCTAATTTAAGTCCCAAAGCGATTCTAATAAATTTTCATAAACTTTGTTCATCTCGAAAAACTTCTTTACATATTGTGACAAACCTTTTTTTTTGTTTCTTGGTTTAATGTGCATAAAGCCAGCTAGGATTTCTTTAAGTTTTTTATAGTTGATTTCAATTTATTAACAAGAATGTTTCTATAAACATCCCTTATTCTTCTATTACACCTTGATGGTTAATCACCATAATTAACTTCCTCTCGTTGTGAAAGCCTTTTGGTTGGTAATTCTATAAGGTTATTTGCTGTTTGGAAGTAATGCTGTGAATACACTCTGTGATCTCGGAGTAGCTGTCTCCTCTACAGCTAAATGTTTCTATCAAACACTAACGATCATATAACATCTAATATCAGGAAGCAAGAAAATCTTTTGTATTCGTCCCCGGTCGGTAGTATTAATCATACCTCAAGCTTAAGTTTGAGTGGCAGCATTTCTTGGTCCAAAATCTGACGTTGCTTTCGATTCTTGCAACCTATTTTCAAAGGTGTGTTCTTGACAATAAAAGACCCTAATCGCTTTCCTGCAAAATTTAGGGCACATTTGGTTATGTTTTGGCAAAGTGACCATTGTAAGAGCTGTGGTTACTTCATCACACCATTTATTAGTGTTGGTACATTCCGTGGTCCGTCTAAATAAGCTAGATTACACTAATAGTAAAATAAATTGATCTCATATTTTCTAAAGTTCATTATGAGTCATTAGGGAATGCATTCAGGTCAGTGTAGGACAAATTGAGCCAGCACTAATTTACTCTTCTGCTCACACTCTAAACCTTTTCCATAACAGAAAGTCGAAGTCAGTGTAAAATAGGCCTTTCTTCGAGATACGAATTGAGCAAAAGGTTATTATGAGCGATGCATCAAAAACGAATTATATATGAGGTTCAGTTTATGAATATTTTATGCGAACGAAATCTTTTTTCCCACGAAGTATCTCCGAACTCACTTTGTAGCATTTATTCACACTTCGAGCATAACCCATCATGGAAATTACTTGGTCAAAATGTATTCAAAACAATTTGGATAAAATGAATATATCCTACCCTCACCCTGACTTGTTATTTTGTTTAAATTTAATATTATTTCTTCTTAAGCCTAAATTTGGCTGGGCTGTTTTTTGTTCATCAAAGATTTTTCTCAATTTCTCCGTTCTCTTTAACTCATTTTGTCTTCGAAATTCACCCACACGACTTCCCACTCCATCATCCTTAATGTGAGATAAAGCAAAAACGAGATAAGAAATTTCGCATCGGTAAGTCGATGAGGTCACGTTAGGAGTTGATGCTGATAACGTTCTCAACCCGAGGTGACGTACCTATATTGTATATGCGGTGGTATGGTCGTTAGGCCTGGGAAGTAGTGATGTTAGCCGACGACCTCAATCTACAGGAGACAACTGAGGAAAATAGAGTTAGATTACATACAACTACTATGTTGCGTCATATGTCTTTCGCTCGTGAACGAGATCGCTCGACTTGAAAACGGTCCCCCGACCAGATAATGAAATCAACGCAAAAATCAGCATGGCAATCGCTGGTAACCACGAAAGCACCAGGGACAGTCCTCGTTTGGTGGGGGTATTTGCGTCTTTGACATAAACCAGCGATCAGGTAGGAACCTTCGTCACCCAAGGGGAATGGGGACCCGTTCTCCGTCATGGCTATGTTGATACAACTACCCATCGGGTGGATTCCCTGGAACAGGGTGGAACACGGTTGTACAGTGAAGACTGATGAGGAAGGACAGAGGTATTGCGATTGGCTATGTGCGTGATAACCTGTGTAAGATCTAGTTACCCCCGCGGGGGTAAGCATAGCGAGTCCATCAATCGGTGGCCAGATCTCTACGTGCGGTGACGTTTGTGTCACCTATCGCTGTGATTGAACCTGACACCTCGACGTTATAAGTCCAACGCCGTATCCACTAAGTTAGCAAAAACGCTTAATATAGTGTAATTCTCGTCATAGTAAAAATGTATGGCGAAAATGGGAAGCAAGAGACGCAATAGCAAGGAGAAAGGAACGATAATTAACCATTATGTGCTTTTAGGGGCGAAGAGTTGGTTGAGTATTGAGTTCACCTCCCATCCTCGCTCGGTTCGCTGCCTTCTACTCCTCATCGGGAATCAAGAGAAATTCATACTTTTTCTGGGCCTAAATATTCATAGTTTAACATTCTAAGTACTTAATTTTTATACTCCTATACCATCAATTCCTACGACATTAATACATAAAGTTCTAGAAACATAAGTTATAAGTCTTAGTTTTATTTCCTTATATTCTAAATCCTTTACTCTCTAAAAAGCCTTCTTTGTTTTAGGGTACTCGTCATTAAGACCTCAATCCTTATTTTTCATGGTCTTAGACACTATACTACTTAGTTCTTCTTGTTTTTGTTTCTGAATTTTAATCACAGTCAAAGTTTAAGTCTTAGTTGTCTTTATTAGTCCTATATTCTTCAATCTCTAATCATTATTTCCCAATGTGCAAAACTTTTAGTGTCTTTATTTAGGTCATTATACGCTAAGTCCTTTTTTGTTTCATACTCTTAAATTCGAACCCCTTAATTTTGATGGTCTTAGACTTTTAGTCTTAAGTCCCAGATTGCATTTTCTTAGTTCTTATATTTTGATGTCTCTAGATTTTAGACTTAAGCTTAAGATATTGGTAGCCTCAGAATCAAAGTCTTAAGTCCTTAAGTTTTATTATCCTATATTCTATGCACATAGTATTTATTTTTTACCTTAGCCTCCTAAATCGATAAGTCACTATTTGCATGCTTCTCGAATTTAGGTCTTAGGTCCATATTTTTCTTAGACCCAGATTCATTGTTCGAAACCCCAATTTTTAAGGTGTTAGATTCTAGAATTCTTCCTTATTATGACTTATGGACGTAACCAACAAGTTCTTTTTCTGCAAGCCTAGAATTTTAAGTCTGTATCATTTATTTTGTCCCAGCCTTTAAGTCCTTATTTCTTACTACTTAATCGTCCTATACTTCTACTTTAAGTCTTATTTTTTCTTGTCCTAGACTCTTTAAGTCTTAAGTCATAAGTTTTCGGTCGTTGGCTTAACTCCAAAGTCCTTATTTTTGCCGGCCCAAATCCAAATATTAATAATTAATAAAGGCGATCAGTTACATATTGAGGACTTGATTCAGTGGTGTGAACCAGGCTTGAAGCCAGACTAGACGATCTCATCAATGAATGAAGAAGGACAGGCGCTCTAGAATCCGAGTAGACACAATCCTTTACAAGGACTTTAGAAAGGAACGGGTGTTGAGAGCTTGGGCGTTAACTTGCAGGATCGCCTCAATTGTTATTGTTGAGGAATTATGGGTGTACAACCTAATCCTTAAACGCATAAATAGGCGGCCGAAAGCTGAGAGACCGCGCATGGATGAAGAGTGGGAGGTAGGCCTCGCTCCAGTTCAATGAGAGGTTCAAACCAAAGGGGGCGTAAGCGAGTGTGTAAGGTTGGCCTTAAAGGGTTCGTAAAATGCCAGGATTCATTCAAGGTTATTTAAAGAGACTACCCCAAAATAAATTATTTAATTGCAACAAAGAAAAGGTAATCACAAAAATATATACACGGGTCAAGATTGAGGTATTATGCAATTGCAATGAACCGATCGGACATGTACTAATGCAATAGGGAAATGAAAATGAGACTCAGCAATTAACAAATTATGGACAGCGGGGAATAATTTCCTGGGGGGATTTAACAAATGGGCGGAAGAACCTTTACCTTGCGGACTAGCTTCTCGGAGAAGGGGGAGGTGGGGACGGAACCAAGACTCGCATTGCACGGGATGAAAAGATCTTGCAATGCGGAGATGAGATCTTGCAATGGGAGTCGATTACCTCAAGGAAGAGAGAGGTGAGGTTGATGGAGTAGCGAGATACACTTAGACTTGGAGGAGTGCACTGGGACGTGGCGACGTACTTTCCTAAACGGGACGAGAGGAGTATGTCCCACGAACTTTTAGAAGAAACCGCTTCATGAACTTGCCTATAGAGGATGGTCAAAAGTTCACGGTGGTGATCTAGTCGACGAGAACTTCAAACTTCAAGGGCTCGACTCGAGACGAAATGGGGACGTATCTTTGAGAGATGTGAGCTGTTTTCTCCCTCGAGTAACGGGGGACCCTGAATATATATATATATATATATATATATATATATATATATATATATATATATATATATATATTAAGCCGTCTAAGTCGCTAAAAAGCTTCCAGGACGGCTGTTGTCTCAAGAGAAATCCTGGTGCCGAACGGATTAACTCTGTTTCAGATAAGTGTTTGAAAAGATGCTTGTCTAGCGCCAATTCTGGCGTCGAGGCATGGGGTTAACTGGAGGCTCCTGTCTGGCGGGGCATTAATTTGTCCGCGAGTCAGGGGGAAGGGGGAAAATCGGCTGATTTAGGCAAACGCGGGTAGGGTGTCTCACCGGCTTCCTTCTTTAGGATTTTGTTTGAGACCACTCGGTCTCTGCCCGAAAAGGGGGAGGGGGTCAATGTCGTCCTCCTACAGTTATTTTTATGGCTTTTTACTTTAAATTCTAACTCCTCTCTTATTATCTTTGAATTTAAGTCGTAAGTCACAAATTTACCTAGTCCCATACTTAAAGTTCTATGTCCTCTTTTTTCATAGTCTTATGTCCTAATAATGTAGATGTTAGTCAAGTGCAGTGCAATCTACGCAGTGATTGTATCTGGTTAGTATAGCAATGAGTAAAGCCATTTATATCGGGTACGTCTGCTAGCATGGATAAAGAGCGTACCCCACGCCTGCTCGATAGAGTGTAAATTTAGAACTCATTGTTATACAAACCGGAATGGGGATGTACGAGTAATAACTATTCAAATAAATTCTAAAAAAGATTCACGATAAATGAACCACCACTAAGAAACACGGAAGTGAAAAGCCTAAAACAACTCGAGTTCCCCAAAATGTGAAAAATCTGAATAATGGTAAGAGTTCTGTGTAACGTGTAGTGAAATCGCGAAATCTAAAAGCATTCCAAAGCAGTCCCACTTCAAGTAAAAAACAATAATGTGAATGATAAAAGAAAAGAAAGGGGCAGATAGTCCCTAGAGAAATTTCGCTTTGATAATGTTAAGAAGATAGTGTACAAGGTTGGAAAGGATTTTACACTAGAAATTCCACGAAACCGTCAATATGACGGTGTTTACGGCTGCGGCAGAAATGTGATATTCAAGTGAATAGGTTATATCATGAGACATCAAGATTTTCAACAAAACGATGTTATGTGCAGGAGTTTCTTGGAACTGTAAAACTGCCGTCGATGGATTATTCGATTTGTGAGTTGCTGAAAGAGAAGATTTATAGCGAACATCGCAAAGAAATCACGAAAATTGAATTAAAAAGCAAAATACTACAGCCATAATAAGAAATTGATATTAATGAGGTAAAGCGAAGTATCTCTGTATTGAAGAAAAGGGTCCGATTAGCTTGTCACAGAATGGTGTTCCAATCGATCATTCACTAAAATAAATAAATTATCATTTGTTTCTTTTTTAGCGCTCATTATTTTTTTATATTGCGAGAAGAGTATATATGCCTTTTGTTTAGGCTAAATTTGAACTTTAACAGAAAACAGGAAATGTGAATTTCTCCGCAGATCTTCGCCACTTCTATTTGTTTTGCTAAATGAACAATAACGTTCTAGTCAATGTAAAGATCCGCGGAGTAATTCATATTCTTCGTTTTCTGTTAAAGTCCAACGTTAGCCTATACAAAATGCTTCCTGACATTTCTCTTTTCCTAGTCGTATATGTAACGGTCCTGAAGAGGGTTGAAGAACTCCAGGAGACTCTCCTATTGAAATTGAATATATGTAACCCTCCTGATGAAGGTTAAAGAACTCCAGGAGACTTTTCTAGCGGATTAAGGAATTCTTATTATTACCCTTACCTAACAGCATTGACTAGAATGTTACTGTTCATTTATCAATATATATATATATATATATATATATATATATATATATATATATATATATATATATTTGGGCTGTTCAAGTTCATATTGTGAAAATAAAAAAGTTGTGGGAGACTTCAGGCCACATGTTGTTCTTGTTCCTCTAGGGGTCGTATAAAATTTTAACTCGATCGGATAAGATATAAGGTCCTCTAAAGCGACAGATTCTCCTCTCATAAGCGAGGAGGACAGGGCCTTCCTCATTAGCCAACAAAGGGAAGAGCGATCGACCTCCTCCCTGACCGGACTGGACACTGTGTCAGCGAGCCTCCAAGAGAAAAAGTGGAAGCGGGAAGAAGTGGAGGTGAAGCGGAAACAGTCTGCGGAGATGGCGAAAAAGATCGCCTTAAGTGTTGTAACTTCAAGCCAGGTGCCCTCATGATCTTTGTCCTCTCACAGGGAAACAGATGGAAGCTCTGCCGAGTTCAAGTGCCTAAGTCCTCCCAAGAGAAGAGCTGGAAAGAAGTCTGCCATGATCCTGTCAAAGGAAGTGACCACCAAATTGGCCCTAAAGTGGCTGAAGTGGCCCTAAACGCATTCAAGCACCATCTCTGGTACATTTTAGAAGACTTGGTGCCTCTCTCTCTCTTTGATGAAAGGGTTACAAAGGAAGAGAAGGCCTCCATGGTCCAGAACATGAAGAGGGAGGGGAAGGGACTGAAATGTCAAGGCGGAAAGGCCTTCAATCCCATTAAGGCTCATTCAGACTTCTTCAGTTCCCGGTCAAGAAAGGCGCTGGATCACCTGCTCCCAGGACAAGGAGAGGAACTGAACACCCTATTGGCTAAGAGCCATGTCAGTTGGGAGGGAGATCGTCTCTTCTGCAAAAGGAAGAGGGCGATTGACCAGGTGAAGATGGTCAACGACGTTGCCGAACGGGGAGTGGCCCCGATGACCACCTTCAAAGCGGCCATCAACCAAAAAGAAGTTCAAAAGCAGTTCCCTCTGAAGGAGGTGGCTAAGGACAGGAGGAAATGTCTCACGACCTCCAAGGCAGCCCTACTGAAGCTCGAGCGATCAGACTCCGAATAAAGCATGGAGGTCCTTTTGGAACTGTTTTTTGTCTTTCTTCAGTTCTCAGTGATGTCATTCTACTTGTACTTCTCTGCGTGCGAAAGGAAATATATTAGAACTTCTTTTTTAATATTTGATAACTTTTTGTTTCCTTTTTTGTTTGTTTTTGAAAAATTGTGGATTCGTGGAGGACCATTAAGCAATGTCCGATTACAATAAAATTTTGCACGAATCTTTTACTTTTGAGTGGAACAAAAACAACATGTGGCCCAAAAGTGTTTGCAACATGTGACATTTTGAAATGGTCTAATATATATATATATATATATATATATATATATATATATATATATATATATATATATATATATTGTCGAGGTATGCCTGTGCAGACTAGCTCGACGCACAGAGTTCTGGCACGATTAATTGAGAGTGCAATTTACGGTTGACCTGGTTTTGACTAATGGCTTACCAAGTTGCAGTTCAAAGGATATATAAAGAACAAGACCCCAAAATATAATTTTAATATTTATGATAAATGGGGCAATATATATATATATATATATATATATATATATATATATATATATATATATATATATATATATACAAAAGGGGAGAACAAATACTTAATAAAGGTAGTTAAATGAATTCTGTTGATTTATGATATGACAGAGGACAAAATTAAGGTTAACTCGAACGAGAGGAATTAATTACAATTTAGCGGGAAGTCAAATTGAAGGTGAATGCGGGGGAAGATTAACGAGGTAATCTGGGGACGACAATACAAGATCGCTTTACATTCAAGTGTGGGCGAATTGGAAGGGGTGGGGGGACAACGGCGTAGGTCTTCAAGAAGATACTTCGGGGAGTCATGAAGAAGAGGACTCGAATATGGGGTTTGATCACTTAGTGATAAAGAATGAAATTCTCTCTGCTCCAGAGAGACGTAATCTCAACTCAAGACGATTCTGCAGATCGGCATGGAGTATCAGTCTCGAAAGAACTGGAATATGGAAGGGGTGGCGAAGATGAGAGGGCCGCACAACTCTACGGGAAGAAGGGGGCTCGATAAATTTCCTCTCAAGAGGGTCCAAAGCTTAACGAAGGTAAATCTGCTGGCAAAATCTTCGACGAGGTACGACTCGAACACGGGTTACAGGGTTATACGGGAAACAGATAGTCAGTTTGAACGGAGGGAATGGCGAGCTATAAATCTCCTTGAGAAATGGCAAGCTTCGGGATAAATAACTGGGTGGCTGGTCCAATAGGTAGCCTCGGGGCCTGGGCGTCCGTCCCTAGAGGGTTATCGGTGCCAATATAAGCAAACACACTTCGTAATAACGAGTCGGTCCAGACGGTAAAGCATGCCTCGTGCTATGGGGGTAGGGTTAATGTGGCTGACCTCGCGGGGGAATAGTAAGGCTTGGGAAGCATGGGGTAGAGTTGGATGGCGGAGCAGAGCGTTATCACAGGAAACGGGGGACGAGTGGCGTCCAAAAGCAAACACAGCTGTGACGGGTTACTCAGCGCATGACTGATTTTTCCTCGAACTTTCTAAAATTTTCACGCTAGGTTCACGTGGTCTTGAAAGAAGAAAGGTATTTACGAGGGGGGCTTACTCTCACGGTGGTCCTTCAAGGGCATCCCCTCATATATATATATATATATATATATATATATATATATATATATATATATATATATATATATATATATATATATATATATATATATTATATATATATATATATAATATATATATATATATATATATATATATATATATATATATATATATATATATATATATATATATATATATATATACGTGAGGAAAGCAATAATATGAAAATTAACCCAGAGGAAAATGAAAAGATGAATCCAAGCACTTTCGAACTATATTTGCAAATGCATTTTCAAAGAATAGCATTGCCTCCCTCACCACGTGTCTCTGTTTTTACTGTGGATTAACTCTTATTCCTGAATTTTTTCGTTCTAATGATAATCTTTTAAGATATTTAAGTTATTTTTGTTTTTTTCACCCACCATATTCCATTCATATAGATGGCGTTGTTGTGTGCATGTCGTTTTAGGAGTGCATAGATCTGTTATTAGTTGCCTAATGTTCTTTTTCTTGGCATTTTTTTGTCTCGTTTTTGTGTTTTTTTCCATTGGTTTGTACTATGTGATGGGCGTTCCCTTCATATCTTTGTACCTTATATAAGCTTGCCTTCTCCATTTTTATGTTATTCCTTGAAAATGAACTTGCAAATATAGTTCCAAAGGGCTTGGATTGATCTATTCATTTTCCTGTGGGTTAATTTTCATATATATATGCAAATTTTGTTTGAAGACTATGGTGTATTTCGCGTTAATTAATTTCCTTTGGCAACTTTCTCTTCTTCTAACTATATTTTTTATTCTATCTTGTAGATAGTGGATCACTTATCCAGTATTCATCTTTCTTTTAATTGAATGTGTTTGGTAAAAACCAAACTAAATTGCTGAGCTATCGATCTTATTCGATCATCTTCGGCGCGTTTTGATATGTTCTTACCTCCTTTACCGGTGTAATGAGTGGAGTGAGGATCTGACAGAATGAAAGAAAACGATTTTTAAGGGATATTTATTCCACCTAGGTTGAGCATAACGTTAGAGGAAACGGGCCAGTTCGGTGAGTGGAATTTTAAAATAATTTTAATGTTCGATTCAGCTTGATGGCCGGCTTATTTTCGTTTATTAATAAACTCTTTTCATAACGGTGTTGTCAACTAGCATATATCTCGTTAGGTTAATATTATGTGCACTTTCCATATAATTTTTAGGCCCCACGCTTTGCAGATGCATGGTTAAAAGCTTACAGTCTTTATCGGGGCAGATGAACTCCTAAACTATGTTGGTTGTCTTGAGATTCGAGGAGTTTAGGCAGCTGTGGTTTTTCATCAGGAGATTGCTGCCTTTTGTTGTATAATAATATATGATGAATTGAATTTTATCCATTTGATTTTTAACCTTGATGTTACAGATAATAATCCCCTTGATGTTTCTTTCATCTATTTTATAGGCCGTGGACATCTGGTTTCTGTAATACACTTTGATGTTGTTGAATTTTCCCTGATTACCTTCAGTTTTATTCGTATCTTTGCAATGGTTATTTAAAAAATGATTGGGGTTGTTTGTCAATCATGCTGTTTGAGAAACCATTATTCACGAGTATTTGTTTCACTCGTGCTATCTCTTGGTGGAAAAGTTCTCACGTAGAGCAGCATTTATGTGTTCGGTGGATGTATGAGCCGATTACGCTTATTTTATACCTTTCTGGGCATTCACTCTCCGCATTGAGGCATCTTCCCATGTCCGTGCTTTTTCTATGTAGTTTATTGATGTATCTACCATTGATGTTTTGAACTTCAACGTCCTAGAAAGGGAGTTTATTGCCCGTGCTCAATTCATAAGTGAATTTTAACACAGAGTTCCCCTCAAATTGCTGCTTGATGTTTATCAGATGTTCTTCGTTTTGGACGTTGATGTAGATGTCGTCTACGTATCGGAAATATGTGTGTGGCTTATTTTCCATGATGTCCAATAATCTCTCTTCAAGTTGACCCATATAATAATTGGCGAACGTCGGCCCTAAGGGTGACCCCATAGCCACTCCATCCACTTGCGTGTATAGATTAGCGTCCGGTGTCCTGAACGGATCATTTGATGTGCATGAACATCGTGGTCAAAATAGTGATGAGCGCTTGATGACACAGGTTCGAATCCAACCCCATTATTCATTTTCTTTTAACGGTTAAGATAGTTTTTCCCATTTATCTTTGTTTCTATATCTCCCATTTTTTTCTTAAGCTTTCATTTGTTCACTTACTATTTTCCTTAGCGTTTTACAGGGTTGTGAAACCAGTTTTCGTTTCTTTGGGCCTTTAAATACATCTATTTTATATCACGTGTCATGGGATTTTCAAATAAATAAATATATATATATATATATATATATATATATATGAAAATTAACCCACAGGAAAATGGAAAAGACAACCTTATATAGGGTACACAAATACTAATAGTGAATTTCATAAAAACATTCGATCCCTTTTAAAAAAAATTCCCGATTTAATTACTAAATTTAAATCTAGCAACACCTCTCTTCCATATACATATGTACGGTTTGGTAAAAACTCATAAACCTAATAATCCCATGCGCCCCATTATAAGTTCGTTAGGCTTTGCTTCATATTCCTTATCAAAATGGCTTGTGAATCACTATCCCTGCTTGTGGGGTCCATCTTCCAATCTCGTATTAAAAATAGTTGTGAACTTATTAAGAAGCTTAATACAATACCTTACTCCAACAATTTCATTCTTGTCAGCTTCGATATTTGTTCTTTGTTTACTAAAGTTCCTTTAGACGATTTTCTTCCTCTCCTTTGTGATAAATTATATAATTTAGATCTCCCTGTACCGGTCAATACTTACCTAAAGCTTAATTCTGTTTGTGCTAAAAATTATACATTTTCATTCAATGATAAATTTTACCTTCAAACATTCGGTCTTCCGATGGGGGGTTGTCTATCTCCCACCCTCTATAATTTATATTTGGAATTCTTTGAGACGTTATTCTTTGCCCAAATCCTCGATTTTCCTATTGTATGGTACCGTTACATTGATGATATTATATGCATTTTGCCTTCCTCAAAAGATATTTACAATTGTTTATGTAATCTTAATTCTCTAGTCCCTTCTATTAAATTTACCCTTGAAATTGAGGAAAATGGGACTCTTCCTTTTCTTGACCTTTTAATACATAAGACGCCGTCAGGTTTTAAATTCTCTGTTTATCGCAAACCGTCCAACTCCAGTTCATATATTCACTTTTATTCTTATCACAGTGTTAAAATTAAAAGATCTGTATTCGCTTCTATGTTTCTGCGTGCATTACGCCTTGTTAGTCCGGAATTTTTGGATAAGGAATTGTCCAATATCCTTGATATAGGTAAAAAACTTTTTTACCCTCGACAATTTTTGCATACTTGATTAAACTTTGCTAAAAGAACTTTCATAGAACTGATAACTTACTGGTATGTATGTGAGAGTATGCAGGTGAGGGGATAGAAAGAGTGTGTGGGTAGACAGCGCAAAGTAGACCAGTGGTGAAAAGAGAAAGAAGTGTGGTAGGGTGCAAAGTGATGCTAGAGCCTGGTGATCAGGCTTATCGCTTTCAAATTTTTATGTTTTGTAGTTCCGTTGTTGTTTATCATTTTGCTTATATATATATATATATATATATATATATATATATATATATATATATATATATATATATATATATATATATACATGTATATATATAATATACATAATTTGGCGTTCAAGACATTTGTCTTCATATTGCTAATGTATATGGTTATGCTGTGCGCGTTTGCTGTTGTTTTGGTAAGTCGTTAATTATAACTTACTATGTTTGTTTTAGTGTCTTTGTTTTTTCGTAAATTTGTAGTGTGTGTATTTTGTGTATTATGTTTCTTCTTTGTAGTCTTGTTCGGTGATTTTCATCTTCTTGTGTGGGTTTCCTTCTTCGGTAGTTTTGTCTTAGTTGATGGGTTTTGTCGATATCAGGGAATTTTTGTCAAAATCGGTTGGTTTCATGGTTGGTATTTTAGTCTTGATTTGGGGTAAAATCAACTCATCTTGCGTAGAACGGCACTTCTGCTCCGCCAGCTAAAATCCCAGCGGAGCTTGGAAATCTTGCGCGATATACTGCTCTTCTATTCTGGTCAATCATTTATATGATTTCCTCGTCCAACACTCGATTGACCTTTTCCAGCATATTCTTTGTCCGTTCTTCGATAACAACGTTAATGAGGGTTAACCCCGCCTCCCGGTGCAGTTCTTCCTGAGTTCTTCTTTCCATTCTGCGTGTACCTGTAATTAGGTACGCGCATTTGTTCTGCACCACTTGTAGTCTCCTCTTCTGCGTCTTTGAGACACAAGAGAGGGCGGAGGCGGTGTATAGCAACGTGGATCTTACTAGTGCAGTATAGATCTTCTTTTTGTTGCTTTGACGAATATTTCTGAACCTATACAGAGTCTTGACTGCAGCAGTGGTGATAACCTACTGGTTTTCAATTTAAAAAATTGTCTTACCTCGCCATAATTAGAACCATTTTTTTGTCTCACCCGTATTTTTAAGCAACTTAATATCTCTGTAAATTTCAGATATGAATCCACTTTATATAAAATTTTAGTCCACAATAATACAAGGAAAAATGTTGGAGTATATTCTATAGAATGTTATATTTGTAATTTACCTTACATCGGGCAAACTTGTAAATCTTTATCTACTAGAATTCACCAACATAAGTATTATATTAGAAGATGTAAATTAAACGGCACTTTATTTTTACATTTATCTGAAAATAACCACCCCATTGACTGGAATTATGAAAAATTCCTTTATCATTCCGCTGATTTCACAAAAAGAAATATTGTCGAGTGTTCCTTTATTGGCATCTTACCTAATATAAATATTTCCCCTGGCTTATTTAAACTCGAACCTCTTTTTTAAAAAAACTTGTACTAAATGAAATAACTTCATAATGCAGCCTGTTGTCACTCTTTATTAGTGAAATATCGTTCGCATTGCTTCTCCCACCACGTGTCTCTGTTGTGACTGTGAATTAACTCTTAGTCCTAAATGTTTTCGCTCTAATGATATCCTGTTGCTTATTGTTATTTTTTCTTTGGTATTTTTCTGTCTTGTTTTTGTTTTTCCATTGGTTTGTACTATTTGAAAGGCGTTTCCTTCGTATCTTTGTACCCTATATAAGGTTGTCTTCTCCATTTTCATGCTATTCCTTAAAAATGAACTTGCAAATATAGTTCAAAAGTGCTTGGATTCTTTTCATTTTCCTGGGGGTTAATTTTCATACTATTGCTTTTCTCACGTGCCACTTTCTAAGTTTTTTTCATTATATATATATATATATATATATATATATATATATATATATATATATATATATACAAGGAGGGGACAAAATAATTGGAATAGTAGAAATTTAACACCAATATTTCAATGACCCATTATATTACGAATATCCATCCAAATTTCATTGTGAGCATTTAGTTTTATTTTAGATACATAGTTTTATTTATCGACTTTAATAATTATTTCTATATTTCTTTTTCAGGTCGTGGTATAGATGCTAAGATGCGTGACCTCACTGAGTTCGAAAAAGGGCAAGTTGTTGGAGCTCGAATTGCAGGAGCTTTCGTCACCACAACAGATAATCTTCTTGTTTATTCGAGAGCTACTATATCAAGGACCATGACAGAATTCAAAAAGCAGGGCAAAACCTCAGCAGGAGGAGTAATTCCGGCAGGAATTCGAAGATCGCTGAAAGAGACCGACGAGTGTGGAACTGCATTGTTATGAAAAATCCTCGGACAACTGCCCCTAAAGGGAGTGCAGAGTTGAATCAACATCTCATTTGCCTAGTTTCAACCCAAAATGTTCGCTATGAGCTCATGGAGGAGCCGCCATCAAGAATCCTCTTCTTTCTTATTGAAACATTCAGAAAAGGCTCAACTGGTTAGAGGTCACAAGGGCTGGTCGACAGACCAATGAATACAAGTAATATTCTCCGACGAGTCCAGTTTTCTCTTTACCTACTGTAGGAAGGGTTTATGTGGGGAGCAGCTCGGAGAAGCTTTTAATCCTTACTGCATTATTCCTACAGTAAGGCATGGAGGAGGGTCAATGATGGTTTGGGCAGCCATATCTTTGAATTCTCTTTGTCCAATCGTTGCCCTGCATGGTCGGATCAACAGCAACGAATATCTGAATATTTTGGAAGATCAAGTCCATCCCATGGTCCAGACATTATTACCTGATGGTGAGTGCTTTTTCCAAGATGACAATGCCCCAATACACACCGCTCATGTGGTTAAGAATTGGTACCAAGAGCATGGGAGTGAACTACAACGCATGGATTGGCCCCCACAATCTCCAAATCTTAATATTAATTAGCATTTGTGGTGCGTCTCGGAGTGATAAGTTAGAAGTCGTTACTCTCCACCGTGGTATCTGAAACAGTTGGAGCAGGTATTACAAGAAGAATGGCTCAAGATTCCTCTAAATGAAGTCAGAAAGCTGCATGAATCAATACCAAGACGCATCGACGCTGTTCAGAAAGTAAAAGGAGGACCAACTCCGTGTTAAATAAATATTCATTGAATTTAACATGTTCCAATTATTTTGTCCAACCACTGTATATATAAACTATATAAATGTTTATGTTTTTCCCGTTTTGTTTTCTCTGATTTCCTTAGGTTTCATCTTAAATTCACCTGTATATACTGAATGGTGCTAGCTTCCTATTTCATTACACAGGTGTGAATGGCTGCTATGACAGCTGAAACTAGTTCTGTGCTTTAAAATAAATTCAGATTCATACATTGCGGTTTATCATAACTATTTTGCATTTCTATATATCGCGTTAATGCGATATATATATATATATATATATATATATATATATATATATATATATATATATATATATCAAAACTGGTTCTTTTCTCAACTATCGTTGTGTTCAATATTCTTCATTCTTTTTAGCTTGAGTTCATTGTAGTTATTTTATGCCTGAATAACGAAGCGTCTCTTCCTTGCGTCACTCCTTTGTGTGGCTGAAAGGCAGCGAATTTTAGTTTTAATTCTTTGTCTTCCGTTTTGTACTCCACCTCTCTTTTGATTAGGTATAAATAAATAAATGGAATTTTGCTCTTTAGTATTAATCTAAGTTTCCATTTTTAAATATGTCTAAATTAAAAAAAGAAGTCATCATCATACTTCATTTTCTTCTCTCTTTAATTTCCCTCCTTGAAGAAAAAAGTGACCCCAAAATATTATTTTACCCATTTGTGAGCATTAGTGGGTAGAGGTAAATTCTCTGATACCCCAAACAATCCGCAATACATCGGTTTCAGACAAAGGTTTCGTTACTCTTACAATATGAAGGAAATTTAAGTTTCACACTCATATCTTTGTGTGGTATAATAGTCAACATAGGAAAATAGTTGTATTTTAGGATATTGAATGCAATATGGCTGTCGTAGGAGTTCGCTGGCTATTTTAAACTTTCCCTCTTAATTTTGATACAGCTCGTGGAACCCTCCCACTGAAGTAAATGATATTAAATGGAATATAATTAGTCTATGTTAAACCCAACGATATGCGAAAGCTATCACTGAAACAAGTGACCATCGTCTACTCTGCCACAAATGATCGGAAGACCAAAAGTAGCATGGAGTTGGAGTCTTGATTCATAGAGCGTTCAAAGAAATGGTAGTAGAGTTGACGGCATATCGGAAAGTGTACCCTATGTGAACCTAAGTCACTGAAGTACAGCCTCAAAATTGTACAAATGTATGCACCGACATCTGCTACTACACAGAAAAAGTTGATAGATTCTAAGATGACATCAGGACAAGCATAAGCAAAATCAAATCCCATTTAAACATCGTCACGAGAAAATTAATGCATAAGTTGGGCAAGTGCTCAATGAATGTGAAAATTCTTCATGGGAAAAGAAAATTGGAATTGACAAGATCTGGTTGACCAAGTTTGCGAATCTTATGTACAAAAAGAACCAAGAGAAAATATAAACGTACAAATTGATTACATTCTGGTCAGCAAAAATATCTTTGTCAATAATTTTCAAGTCATCAATAAAATAAACATCAGTGAGCACGGGATGATAGAGAAGAAAACTATTCTATTCCTAAAATAAGCCTATTAAAATCCAGAAAAAATCGTCCCAGAATTCCAGCAACATCTTAATAGAGCATACTAAGAAAATTCCATTGATCCCGGCAACACTAGTCATATACAAGCCATAAACAATAATTTGATGAAATAGATGACAGAGACTACTGAAAGATACAAGAAAACAAAGTAAGAACAACACCCCCTGTGGTAAAAGAGGTACGTATATATTTTAATTATTCAGATATTTTTAATGATGTTAATATTATTATTTGGTCCCACCTTTGCTTCAATTACAGTCATAATTCATCGTGGCATGGATATCACCATATTCTCACCTATATTATACACTTTCTGCACTCAGCTTCTAATTTTTCATACACTTCTGTTTCATTTGTTCTTGTGGTACTTCTTATTGTTTTTCCAAGCACTCCCCACAAATAGGATTGGATGTCTGGCATGGAACATTGTCCTGCTGAATTATAACTTCATTTCTTAGTAATGTGGGATGCAATTTCTGAATAGATGGCTTTAAATCTTTGGAGAACATGCTGGTATAGGTTGTGGAGTTGATTTTTCACAGGCAAAAAATCATTTTAACTGGCCCTGTTGAAGACATGCAGTCCTATAGCATCATAAAATAGCTTCCATATATCACAGCTGGTACCACACAAATGCCTTTCTAACTCCTAAACTTAAAAGGTAACCCAGAGATGAGAAATATTTGTAGAATTGTTAGCAAAAAGTTAAATTTAAATATTAAAGTTAAATATTTTTTTCCAAGATATATTTTAATGCAATTACATAAATTACACATCAAACAACAATACATTAGTCTTTCTTACATACCTGATAAGTATCTTCATTTAACCTGATAACTTTAGGCCATTGTTAATTTGACCAATTTTTGTGATCTCTGGGCCACTGAAGAGGAGAGTCTGGCATCCGTTTAGCTCCTTGATCTTTAAGTCAAATTCTAACTCTTTTGGGTAACATTTTTGAAATTGTAGCTTAATTTTACTCCCCAGAAAGTTCAGAAGATGTTTTGCTCCGATTTTTTAGGGAAGCGTGAATGATAGATCTGTCTTCTGAATGTGTTTAAAGACAGTTTCTGCCACTTCTCTTCCTTGATACAAAAATCTTTGGGCCCTTGATATCGTTTTTAATGCTTGGAAGGCATATCTTGAACATTATATTTTATTAGCAACCCTTTGTTATGGTTAAGTTGGATTTGTGCTCTCTGAGCCTCTGTAAGTTCTCTACCTTTAGTCATAATACTTGTTAGAACGATATTGAATACACAATAGTTATAAATTTAGGTTGAACAAAAGAAATATTCGTTTAATTCTGATTTTAGAAAACATACAATATTATTATTTACATACCATTTACTAAAATAATAAATCAAACATATAAGCAAAATACATATAATCATCCTACATATATATATATATATATATATATATATATATATATATATATATATATATATATATATATATAAATAATGTGATAAATTCTAAAAAGTTGATTATGAAAAATATAAAATTTATGAGTGGTGATTTATTCTTTGGGCCAAAGGTATATATATATATATATATATATATATATATATATATATATATATATATATATATGTATATTAAACAATAACTCTGCCTACAAACGATAAAAAACAATGGGATAGATATGGTTTAATGCTAAAAGCTGCTCTCATTGCCCCCATAACGAACTAGCTATTGATTTTTACACACAGATGAAATATCAGCATAAACCTTGATTCGAACAAACTACCTCACAAGTACTAAACGCGTGCGTTACCCCTAAGCCACAATGGACAAAAGAAAATGAAACCTATTTCATTCGTTTGATTTATTCTTTTTTTAGCATTCTCGAGGTGCCTTTTGAACCCCATACCTAAGTGTTGATGGAGAGACGTGTAAAAGACCTCTAGGCAATTCTACTGGCACCTCTTTCCCTGTAGTCTTTAAATGACTTCAATTAGCGTTAGCATCGTTTCCCTCAGGGAACGCCCGCGCTTCGCACGCGTGAAGTCGTTGGTTTGAACCCAGTTGGAGGCTGATTAGTCTTCATTCGCGAGGCGCGCTATTCTGCCTTATTGTTCATTAAAAATTATCTTTTTGCGACGCTTCTTTACCTATTACTCCCTTCCGCCTTTAATTTATTCTGATTTGTCACCACCTCAAGGGACACTGCTTAACTGAGGACCCAACAATATTAGAGCCTCGTGCCCATCAGCCCATCATCCCTTTGGCAACTCGGCCTATTTACCATTCAACAATTCTAATTTACCCTAACCTTACTACTTGCTATCCAACTCGTTTTCAATAGTCATCGCTGGTTCTCGCTTTATAGAAATAAATGATACTTTCAAGAAAATTAAATAGTTTCGTTTGTAAAATAAGTTTTTCTACTTCATAGGGTTCTGAAAATCAAATTTTTATTCATTTTCTATCCTTAGTCGAAAATTTTATGTAAAATTTTCTATTGGAAAAAATAATTTGAAAATATCGCATTAAATTTGAAGAAAAAGGGCGCGCCGGATCGTTGCAGCCGAGCTTTTATTTTTACTTTAGAAATTGCCTTTACCAAAACAAAAAACAGAAATTGCCTTAACTCCCCCAAACTATAGAATTGCCTTGACCAAAAAAAAAAAAAAACATCTTGGGGCCAAGGTGTCGGAAGGAAGACTATGAAAGAATTGTCATAAAAGCACATGTTGGTTTATGGCTCTAGATCAAGTAAAGTTCAGGTTAAAAGAGGCTATATGCGGTTGGGTGTCAATTTGTATGTTGAATTTATTAGAGAAAGATAACATGTTTTAGCGGGTAATGTTTAGCGAACTTAAAGATTTTACATATATGAAAACAATAAGAAAAAAAGAGAAAAAAATGTTTTGTGAGGCCTTTGGTTCTGAATCCATGTCTATTAATCATTAGTAATTCATTTTAATTCTTCCTAGAAGATATTTCTTTATCCTTTGCAGGAAATAAGTAATGTTTGGAAGGCTTGTAATAATTTTTATGGCACGAATTTCACTCTTGACGTGCTTAACTATCATAAAATAACCATAACTAAACTCACCCCTTGCATTCCTCTCAAATTAGAGGTAAAAAAGATTTATTAAATGAAAATATCATTTTTAGGTTAAATAACGGTTCTTTCTCATGCCATTGTACTTCTCTCTTTGTAAATAAAGCGCTTATTAAAATCTGGGTTCGTAAGTAAAGTCGTCACTTTTACACAGATACCCAAATCAAGCGACTACAAATTATGGAAGTTCGTAAGCAGACTTAACTTGATTTATCATCAATATCTACCTCAAAAAATATTTGCAAGTGTTTAAATTATTACATGAATTCAAAAGTTATTAAGCCTACCTGATACATCATAATATTCCCTTAGAGACTTGATTTGAATTCGTTTTTGGTAGAAAATTTAAAAAATGGACCGAAATGGGAAGCCGATTAGACGTCAAAATTTGTTCCAGAAAGCAAACGGACAGTCGTAATTTTGAGCAAGCAACTGAAACGACCATAAAACTAAATGATTGGTCTCCCAAACTTGAAGCAAACTTCATCTAAATTCAGAGCATCGTCTATAATTCTCATGATTTATAAATTGGAGAAAAGAAGAATTTCTTCTTTTTAAGGAAAAGCGAAGATCGTTATTTGGGGAAAATAAAGAGGAAAGTAGCGGTTATTAATAAAGGCACGTGTTATATACAGAATGAAGGTGAATCATAGACAAAAAAAGAAGATCGAGAAGGTATGTAGAAGAATGAAATAATACCACAGAAAAGTGTAGAAAATGACGGCTAATAAACTGAAAATTTCATTATGAAATTGAATGAGTGTAAGGATTTTAAGATGCATAACTGAAATGATGGCATACATGAACACATTACCGGTACTACTCGGAATAAAGTACCTACTTCTGGTTGGGTGTCAGATACGGTGCAATTTGGGTCGAGCTTGTGGCAATTTCCTGGTCATATAGTAACGTGTTGTCTAGATCCTACGCAACACAAATTATAGGATACAACTCGGGGATAAAACTCAACCATAACGTTTGTGGAAATGGTTAGAAAGATAAACTCACACTGAGATAGAGAGAATTGTGATAAAAAGTCAATTTTCAAACAGTAGGAAGAAAATAGGTAGAAACTCAGGTCCGCTGTATCTATGAATCTAAGCAAAGAAGCAATTAAATATACAAAGATAACAAGTAACCCTAGGAAAGGATGAGAAAGTAAATAAAATATTGAGAGATGCCTAAGAAGAGGGAGTAAAACGATGTAAACAGAAGCGAGTGGAAATATATAAAAATAGGAAAAGATAATCCAGTCTTCTGGAAACTATTACACATCTATCACTTTCCATTACACCTATATACACATATTTCAATTTTTAACACTATTCTATATCACTTACTACTAATTTATGCCTTATTATTCCTTATAAAGCTTATGAACTCTGTCAATTGAATCAGTCAGAAGCGACCGAGAAGCCGAAGGACGATTTTTTGCTAAAATCTAACATTAATTATACATGAAACTCGTATGAAAACCGGATAAAGCCTTAACCTTTTGCTAAATAAGTGGATCGAGAGTCTTTTAATTAAAACAATAGATATAACGCAATTTTTTTAATTAAAAGCTTGTTCGTTCACCCTTCAAGAAAAAGGAATCGCATCGAATTGAAGATGAAAATGTAGACTTGAGTTAGAGGCGTATTTCTAGGTTTTCCTCGTTCATCCTTCCATTTTAGTGAAGAATTCACGAATGACCGGATTTTCTGCTTCTTAAGTTTCAAAAGGATCCATTAATTAGTTAACGCAAGGGTTTGCAATTGCAGATGCAACGAGAATCTCTCAATTCAGTCGAGCAGAAGACCTAAATTTCCCGAATGGAGAAGTAATTTTGATGCGATAAGAGAAAATGAAAGGATAATGAAACTTTCCACGAATCTTAACAAGCTTGTTTAATGGGCAGCTAAATGGCAAAGTAAATTAATTAATTATTCTACCCTTCTCTTTTTCAGTTGGGGGCGAGGACCCTTGACTCGATAATGAAATCCACATAAAAATCAGAATTAGAATTTGTAGCAAGCCCGAATGAAGCGTGTGGTCCTTGTCGAAATAGCAATAGTTCTGCTTTCTATCACCAACAAGCGAGAAGAGAACATTTCTTGGTCCAAGGGAATACCATCCGGGGTGGAAGAGTGATGTGTTTTCTGTGGGAAAGGGGGATGGAAGAGAGCAATGTTGTGATTGGCCATAAGTGTGGTGACGTACGTGACAGAGTTCTTTGTGTTAATGCTTCAGACGCGACGCGACGTCAGATTGGCGGTATTTTCCTGCGAACGCCTAATTATTTCCTTTACATTCTCGCTGAGAATCGAACCAGGTACACGGGAAAGTAAACTAAATATCTTTCACACCTTGAGCTGGCCCTCCTCTGAGCGTCCAGCTTATGACGCCCCTTAAAGCTCTAGGTCTACACTCGCTGCGACTGAACTTCTACCTCTACGTCAGAAATCCACATCTGTATCCACTAGGTTGACGAGAGATCCAACCATAATGTGTGAAATAGTCAACTATTTTAATTAGAGACTATGAGCAACCCCCCACCCCCCCACCCCCGGCAATTGATGAACCTGGCACTACACCGTGCCAAATTGAGTTAATATTTGAGAAAATAATTTTAATCTCCTTTAGAAGTTGAATTCACTCAGAAAGCTTTGCGGTTAGGACGTCCTGGGAGTTTAAAATTAAGCACGGAATGAAAAAGAAGTAATATCAATGAAATCGAAGGTAAATCAAGGAAAATACAGGTTTTTCAGTGAATTTGCAGTTTCAAATGATAAAATGTATGCATTAGAGAGGAAAGGGGTAACCAATTCTTTTTAACTAAACGGATTATTGACAATTCAAGAATTAAATATAGAAATTCGGCAGTAAATGTAAGTATTAAAGGAAAATATATACAAACGAAACGAACCAAAATTGATATAACTGGGGCTCCCATGAGCTGACCCCAGACTATCAAAATCAAATCTATAAAAAGGGCTTTTTCTCTGCTTCGACGAAACCAAAATAATCATCTACTTAAATTAATAGAGATATGTGATGGAAAGTGAATTCCGGAGGTCAATCGAAACAGCTTTGCGATAGCTCGATTCCAATGAAGGCTTTAAAAGTTACGAACCTACATACATTGACCTCACCCTACAATATTTTAGCGACTGTATGGTAGGTAATAGGTGACATTATTTCCTGCAACTATTGGATGTATGTAAAACTAACACAAGCCAGATGTATTTAAGACTTGGTTGTAAAACCTTGGCCGGTGTTAGTGAACCAACCAGCTGTGATCAACTAAAGATACTAAGCTAGGTTCTCTTCCGTCTACCGTCTTATACTGTTTTCCGACAGATTATTATTCTTTAAGTTCCTTCATTATTATTCTTTAAGTTCCCTCAATGAACCTAAGTTCTTTAAAAACGAAATCTTTCTGCAGCGACAACAACAGCACAAGATATTCATGGATAACAAAAGCCACACGGGCCAATCAAAGAACATCTGAGTCAATCCTCAACTCATCATCCCTCATTAAACTACATCCATATCACCATTTTAAAGTTATCACCATTCAACGCTCATCAAAAGCTCTAACATACAATTAAAATATAAAATAATATTAAAGTATTAAATTCGGTAGCGTTTCGACCTTAAATAAAGTGGGACCTTATATTCAGGGGGTAGGAACGCCACCGAGTTAAATAAATCATTTCAAATAAATTTTGTTTTCCTTCTCTTCTCTTTTGTAGGAGTTAAAAAGCCTTTTCTAAAGCCATTTAGTTTTGCAAACAGCTGATGTTCAAACATATATGAAGGAGCTTTAAGAATGATAGTTATAATGTATAATACATTGATTAGAATTTCAAATAAGGATTATAAAATTCCTCTTCGGTAAATTCCTTAAAACTAAAAATAGTTCCAAAAGTGATGGTGCGAATGGATGCTTACACAAACTGGTTCGGGACTTTAAGAAGGCTCTAAAGTAATTTTGAAATAACAGTACTATTCAAAATTGACTTTATTTTATTTAATGGTATCGATTTGGTTAATGTGAATGGTTCCATGAACTTACATATGCATATCTGTTTCTAAACATTTTAAGAACTATTGAGCCACTAAATTTAACTCAGATGGCATTTTCAGGAGTATCTTTGGTAAGACAGCTAATTAGTTTGTGTTTTCGTACGTAGCATATTTGTTGCTTTCGGCGTTTGTCAAAATTTATCGTTCCTGCAATTAATTTTTATAGTTCGTGCCGCCTTATAAAAATTAAAAAAAATATTGATAAGTAAATATAATCAATTTTATGTTTATCATTTAATTAAGTAACACTTCTCCATTTTATTGGTTTTAAAAAAATGAAACAAATAAGGACTAGGCTAGCCGAGTTATGCTATCACTAGTCTGTTTAACAAGTTCAAAGCTGTTCGTTCCTATCAAAATTCTCTTAATATTTCCGGTACCAGGCTAGTCTACTTATAGTTAATAGCGTAACTAGCACATCCTAGTCTTCATTTGTCACTTATTAGAGAAAGGTACTTTGGTAGCTCAAAACATTTTGCATGTCAATTCTTATATTTTCAAAGAATTTTGTTTCATTTTCTTAAACGATTAAGATAGAGAAAAAGTTTTAGAAAAATAGTAACTATATAAGTGATTAAATTTACTTATCAATATTTTTTTTCAATTTTTTCAAAGCGGCCCGAACTTTATGGATAAACTACCTGGATCGCGCTGAGAGGCTGCGTTGTTTTGCCAGATGACTTGTAACATGGTAACAGAAGGCGAACATCTCTTGTTTAGATCTATAAAGAGACAGTTTAAAATGCCAAAGCTAGCCTTATGTTGAATGATTTGGGGGGATGAGATGTTCTTATAAAATCGCTTTTTGGTGTTTGAAAGAACTGTGAGAAGGATGTCTCTTCCAAGTCAATAATTTTTTAACGTAATTTAGATATATTTTAGTTCATGGTCCAAATATTTCAGGTGACTAAACCTTAATTAGGGTTGAGTGAAGTATTGCTGAGAGGACATCTTGCTTCACGATTTGAAAGTAAAATTAATAAAGGATTGGGGATTGGAAGCAATTTATGTGCGTGTAATTTTGAATGTAAGAGGGTCATTGACGGAGGGCATCACATTTACTCTTACATTTATGGAAGTTAATTTGGACATAGCGATTTTTGTGATTTGTAAGTAATCAGAATCACCATACTCACATGTACTTACGTGCTCTTTGGAATGTATTATTATTTTCTTATTTCTTCGTTCTTTTACTTTCCTCATAAAATGTTATTCCATTGTCTCAAAACTTCCACTTAAGACAGTTCTGAGCTCAATTACTACTTGAGGCTTCATACTACTTTGCAATACCATTTAAGGTTCGCAATTCTGTACCAAATTTAAAGCAGAAATTTTCCCATGCTATAATCATCAAAATTTGACGTGATCATCAGCTACTGATAATTTCGAAGATCTTTCACTGCTAGATCGTTTTTATTAATATCTAATTCAAGCAAATTTACATAGTAATTATTAAAATAGCCTGTAGGTATTGGCTAAGGTCATGGGAAACGTCAATTATAAACTTATTTACTGAAAAAGAAAGATGAATTTGAATTTAATATAAAACTAATATTTAAAGAGGCCACAAATAAACACTTTCGAACTTATATTAAGTAAGTTACTTATGAAGTGGAAATGCTAGAATAGAATTGCATACACGAGTTGGCCTCATTTCTTTGCATATCGAATTACCAGAGTAAACACTCCGTTCAACTACCTATTCCATAGTAGAAGGACCAATCAAGGAATAGTGGAAGTACCATCGGACACATAACTATGATGAACGCAGAATCAAGAAACCAGCTACTTTGGAGCTTATTCGATCGAGACAAACGAGAAACCTAACAAAAGCTATAAACATCTATCGAGACCCCCAGAATAAGTGACCCCTTAAAAATAGTTACAAAAATAACGCCCAAATTAAGCAGATAACAGTGAAAATCAGTGAGTGACAACTAAAATTGCTGAGCTAATACTAAATCAAGACAAAAGTGCTCAAATATAGTGAAGCAAAAAAATTATGTGAACATGGAGAAAACGAGAAGAGAAAAAGTGTTCAAGTGTAAAACTTGAAAAACACGAGACATACGAAACAGAGCAGCAAAACAAGCACAAATAACGGCATGGATGCTCTATGACAAACTATAATGGAAGAATGAATAAATGAAAACAAAGATTAGTCAACACTCCCGACAATTTTACAGAAGTTGCAATTGCTTACCAGTAGACGAGCAAGAGGTAAAGGATGGAATAGAAAAGGTAATGTGGTTCGGATTCCACGTTAATCAGTAGGTTAAAAACTTATGGAGTTATTTCAGTCTATCCTTCTTTCCCCAGTTATCATTAGTCGGCCACATGAAATCAACTTCTGCTCTCATTAGTAAGCTTTCCTTTTCACCCTTTAACATCTCCTCTTATATATACCTCCCACGACCCCTGTCATTATTAAAGAGCCTTGTACCACTTGTGGTTTCTCTTCTCCCCCCTCTTTCTCTTTCTCTCTTTATATATATATACGAGTATATATATATAATATATATATATATATATATATATATATATATATATATATATATATATATATATATATATATATATATATATAGATTTATAATCGAAAGGTTTCCGAAACAGAAATAATTGTTTTCAGTAACCTAAAAAAATCGAACACAGAACAAATGTTTACATATAAGAAAAATGATAAATATGTATAATAATGAGTAGTTCTCCTTTATTTATTACTTTGTTAACTTTGGCAAAATTGACTCCCAGTTGAAAGTAAATCTCATTTTAAAGAGAAAAGTTCTGTACTTCAATTTAGCCCTTCATTTTCGTATTGCTAGGTCAATAATAATAACAATTATTATTTAGTGTGTAGTCATTTTGGCTGCACTTGTACACTAGTAATTAGTATTTGGATGCATAAACTTTATTGCAATGCAAACACACACATTTGTAATACTTTTCTATTAATTTCCAAGTCTTCGCTCGAAAGGTTGCTTCATTCCTGCTTTGAGTACTCCAAAACTAATCTTTATTCGTTGGGTTCTTAAGTGAAGGAGCTTTTGCAATTCAATTCGCATCCACATATTCTTATATGGCTGAAGCCAAGTGTTGTAATTGCCATTTCAAAACATAACTTTAGGAATCATTTAATTTTTATTGCTAGAAACGCGGCATGTTGCGTATCATAATCCTACTGTTAGTTTTCTTTCTAAAGAAACAAATGATTATTTTTATCAGCGTTCGATCGATTTTAGCAACAGTTCCTGTGCAATCAAGAACAAACCACAACACCATAACATTGTTTCCGCTCCCATGCTTTACGTTTGGTTTTCTTTTCATCGTAAGAAGGGCCTCAGCAAATTATCAACAAAGGCTATCATCTGCAATTAGGACAATTACTTCTATTAACCATAATACTTACTTACAAAATGTTTTATGAGTTTGAAATGATTCCTTTGCAAACATGAGCCATAGAGCAACGTTTATTTGAATGTTGGAACTAATGCTCACAGGATGCTAATTCGCTTGAATATTTCTTAAAAAGGTATTTCAATTATCTTAAAAAAAAAATATAATTAATTTTTTTATATCTTCATTGCATTTGCCTATTCTAAGGAAATTCAAGACTAATTTAAGCTAACAATCACTAGAAAAAAAAGGAATGCTCAAAAACATCGAATTCCAATACGTAGTGTATTTTTAAAAGCGGTAAAGAATCGCAAAGTCGGCTAAAAAGGCCTGTAAATCGCTCGCTCTCTCTCCCACTCTCTCTCTCTCTCTCTCTCTCTCTCTCTCTCTCTATCTCTCTTTCTCTCTTTTACTCTCTCACTTTATCTCTCTCATCTCTCTCCCTTCCCTCCTCCCTCCCTCCATATATTTCTCTATATCTCTCATCCTTCCTCCCTCCATATATCTCTCTATATCTCTCATCCTCCCTCCTTCCCTATATCTCTATCTTAATGTCTCTCTCTCTCTCTCTCTCTCTCTCCCTCGCTCTCTTTCTCTCTTTTGCCAAGAGTGCTGCGTGAGGTGAAAAATCACGTAGGCACTCATCTTTTTGAGATCTTCAACTCATCGTTCGACAGTGTTGAAGTACCTGCAGACTGATGGCCAATGTCACCCCGATCCACAAAAAGGGAGACCGTGGTACAGCAGGAAACTACCGACCAAAAAGTGTCACTTCAATAGTGGGCAAAGTACTGGAAGACATCATAAGGGATAGGATAATGAATCATTTAGAGTCTCGCGACTTGTTAAGAGACACCCAGCATGGCTTCCGAAGAAAGCTCTCGTGCTTCACGAACATGCCTGAATTCTTCCACGGGATAATGAGTGAGTTTGACAAAAGTCGAGCGGTGGACGTATTTTATTTGGATTTCCAAAAGGCTTTCGATAAAGTCCACCACAGCCGACTGATGGCGAAAGTACATGCCCTGGAATAAGAGGAAAGGTCGCAAAATGGTTAGAAAGTTGGTTGTCGGACCGGAGACAGAGGGTTACCATCGGAGGCCACACCTCTCGGTGGTCGTCAGTAACGAGCGGAATCCCTCAAGGTTCCGTGCTAGGCCCTCTATTATTCATCATCTACATCAACAATATAGATGAGGGACTAGTGAGTCGTTTAGCGAAATTTGCCGAAGACACAAAACTTGGAGCTAACGTAGTGAATCATGAAATCATCGAGATGTTGAGGGGTGACCTACGGATGATCGGCGAGTGGGCTGACAAGTGGCAGATGCCTTCCAACTTAGACAAGTGTAAGGTGATGCACATTGGGTATGCGAACACCCGATCAGGCTACGAGCTACAAGGTATGCGTCTTGAGGCCACTGATGTTGAGAAGGACTTAGGTGTGCTGATTAGCAGCGATCTGAAATTCTCAAGGCAGTGCTTACAGGTGGAGAAAAAGGCTCAGCGCCTGTAGGGGTTACATCAAGAGGCAATTCAGCTTTCGAAAAATAGAGGTTGTTTTGCCCTTTTACAACTCGCTGTTCAGTTCTGATCTCCTCATTATCGAAAAGACATCGATCGTCTGGAAAAGGTGCAAGCCAGGGCCACGAAACTAATCCAATCGCTAAGGAACAAGACATACTAATAAAGACTGCAAGAGCTCGATCTCTATTCTTTAGAGACTCGAAGACTGCGCGGTCGTCTAATAGAGACTTAAAATCTTGGAAGGATTTGAAAATGTTGACTCCACCAAGTTTTTTACCCTCAACCGGAATACGACTTGAAATCACGGATGGAAGGTGGAGCTGCCCAGATTCAATACCATTCCCGTGCGTAAGTCATTCACATATGACATTTGCGACACATGGAATAGATTACCAGCGGGAGTTGTTGAGAGTAGCAGTGTCGAACAGTTCAAGAATAGACTTGACAAATTGTATTTCAAAACTTGATGATCTCATAGGAAGTAATTAGTACGTGCTAAGAATCGAAACCACAAAAAGTGCCTCCTCGGCATGAGCTGCAAGGCCTTTGAGGTACTTCTTTTCTTTGTAACTACTTGTAACTCTCTCTCTCTCTCTCTTTCTCTCTCTCTCTCTCTCTCTCTCTCTCTCTCTCTCTATATATATATATATATATATATATATATATATATATATATATATATATATATACACTCGTATGAACTGTTGAGCTTCTTCCGAATCGGAGTTTCAATAGGAAGGTGGAAACCAAGTACGCTATTGATAAAAGCACCATTATTTGTCTGGGTTTGAACGTTTCGATGTCTTAGCCTCATCATCGGCACTAAAAAACTAAGATAGTAAAGGGTTAAAATCTCTAGTTTTCATAAAATAATAAAACTAAATAGTGCAATTTAGGATAAACTGCTTAATACAAGAAGAAAACTTTTAATATTCCTGATACAATATAAAGATTGGATGCAGTTCAATTTATATTTAAATTAGGTTTAGGTTTTAGGATGTAAAGTGATTCTAATATTCATAGTTCGTTGGGATGAAGGATATGACTAAGTATTATAAAGTTATCCATATTAATTTCAGACTTGCATCCTTTGATGTGATCTCATATGGGCGAAGGGGTCTGGTTTGTTTAGAATCAGCCTTGTGCTGGTTGACCTTCCCCGATGATGCTTAGAGGCGACAATCGGTTGACTTAATGGTCGAAACAATATAAGATGAATCGTAAGATTCACAACTATATTTATAAATTACAGAGGAGCGGCAAGGGAATGGAATTCGGTCCTTATAGCTGAAATAGGATCCAATATTATGCCTATTTTCTAATAAAACAATTGGACATTATACTACATTAATACACAGTTAATCAAATCACTTTAAAAAGCACAAGTCTCTTCCTTTCGTCTTCACATTTTACTCCCTCCACTAAGGAAGGATTTATAACTCACATTAACAGTTGTCGGTGAATAGGATTCACCAGGCTTTTCTATCTACATTCACATTTAATCCTTCCAACAAAAAGGGGATTTAAGCTCACCTACCTCAGTCACTCATCTTATTAAATGTCAGGTTCAAAATTTAGTTTTTTTTATCAACTTGTTTATAAATCAAAATACGAATCTATTTGGTGAACACCCTCATAAACGAACTCGAATACCGAACTTAAATTCAGAAGCAGAGAAGAAATATTTGTTCTAATAGAACTGGTGAACCCCCCCACAATCTAGCAACCTCTCCTCTCGAACCAGCAACTTCTTCTCTCGCTATATATATATATATATATATATATATATATATATATATATATATATATATATATATATATATATATAACGTTTAACGTTCTACTCAATGCCGTTAGGTAAGGGTAATAATAATAATAAGAATGCCTTAATCCGCTATATTAATTCCTCAACCCTCTTCAGGAGCGTTACCTATACGACTACGCAACCATCTATCTCTTTAAAAAGAAAAATTTCAAGAAGTCTTTTTGTATAAGCTAACGTTGAACTTCAACAGAAAAGGGAGATTTTGAATTCAACTCTGCCGCAAAAGCCTTTATTCAAACGAATTTTATTCCTCCACTCTAGAACAACTTCTAAATAATGAAATTAACTTTGTTTTCTTTCTTCGATAGACTCACGCAGAATATCCATAAATTGAAGTAAAATTTTAGAGCAGTTGTTTTAATTTGTGATTATATTTGTTTATATACTCTTATAACTCAAACTATGGAAAGCTACGCAAACTCTTTCCTTAAGATTCATAAGCGCAAGCTCTTCAAATTTAACCTATCCAAGCTTTGCTTCTCCCCTGATGACAACACAGTAAAAAAACCTTTCTGATCACAATTTAACCGCAAGGGAATCATTTTTACTTGCCATTGGCTTTGAATTTAAAGTTCCGCTTTTCAAACTTGGTCATATTGACTATTTCTTTCTCTTGGAAAAATTGCCGAGCGAATTAAAGGACCTGCCCATCACTCATATTTTGCATAGGATTTTCGCCACCTCTCGAGGAAATTTAAAGTCTCTTTGCTCTTTCTGCACCACAATGACCTTGATATTCTTAATGGTTTTTCATAATGAGATTGTTAACTTTTGTCTTTTTATAATATATAAATAACATCTGCCAAAACTTCTCGATCCTGAAGTCTAAAAACATAGTTTACGAGTTTATCTGTCCGAAAGAAGAATGTAAGCTTCAAAACAACTCAAAATATGTTGGTATGACTACCACCACACTTTCGAGGCGTTTGACAATGCATCTGCAACATGGAGGTCCCCCAAATCATATGGAGACCGTGCATAACATCAGCTTTACCAGAGAAATGTTGGTTAATAACACCACGATAAAAAAAAAGGAGGGAGATAAAGCTAGACTAAACACCTTTGAAGCCATTTTAATTAACGAAGAAAGGCCAGCCATTAACATCCAGACTACGTGCTAGAATCGAACTTTAAAGTTGTTTTAAAATTCCGCTTACACAGGAGTCGCCCATTACCTTAACATAACATTCAAACGAGGAGGAATAAATATCCCCTAATATCCGTTTTCTTTTCATTCTGACTCCACTATTCTTCACCGATAAAGGAGGAAAGACACTCTGAAGATGATCGCATAGATCGAAAGCTCAGCAATTAAAGTCAAGTTTGGTTTTACTAAACACATTTCATTTAAAAAAAAGATGAACGTAGGAGAAGTTGTTTAACATCTACAAGATGAACTAAAAAAGATAATAAGAGAAATAGACAGTTTCCAAAGAAAATTAATAAAGGCGAAATATACTATGGTCTTTAACAATTTTGTATGTTTCTTGTAGCGCTTAGTTTCCATTTAAAAATTTCCCGCGCCATGATTGGCCAATTTTTTTAATATTTATGTTCGCGTAGAAATACGATATATAATGTAGGAATTTCTGAATAATTCCATTTCTGTTCATTTCCTGAAGATGTCTTAACATGGTCGAAAGACGTCTAGGAATAAAGAATAACATTCGCGGATGTTTTTTCTCGCCTCGAAGACCCTGTTAAAAAACCTGTAATAAATATTAAGAAAATACAAGTTAAAATTAATAACGTTGCCACAGCTGTGGACTTCAATAGAACCTGCATATATATATATATATATATATATATATATATATATATATATATATATATATATATATATAATGCGTGTGTGGAGATGCACTGAAGCCTGAGTCGAATGAATGATGTATTACGCCAATATCGATATCGCTGTCCAAGTTTTATTGCATTTTTTGTGAAGAAATTGGCTTCCATTTTATTGCATCTAGATATTTCAAGACACACACGCACATATACACAAATGTGTTTAAATTTAAATACACACATAGTGATATTGGAAGGAAGGTCCTTGTTTTGGGGTAAGGGTAATGTTTTGTGAAATTGGACTGCATTTCCATCAACATACCAAAAACCTCCAAGCAACACATAATTTTCAATTTTATTTATGATATTATATGGCCTTTAAGAGTACTTCTATGCTCTCATCGAACTCTTGCACACTAAATTTCTTTCAGGCAGAATTGGTTTCTTTTCTCTATTGTGAAGCAGCAAAGCCTTTATGCTTCTCTTTCATAAACCGATGGATAAATGCCACTGAGAATCATGAAGCCCTTGCAATAGGATTGGTAACGATCCAACAATATCATTGCAAAAACATAATGAAATATGAACTAATGTTTTGACTCCTTTTCCTGGTATGTCTTATCTGAACATTCTTTTTGAGCAGACATTTTTCTTTCAGACGAGATAACAACATCTCAGCCCTATTTTTGGGTGTGTCATATCTCGGACCAAATCATTTATTTCTGCTTAAGAGAACTGTTTTGGTTATTTTTCTCTATCAGGTACAAAATCTGCATCCATACTTATTGCGCCCATAGTAGTGCAGGCTTCCTCACCATACCTGTCTTCATCATCACGAATTTCAATGCCATCCTCTGGTGGCCAAATGATTGTTCAGACAATTGTTGTGTGTCACTGGTCGTATCGCGGATTTCAAACTAGGATATACAATCTTGTGTTTGTTCTTGGATAAACTCGAGTCACGCTGACTATGAAGAAAGAGCAACTGGTAGCATGGTTTTTCCGCTCTCTCCGAATAATGGGAAAAACAGCAAGCATTGCCTTTTTTGTCCCATGCTGAGCCAGTCTCGTGCTCATTCATACACAGTTGCCAATATGGAAACTAGAAGTAACACATAATTATAAGAAAATGGATTGTATTTTCGAAATCAGTTCACTCACAAATCTATACTAAGTGGATAATAAAATAGATCCGATTAATTTTGGTTCTAGACCAGTGCCATCCAATTTTTAGGGTCATCCTGACCAAGAGACATGGTACTCTTACTTATATATTGCCAAATAATATCCATTCATTATCACAACGATTTGGTTAATTTTTACTGAGGATTACACAAAAATCTTGACGGAGAAATTTATGATATTCTGTTAATTCGTGTGAAATTCACTTGTCCAACTTCACAAATTTTTGGAAAATATTCAGATTTTCTGTTTATTGAGGATATCTTTCTCCATCTCTAGTATTTGATCTTTATTTCTTCATTTATGACGGATTATTCACAACGAACAAGACATTTCATATAATATTACGTGTTAATGCATGCTATCATTCGTGGAGGTATGGCTTTGTGTGTTTTGTCTTCCATAATGATTTTACTGCTTATTCGCCCCACCTGGGTGCTATCTCAGTGAGCCATTACCATTGAACGTGGGGTCTGAACCAAGGGTCACTTCAACATATAACAGCTCCTGTTAGGTCGACGCAAATCGGGACCTCATTTGCCCCCATCCCCTACCTACACCCTCTATGTAACTTAATTTTTTTATCTAGGTCACTCCCGTGTCCATCGCTCCCTTCGAGTGGCCTCTTGGTCCCTAGCGCGCAGGAGGATCTGTGGTTACTCACATCTTTACAGTTCCATCAATCACTCATTTTATTGGAATTTACCCAAACATTTTATCAACTCATACATGGTAGGCTCTATAAATAATAGGCTTATTTGTTTTTTTAAAAAATCAGTACTTAAACATGAAGATCATAATTCTCATTTGGCTAGGAAGAAACCTCCCCAAACAGGTAATGAAACCAACATTAAGATCAGCATGATAATCGCTGGTGAGTCTAAGGGCACCAGGAGCAAGTTCTCGATTATCGGGGGGGAGGAGGCATGTATTTGATGTTTTGACATGAACAAACAATCAGATAAGAAGCTTCACTTCATACCCCCGGTGGAGAGGGTGGGGCGTTCCGTGTCAGAGGTATGTGGATGCAACTACCCAATCGTAGGATTGCTTAGAACAGAGAAGAAGAGTGGGTTTGATGTGTTGCGAATACGATTGAAGAAAGACAGCGGCGTTGTGCTTGACTATTTATGTAAGTTCTATCTACCCCCACAGGTTAAGAACAGCGCGTCCACCACTCGGTGGGCAGACCTTTACGTGCGCTGAATTTTGTGTCCACTCTCGCTAGAGAATTAACCCTGTACCTTGACGTTAGAAATACCGTATCCAGTAGTTAAGCAAGAGTCTGATAACGGTGGTTAAAACCCTGACTACTCCTTGCTGTAAAGCCCTCGGCACTTGAACGATGCGGTTGTTTAAAGCAAATTTCCCTATCGATTGTCTGCATTGCTACATTTTAATCTTTTTGTCTTCTTTGTTATCGTACCTAAAAGAATGAACAGATCTTCTCCAGCATCGAGATTATTTCGCAAGAATTTCTAAGTTTCTATTAGTTGTCACAGTTTCGTCCGATATTCAAGAAAATGTCTCGATTTTTAATCTCCTCCAAGCGATGGGAACAAAATTTGTTTCTAGAAAGTAATTGAATTAATACAAGGCAAGTATAAGAATTTCGTTTTTTTTACTTCCGCTAGCTTTATGTGAACTTATTTATTTTATTATTCCTTGCAACTAAAGTTATTATTAGTAAATCATTAATTTATAAATATATTTTCCTGATTTCCATTATTTAAATTGGAACTATCGATGTTAAAATTTGAAATCAATAATTATTTAGAATAGGCACATTTTCGAGATCAATTTGAATTAATCGATCTGCCTCATTTAATACTTGAACATATTTTTTTTCGTTGAATAATAACAAAAGAATGTTTTGGGATTATCTCAAGAGCCTTCTGTATTAAATATGGAACACACAGTCAATTGTCATCGCATCATATTGTATTATATATCATTTTGAAAGGATTTTTTTCGGAATTAATATATGATATAGACATTTTATATTACTCATTGTGAAATAAAATATAATTGAGTCGTGGTATACGACCGAGTATGCATGTACGTTTGTTCGATACATGAATAACTCCGTTCCTTTTTTCTCTAAGAGTCGAATACTTAAAATTTTTCTTTTGTTTTGATTCTTTAACCCAGCAGGATTCGTAATATTATATATCTATTGCCATATGCGGCATTTCTAAGATTTAATTAAACAACTAGGGCAAAAATATACTTTTAATTACATAATGAAATGAAATATTAAAATTTTAAATATACTAAGGCTATAATAAGAGGATCTAAATAAAAATTAATATTACCAATCAGTACTACGCGATGGTTGACGCAAAAATTAACTTTAGTACAGAATGTTAACTAAAGAACATAAATAAGTTGGAATCCTTTTACCTTTAAACTAAGTGGGAGTCGGGCGTGGGATGACCTTGAATGAGAACCTCGTTTAGGCGATGATTATAAGCGTGAGTTGTCGTGGACGTGAGGGTGAATCGGACGCACAGCTGTTCGTCTCGCTGAGCTAATCCCGAAGTGAGTGAGGCGCGTGTGGCTATGCTTCTTGACTTGAAGATATAAGCGAAGGGGATTGGGGATGTAAGATTATTTCTATCCTTTAGTTATACTTGCAAGCTTCTTGATGATGAGACTTGACTATATAAGCGAGGGAATTGTGGATGCACGATTATTCCAATCCTTGGGTAATTGTGGATGTACGATTATTCCATTCCCTTGGGTTACACTTACGGGCTTGTCGATGATAAGACTTGACGATATAAGCGAGGGAATTGTGGATTTACGATTATTCCAATCCTTGGGTTACATTTACGGGCTTCTCGATAATGAGACTTGACCGAGAGGTGAATATTTTCTCGAGTGGAACTTCACATTGGTATTCCTCAATGGTGAGGGATATCTCTGTTTTTATTAAAAAAACTGAGATAGGGGAATTTCTCTGAACGAGATAGGTATGAGAGTGGTTCTCTATACCGATGGTCTACTCGTCAATGTGACCAAAAGGAACAGCCTCGGAAGAAAAATCCCGCTCGGTTCCACTTCTTCTTGATTCCCCGTTTTAGTCAGGGATCTCTTCTTCTCTCGATCGCTACCACGATTCCTCTTCTTTTCTCCAGATCGATCTATATATATATATATATATATATATATATATATATATATATATATATATATATATATATATATATATATATATAATATATATATATATATATATATATATATATATATATATATATATATATACTTCAATTATCCCCTGGATGAAGAGGAGGGGAGGGAAGATGAGTGCCCACCTTTAAGCCTCTCTCCTAGGGCATATCACTTTTCAACGTTGTGACCCTCAGCACTTCTGGTCTCTTCTGGTTTACGTCGGAGAAAGTGAAATTTCGTCTATTTGGAGAAAATAGACCTAAATAATAGGAGGGGACAGTGAGTCTGTTTATAGATTTTATTCTAAAGGCTATCCCACCCTCCTTTGTTTATACTAACGGGCTACGAAATATGCTGATGGTAATCCTTCTTTGCGAGCCATATCGAGGATGGTTTTGGGACAGCGGGGCAAAATGAAAGGGGGGTGGGGTAAAGTATCGGACCATATGGAACCTAAGTGTTGACGCTGTGTAACCAAACGAGCGTCTGTTTGTCCTCGCGATAATGATTTTCCCACAAATTGATTTAATGAACATTCGTGGCCGTGGCTATACATAATGTCTGGAGTCAAGAATTGAGTCTAACAACGTCTGACAACAACCTGTGAATTCTAACTTAATGCTCGGCTTTTTCGAATTGTGTATAGTACGAGTTAATTACAAACAGGTGTTAGAACTTTCACCTCTAAAAAGGATATAAAGTACAAAGCCTCCCCTTTCGAAAATAATAACCTCGGGTTCGAATTCAAATGTAGTTGCCATAAGTCGTTAGGCGCTCCAATGTTCTTTATTATGCGGTCTTACTTGTAACGCTCAATTGCAAGGTAGGGTAGAGTCAACAAGGATCCTCAAAAATGAGCCCCCTTTGGCATTATTGAAATCTTGAAGTTGGGCACACAAATCGAACATTGAAATATAATGCCCTATTCTAACAATTAACTAATGCAAAACGCAAATATACAAACATACACACACTAATAAATAGATGCGAGCGGACGGTCTGGTGAAAAACAGCTGTGCACACATAGAACAGAATCTTATCTGACCAGCCAGAGTTTACATGAACCCGTGAAAAGACTAAATCAATCTTTCTATGGATATTGGTTTGATAAGCCCGGTAAATTTTCCAATGCAAATATTCTTTTGGTGCACACATACCTACCCTGAACATGCACACACCTTTTAACTCCACCCAGCAGTCTTAGTAGAGAACACAAATACATTCCTTTGACCCAATAAGCTCTGCCTTGCGTTCAAATTAAGATTAGTAAAGTCACGCCCCCTTAATTTGCGTTTATATAAATAGACGGAGCGAAACATTCTTATTATTATTCTCATTATGATTAATATAGTATCATTATTATTAGTAGTAGTATCACGATCAAGTCAACAAACCATAGTCAGACAGCTAGGTTTTCATAAGGATAACATCTAGCCTAAGTATTAAGTAAGCCTGAAGAAGCAGGCCTTGTCACCGGTTATAGGGTGCTCCTCTTCCAAGGAAGTAAACTCCTTGAGAGCCCTCTAAGATGGAAAAGAAGAATACTGGCGAATTCTCCATCACAAAATAAAGAGTCCACCACCTCAATCCTCAGTCTGGTCACACCGTAACCCCTATAAACTGGTGACCCCTTCGACCGGAACAGAGGTAACCGAAAAAAATGGATTCGTCGGACTAACAACGGGCAGAGCAAGGAGAAGCAAATTTGCCAACCTCAAGCCTACACTCAGCTCAAGAAGAAGTAGGCCTGGCGATCTCATTCCTGTCGACATCCCTTTTCAATGAAGCGACCGTTAGAATGGTAAGAAATTTATTTCTTTTCTCCATACCGGGCCAATGCATCAGCTGAATGAACTAAGATGAACCGCTACAGGTGAACGTAGGTTGAGACCTAACTTAGTAAAAGTTTGTCCAGTCTCCACATATAAACTCAGTGCCCATCATCGCAGCTCAAAGAGGACGACGCTGGATCAAGAAGAAACCAATAGACGAACACATGCCATACGTTCGGGTAGTTTTACAAAATTAATAATAGCAATCGTAAAAAGGTTTCGGATAAGAATAATGTCTATAAAAATTCCAGTGCAGACTAGTTTAACAACGTAAATTCAGTGCTTATTCAGTTTAAAATGCAAAAATGATGAAAATCCAGTCTCCGTTAGTGTGAAGAATAACATAAATTTCAGTAGAAAGAATCGAGTGTATAATGTCTGTAAGATTATTAATAACCAAATATTAAGTGTACAAAGTCTATCAAAGTATTAATTTAAACTTAAATCGACATTAAGTGTAAAAAGTCCACGTAGATATTAATTTAGTAAACCTCGTATTCTAGTTCCGTCTGGTTAAAAAAAAAGTAGCGTACACAAATTAATGTATATAAATGAATAAGAGAAAAGAAATAGGTTTTGTTCGCAGATTGAGATATGCAGCTCGGACATCCGAACCCCCCAAATGTTAACACGCTTGGGATTAAATGGTATAAACAAATAATCGCAGGATTTCTGCCACTTTAATATTCATGTTTAGCACAACAAAATGAAATAAGAAAGTAAATTTACTTTTGCGGTGTGCGTGCACAAGTCTGTATAAGTTAACAATAATAAATAGTAGTGGCTCGCAGACACACGCACACAAATCTTTCGCATTAAAGAGCTGAAGTTCCTACCTCCGAATACTCCTAATAAAACTAAATAAAGTAATGTAAGACTCTGTAAGTCTAATTAATCCAAACTAAAGGTAAAGATGTACTTAAAATAAATAGTTTACGTCTCATTCTCTTATTTTAAAACCGGTTGCATTGTAAAATAGGGTGATCTCAAAATAAAAAATGTACGTGTTCATTCCATTGCCACGGCCTAGTTTGTACATATTACTATATAAGACTAATGAACTTTCCCCTGTAACCCAAAGTGTATACCATATATTATATTCATAGGGCTACTTAAAAGGTAGAAAGAATCCTAAATGATGAGTATATATATATATATATATATATATATGTATATATATAAGTATATACATATATATATATATATATATATATATATATATATCGTAGAAGTCTAATAACCGCGTACATAGTTGTACGCAGAAACACTCCGACACAAAGTTGCGCGCCCTCGAGTATCCCTAAAATGCACCACTCGCCTCGAATTCTCCGTCGCCTTTTTTCACACCGCCGTAAATTACGAGATGGCTCGAAGGCGTGAAAGAAATACTGTCGGCCCAAAGATGAAAAAAAGGTCTTTCACGCGACGATACGGATTTTACGTGAATTCGATTCTCTCTCTCGATTCTGCCCACGAGAGAAATAAAAGGAAGACTTCTCCCTGGGATCAGGCAGAAGCTTTTGGACCTACGTCGAGTGCGTGAAACTCGATCCACATAGGAAACCTGTCGCCCGCTGCAAGGAAGGAACTTCTGGTGGAATTCGTTGTTGCCGTTACGGTAATTGTAGGTGCCAAGCTTCTCGCAGCCCCGGCCCCCTTTAGAGTCTGAGGTTACACAGGACCTCCTTCTGTGGATTACCCTAGACGTAGCTAGGTAATCGGTTTTGGCTACCCACTCCAGGAGCCCAATAATTGGTCAGGTACTTCGAGGAAGAATTCCGATTTGAGTCACCGTGTGGCTCACCTTTGTGATCCGGCAAAGGATCAGCATATCACCGGTCTAGGATTAACCTTTCATTGTTAACCTCGGACGGCCGGACTAGGTGTGATCATCGTCACCAGAAGAAGATTTTCACCGCCCCCCCTTCAAAAATACTTACGAACTCCAAGGTATAGTTATTTGAATTATCCCCCTCCCCTAACTTCACCAGTTTATTTGTGAACTAGAATTCTCACCCCGAGCCCGTAACTTCGAATATTAGAAGTGCTTACTTAATCCAGTGTTTAACTCAATAATAATATTCCATTCGTTCTGGTGGGTGCCATTAAGACGCGAGCAACCTAGTGAGTAATTTGCAAGTAATCCCCACGACATTTTGTAGACTTATTTATTCAGTGCAAGATTAATCCTATTTATATTTATATACGCTGTTGCTTATTTCAAATTCATGTGCATTAAAGATTGTTTTTGTATATGTGTGTTTAACTAATTTGGACGATCCTTTGGCAATTATTAAGCAATCCACTCGGCTTGAATCTCAATATTCCACCGATCCACCGATGGTTGGCTTCTACTGAGTGGGGAACACACTTAGTTTTGATCAAAAGGGTACGCACCGGGGTTATTCTTATTCACCGGAAGTGGCTAAGATAGGTTTATTGGATACGCTTCAACTCCGCTTCACCTCGGTGCGGTAATAAACTATATGTCCAGGAAGTGTGACTGGGATTACCCACTCACTCAAACCTCGACATATATATATATATATATATATATATATATATATATATATATATACTTATATACTTATATATATATATATATATATATATATATATATATATACTTATATATATATATATATATATATATATATATATATATATATATATATCAAAGCCATATAAATAATGTAGCAATTATTGATGCAAAAAGTTGTTTACCCCCGAGACATTGTATTTTAGAAATCAAAGAAACTCATTTATAATACTCCGTGGTTTCGAGGGGAGTCCTCTAGCGCCCAATTGCAAGGCGGAGTAGAACCAACAAGGAACCCTTAAAATATGCATCCCGTTAGCCCTATTGAAATCTTAAAATTGGGCACACAAATCGAACAATGAATTAATATGTCCTTTTGTAACAATTAACTAGTGTAAAACAAAGCAGATACTTATAAATAATGTTAAATCGCAATTCCATATGTATCAATACAATGCAGAATATTTTGTAATGTGGCAAGTGATATTATTTTATTCCCACTCAAATATACAAATATACACACATTAGGGAACAGATGCGAACCGATGGTCTGGTAGAAAGCAATTGTGCACACATATAACGGAATCTGATCTGACCAACCAGAGCTTACATGAAACTCTGAAAAGACTAAATCAATAAAATGAAAATACTCTTTTGGTGCACACGTGCTTATACTGAACATGCACACACCTTTTGACCCTGCCCAGCACTCTTAGTAGAAAACACAAGCACATAATTTTAACCCGATAAAATCCGCCCCGTGTTCAGATTAAGAGAAGAGAAGTCACGCCCCCTTAATTCGCGTTAGTGTAAATAGACGGACAGAAACCTTCTTATTATCATTCTTTTTCTGATGAGTATAGTATCAGTATTATTAGTAGTATCACTATCAAGTCAATAACCCAGAGTCACACAGCTAGATTGTCACAAGGACAACCTCCAGCCTAAACATTAAGTATGCTTGAAGAAGCAGGCCTTGTCACCGATTATGGGGTGCTCCACTCTCAAGGAAGTAGACTCCATGTCCGCCTACCCCTCGAAGGATGGAGAAGAAGAAGACTGGTAAATTCTCCATCACAAAAGAAAGAGTCCGCGTTAGTCAGATTACTCCCTTTATCGCTATATATCTACCCTTGTACCTGCATTTTACCGATTTTCTTTCCCCTTTATCGGACCTTTTAAACCGAAATAGTTTTGCCTCACTTATTAATCTGAATGTAATTTCAGCCCATAAGACTTACGTTATAATAACGATATTTATTGTTACCCAATCTACTAGTGGTATTTTAGTATTATTACTAACATTATTATCATTGTCATGCCGTAATTTGAAATATTTTATAGTATTGATTAATATTTCAAATAATCCCTGTTGTCAATAATATTAATTTCATTTATATAATCTTCGACTTCATGTTACTGATCCTCGTCAGATCAGTTTTTTTCAGATGGTAAATGGCTTGAAAACAATTTATCTAAACAATGACAACAAAATTGTCAAGTAAATAAGGTTGTAACTGAATTTCAATAACCTTATTATGTATTATTAATTTCTGCTCAGTTTTAGTTAGCTGCTTAAAATTTTACTTTTTATATCCGATCTTTATATTAAGAGATTGGTAAGCCAAAGTTTGTACTTTTGATGTTTCAAAGTTCTTTTAGGGAAAATTAACCTTTAATGCGGTCGGAGATGCCATTATGGTTTCATTAATTAGTTGGGTTTTTTTTCACTTGGCTCAGCAACGGAAAATGTGTGTGACTGGAAGTTGCTGGAACGGTGCTGTGTAACATATCAAAAACAACATTTCTTTGCGAATGACGTTTGAGAGAATTTTTTTTCTTGTAATTTTTTTAATCTGTTTCTCCTTTTCAGGACTTATGTTTTGTTTTGGGCATTTTGGGGGGTCAAATTTCACTCTGCTTTTCTTACATCTTTATTTTTACATTTTATTTCTTTCCTCCCACTTCAAAGACGCGTTCACGGGATTGCAATACACAAAAGCATGTTTCCAATCCAATCTGCACTGTATCTGTCCATAACTGCCTTGACTGCCATCATAAAGGAACCGCATCTAGGACGTAGCTATGGCATCTCCCTTCTTCCTAAAACATGGTATGTAAGGTAACTAGGCTTAGGTGTGAGTTTGTGGTGTATACCTGTGCTGTTTGGAGATATACTCGTAAGTGTTTGTGATGAGAGCGAAGGGCGGGATTTGGTACGTTAACCATAGGTGGACGTGGGGTCTGGGTCCTACGGGTTTGTTAGTATGGGACCAGTTTTCGATTCCTCTCCTTTTCTTCTTCTCTATCCTATTCATGGGCATATTCAAACACTAGTTCCTTGTGCGGGTGGTGTTGAGAGGTGTATTCTCCCCCCCTCTTCCATCTTATTTTTTTCTATTTTAGTTTCATTTATTTCCTTTTGGGGATTTTTCTTTTTTATTATTCATATTATCTTAATTTCTATGCTTCTTTTCATTCCCTTTTGTTCTTAACAGCTCCTTGCCCAATTAAATGCCGTACACTTCAGTATTAAAAATGGTATTAAAGTTAGGAAACCGTTATTGTTATTATATTGGTAATAAAGGAAGCATTAAAAGTGTATTCATTTTTTAAGTAAAAAGCTAATATAGATGATAAATTCTAACTCAAGGAGTTACGAGTATTAAAAGAGGGTCAACTAATTATGGTTATTTAAAGTCTGGGATAAAAGGCATTCAAATTTCAAAAATATAAAGCGTATTTAAAAGGGGGGTTACAAGGCATTTAGAGGTGAAAATAAATGGTATTTTAATGGTTAATATTTTTTTAGCAGCTATTAATGGAGATATTAAAAGATTAGATTAACTAATAAATGGGAGATGAAAAAGAGTATTTATAAGGGTTATTATAGTTTATTTAATGTGGACCGAATCAAAGATCCCGAGAACAGTGCAAATTGAGGACCTGCTTGACTCCAAGGCACAAATGGGAAGAAATATTTAAGTGTGTTTGAAGCGTTTTCAAAAAGAGTTTAATTGCCTTTGCTCTAGAGTAGGGTGGGATTTTGAGTTGGGTCACCCCATTGAAGTTTATTGTTCATGGGTGGCAGTATGGGTTTGCCCGCTCAGAAGATAAGTACTGAGGAATTTGTAAAAACCTAAGTACATTATCAACCATTATCTACCTTGTCTAGTAGATTTGGGATTTATATCAAGCAAAGTTCCCTGGAAAGTTAACAAGCGGATCATGCCCTACTCCACGTTCCCAATGATCCAAGAAATGTACGCGGGATTAGTACTTTGGACCCCCTGATTTTGCATATATGAAAGCCCCAATTATGGAGATTTAAGTACCTCTTTTATACTCTTCTAATTACTTTTGAGATTTGGGATGTTGTTTTGTTTCGATGTTAATTTTAAACTGACTTGTGCAAATGTAACTCGTTATCAGTGGAGAATTGCAGTTTAATATAAGATCCGCTAAGATATGGGACGCTACACCTGGCAACGCCATGATGGTGATTAGACTCGAACAGAATACCAATCTAAAGACTAATTTAGATCTAATGAAGTTTCGATTCATTTAATAAACGGAGGCGATGTTTCTTTTCGGTTGTAGCTCTGGGATTACGATCTACGACCGGCCATCATTTGGGAATGAATGTGAGTTCAAGAGTATTTCAGCCTTCCCAGTTTTTATCTTTACCACTAGTTTAATTTTCATTTACCCTTTAGACACATTTTTAGTTCTCATAATTATGCCATTCTCTTTAGGATCCTCCCTTGATGGTGAGGATGTGCTCGTTCTTTTTCGCTCTACTTTTTCCTCTCGTTTGATCTTAGTTCCTCTTCCTCTAAATTTTAGATTGCATTGCTTTTTATTCATTCTTCCCTTGCTCATTTCTTTCATTTCCTTTAAGGACTTATTCCTTCACAAGTAAGAACACACATTCTTTTACCATTCAATAACAATCGCTTCTTATTAAGCTCCCTTCCGCCTTCATGAGAGCCAATTTTTCTTTTAGGGTCCTAAAATTCAGGTCTGTTAAGTCTCTACTCAAAGCACCGACTCCTCTATTTCTTATATATCCGACTCTCCCTAGATGTGTTATATTGATAATTACATAAGCTGTCATTTTATAAGAACTATGTGAATTGACAAGCTATTTTGTAAGCTTATGGCCATAAAAGTTTGAGTCTATTGGTTGCAGCTATGCCATTGTGGGGTTTTTTTACTGTTAATTTTATGTCAAAAACATTCATTGAGCTAAAACAAAAAAATATATAAGAAACTATGGCAAACTTGAAAGTACATTAAATGAAATTAAAAGATTATAAAAAAAGTTCCTTTGAAATTTATTAAAGCAAGGGCAAAAGGAAGGTCTAAATTGTTGCATAAGGAAATATTCAGTGCCTTAATGCCATAAAAATTTAAACTATATACCTATAAAGTTGCGCGCATATCCATTGGCAAAACACCTCAAATTTTGTAATTTACGAATTTTCAGTGGTTACGAGTTCGAAATATACATATCATCAACATCATCATCATCATCATCATCATCATCATCATCATCATCATCACTAACTATATTTTAGGAAGGGGATTTTTTTTAGTATTTGAATAATAATTTCATCTTAGTTTGGTTATGACTTATGTTTTTTATCAAAGTTATTTCTAATTATTCTTTTATAATATCAAAAAACAAAATGATGAAGTTCAGAAATAAATATAAGTATCGAAGTTTTGTGAATTTTTTAAAACCCAAAGAATTACAAATGGTCATGTTCAGAAAAATTATTTATATATGTCTTCTTTTATAACTATATTTTAGCAACGGATATTTTGAAAGGGGAGAAATTTAGTTTAGAGTTCCTTTTTAAAATTATTATAATTGACGAAGTTCAGAAATTTATACAAATTTAACCATGGCTGCTTTTTAAAAGATTTTAAATTTTAATCTTAGTAGCGAAGCGCAAGCTCCACCCGTAGGGGGTGAGTGGCGAAGCCATTGCCTGGTTTATATTATATTTAATTATATTCGCTTAAAGTAAATATATTATATATTTGAAGCATTATCAGTTACGATGCAGAAAATGAGGTGTTTCTTGATTTCAAATTCTTTCAAAACATCTTCAAATATGTTCTGAAGATAATTGTTATCACATTGTGCCTTTGTGTCCTTTTCTGCCATTATCAGAGTTACCATTTTATTGTTTAATTATCAAATCTAATAATGATGGCAAAATATTTAACTTTATGGCGAGTGGCAGCTTCAATTTTAAAGAAGCCGAAACTTCCCTTCAGAGCTTTTCGAATTTCTTCCAATTTATTAATGGCTCGCTTCTTCAACGATTAGATTTATGGTACTTTGCCTTTCGAAAGAAACTCCAAGTTTCATAGGCATTTCGATATTTAGGCATTTCAAGACTGGTTGTGAAAACAAAATTAAGGCCACACCATTTTTAGTCGCGGGCGACTACATCCTACTATATCGGTTGGTCGGTCCTGGATTTTTTTTTTTTTGGGGGGGGGGGGTAATAACATTGTAACTATTCTGCCTATTCTAGCCAAATTCGAAATCCTTATGTTGTTTTACATTTTATTTCGAATGAATAATTGCCAAAGTCTTCCCAAGGTTAGCCCGAGAATCATTTTTGGGGGGAATAACATCATAACTATTAGGCCTATTGTAACAAAATTTGAAACCCTTATATTGTTTTACATTCTCTTTCGATTAATATAATTTCCAAAGTTCTCCCAAGGTTAGCCCCAAATTATTTGGTTCTGGCAATAACATCATAACTATTAGGCCGATTCTAACGAAATACGTGAGAGCACGCGACTTTTGGTCAGTAGACCTTATTTAGTCGCGTGTAACTCTATATATCGGACGGTTAGGCGGTCTGTTGGTTCGTCGGTCGCCGTTTTTTTGCGGAGGAGGGGGTAATAACATTGTAACTATTCGGCTGATTCTAACGAAATCTGAATCCCTTATTTTGTTTTACATTCTCGTCTGAATGATATAATTTCCAAGGTCCTCCCAAGGTTAGTCCGGGAATTATTGAAAGTTGTGAAGATCGTAAGGTCATAAATCAGAATAAGCGAGAGCACACGACTTAGGTAACAAACCTTGTTTGCAACGAGTTCGAGGTTTCTTAAGCCTTTCTCTAATTATTGTTACAGTAATTTTGTCTAAAGTTAAGTAATGATTTTCGTTCACTAGAATTCTCTTTTGCTGAGCTTGATTTGGTTGAAAAAATTATAATGCAACTCTTAAAAATCTCTGATTGTTTATGGAGGAATCGCTCCAAATGTATTTTCAAATTTGAAGCTCTGGTTGGTGCATTTTTATCTGAGTTATAAAAACAACTAATTTTTGGCATTGCAAAATTTTCCACCATCATTGACTTCTATCATAAACTGACGCAGAAAATGTTTTTTATCGGTACTCACTGGAAAATATTAGAAAAGACTAGAGTTAGTTTATGCTCTCTTTGCCCTTTTGTGATTATTTTTATTTAGAAAATTGAATTAAGTAAAAAAAAAATTACTAGAAATATAAATGTTCTAATTTTTAAAAATAAAAAGATTTATAGTATTAGACTATCTGAAATGGAATTATTAAAATTTGTATTAAGATTAAAGTCGGAGTTGCAATACTGTTACTGACTTTGAATCCGACTCCAACTTCAGCAGCACTATAAAAATTATACCGACTCCGACTCTAAAGCCGTGCTAAAATCACCCTACCCAACTTGATAACATTTTCTTTTAAAACTAAAATGGGAAGTAATTTTTTCCAGTTTCAATTCTGAAAGTAGCCACATTTCAAGACCCGAATGTATAGTAATTTTTAGTAGTACGGGCCCTATCGGAATTGCTCTCAATTACAGTGCTAAAAGAATAAAAGATAAAAAAATGAAACGAATATGGTAATAAAGAACGACTGCATCATAGAAATGATTCACCGTATGTAGAGGCTGGAATCGTGTAATGAGAGAATTGAAACTCATTAGCTAGATTCACACTTGAAATAAGTAGAGACAAAGAAATCGGGAATTGAATGCATTAAGAAAAGCGTCGAGACTCTGTAATTTATAACGATTATTTTTATTTCCTCAATTCATTTATAAAAGTTTTAATTCTTTGAAAGTTAAGACGAGAGGAAATTAAGAAAGTTAATTATTAAAGTGCTTAACTTGATACTCAAATTTATACAGAGTTTGCGTCTTAAACTGTAAAGATAATTATAGGATTTCACGAGTATTAGTTCCTACTAAATTCCGCTTATATCTTTTTAAATATAAATGGGCTCTGATTAACTAACAAAGGCATTAAGCGATACAGAGATGAAAGAAAGGAAGACAAAATCAGAAGAAAGAAAATTGCTAAGGATGAGAAAAAAGAAATATCAGGTTACATAAATCTTATAAAAATATTCAGCATGAGTAGCAGCTGCCAATATATATATGGGTAAAAATCACGAGAGGTAACACGTGAAAAAGTATCAATATTTGTGTATACCTTATAGGGAAAAATAAAGATTGATTGGACTTAGTACTTTCGTTGTCTTAACATTTTCAAAATCAAAATATTAAGCCAACGAAAGTACTAACTCCAACAATAAATCTTTCCTTTTCCCTACGTGGTATATAGCATACACATACACATACACATAGATATATATATATATATATATATGTATATATATATATATATATATATATATATATATATATATATATATATATATATATATATATATATATATATATATATATATATATATATATATATATATATATATATATATATATATATATATATATATATATATATATATATATATATATATATATATATATATATATATATATATATATATATATATATCAACATAAAGATCAGAATGAAAATCGATCATACGAATGAGAAACTAACAAAAATCCGTGTGATGCGAAACATGAATAATTAATTACTACCAACATGAAAAAGAATATAACTGCGAGCACTTAAGCTTTATTTATCAAATCTTGATGAGCGAAAGATCAACGAGAGGTTGCAAGAAGCATCTTTCCTAAATTATTTTTTTGTGGTGACAGTGTACAGTATAGTCGAAGTACTATGCCACACTCGGCTATGTTGCGCTATCCGTCTTGCACTCGTAGACGAGAGCCACACGACCGGATAATGATAGCAACATAAAGATCAGCACGAAAATCGCTCATAACCTAAGGGCAACAGGGAACGGTGCTTGTTTGTTGTTTTCTAGGCGGGAGGGGTGAATTATTTCTGTTTTTTACCATAACCAGGTACCAGGAAGGAACCTTTGTCACCCCGATAGAAGGGGAACCCGTTCTGCGACAGGTGCGTGTAGCTCCAACTACCCATCTTCAGGATTTCTTGAAATAGATGAGGAAAGAGTGTATGTGCTGTGTTGTAGAGACGCGGATAGGAAAGATAACTGTGCTATGAAAAGGAAAACTGCTTATTGGACTTTGATAAAGATAAGAAGAAATGAGAAGTAAGAATAGATCGGTCATCGACGTTCTCAGAGCAGTGTTTAGAGGCTAGAAATAAGGCAAATCTGGTATAAGGTTTTATCCATAGAAATGTTAGTTATAAAAGTAAGGAGGTTATTCTGGAGCTCCATAACTTTTATGATAGACCAGAGTTGGATAGTGTATTCATTCCTGACTCCCCAAGATGTAAAAATTATGGATGAGGAAGAGAGAAGAGCAACAAACAACCTTCGTTAAGGTAACTTGATTATATGAATAGGCTGAGGGCACTTAACATTTCTACATTTGAAGGAGGTTCTTAAAAAGTGAAATGATCAAGCTTTCTAAAATGTTTATCAGGATTGATAAATTAGAAATAGGGAAGTAAATTTAAACTGGCTATTGGGTAATGCTTGAAGATTAAACAGAAATTGAGATATAGGCTGGATTTTAGAAAATATTATTTCACTAATAAATCTTTATGTTGTTCTAATTTCAATAACAGGTGTCAGACCATGTGTCCTTATTTTTTTCACTCTCTATGTTAAAAAGTTAATAAAATTCCTACCTTCATTACAAATTATATACATACTAAGATACTTCGAGGTTTTTAACATTAAAACTAACAAGGTCTGCTGACTAAAGAGTCGCGTGCCCTCACTTATCCTGATCTATGACCTTACGACTTTCAATTAATTCCCGGAGTAACTTTGGGAGGACCTTGGCAATTCTATCATTCGAAAGAGAATGTAAACACCTTAAAGGTTTCAAATTTTGTTAGAATCAGCCGAATAATTATGATGTTATTGCGAAAACAAAGTAATTCCCGTGCTAACCTTGTGGGGACTTTGACAATTATATTATTTGAAAGAGAATATAAAACAATATAAGATTTTCAAATTTCGTTAGAATCAGCCAAATAGTTAGGATGTTATTGCCCCCCCAAATAGTTCCCGGGTTGCTTTTTAATGGTATTTGAAGATATGGTTGGTATTTTTAATGTCACTCATAAATTCAATCCTTTCCATCTTGAACATCAGCTATTTTTTCTTCATTTTCTTCAGGAGAGAAAATTATTTCACTTGATGCATTGAAACATTGGCCTACTTATAGTAAGAAACTCTTCTTCCTTCACCTTCTCGTCGCTTTTACTTATTGACTTGTCTATTATATTTAAGTCAATCTTGAAAGTAAGCCTGATCTGGTCCAAAAGAAGTAATCTTTTTCTCTGACTTTAATGAAAGGTCAGCCAGGGAAGCCAAATTCACAACAAAAAAACAATTTTACACTTGCGCCTGAGGATATCAACAGGTTGTCTAGTTTTGTAGTTAATGTGTCTTAGGCTTGTAGCTCTCCTATCCCGAGGGATATGTTTTTTGGCCTGGTACCAGTCCTTTTGGATCTGTTTAAGATTGTGACTCTTGAATTTACAACGGGGGCTAGAAAAGAACTGTTCCCTTGTTCCCACTTTTTAAGCACTGTATGGTAAATATTCTTTGCAAGATTGGTTGCTGCGTAGTTTCTCACATCCACATTTCAGAACGTCAACCACAGTTCAAAATTGAGATGGCAACAACTCTGCTATTTTCAATTAAGGTGTTCAAATGCGTGAATATCGTCAGTCTTGTCTTAATTTGAAATACAATTGCAGGTCAAATCCCACTGGTAGGATGGTAGTACCTAAGGCCACGAAATCTTCAGCACACTGGTGAATATATTTTAAACGGTGAAGTAAGAAAAAAAGTGAAATAGATATAAATATTAATATAATAATAGTCATTTAATTCCCCAAGATGACAAAAATAAGTCAAAACATTTTAGTAGTTAACCAAATAGAACTAAAATTATATTAAAATAAAAAAATAACTTTAGAAGGGCTATAAATTTTGAGCACCCCTTCATTTATGTAATTAGAACGTTAAAAAGATTGACACATACTAATAGCACAGTATTCCCTAGTATAGCATAAATACCATAGCAGATTAGAGCATAGCATATTATAGAATTTTATTTCATATCAGAGTATAGCATAGCACAGCATAGTATAACATAACATAGTATAGCATAGCATAGTATATCATAGCATAATTTAGTATAGCATAGCACAGATACTATAGCATAGCATAGACAAACCTAGCCTAAAATAGCATAGTATAGCTACATACTTTAGCATAGCATAGTAGAGAATAAACTAGCCTAGCGTAACGTAGTATTGTCTAACATAGCATAGCCTAGTATAGCCTAGAATAACCTAGTTAAAATTGCCTAGTATAGTATAGAATATCTCTGCCTCACAGTGTGCGCTGAAGTGCTCATACCTTTTTTCAATTGTAATAAGCTTGGCCCTGGAAGCGACCCGATCCTTCAGCTGGATCTTACTAGGAGGTGATCTTGGCATACGGAACACTACTTCACATAGTTTTAACCGGTCTTTTTAAAGTCAATAATAATCCTAGAGATGGGTTCCCTGTTGCAATATTCTTAGAAACCATCTCCTTCCGTTTCGATCACTTTGGTGCAAAGCAACAATGGTTCCTCTGCCCATGCTATATTCTTAATTTCAATAATTTCAGCCTAGTTCTTTTATTTTTGCTTTTTTTATGATTCAAACCTTTCTTTTTTTCTTAGTTTAGATAATTTCAGCTTTTCGATGATATACTTATTTCAATAATTTGAGCGTTGCTGTTCTATTATTCCTAATATAGATAACTTTACCGTTCCTTTTTTTTATTAATTTCAATAATTCCAGCATTGTATTTTATTATTCATAATCTCAATTGTTTCAGCATTGCTGTTTTATATTCTAAATTTCATCGTTAATGTTTTATACTTAATTTCAAGATTTTAAGCGTTTCTATTTTATTATTCCTAATTTATATGATTTCAGGGTTACTGTTTTTTATTCTTAATTTTTGCATAGCTCTTTTTATTTTTAATTTCAATGATTTCAGAGTTTCTTTTTTTTATTCTTAATTTCAAAAATTTCAACGTTGATGTTTTATTATTCCTGAATTTCTATGATTTCAGCGTTACTGATTGTTCATTCTTAATTTTAAAAATTTCAGCGTTGCTGTTTTATTAATCCTAATTTATATTATTTCAGCGTTGCTGTGTTTTACTTGTGTCCTAAAAGTTTGTTTTCATTCCACCTTCGAGAGCGTCTTCTCACAATTATATTAGTGTCTGCAATTCTTCTGGAATTGGGGCAAAAATTACGTAATTAGAAAACCGAGGGTGGCTTAAAATTTCCTAATTATTTTTATCGTTTTGACCTCCCTCCAAATACTTACAAAATTGCATCACGAGCTTCATAAGATTTTTCATCCATCATCCACACTCAATTTACCAACATTTTCCTCATCTGTAATCCCTCTCTATTTTTTCTCCATTAGGTAAAAAACGCGCTCGTAATATATAATAATATTTTCTGCTTACGTTGATTTTTTTCTTTCCTTTGAGGAAAATTTAAATCAAATTCCTCCCAGACGTACATACATTTTATGGTCTCCTTTTTTTTACTCCCATTGTCATCCTGCACATATTTGAGAAAGCTATCGGAAAATTTAGGTTTGCCAATGACAAGAAAAAGACTTAAATACCATTTGTATTTATGAGGTACTTAGGGATTGTAAGCATCTACATGTGTCCTGTAAGCGCTACCAATTCCTATAAGATTTAAACTATGTTCGCAAAGTTCGGCTTTGGACGATTGTAGTAAAAATGAATCCGCAGTGTGGTATATGTTTTCTTATCTTCGATACTTACATTTATTTTATGGTTATTATACTTTTTGTTCCTAATTTATTTTCAGATTCTTTTTTTCTCCTATCAACAAGGAAACCGTTTCAGTCTCTCGTTTATTCTCCGGCAAAAAGAATCTTCAATTTTGCTATACTTTTTTTCTCATTCATAAGCTTGTTAGCCCTTTTTGCTTCGTGCTTCTCCTCTGTTTCGCAACATGTTTTTGAGCTACTTCATATCTTTGTATCTCCTTATAACCTCCACCACCAACTTCCAACGTGTCTCCCTCTCTCTTTTTTCTTCAACTTTTATCTAATTTATACACATGTATCTGAGAGTAATGAAAAAGTGCTCGACACCGTTCCTGGTACCTGTCGAAAAATTAGCCCCAGAGTTAGGGTATCCTCAAGAATTATTGGGGCAGAGATCTTTTGGGAGTGGAGTGAATTCCGTGACGCAATAATGAGGGCCGAAAAAACGAGACATTGGTGGTTATTATCAAAGAATTTTTTCTCCCTTTCCCGATTCCCCATAAACAGGGAAATTGGAAGCAGAGGAAAAGTGCTCACTTACGCATACACGTACACACACTTGAACGCTCACTCTTACAAATTTCGTTAATTTCTAGTTACAAACAGGTTTTTCCTTCAGGGATGCATTTGTATTTGTGTTTATTACATCGTGCATATTATGTAGGAAATATAATGTACATTTCATAGCACATATTTGTAATTCTACATAATTAACTTGTATTCCTTGTTGTAGATAGTGCATCATATCAACCAGCTATTACTTCTATTGGTTCCATTTCATATTTTTCATAGCATCCAATTCTTATTATTTATTATTATTTTTAATCCTTTTTATCGATACCGTTTCTCCAAAAGAGGCACATATTCCTAAGTGGGGGTAATTATGCCATTTTTAGGGGATGTTAGATGCACTACTCGACCCCAGTATTTAAGTTTAAAGAGTATGGGATGGCAGAAATTTATTTTCTTTCAAATTCTTTTCATTTACTTTCTCTGGTTTGTTCCGTCTATTTCATTTCCCTTTAAAGATTCTTCTTCCTCGCATTGGATTACTTCCCTTTCTTATTTGTCTCTCATTTAGTGATTCTCCACCGTGTTCGTATGTCCGAATCTCCATGGTCGCACGTTGTACATCACATTGTTGAGGTACGAAATTGGTCCGTCTGAGCGGTGAACCTATATAATCTCAATGTTGTGAACCAAGAGTCACTCACTCCCTTTGCAGGGCATCATTTACTCCTATGGAAAAGAAAGAGAGATAATTTGGGCTAATGGAGATTAATTATCTTAATGCCAAATGTCTGATAGCCAATTTATAGTTCAGTGATAGCGCTAATGAACCTTTTACTGGGAGATACGAATGAAATGAGTGTAATGAGAACATTAGAGGCATAAAATACAGATGACTACATGCGCGCAAACACATAGATTCTTACACAGCACTAGATAGAAAAGAAACCATTCACATACTTTTATTATGGTAATCCTCAAACACCATGTAAAGGATATCGTCCCTTCTCTGCACGAAGGATTCCTGGTCAAGACAGTATTCTTATAATAAACTATGAAGATATGTACGCTATAATATTTCCGAACTAATAAACTGTAATCTAGAACAATGATAGAAATGGTCGATTATTCTTTAATTTGAATTAATCATGGGATTTGTGAATGATACATTTTGAAAACAAGGCATAAGATGGGTTTATTTTCTAAAGTGTTAATAATTATGATACTGTGTGCACAAAGCGTAAAAGGTGATCGAACATTAAAGTCTATCAGCACAAGAAAGAATAAGTTTTGTAAAATGGAATCAAAACGGTTGGTCAACTTTATTGAACATAGTCATTAGAAAATGAAATTAAGATATAAATCAATTTTTAGATTATTTAATATATCCGAGTTTATACATAAAATACAAGAAGTACTTCTTTGAATTATCATTTATCAGTGAGCTTTATTTTTTTCAATCGATTCAGTGATTTAGGAATCTGGAACAAAAATACAGAGCAGAAATGGTTTTTAATGTTAATATTAAGGACAAAATTACTCAAGATTACAATAGTTATATTTCTAATACTTATAAAGCATGGTACGATGGAGCGGCAAACCCAAATTCATTAGCAAGGATATTATATCAGTATATGGCCAAACTTCAACCTAAAAGGGATGAAACGGCTTTTTCCAGTATACATACTTTAGCCATACAGGCACAAGAAGAGGGAAAAGATCAATCACACTTCCTTGCGTGATTACATAGCATAAGTCTCCGAAAAAAAGACTTACAACCACCAAATGTCACGCAAATATATTAATTCGTGCGCATGCTATTAATTACACCAATTAAGTAAGAGGGTGGGTAGAATTAATTAGTTGATCGATCAATATGTAAGAATGTACAAGGTTAAAATATTTACTTAAAACCATTATCTGGTATTGTCCTTTGCGCGTAACATATTTGGTATCGTGACGTCCGCAGGACCCCACACTTAAAATTTATACAGTTAACTCTACAAAACAAGGGTCAAGAATATTTTCATGGTTGCATTGGTTGTTAATATGATAGATAGATAGATCTGAGTAAAATATGGTAATAAAATGCCTGGATGGGATGCATATATGTTTGCAATTAATTGGATACTCACCGTTCCCAGCGGTCGAAATTAATTGAATCACTCACGGACGTTAACGAACAAAGGGAAGGGCCAATTACCATTTTTTCCTGATTAATCTCATCAAATACTGTCATTCTGTAGAAATATTGTAATGATTAGGTATTTTGAAAACTTACACGATTGTTGTAAAAGTTCTGCATTTATTTCCCGTAAGATTGGTCTTTTTTTTCCTACTAGCCCCTATCAAGATATTCCTTATTAGAGATCTTGTCTTTTATTCCATGGCATGAGAGGTGACACTCACTATATTCTAACTGAATAGTTAGAATATATTATCATATCCTCAAACTGGCAACACTATAAGAGGTGTTGTAAAAGAAAATACCTAAATTTTCTACTGATATTTTCCGCTGCATTTTATTTGAAGACACTATGTACACTAAACTACAAGTATTCCATTGTATTCATACAGTCAGTAAATGAGGCCGATGAAGACCATTTCAATTTTATAATGAGCAGGAGGGTCAGAAATGAGGAGATCATCGAATTCAATTTAGTTCAAACATTTCAAGATAACAAATTTCATCTTCGGCTGTTTCGAAAATGAATAAGTGGCGAATTAGGAGAAGTAATTGTTTTTAAAATTACAATGAAGCTAAGTTTAAAGATGAATACAGCATTTAGTTTGATAGCAGTCTGATTATTGTTACGGGTTGATTTCAGTTTAAATGTATTTAGGGACTCAATAATATATAAGTCACTCCCGAATTAACCGTGCGCCAAACTGTAAAATTGTCACAGTCAATGTGGATCACACAGTTTTGAGTATGGTCAGAGATGGGAGAAGGATCACGTTTATTTAAAGAAAATCCCGTACGACACAACACGCCCACGTGCTGCGAGAAACATGTATGCAGTAAATGTTTAGTTGCACCGACATAGGTCACGCTAACACAGGTAACGCAACGGTAATGGTATATGCTCCTGGAAAAAAAACTCTTTAGGAAGGCGATTCTTGAAAAGGAAGAATGGTCTTATTCTGAATGGATTGAACAAAGTAATTTACTGGGGGAAAATTATCATTCATGAAATTTTGAAGTTAGGATTTCATCAGTATACTGTTTATGACCCAAATAAGGGAAAGTTAGGAATAACTCTTCTTTACCAACATAAAATATTGGGTGGTATGCATTGTATTTTTTTATTAAGAAATCTATTTAGACATTTAAAGAACAACTGAGCTGGATGACCATTTTCAAATAAATATTGCTCAAGGCAACTCAATTTAAAATGTAATAAGTCATAATTAGAATATAAATTATAGGCAATATTGAATAATGTGAATATAGTGGTTACTTTGAATGTATCGTAACAAAAATTGAAATAGCTTAGAGACCTACCAGAGAATATTGGTTCAAGGTGAACTGAGCTGACAAATTTATGACATAATCTTTTGACATTCATGTCTCAAATTAAATAGAATTATCCTTCTCATGGTCTATCATAAATTTTATATTAGAATGGAAAGAATTTAAATATTTTGCGAATTTATTGGAATCATTGTTATAATGAAACAGTAAAAAGGTGTCATCGACATATAATACAGAGTAAAATCATTGCTACCCTCCTCAAGATATTGATTTTTAAAATGACACATGAGCAAATTAGCAAGGGTTGGTTCCAAACGAAGGCACATGTCTACATCATCATTCTGCTTATGCAAACAATAATTAAGTATAAACAAGGTCTGCTGACCTAACAGTAGCGTGTTTTCACTTATTCTAATTTATGACATTACAACCTTCATAACTTTTAATAATTCAAGGACTAACCTTGAGAGGACCTTGACAATTATATTATTCGAAAGAGAATGTAAAACAACATAAGGATTTCAAATTTCGTTAGAATCGGCAGAAGAGTTACAATGTCATTACCAAAAAAAAAAAAAAAGCAAAACCGACCGACATAGTGAGAAATAGTCACCCGCGACTAAGCGCACTCGACTAAAAATGATTCACTAACAACCACTTCGATAAAGATTTTAAATAGGTTCTTTTTAAGCCTATAAAGGAATCAGAGTCTCAGAAAAGTATATTTAATTCAATATTATTAGTTTCCTTTAAAGGAATTTCGAAGGAAGGAATGGGCGTTTATTACTGTATACTTATTAGTGCAAAAAGAGGAAAGAATAAGGACTAAATACTTTCCCAAAGAATATGAAGGGATGTCGTATGCAGCAAAGAATGGGCGTAGAAGTATGTAAGGCTTATGTGTTTTAGGAAACCAATGCAATATGCTAGAAGAAGACCCTAGATCGAACAGTTGATTATATATATTTGATGGAACAATGTTAAAGTTTTAGTTTAAATAAAACATATTAATCTTGTTTTCAATTTCAGTAGAATACTGAATTGCACAGTTGAATTTATTAGAGTCAGACAGTATATTATGAATTTTATCAATGTACTAGTAGAGATACCCGTCGTTACCCGGGTGGAATATGCGTTCGGAAATAAAATGAATAAATAAATAAAGATGCACATTATTTGAAATTCTTATAGTGGTGCACAAAAATATCTTTATTTGCTGATTATTATTACTTTTATATTGAAGTCAGATTTAGGAAAAGTGCGCACTCTCCCTATAATATAACGTGCTTTCGCGCTCATGAAATATTTATACATTGTATTTTCGCCGCGTGTTAACCTCAACTTTCCTTTGTCCTTTTAATTCCCTATAAATTTTCTCTCTTTCATTGTCCCGATCCACCTTGCGAATCATAGCTTAAAAGCTTGTTTATTTAGAAGATTTTTTTGGTCTTCCGCGTAGCCAAGTGGCCTAAGAGACCATTTAATTGAGATCAAAGAGGATGCTCACTGCTTCAGTGTGCACGGTTTGAATCCGACTCCTGTACGGAATTTTTGCGAATTAGAAAATAACATTTTGGCATATGCACAATTTAGAGGCTTAAATACATGTCACTTCTGTAGGCTTTTGTAATTTTCTGCTCGATTGCTATTGATTAATTTCGGTGACATATTTAATATTGCATATTCATCCTAAGCGTAATACAAAAATCAAATCTAAATATTTAAGTAACCATAAAAGAATTTAATTAAGTTCCATCCATTATAAAATTGGACATTGAACAAACGTTAAGGCGATTTTTTCATTTTATCTACATTTTCTTATACAAGATTTAAGTCTGAGATTTGTAATAGATATTTTTTTAAATAATTTTGGGCTTTCCGGCAAATTATGTATGTCTTTTGCAATTAAGGCTAAATACTTCTATTGTCCTTTCGTCGTTCCATAATACTTTTTTCCTGAATTTTTATCACGGTGAACACGTTCCTTAAGGAACGTGAGCCTTGCTTCAATGGGTTTAACCAGATTTATCTCCCTTAGAATTAGGGCGGTCATTTGGTTGGAAGAATCTCTTTAATGTCGTTTCTGCAACAACATTAATTCCAGCTGCTCTTTATTTGTGCCTTGTTCAACTTTGAATTTCTAGACGACTAAAATATCAGTCGGTGGTAATTTCAGATTCCTTCTCCTTCTTTGCAATTTTACTGTTGTTGTGTCCTAGACCTGCGTGTAATCATGTCTGAACTGATGCTCGTGGCATGTTTATTCGGTTGGATATCTCTGCATTCGTGTTCACGCCTTCTCGACATGCAATAACATACCTTCTTATGTGTTCACTATGTTCCTTGACTTTGTCTATTCTGGGAGATTTGGCAAAAGTTATGCTAACAATGGTTTGGTGAAAGACGCACCCCATCCTATACACCGAATATGATCTTGTCGATTATATTAGAAAGTTCTGGTGACACAAAGCCTTGGACGATTTAATGAGCCTATGAGCTTTAATTTTAACGATAGTTTTGCGAAAAAATAATAGGTATGGGCACACATCTGACATTGAATATATATACAATCTTACTAATTCTGATGCATATATCTTCTAATGAGGTTAAATGATTCGAAGCACCAGTTAAGCCACGTATCCAATTTCATATGATGAATAAGCCATTTTGCAAACTATATCATCATAGGAAAGGCATATAAGTTACTGAATTGTACAGTGCTGCTAAGTGAATCTAAATTTCAAAACTAAAATTAATAATCTGGAAATTTCAATGAGCTAAGGAGATGTCTTGAGGTCATTATGAATTTTATTCCAATCAAGAATAAAAGAGAAAGAACTACCAAAAAGGGACTCGAAAATTTGAGAAAAGTCATATATAGTTGCCTTAAACATTCATCATCTCGAAGCCTCCCTCTTTTGGTTTCCTTTTTGCACTATTTCTTAAATCCATATACATTTTAACTTAGGCCATAATGTAATGTGGACATTGGTCTGTGCCATTTGTCTTCAAGATAAAAAAATAAAAATAACAGGGCTGTGTCGTAGAATGGACTCTCGACGATATACCATATATAACTATTCGTTGTGGGAATGATTCAATTATATTTCGAGTGCGTGGTTATCTGGTTGACCGATGTTATTTATCTTCAATATGCTTAAGAAGTGGAACTGAGCTCAAGGATAATAATATGGCTATTATTAATAAAATAGAGTTTTATTAATAAAACTATCAACGACACACAAAACGGAAAATGTTTACATAAACAGAGAATGGAAAGGGTGGTGGGAATATCTGGCTAATCCGAGGATTAAGATTTAGGAGAGATTTAAAAAGGTAAACAACTAAAAATTAGAGGAGTGGGATGGTTTGCTAAACCATTTAAAGCACAGGGTAGGGTTGACAAAAGGTTAGGTAATCAAAAGTAATGCTCAGCTTACGAAATTACAAGTTGTTCTGCAGAGGAAGGCGACGCGAAGGAATCTTCGGTCCGCTGGCGAATTCCAGCCAAAGGGGGGGATTAAATTATCCTGACGTAAGGTCTTGGGAATGAGAACCGTTTCTGGACGACCGGGCTTGAAGAACAATGGCTGTTCTAACGTTGTTTCCTTCTGAACAACAGGGGGGGGTTGAGAACCGTCTCTTGTCTACGGGCTCAAGGAACAATGGCTGTTTTAACGTTGTTCTCTTTCTGAACTACATGAGGGGGAGAGGGTGAGAACCGTTTCTTGTCAACGGGCTCAAAGAACAATGGCTGTTCTAACGTGGTTCTCTTTCTGAACAACAGGGGGGGAGGCCTTGTGGACTTGGCGTCTTAAAGGCTCGAACCTTGGCACTCAAGGGATATTGTCCTCTTCTGGACAATAATGGTGGATCTCGAGGTAGAGGGCCCTGGTGCACAAGGTGAGACCGGATCGGCGTGATGTCTCGCGAAGATAATCTGGATCTGATCTGCTCTAATTGGAAAATTCTGATGTATATGTAGTCGAAGCCATCCCCTTGGCGTAGGGGACAATGGAGTGGGGCTTCGAGGGAATGCCCAGTCGCGCCTGAGAACATACCTTATCTTCCCATAAGCCTAACTCAATCTGGCGAGATCGGCGCATGGGTTGAAACGGAGGGGGGGATGAACCTCCTTGGTTAAATATTGACTGAGGTGGCGATGAGGCGCCCGGCTTCGACGCGAAGATGCACGTGGGTAGCAACGTGTTTCTAAACAACATGTGATAGCGGTTGAAATTAAGCGGCCCCAGACCGTCCCATCACACCCCTCCATTCTGGGGGAAGTTGTCACTTCGAAAAAAAAAGAGAAAAGGGACAACGATAGAGCTCCGTTGTGGGGAACTCGTTTTCTTGTACCGACCGTACCTTCATGCACCTAGCTAGTATCACCTCAATACATATGATTATTTTTATCTTTCGATTATAGGGAAAACTAAACTTTAATTCAAACTTAACCATAAAAGAGACATGGAGCAATGAAATGATATAAAATTAGTACATATGGGAAAAAATAATTTAGACGTAATTTAATGGGTACAAATATATACACATACGAAAAAAAATAGACATTGAGCCACAAAATTCAGACATATACATTAACTAATTATATTACAAGAGAATCTAATTTAAGTCGTACAAGACGGTATATACATACATGGAGATCCTAATCCTACGAATACAATTAATCTACACTATTTGGTAACGCATTCCTACTGAGTGCCTCAGCGACCTAGTTATCGGAACCTTTTATATAATTTATCTTAAATTGGTACTCTTGCAAGAGTAAACTCCAGCGCATAATTCGGCCGTTGGAGTGTCGTACATTCCGAATATAGGCCAACGGGCGGTGGTCAGTTCCTATCTGAAATTCTTTTCCTATCAAGTACATTTTAAACCTGTCAATAACCCAGATAATTGCTAGAGCTTCCTTCTCTATAGTGGCATATCTCTTTTCGCGTGGTAATAATTGGCGACTAGCATATGCAACTGGATGACTCGTTTCGTCATCCTCATATTGAAGGAGTACACCTCCAATGCCCTCGTTGCTCACGTCGGTCTTAATCCCAAAGGATTTTTCCGGGTTGGGCAACTTTAAAATGGGGGCAGAAATGAGCTTACTCTTGAGCTGATTAAAATGGGAAACAGCGAAATCATTCCAACGTAGACGATCGGGGGAATTCCTTTTTAAAAGGAAGCTGAGGGGCGCCGAAATTGCAGCAAAATTCGGGACAAATCGCGGATAGTAAGAAGCTGATCCTAGGAATGATCTTAATTGCTTCTTAGTATTCGGGAGGGGCATGTCGGCAATTGCCTTAATCTTGTCCTCTTGGGGACCTAACTGGCTTTCTCCTATTTTGAAACCCAAGTATTTTATGCTTTCGTCGGCAAAATGGCATTTGCTGGGGCCAATGGTGAGGCCACTTTCGCGCAGTTGCTCGAAGAGAGCTAATAGGGTGGTTAAATGGTGACTCCATTCGCGAGTAGTGACGTAGACGTTATCGACGTAAAAGAAAACATTCGGAAGTCCATCTAACACCCTTCTCATGAGACGGTTATAGTTGCTACAAGCGGTCACGAGGCAAAAAGGAAGGCGCTTAAATTGCATTAAGCCTTTCTCCGTTGCAAAGGCGGTATATGCTTACACATCGCTCCGGATGGAAATTTGATAACACGCCTTGCACAAATCGAGTTCTGAGATAAACTTGGCGTTTTCAAAAAGGTCGAGGTTTTGGTCTACCAACGGGATGGGCTCGGCGTCGAACACAGTTACCGAATTTAACTTCCGAAAGTCGATGCACATCCGATAAGAGCCATCAGGTTTCTTGACCATGACGATTGGGGAACAATAACTAGAGGTGGAAGGTTCTATTATGTCTAAACTAATTAAATTATCAACTTCGGCGTTAAAAGCTTGGCGTAAATGAATCGGCATGGGATAGGGTTTTAAACGGACGGGTTCTAAGGTTGTTAATTTAATATCATGCTCGAAACTAGTACCGCATCTAGACTTCTCTGAAGTAACGTCGTTGAACTGACATAATAGTTCTTGTAGCTGACTCTTTTGATGTGGTGTCAGCTGCGCGTCGATATCCAGGTCAGAGGGTTCAAAAGACTTGCCTGGTAGGGAAGGAAGAGGGTAATCGGCATCAGGTTGGATGCACACTGTCTGTATTACATTGAGGGACTCCGAGGGGTAATCCTCTTCAAGCGCCGATGTTTCGTCCAGTGCTACGAACGTATCTCCATGGGCGCGTTGGTGGTACTTTTTTTCTTTAGGTCCACGGACAGTCTCCGTGCCCTTGTCTTGAGCCTTATCCCATAAGGGTGTTAGTGCTTCACACTCCTTTTGTGCTGACCTAAAGTCCTGGTTAAGGATCTCCGAGAATTCGGACGGTATCGAGGTTCTGAGGGGGACGGACTCCTGGGCTTCTTTCTTAGCTCGGCCTCGAGGAAGGGCGGCCTGGGACACAGGGTCGGAACTTACTTAGGGGCTCTGTCCTATAAGTATGGAACAGAATTTTATGGGTGCTGAAATGACTTCAGCCCAGCCATCATAATATTGACACTGCAGGTAACATCTAACGACGGGGAATGAGTTCGCCCACCTAAGGTAGTCATGTACCACCGCAAATTTTTCGTGGTTAGGGTCCACTGGGGGGAGGAGCTCGTCGGACACGATGAAACACGTGCACCCTGTGTCCCTGACGAGAGTCGATACACGGCAGCCGTTTACGCTGCCCTCCTCAAATTTCAAAGTTCCCGGTGAACTTTTGTCAAAAATAAAATTTACCTGGTGGTTTGACGGAGGGAGAGAAGTTGCTGTTTGGGTCTGCACTACCGGGGAAGCCGGGGTGGCATTAATCTGGTGAACTTGGTGGGCTGGTCCGCTTTTAAGCCTAGAATTTGGGGGGCAATTACAGCTCATGTGGTTTTCTACACCGCAGGTGAAGCATATGATTGGTCGCTTCGAAAAGAGTGATGGAGGAGAAATCTTAACGGGAGGTTTGGTGTCCCGTTGTTGGTTTTGAGGGAGGAAGTTTTGGAGTTTTACGGGGCTCGAAAACTTCGACGCCTCTCCTGGGAAGGGGCACGAATCCTTCCTTCTTTCCTGGTTGGGGGGTTGGTAAGAAGTTCGATTCTCCTTGAGGTATAAATTATGGCTTGCGGCATAGACATCCGCTTCTTCGGTACACTCTTCAAAGGTCTGGCACCGACAATCCTTGACGAACGCGTGGATCTCCGTCAGGAGAGACGCCAAAAATTGATCCCGCAACACGAAGTCTGTTAAGGACTCGTAGTCAGGATCAACCTTTGAGGATTCTAACCAAAATTTAAAATCCTCTGAAGAATGTATTCGAATTGACGGAACGTCTGTCCGGGTTTAATACGACCTCCTCGAAATTCTTCTCGGTAGAAATCGGGAGTCATATTATGAGCGGCCAATAACTCAGCTTTTAAGGTGCTGTAGTTAATTGTACATTCAGATTGTAAAGATATGAAAATCTCGCGCAATTTACAATTTAACAGGGAAAGTAATCTTGCTACACCTTCAGCCTCCAGATCCAAGTTATTGATCTTGAGGATCTTTTCGAAGTGGGCTAAAAATGCTCCGAAATCCTCTCCATCCCTGAAATTGGGTAGCTTAAGTGGGAGATTGGGCGGGGCTTCTGAACGTGAACTGGCTGATTGTATTTCGGCTTCTACACGAGCCATTTCAATCTGATGGTGCAACTCAGCTTGTCTTTTCCGTTCCTCTCTTTCTCTTTCTTCTCGTTGGATTTCTCTTTCTCTTTCCGTTCGTTGCTCCTCTTTAACGTCCCCATCAATTCTTTTCCGGAAAGTCCCAAGGATTCTCCTTGCGCTTTGAAGATTTCGAACTGAGCCCTATTTGCACTTAAGGGCGCAATAGTCAACCAATTAAATTCCTTGCAATAAAAATTATGCGTTCTAGAGAATTAGCCTACCTAAAATATGGGCACTGACCTATTCGTAATTGGTTTCTCGACCTAGATAACCAATGACTAAAATAACACAAAAAAACACAAACAAATTATTATAACAGTTCCTTGAGCTACTCCAGCTTCTTAAGTTTAAAAAAAGGGGATAGCAATCGTTAAAACAAAAGGAAACTACTAATACTCTATTCTTATAACGAGTAACACTATGCTTTAACCGACTGAGACCAGTGTTTGCAAAGATATAGCGTTAAACCTTACACACTTGATACCAAATTTAAATAGTGTATATATATATATATATATATATATATATATATATATATATATATATATATATATATATATATATATATATATAAATATATATATATATATATATATATATATATATATACATATATATATATATATTTTTATATATATATATATATATATATATATATATATGTTGTAGAATGGACTCTCGACGATATACCATATATAACTATTCGTTGTGGAATGATTCAATTATATTTCGAGTGCGTGGTTATCTGGTTGACCGATGTTATTTATCTTCAATATGCTTAAGAAGTGGAACTGAGCTCAAGGATAATAATATGGCTATCATTAATAAAATAGAGTTTTATTAATAAAACTATCAACAACACACATAACGAAAAATGTTTACTTAAACAGAGAATATAAAAGGTGGTGGGAATATTTGGCTAATTTGAGGATTAAGATTTGGGAGAGATTTAAAAAGGTAAACAACTAAAAATTAGAGGGATGGGATGGTTCGCTAAACCATTTAAAGCACAGGGTAGGGTTGACGAAAGGTTAGGTAATCAAAAGTAATGCTCAGCTTACGTAATTACAAGTTGTTGTGCCGAGGAAGGTGAGGCGAAAGAATCTTCGGTTCGCTGGTGAGTTCCGCCTGAAGGGGGGGGGGATTAAATTATCCTGACGTGAGGTCTTGGAAATGAGAACCGTTTCTTGACGACCGAGCTTGAAGAACAATGGTTGTTCTAACGTTGTTCTCTTCTGAACAACAGGGGGGGGGTGAGAACCGTCTCTTGTCTACGGGCTCAAGGAACAATGGCTGTTCTAACGTTGTTTCCTTTCTGAACAACAGGGGGGGGGGGGGGGTGAGAACCGTTTCTTGTCAACGGGCTCAAAGAACAATGGCTTTTCTAACGTTGTTCTCTTTCTGAACTACAGGAGGGGGAGAGGGTGAGAACCGTTTCTTGTCAACGGGCTCAAAGAACAATGGCTTTTCTAACGTTGTTCTCTTTCTGAACTACAGGAGGGGGAGAGGGTGAGAACCGTTTCTTGTCAACGGGCTCAAAGAACAATGGCTGTTCTAACGTGGTTCTCTTTCTGAACAACAAGGGGGGAGGCCTTGTTGACTTGGCGTCTTAAAGGCTCGAACCTTGGCACTCAAGGGATATTGTCCTCTTCTGGACAATAATGGTGGATCTCGAGGTAGAGGGCCCTGGTGCACAAGGTGAGACCGGATCGGCGTGATGTCTCGCGAAGATAATCTGGATCTGATCTGCTCTAATTGGAAAATTCTGATGTATATGTAGTCGAAGCCATCCCCTTGGCGTAGGGGACAATGGAGTGGGGCTTCGAGGGAATGCCCAGTCGCGCCTGAGAACATACCTTATCTTCCCATAAGCCTAACCCCATCTGGCGAGATCGGCGCATGGGTTGAAACGGGGGGGGGGGATGAACCTCCTTGGTTAAATATTGACTGAGGTGGCGATGAGGCGCCCGGCTTCGACGCGAAGATGCACGTGGGTAGCAACGTGTTTCTAAACAACATGTGATAGCAGTTGAAATTAAGCGGCCTCAGACCGTTCTATCACAGGCTGCTGAACTCATTAAAGGGCTACCAAACTGATTATAATGACGACCAAATTAATAAAAGGACTACCAAACTCATAAATGGACTACCAAACTCATTAAAGGACTACCAAACCCATAAAGAGGGGAAAAACTCAATCACCCGTGACCCCAAAGGGCTCTGGCCGAATAAACGTTTTATTCCTCCATTAGACACTTATTTTTTGTGCATTTCATTATTCAGGTCGGAGGATCTCATCTACAATGTGTCGGACGAATGGCGCAACCTACCTAAAAAAAATAATCTTATGAATAATTAATCTCATAAAGAATTAATATCATGAATAATTAAAGCATGAAGTGGTAATCTCATGAAGAATTGTTCTGATGAAGAATTAATTGCATGAATAATTAATCTCACGAAAATTTAACCTCACGAAGAATTAATCTTACGAAGAAATAACCTTACGAAGAATTAATCGCATGGAAAATTAATCTGCCGGGAAATGAAACTCATGAAAATGTAATCTTACAAAGAATTAATCTCAAGAATAATTCATTTCACGAAGAATTAATCCCATGTTATAAAAAGATTCCTAACAAAAATTCTTAAATTTAAAGAAGTTGAATTAATGTTGGAAAGAATTGCGGCAAACAATGGAGTTTGAAGATTAGTCCGTGAAAGGGTGATTGCCGGTACCTTTAATAAAGAACACAAGGAACCCTTACAACAATTAAGGGCTAATGACAAGTAGAAACAAAGGAAAATTCGAACGAAGACTATTTGTCCTCGGATTTAGAGCGCTATATCAACGAGAACGTCTCTCGCAGAGTTAATAAGAAGAGATCCGTAAAGAAACGTGCTGAAGTTAGATGAAGGGAAAATGTTGGGGAGATACGAGTATATAGCTGCAGTTTTCCCTTGCAGGCATTGTGGCCAAGAGGGCAAATTGCGGTGTTGGGGCCGGAAGGGCCTTCAAGCCTCAATATGTTACATGACACCATTTTGCAAGTGCTTATATGATAGATAAGCGGGAAAGAGGGGGGTTAGTAGAAAAATAAAAGGGTGGGAAGACTCCGTATTTAAAAACACAAACGCGACCAAGAGCGGGAAAGTGAACCCCCCGTGCTTGCACCAAAAAGGAAGAACGCTGTTCAGCGACTAGCCTGCGATTTTAAGCCGTCTGCCAAAGAAATAGGAAAGAAGAAGCTTGCGAAGAAAGGAGCGAAAAAAATGGCAAAATAGAAATGTAAATAAGGAATAAAATCTAGTACTCCATCCACACGCGGGGTTACAAAAACTGAAATTATTAACCAATACTACCGTTATATCGTCAGGACTCTTGCCCTAAAGAGAGAGGGGTTGGCTCGAACCATCATCAGAGTAGGTACCGTGCCAATCCCCCCCTTAAGGGCATAGGAGAGTATTATATGGGATTCACGCCACTCCACGCCAATTGATGCGGGAAGTTAATGAAGTCCACCCAGAAAGTGCTGTAATGGGAAAATTTCAATGAACCAGAGCACAATAACATTTCAATTTCAACACTAATAAAGATACGTATTTCTTATTCTATTTTATTATATCATGTTATATTATATTGTCATTTTATGGTATTATATTAGAATGAAGAGATAAAACTCATAGGATGGGTACCTAGTATTGTGTAGGACCAACTCTAGCAAAGTGAAGTACTGCAGCTGAACGTGACATCTCTCCCACAAGTGAAGTGGATGGAAGATCTCTGGAGATATGTTGACTCAAATTGTCACGATAGCTGTCAATAATTCCATGAAGTTTGGATGCCCCGGTTCTTGGGTGCGAATAAACCTGGCCACCACGTCTCATAAATACTAGATTGAGTTCATCTGGGGTGGAGTCTGTTGTCCCACCATTCATCGGAACTTCCTAGAATGCTTCTCGAACCGATTCTAGGCAACTCGGGCCCAATAAATGGGTGCATGATCCTACCTATTCCATCGTTGTTGGGCACATGGACAATGAATCAATTCAAATGATCACCGAGTAGGTACAAAGTACTATAGTGCCTTATTGACGAATGGGCACCATTGCCTATGGGGTCTCCACCACAGGTTAACACTACCATTAGCCTAACCACGGCACAGGTTGTCAGTAATCCAGGGTCCAATTAGCAACGTCACGAGCCAAGGTAGGGTCCAGTGCCGGTGTCGTACTGTTAACACAGGCCCCCTTGCGTCTCTTCGTCTCCCATATCCTACGATAGGCCAATAACGCTACTCTTTAATTTGATTGACGCTGCGTCTGCATTGAATGTGGATGCAATTTGAGCCAGAGTAGCTTGTCAGTAGCCAGGGAGAATTCTAGCCAGACGCCGCTGTTCACGATCATTAAGAAACGGTAGTCGGCCACTGCACTGTCCACCGCTGAAGGGTAATTGCTTTCATGAGGTATTCTCGGGACACACATGACGCCGTAGATCGAGAGATGTTGAATGTACCCACATTTTCACAAATAGAATGTCCCAATCGTCTTGGAACGACTAACATGCCAGGTAAAACTCTTATAATTCAAGTCGCCTCGTCATGAGCAGACCAGCAGGTGTTCCTATTGACTCACAAGATTTCAGATCAGAACTAATACAGGTCTGGACATTTCCATGGCAGCACAGTACAGTTGCGCTGCCCACAAATTCACACACATACTGCTATCCCATGACTTTTGGCCAGTTATTGTATATTGATTATATTACAGAATGATTAACAGCAAAGATCCTAAGATCCTTTTAAGGTTAGTTCAATAAAAAGGTAGATGGAGGAAGGCAGAAACGTAGGAGAGGTAAACGGAGAAGTAATATTTATCTCTTTAATTCTTAAACATATTTACTGTAGTGAATTCGATGACATTCGTAGGCACGATGACATTCTTAGTGCTACACGTCTTGTTTACTAGCAAAAGTGTCCCACAGGAAAGATGAAAGGCGAATTCCAAGTATTTTCGAACTGTATTCAGTTCATTATTATTATTATTATCATCATCATCATCATCATCATCATCATCATCATCACTAACTCTATAATTTAAGAAGGGGATTTGTTTGAGTATTTGAATAATAATTTCATTTTAGTTTGGTTATGACTTAAGTTTTTTTATCAAAGTTCAGAAATAAATATCACGGCCGTATGCTAAAACAAATGTGAAATGGACATTTGAGCAAAAAGTCTATTTTACATTTTAGCCTTTTGCATATAATAAATTTATAAATAAGTGTGAAGCTACACTAAATCTGATAAAAGGGCATTTCACATTTTTCTTAGCATAGGGCCGTAAGTATCGAAACTTTGTGATTTTTTTTTTAAACCTTAAAAATTACAAATGGTGAAGTTCAGAAAATTTATTTTTATATATCTTCTTCTATAACTATATATTTTAGCAACGTGATATTTTGAAAGGGAGGAAATTTAGTTTAAAGTTCCTTTTTAAAATTATTATAATTGGCGAAGTTCAGAAAATTTCTAAAACTTAACCATGGCTGGTTTTTTTATTTTAAATTTTAATCTTAGTAGCGACGCGAAAGCTCCCCCGTAGGGGAAAGTAGCGGAGCCATTGCGTGGTCAATTAATACAAGAAATGTTTTTCAAGAATCAAAATATAGGAAAACAGGACACAAGTTCAATCTAATCACAAGGATGACCGGGAAAGAAGGAGGGATGAAGAGAATATCAGACCATTGTTTATAGCCTAGATGGTGGGCAAGAGAGAGATCATAATCATACCAACAGAAGTTGTTTAAACATATAAAAATACAAGCCGCTGTTCTATTCCTTAACAGGAAGAGCTTGGTTACACAGGCACCCCTGCGGTGGGGTGGCCTACGGCCTTATTTGCTAATCTTAACCGCCTTTTTTTAATCCCCTTTATACTCTTTATTTTAACACCCTGAACACCCTTTTCTTCTTCTTCTTCTTCTTCATCTTCTTCTTCTTCTTCTTCATCTTCATATTCTTCTACATCTTCATCTTCATCTTCTTCATTTTCATCTTCATCTTCATCTTATTCTTCTTATTCTTCGTCTTCGGTCTGTGTCCTCCAGCCTATCATGATTCTTTTTTCTTTTCTCCATCTAAATTTGCTATAATAATTTCCATGCCAAAGTTTTAATAAATTTTCTGAACTTCACCATTTGTAATTCTATTAGTTTTAAAAAAGTCACAAAAATTCGATACTTGTATTTATTTCTGAACTTTACCATTTTATTTTTTTTATATTATAAAGGAATTATTAGAAATAACTTTTATAAAAAAGATTAAATCTACTTAGGTGACAACCGAACTAAAAAAAAAAATCTTATTCAAACCTTCAAAAAATCTCGTTCTTAAAATATAGGGTTATGGATAAAAGATAGTAATAGGTGGTGAAAAGAATGAAGCGAATAAGAAATACATGTCATATAAAAGTGAATAAATACATACATAATCCAAAGTACACAAAACAAACACAGAACAAATAAAAAGCTGTTTAATGATTGGATCGAGATTAAAAAGACCGGTAAAAATGCTAAAATTTGGCCGAATTGTTATGCATGAACATAATACTTCAGTGAGTACAAATAAGTGAACGTTAAATAAATTTGACTAAATTCCAATTTATGGAATGATTATTTTAAACTCCCAAAACAATGTTACCTCCGCCTGTTTTAACATTGTATCTATGTTTTGACACTACTATTTTTGTCCTATAAGTAAAATACTAGAACTAATCAAACGTTGCATTTTGTGTGAGTATGTTTGTATCATAATTTTAAGGTGAAATATACAAATATTTAGAGACTAAACCCATTTTATTAACCCGTTAGCTGCTAACACCGGTATTCCCATGTTCACGTAAGTAAGCCTATTTTGTGGAACCCGCTAATTCCCGTGTGCATTTATGTAGGTGAGCCTATTCTGCGGAACCCAGCAATACCCGTTTTTAAATACCTTCTTGTGAGGGCTGGTATATGCGTTTGCTAGTACCTCAATAGCGCATGATCGTGCCAAACTTTGACAAGTAAAGATTTCCTCCTGCTTACCATCCGGTAAAGGAGGAAGCGGTCTTCGAAAGTTTGAAGAGAACGTCATCGGACGGCATGGTCGAACAGCTATCACGACTGACGTTTTCGAAGGATACATTATCCAAGCGCCGCAAAGAGGGTCCAACAACCCCCAGTCGATCGCCCTACAGACACAAAATCTTAGCTATTGTGTCAGTCTTGTTATTTTAACATGACAGCCGAAACAACCCATCCCTTGTCCCATCGTAATTTTGCCCCTTGAACGTATACTCCACACCTACCCTTCGATGTAACTATGACCTTCTCTTGAAAGGTATATGTAATTAGAGGCTTCGGGGAAAGGAGGTTTGTGGTCTAGCCTACTCCGGAACCTGAAGTCAAGAGACATCCTGAAATGGGACTGAGTTACAGCCTGTGAGGAGGGTCATTTTACCCTATCCTGTGGGTCCGGCCACTATCTAAGAGGGACATACAACTGTCTTTGTGTATGCTGGAAGGAATTCTTAATCACCAAAACCTGTTGAGGGGGCAGTTGGAACGGTGGTCGCCACATCGTCTTCAACTGGGTAATAAACACTCAAAGACATAATGTTATACTCTTAACTCTGCCAGACTACACCCTCCTAATCCCAGACTTTGCATCGCAGGCTAACACACATATGTATCTTACCAAACAGTCGGTCCATATAGGATCAGCGATCCTAGTCAACCGCTATATACGCCACACACGTAAACCATTTATACAATTCTTATCTACCCTGTTAAGTACACAACACACGAACAAACACTGGCCCAGTTCTAGCAGCTGTGACGACTCAAAACAGTTCACCACTCAGAGCTCTACCAAACTGCAATCTTCCACTCTTCTTTGTGCATGATCACTACATGTACAACATATAAATATATACGCATACTCCAGAGTAATGAAAATACTTTATTTTAAACTTATGTCTCTAACTTGGATTTATTATCTGAATGTGATACGAATATAAGGGATTTGCTTGACCACGAAAATGAAACAAGTGAGAATGAAAATGTGCAATAAATGGAGCCTAATTGAAAACAAACGTAATACATTCTCTTTTACAGCTGATAGTAGAGTCAAAATGATGTTTTAGGTATTTCCGAACATTTAGAAACAGTCTAATGATTATGCAGAGAAGTAATGAGAAAAGTAGCTTTGGTTTCAAATATGGAAAATATACATTTATTGTTGAAATAATGATTGGTGATGGTTTATTTGTACTCATGGGTATTATTTATAAGCCAACATTTCAATGATATTTTTCTAAAGACCCAAAGTTAGACACATCTTTCTCTTAGAAAATTATGAAAAGGGATAGATTTCTACTTCTGATGAAATTCCTTCATTTCTCAAGTGATGAAGACAAGAGGAAGAAGTTATATAAAATTAAATATTTACTTGCAATGTATACAGTTTCTAAGCAGCATATGTTCATAGAAAGAGTATTCCAGTTGATGAACGTTTATTAGTTTGGAAAGGACGTCTAAGCTGGAAAATGTACATATATCCTATTGAGAAGGCTCTTTACGGCATTGAAGGATAATTCTCGTAGAAATCCCAAAGTGGTTATGGGATACCAACATTAATGCTTCATAGTTCAACAATTCAATCCGTGTTGTTCTATTTTTTATGGAAGATATCATAGGCAAAGGCTATCTCTTAGGAAGCGATAATTATTAATCATCACCCTTTTTTTACTATTTAGCCTCTCAGTGGGTGATGCAGTTGGAACTTTGCAAAAGAACAGAAAAAAACATTCCAAATCAAATCAAAACGATCAAATTAAATAAAAGACAACATATAACCATGCATAAAGGCAAGTCAATGATGATGAAATGGAGAGATAAGCGTGACGTGCATATGATAGGCACATTACATGAAGCTAAGAGTGTCCTGGTAAAGGAGAGCATAGAGAAAAAGCTAAGCCCTTTGTAAGAATTGATTTTAAGAAAGTCGTGGGTGATTTAGATCTCATGGATCAGGTCATATCTTCATACATAAGATGCAGCTAGATGCTAAATTAAAACATACTACAAGAACATCTATCTACGATTCCTGGATATTGCAGTCCTCAAATCTAATGTGATCCATAAAAGACTAGGACGAAAATGACCTTAGTCGAGTTCAAAATGGAACTTATTCACAAGATAGTTTCTAAATATGGTACCCAAATACCAAAGCCTGAGAATTTCAGAGTAAATTCTTCACCATCTCGATTGACTGGCAGGCACTATTTGACCTTTACAGTGGCTAAGAAAGACAAACCATAGGATCAAGGAAGAATTTTCAAAGTTTCTTCAGCAAAATCAAAAAGAAAAGAAACACAATTCATGTGTAAAGACTGTAATGAGCGCTTTGTATAGTTCACTGCTTCGAGGACTTTCATACAAAGGTGGACTTTTCACAATACAACCTGAAGCAAATTCATTATTTTTGTATAATGATGTATTTTCACTAACTCTATAATTTAAGAATGGGATTTTATCTTTATAAACAAGTTAACACTCTAAATCAAAATTATCAAGCTTTGTCTGCTTGATTTTCTAAAAAGTAATAACAAATTTCGTTTAAATAGGCATAGAATTTTCCCTTTAATATGTAAGCCTATAATCTAATATCTACATATACATTAAAATATACCTGGTTGCAATATGAATGATAGCTGCCCTGTCAATAAAGGAAAGAAAATTCGCAAGTTACTTAAAATTTTAAAAATTTTAAATATCGAAATTGATAAAAATTATCTTGGGGCTTTCTGCCCACAGTAAATAGGTATATATATATATACAGTCAAATGATGAGTGCAGTCAATATTTACAATGATGTCCCTTGTTCTTCAAGAATGCTTCAATACCTTTTTTATGTTATGATGACATCTTAACAGAGATTTCTCCAATTTGTTCAATAAGCACTTGCAACTGCTCACAATTGAATGGTTTTTCTTTATTATTTTTGAATTGCTGATTTTTTAATAAACTCGCAATAATTTAAATATTGGAATAACAAGAGGAGTGGCTTCGCTGTTCTTACTTACAAGAGTAGCTTGTAATTCGCATGGCTAAACCAAATTTTTGCAGGTAAAATATTTAATAAAATGAGACCTAACATTTCTTAATAGATAGCGAGATGAGGTCGATGAAAATATTTTAAGCAAATGAAGATCAATATGATTGAATCTTTTCAATAAGGAAACAGAAAAGGTCGTCAACTGGAACATTTGTAAACAGGGAACACATCGAGATCGATTTGGATAAAATTACTGCAGTAGAGAATGGAACCCATCGAGAATAATAATAATGTAATTACTACAGTAGGAAATAGAACACATCAAGACTAATAAGGGAAAAATTACTCCAGTAGCGAATAAAATACAACAATTCTAATAAGGGTGCAATTCCTGCAGTAGGGAATGGAACACATCAAGATTAATGAGGGTGAAATTATTTCGGAAATGAAACATATCAAGACTAATGGGTGTACAATTATTGAGTAGGAAATGAAACACACTAAGACTAATAAGGGTGAAATTACTGCCGTAGGAAATGGTATTTAGATATTTGGATCTATGTCGTTTAAATTTTAGAAAAACGTTTGTGCTTGTTCCACTCTATGAAAGACGGCAAATGCATCATCTACAAATCTTCTGTGGCTTATAGGCTTAATATTTTGATTAATTGAGTTAATCACGTTAGTCAGACTCGGTCACCACCAGAGAAGATTACCTAGAAGGCCCGGACACCAGCATATGAGCGGCACCATGAGGCTTGTATAAAGCCCAATTTTGCGTTCGAATCGAGTATAAATATGATTACAAACATTTTATTATATATTCCTATTCGTCCTTTATTAATTTATCAGTAAGAATTTGACTTAGGGAGACTTTGTTAACAATGATAGAACTGAGGGAATAGTGGGTTGGGAAGCTTTCATTGACTCGTGGGCTGCTTTCTCGGCTAGTGTTTGCGAGTGTAGGGAAAGCGAGAGCTCGCTCGTTTTCTGTGAACATGGGTTTAAATCATTTTTCCTCCCCTTTAACGACACAGCGGCGCCCCTGAGAAAAGAATCATGATTGAAGGATGACGAAGGATCAAATAATCCACAAAGCTTTTCGACTTGCAGACTCGGCATAAAGTAGTCAGGTCTCTTCCGGCTGGCAGCAGCCTTGGAAAGGGGGGAGTATCTCTGAAGTGAACAAAGCTTCTTAGAACACTCGATATGTGATCCTTCCTTTGTAAACTACATATGTATATGAAGTATGATATGTTTATGTATATCTTTGATACGTTTATATATGTAGTTAAATATGTGATGGCAATGTTAATCGAGGCTGAGAAGAGCACCCCCGTCATTTTCCTCTCGCTCCTTTAAATTAATATTTTCACAATGATCCAATTAAAAAATAGTTGCTGTTGAGAATGAATACCTTGCTTAATTATATCGGTGAAATGCTCAGGCTGGGATGATTAGAGTAGAATATATTTGGCAAAATACGAAGATGTGTTGTTGCTGGTGCTTTAGTAATCACTTCTGGCATGAACACACAATCTGTTAAATTATAACCGAATTAGAGAGTGTTCACGGAATATTTCATATGCAGAGTATGCAAATAATTTCGTAAAAGAGATGGGGGAATGCATATATAATTGCAATTTGAGAAACTTCAAAGTTAATCATATAATATCCTTAACCAGTTAAACCAATAAACAACAAAACCTGAATAATAAGAGTGTAGAAACGGAAGAAAAATAAGAATAAAAGTCTACCTCGGGTCATATTTTTAACAAATCGCGGATTTCTAACCGCATGGCGCGACGAATCGAACGAACTGCAGGAAATGAATTATATTCAACCACCCTTTCAAGAGGGCCGATTCATCTTTATACTTCTCCATGTGAGAAGAAGATAGTATATCTTTGTACTTCTCCATCTATAAGATGTGTAAGGTAGAATCACCTATATACTTCTATGTGTAAGGTAAATTCAGCTTGTACTTATACATACATATGTAGGGAAGATTCACCTTTGTACTTTTTCATGTGAAAGCAATATATATATATATATATATATATATATATATATATATATATATATATATATATTTGTTCTTCCCCACTTTGTATGATATAGATTTGTACATCTTCATGAGAAAAGAAGATATTTTTTACTTCTCCATTTGTACTTCTCCATGTAGAAGGAAGATAGATCTTTGAGCCAAATTACAAGTAGAAAATACTAACCAGATATTTCCGGTGTGTTAATATATACGAAACAATGTAGCGATTCGCAGTTGCCACAAGTAGTAATGTCACATTTTACGGTGACTTTCGTTCAGAGTGACAATTTAATATTTTATAATTTGATGGGAGAGAAAGTGTTTGGGGTATACTTAATTATAAATATGCTAGATAGGAAATCTAGCAATAAAATTAATTAAATTAATGAAATCTTTTAACTTCATGGCGGTATTTCAATTTGAACAGTCGAAACATTATGAAACGGTTTTGTGTCAAAACAGGGTTGCCAAATTTTCCCTATTTTTGCCAGCTTAATTAACTTTTTTAAGTTTTAAACATCTATATCACAAAAATATTCGCAATAACATGTGTCTATTTTTTTTTTTTATATCCCTATAATTAATTTTACAACTTAACATGTTCTGAAAAATCTTGTTACTTGGCAACTCAGCAGAGCAAAACCTAATGGCAGTCATCAAAACTATTCGACTCTTTATAGAAAATAAATAAATAATCATATCATAGTTAACTCACTTTTCTTCTTTCAGGAGACATCGGGGGCAGTGCAGCAGCCCGAAACTGTCTCCTCTCGAGGAAGCTGTGCGCTGAGGACCCAGCTTGTCGCACCATCCTCGAAATCATCCCCCGAGTTTGTGGTCCGGAAACAGGTAAGTGCCACTAAAGTGCCAATTAGTCATGGTATGTGGTAGAAATGGCTTGCTACTCCTTAAATAAACGTGGTAACTTTTTGGATCCTCCCTCCTGAAAATGGCTTGAAGAGGTTCCCAACTTCCGGCAATCATAACTGAGGGAAGGAATAAGGGTAATTTTAGAATGGTTGTCGAGTTCTAGTCCCATATTTGTCCAGAGCTAATTTGTGGTAGAAAATATCACTATTCTGTACATATCCGTTAATAAAATAAACAATTTATCTCGTATTACGTGAGCTAAAACAGCCTGGCCGAGTGAAAACACCCCTTCCGATTAGAGTGAAGTTAAGCCTCATCGAGTGTGGTTAGTCACTGGATGAAGATAAGATTCGCGTTGAGTTCACAGCGACTTTCATATGCTATAGAAGGCCGTGATTCGAATCCAAGGTTTAATTGTAGATCCGTAGCGAGAATTATAAGGTATCTGAAGTGAATAGAGTTAGGTTATATGTAAATTCATAAACCCAGTTCCATTTTCCCGTCGTATAAAGCCATGATTTCAAATCAGCGTTTTTTTATATATCACCCGATCGTCGAAGACGCTCAAATATATCTTCTGACACCCTTTTGATAAAGTTCGTTTTCTTCTGTCTCTTTCTCCGTCGTTTTTAATCATTTAGGCCTACCATTGTTATTTTTCTATTAGTTCTCGCCTCTCAATTTAAAAGGAAGGAGAGACATTGATAAATGGAGGAAATGGCTGTAAATAACAGTCATTAACGTGATTAAATAGGGAAATAGATAGATTATGACAGCAACCATTGGTACACGAACAACGAACTTTATCAATACAAGGCGTATTTCAATACCCCTTTAGTAACTAGTGTGTACAAAAATGCACACACTTTGATAAGGTTTATGGTAGTGTTTTCATCATTACTTATACCCATTCTCTTGGATAAGTGATTGGGGGTAGATGTACACATGTATCACATGAAAACATACATACACACAACTCAAATATTCCCTCTCCCTCGAATATTTGCAGACACATCCAGCACTCGTCATGTGCTTCTTGAAAATCAAGGGTCAAGGCACTCTTATACAACACCACGAAATATAGGAAAATATAATTTATCGTTCAATAAATAATAAACGGTAACTTTACAACTTAAGAATTACGTCCAATTTGTCATGGCACAATATTTTCCCAAAGAAATTGTGCGCCATTTTGGGCTTTTCGAAAGCGCCAACCGTTTGTTAGTGTGAGTGATTTAATTTGGGCAAAACAATGAATGCCCGGGAAGTGTCCTTCTGCGGCTAAACTGACTCGGTTATTATTGATTCTCTATTGAAAGCGAGGGAAAAATGAGAGAGATTAGTAACCTTTTATACGCGGAGGAAAGGACAAGGCAACCAGATTAACGTAAACGATTGTATCAAATTTCAAAATCCATTTATGGTTCCTTGTAACACGAGAAAGTTAACCTTCTTCCAAACATCCAAAGTTTTTAGGTAGCTTGACACCCATTAGGAAATAAAACGAGACCTGTCAAAGGGCGGATGAGCTACTTTGTAATCAAACGGCCACCTAGCCCCCACTGCCTTGTAGGTGCCCTATGGTGGGAAAAGCCAGGAGAAAAAAAATTCCAAATTCCAACCACAAAGTCCTCAACGGCTGTGAAGGCCGAAGAAGGCTGCAGCATAGTCAAATGTGCCGGGTGTCCAGGCTTTCCTGACTACGGGACCCATTTCTGATCCTGTCAGAGAATGTGTGCTGGGTGAGGTGTGACCCCAAGTACACACTAAACAAACGCGCACGCAGGCGTCCGACGTCCGTCCACGCCTTTACCACAACCATCATCATCACCATCATCATTACCATCACCAATTTTCTGGAAAGAATTGGAGCCAACACGAATATTTTCGAGAACAGAAACTGTTGCATTTATTATCTCCTTGTCAAACGTTAAATAAAAAAACAAAAGGAACTATGAAAAAGACCTACCAACATCGTCAAAACACGAGCCAAAGCGATTTTATAGATATGTAAATAATTTAAGCCAATTAGAGAGTACATCAAGCCCCTTCAAGATTTCGAGGTTGCTCTTAGTAACGATCTGGACAACACATTGAAGATATTAAATTCCCAGTTTTGTTAATGGTTTTGGCGTTAAAAATAAAAATAACTTACCTAAAATACAAGAAAATGAAAATATTTGCGAAGACTATCAAATATTGACATGACCAAAATTGAAATAAATTATTTTTGTATGAAAAAGTGAAAATGTCTAAGGCGCCGAGTCCCAATAAAATCGATCTCCTTTAAAGAATTAAAAAGCGAACTATGAACATTAAACACGACTTTGTAGACATTTTAAAAGGTTTATTAACGAGGGAATAATTCTCAAGGAGTTCAAAGAGGCAAATATAATATCAATTTTCAAAAAGGGGCATAAAGACTGATCCTGGAAATTATTTTCCCATCTCTCTTACCTTGTTTTTAAAAGATAAAGCTGTAGATGTAGTGTATCTCGATTTCAAGGAGGCTTTTCATCCTAATCCATATAAAAGACTTAATAAAGCTAAAATCACCTGGAATAGAGGAAAACGTACTAAAATTGGGTGCTAACTGATTACATAAAAGTCTGGAGAGTGTTGTTATCAATGGAAAGAGTTCATCATGATCACTAGTGGCGTTCGTCAGCGATCTGTGCCGGCCCTTGGTTTTTTATAACATATATAAAGGAAATTGACACTTTTTATTATGAAAACTTTAAATTTTGCTAATGACACCAAACTCGGTACCAGGGTAAAATATTATAGTGTATGTGAAAACTTTCAAAAGGATTTGGATAGAGTAGTAAAGTTGTCAGAAAAATGGAGGTCAAATGATCTAAAATTTTAGAAAGAATGCACTATTGCTTCACAAAATGCATATTGCAGTTAGGTCTTTGCTCGTTTGTAAATTTACAATATATAATATTTTAATAAGAACCGTTTTAAAAACGGAAATTCGCAGAGACAATGATAATGATTTAGAAAGGGAGGAAAGTATTTTTAAAGAACAAATCAAATAAAGATAGAGTTTCATACATTATTTAATTTGCAATCATTTTATTATTGTGTCAGTCTTTGCCATCAATTGATAAGGTACACGCAAAAATTGCAACATATTTTGTATAAACACTTTATTTACTATTTATCAGATGGTCGGGAAAGTTCGTGCGTTTTTTAGAGGTGTGTAGAAATGTAGTAAAACGAAAATATAAACAAACTATTTTAATCCCCTAAATAATTCCAATCTATTAAAGAGATTTTTCCCTAAGAGTTACAAACTTTAATATATCTCTTTTTCAAAATTCTTTAAAGTTTGATAATAAAAAGTGCCGAAGTCTTTAATTGCCCATGTGGTTTCTTATAGACAAGAAAAAAATTATAATCTGTCGGTTATATGTCAGGAGTGTATGTAGATGAAGCAGTTGTTACCAGCCTAAGGTACTAAGCATGTATTTCACTAGAGGAGCGGTGTGCAGTCGATGGTCGTCCTGAAGGAACGCGACAACTTTGCTATTAACTCTCGTAGGTTGTTTTCGGATTAGTTCTTGTGAAACTATTTAATTGTGTGTAAAATACCTCACCTGTAATCGTTGTTATTGGTGGTATCAACTCGTAATGCACAATACCATTGATATTGCATCTCACACGCCGCATGAACTTCTGTTGAACAAATCTGGTCGTCTTGTTTGTGGTCAAACTTCGCCCGAAGATAACCAAGCGCGTCAACACTTCAGATTGTCAGATGATCCTAAAATGGTTATTTTTTTGGTGTGAAAGAAGTGACCAATTTCCCGAATCAGTATCTTTTTTTTTCAATTTGGTGCAAATGCTGACAAATAGCTTCTTCACTTGTATTGAATTTTACTGCAAAGCAGTTTTCAACACATCATCATTAATGCTTCCAAGTTTTATTGTATCAGAGTTAGTTTAGTTAGATTTAAAGTTGAATCATCTGCATACCGTTTGTTATTTCTCTCCCAGAAGCTCAATTGCGTGCTGGTAACTCTTTATTTTCAATCGTATCAAAGCATTTAACGATGATTTCTTAGGTGAAAAGGGATACAACTGGAGCGCAAGCTCATTTTAATTAACCATTTTTCCATGCTGTATTTTGTCCTGGTTAAAAGTTCTTATCTGGGATTTCTATTAAATTACATTAAAATTCACAAAATATTGATTTATCCGGTTTTTAAATGTGTTAATCAAAGTAATTTCTATTGTTTATCATCTTAGACTCATATTTCAATGAAGCGAAAAAATGTTGACTTCTAATTGTATTGAAGCGGTTATTTATTAATTGGATTTTATTAGATTTGGGCCTATGTTGCTTTTTATTTATGCTGACTTTTAGGCTAGTTAAACATGAGATATTTTACTGAAATCCATACTGTCTATTCTGAATGTCATTATTTTATATCCAGAAAATAGACTAATTGCAGATTTTAAAAGTCGGGTTAATGGGTCGGTAGTTACACTGATCAGCTTTGCTCCCTTTTGAAGATCTGCGTCACATTAGCCCTATTAAATTCTTGGGTCATACGATTATTAGTCGACTGTTTGAAGAATGTGCATTAGTATTCAACTAATTCTCCGCTTTGAGTTTTTGTTTTCCCATTAAGTCTATAGGACCGGGTGTCAATCTTTCTCTTTTAATAAGAGAACCCTTTCCAGGTTGAATGAATAGGATATCGTAGGATCTATTCATATTCACCATCACTTTTTCCTACATTGTCTTTTTTCCTCATTATTTCCTTTTCGTCCCTAACCTCTTTGTTCGCAAAACAACCACCCGCAAGATTAAAGGCGCAACCCATGCCCAGATCTTTTAATCCCTTTAGGTACTGCAAAAGGAGCAATCAGCTAAACTCCATTCAAGATGGAGTACGGCAGGATGCCTGAAAGTGAGAGTGTAAAGGCTCGTGTCCTCGTTCTCTCCTTTATAGGCACTGTACCACAGGTGATTTTAATTCTTGTTGTCTCTGTGCCAAGCAAATGACCCTATTCACCGCTCCCAGGAATTAGGTTCAGGACGCTGGATCGGGCGAATTATACTTAAATGGCTTAATATAAACTGAGTTGGACGCTCCTTTGCGGTCTCGATTATATTACTCTGGTCTAATGTTGAAATCGAGGATTATGCGAGTTGGCTGCTCTTATGAAGCAAGGGAGAGTTCGCTTTCTCCTTCGCAAAAGTTGTGGTAGATTTTACTCATTGGATGCTTATGGTTTGTTTAAGTCTTGAAGTGATATACTTAGTCAGCCTACTCTTGAAGTAGTCCAGAGTGGTCGGGGACTAGATTTGAAACTTAACTCTCTCCTTTTGGTCCCTGAGGACTTTTAGAGTGACGAGTTTTGTCGTTATTAATAAATTATTGTTGTTCTCTATCTTTATTTATTATTCCTTTGCCTTCCACTTTATCTACCTGGTTCTACTTCTCTTTAATTTATGTTCAAGAAGATTACCCGGTTCTTAGCTCTACCATCCTCAGTAATGGGGTACGATGATGTGAGTAGGGCAATAACAGGATAGCATTACGTGTTATAAAATGACAGTCAGTGTTGTGTGTAGCTCACCCAATAGTTTCCTCTTTAGTCCACCCTTATTACGCACTTTTGTCAACTTCTTACTTCGACTAACTTCACCAATTTCTTGCCAACCACTTTCGGGCGGAAAATAACAATACGGAAAATAAATACGGCAGTTGGTAGACTGAGTGTCTTAGGCAGCAGTAATGTCTAGCCATACGAAGCCCTTAAGAGTGCCTAAATTCAGTGCCTTGAATTTGAGAGATCCTTAATAAAGCTGCGTCTGTGGCAATGGCATTTGAGGAGTGTCAAGCACTCCTCGAGTGCAATTCAAAGGTCTCAGTCCAGCTATTTAATTGTTTTCTCTTTTTCGGGTCTTATTTGGTTCTCTCTGGGTTTACGGTTCTTTCGTAGTTCTTTTCTTAATCTCCGTTTTAACATACATTTATTTATTTCATTTCATTTCTTATTTTTTACATTCGTTTGATGTTTTTGTAATGATTTTTCTCGTATTTTTAACTCTTATTCCAGCAATAATTTAATTCTTTTTTCCTATTTATTGATTTGTTTGCTTTCCTTTCCTCATTTTTTCTTTAATCGATTATCCTATTTCTTCCATTTTTCTCCTTATCTCTTCGCTTACTTTAATTGGTTTTTATTTTATCTGTAGTACTTTCATTCATTTTTTTCATTTAGTCCCTTTTCTTTAAGCCCTACGGTTTATCTTAATTTCTTTATTTATTTATATATATATATATGTATATATATATATATATATATATATATATATATATATATATTTGGCTCGACGTTGTTTCGGTGCTCCACAGAGAATATCATCAGAGACTGAAAGAGAAAAAAATTAATTAATACTAAAATCATTAAACTGGATTATATGGTGGTTAAAAAGTATGGATATATATTTGTGGCAAATATATAGTCTGAATGCAAGCATTAGAAGAAAATATTACACCCCTCTCCCCAAATTAAATATATAAATCGGCCCTTAAAAAAGATAAATAATATGAATTTATAAAAATAGAGACACAATGATAAGAAACAAACCTCTATTAAATAACTAGTTACAAACAATGCTATTAAAGAGAAAGAATTAAAGCTATTAAAATTATAAGTAAATTGCATCGTAACAAAGGAACTAGTAACAAGCATTAATAATAAAAGTTTGTTCACACGGTTTATTGGTTGGTGCTTTGGTGGTTTGTTTGGTTGGACTATGGGTATTTAAGATCGGTTGGTTAGACTGCGGGTAATAATATAATTGAAGAGCCGCAATCATTAAATTCTGGGTGTAGTCATTTAATCAACAAAGACTCAAGTTTGTTTTTTTTTCATTCAGGTGTTGTTGAAGCAGATGATATGATAGTGAAAGGGTCTGGATTTAGTGGATGTTGGTATTTTCTGAATGTTTTCCGATAGAAGAAACCTCCTGCTTAAACACGGGAGCGCCTGTTCTGTTAGACAAACTCACCTGCTTAGCAATTCTGCATTTTAGTTGTAAGCCAGTTTGGTCCATATATCGACTATGGCAGTTGGTGCACTTAAGATTATTAACGACACAGGTTTTCAATTCAATGTGAAGAACTATTTATAAATGAAAAATGAATGTAAAGAATCAGATTTGGAATTAATACTGAAAAACTTAACCTTGTGGAAATTCTTTATTGAGGGTAATAAGAAGTTTATAAAACTTGGATGTTAGATTCTTAAGATTAGTAAACCTTAGAAAAAAATTTTTGTTTTCGAACAGTTGGTGCATCGGTTTTAAGATAATATACTTTTGAGGAAAATGTGGACAATAATATTTCAAAAATAAAATTCGGATAGTAATTAAAAGTAAAGAAATCCTTAAAAAAACATTTCCTCTTGACAGGCTAATTAGTATGAACAAATATGGTAAAATCTAAAAATAAAACTTTTAATGATAGCAAACTTGATATGATCATAAGAACCACTGGAAAAATGAGCGCATAATTTGCTAGCCATGGGATTTCTATGAGTAGAGGTATCAAAATAAACCTACTCGAAAAGCATTGAAATAGGATATTCTGGGGTTTTTTCTGTTTCCTTGGAAAACTTTATACTCAGGTGATGTTACTTAATATAATTTAAAAATAAGAGGGTATTCCACTTATGTTAGAAGAGATTAAAGAATCACCAATGTAATCTTTTAAGACAATTAGTTTTAATTTTGAAAGAGTTTTTCGCCTAGGGATTTTCATGGTGGTACAAAAGGTTAATGGGCCTAATGGGGAGCCCCTGGTTATACATTTATGTTGTAATTAAAGGTCGTTGTTAAAAAGAAATATTATATCACCCATCATCTTTTTTGCAATCATTTATTGTATGCACAAGACGCATACAAATGGTGTTTATTTCGCTCCGATCCTATCTGCAATTAAACTCCTAACTTCAAAGGAGAAAATCGTGGTACCTTTCATTGATCGATTCCGGCATAACCTTTTTACTCTAGGAGACTTTCCATTTCGCTAAATACAAATGTTGGTGAACTTCGTTATATTGATTTTTTTTATCGCTATAATCGATATAGAATCGTTATTTACCAACATTATTGTACATGAAACTTAGGATATTATTGCAGATCTTCTTCTCCAAGAGTACAAATCAATTTGGGGGTATAACTAAATTATTTCTTAAGCTATTTAAAATTGGCCAGTTTGGCGCACACCCCTTTCAGCCTAAGACCCTTTTCGGCGCATACCATTTTCAGCGCAGACCCTATTCGGCGTCGAACATTTTCGGCGCAGACCCTATTTGGCAAAGACCCTTTTCAGTGCAGACCATTTTCGGCCTAGACCCTGTTCGGCGCAGACCTTGGTGCAATTTTTAAAGTGAACCAGATCTACTCGTGAGCGACGGCTTTCGTTCTTTCGTTTGTTTTCAAACATATTCAAAACTATAGGACCAATTTCTGCCAAATTTGGTGGACCACTAGAGCATAAGCCTAGAAGGAAGCTGTTAGGTATTATTGCCATGGTAAATTGGTGGAGATTATGTAATCGCTAACATATTTTAATTTGTTTGTTCACAAAAGTGCACGAAAACTAATCCCCCGATATAGAAATGAAGCATATTACACGCATATTAGGATATTGCTAGTGTAATATATTATATTTGTCGTAGAATGACTCCCGACGATACCATATATTACACTATTCGTTGAGGGAACTTCCTTAATTATCTTTAGAGTGCGTTACTGTCTGGCGGCCGATATTATGTATCTTCGATATGCTTAAGAAGTGGAACTGAGCTCAAGGATAATAATATTGCTATCATTAATAAAATAGAGTTTTATTAATAATAACTATAAACAATACACAAAAACGGAAAATATTGACATAAACAGAATGGAAAGGGTCGTGGAGACTCGGGCTAATCCGAGGATTTAAGGGATTAAAAAAGGTAAAACAAATATAGAGTTAAAGAGATGGGATGGTTCGATAAACAATTTAAAGCACAGGATAGAATTGACAAAAGGGATCAATACTCAAAAGGTGACGTTTGGCTTACGTAACTTTTCATTAGGGTGCAGTGGAAGGTACTTGAAGGAATATTCGGTCCGCTGGCGAGTTCCAGCCGAAGGGGGGGGGGATAAAAGGATCCTGACGAGGCATCTTGGGAAGGAGAACCGTTTCTCGACGAACGGCTTGAAGAACAATGGCTGTTCTAGGTTGTTCTCTTCTGAACAAAGGGGGGGATGAGAACCGTCTCTTGTCTACGGGCTCAAGAACAATGGTTGTTCTAATGTTGTTCTCCTTGAACAACAGGGGGGGTGAGAACCGTTTCTTAGTGAAGGGCTCAAAACGAACAATGGCTGTTCTAGGTTGTTCTCTTCTGAACAAAGGGGGGGATGAGAACCGCCTCTTGTCTACAGGCTCAAGAACAATGGCTGTTCTAATGTTGTTCTCCTTGAACAACAGGGGGGGTGAGAACCGTTTCTTGGCGAAGGGCTCAAAACGAACAATGGCTGTTCTAATGCTGTTCTCCTTGAACAACAGGGGGGGGGGATGAGAACCGTTTCTTAGCGAAGGGCTCAAAACGAACAATGGCTGTTCTAATGCTGTTCTCCTTGAACAACAGGGGGGGATGCCTTGGGGACTTGTCGTCGGAAAGGCTCGAACCTTTGGCACTCAAGGAATATTGTCCTTTCGCGACGAAAATCTGGATCTCCAATCTGATCTTAGTGGTAAAGTTTCCATATAAATAGCCAGGACATCTCCTTGGCGTGGGGGAAAATGGAGTGGAAGCTTGGAGGGAACGCACAGCCGGGCCGGGGAACAATGCCTTATCTGTTCATAAGCCTAACTCGATCTGGCGAGGTCGGCGTATGGGGGCGAACGGGGGGGACGATAACCTCCTTGTTTAAACATTGGCATCCGGTAGCTGAGATAAGACTCCAAGCCTCGTATCGAAGATGCACGTGGGCAGCATCGTGGTTTTAAATAATACGGGGTAGGAGTTGAAATTAAACGCAGCTTCAACACGTTCTATCACACCCCTCCATTCCAGGGGAAGTTGTCACTTCGAAAAAAAAAGAGAGAAGGGACAACGATAGATCTCCGTTGTGGGGAACTCGTTTTCTTGTACCAACCGTACCTTCCTGCACCTAACTAGTATTACCTCAATACATATGATTATTTTGATCTTTAGATTACAGGGGAAAATAACCTTTAATACAACTTAATCAAAGAAAAAAAAAGGGCATGGAACAATGAAATGATATAAACTTAGTACATACGGGACAAAATAATTTATACGTAAATTAATAAGAACAAATATATAGACATACAAAAAATTAGACATTGAGCGTTACAAAATTCAGACATATACATTAATTAATTATATTACAAAAGAATCTTAAATTAAGTCGTACAAGACGGTATATACCTACATGGAGATACTAATCCTATGAATACAATTATTCTACGCTATTCGGTAACGCATTTCTACTGAGGGCGTCAGCGACCTAGTTATCGGAACCTTTTATCTAATTTATTTTAAACTGATACTCTTGCAAGAGTAAACTCCAGCGCATGATGCGGCCGTTTGAGTGTCTCAAATTCCTAATATAGGCTAACGGACGGTGGTCGGTTCCTATTTGAAATTCTTTACATATCAAGTACAGCTTGAATTTGTCTATGACCCAGATAATTGATAGAGCTATCTTTTCTCTAGTGGCATATCTCTTTCCGCGTGGTAATAATTGATGACTAGCATATGCAACTGGATGACTCGTTCTGTCATCCACGTATTGAAGGAGTACACCTCCAATGCCCTCGTTGATCACGTCGGTCTTAACCCCAAAAGATTTTTCCGGGCTGGGCAACTTTAAAATGGGGGCAGAAATGAACTTACTTTTGAGCTGATTAAAATGGGAAACAGCGACATCATTCCAACGTAAACGATCGGGGAAATTCTTTTCCTGAAGGGGGCATAGGGGGGCCAAAATTGCAGCGAAATTCGGAACAAATCGCTGATAGGGAGAAGCTGATCCTAGGAACGATCTTAATGGCTTCTTTTTAATCGGGAGGGGCATGTGGGCGATTGCCTTAATCTTGTTCTCGTGGGGACCTAACTTGTTTTGTCCTATTTTGAAACCCAAATATTTGATGGTTTCGTGGGCAAACTGGCATTTGCTGGGGCCAATGGTGAGGCCATTTTCACGCAGTTGCTCGAAAAGAGCTAATAGGGTGGGTAAATGGTGATTCCATTTAATTAGTTCTTGTAGCTGACTCTTCTGACGTGGTGTCAGCTGCGCGTCACTATCCAGGTCAGAGGGTTCCAAAGACTCGCCTGGTAGGGAAGGAGGAGGGTAATCGGCATCAGGTTGGATGCACACTGTCTGGATTACATTAAGGGACTCCGCGGGGCAATCCTCTTCAAGCGCCGATGCTTCGTCCAGTTCTACGAAGGTATCTCCATGGGCGCGTTGGGGGTTCCTTTTTTCTTGGGGTCCAGGGACAGTCTCCTGTCCTTGTCTGGGGCCTTATCACCTAAGGGTTTTAGTGATTCACACTCCTCTTTTGCCGTCCTAAAGTCCTGGTTAGGGGTCTCCGAGAAATCGGACGGTATCGGGGTTCTTATGGGGACGGGCTCCTGGGCTTCTTTCTTATCTCGGCCTTGAGGAAGGGCGGCCTGAAACACAGGGTTGAAACTTACTTGGGGGCTCTGTCCTATAAGTACGGAACAGAATTGTATGGGTGCTACAATGACTTCAGCCCAGCCATTATAATATTGACACTGCAGGTAACATCTAGCGACGGGGAATCGGTTCGCCCGCCCAAGTTGGTCATGTACCACCGCAAATTTTTCGTGGTTAGAGGCCACTGGGAGGAGTTCGTCGGACACGATGAAGCACGTACATCCTGTGTCCCTGACGAGAGTCAATACTCGGCAGCTGTCCACGCTGCCCTCCTCATATTTCAAAGTTCCCGATGAACTTTTACCAAAAACAAAATTTACCTGGTGGCCTGACGGAGGGGGAGAAGTTTCTGCTTGGGTCTGCACCACCGGGGGAGCCGGGGTTGCATTAATCTGGTGAACTTGGTGGGCTGGTCCGCTTTTAAGCCTAGAATTTTGGGGGCAATTCCAGCTCATGTGGTTTTCTACACCACAGGTGAAGCATATGGTTGGTCGCTTCGGGAAGAGAGATGGAGGAGAAGTCTTAACGGGAGGTTTGGAGTCCCGTTGTTTGTTTTGGGGAAAGAAGTTTTGGGGTTTTACGGGGCTCGGAAACTTTGTCAGCTTTCCTGGGAAGGAGCGCGAATCCTTCCTTCTTTCTTCTCGTTGTATTTCTCTTTCTCGTTCCTCTCGTTGTTTTTCTCTTTCTCGTTCTTCTCGTTGTATTTTTCTTTCTCGTTCTTCTTGTTGTATTTCTCTTTCTCGTTCCTCTCGTTGTTTTTCTCTTTCTCGTTCTTCTCGTTGTATTTTTCTTTCTCGTTCTTCTCGTTGTATTTCTCTTTCTCGTTCCTCTCGTTGTTTTTCTCTTTCTCGTTCTTCTCGTTGTATTTTTCTTTCTCGTTCCTCTCGTTGTATTTCTCTTTCTCGTTCCTCTTGTCGGATTACTCTTTCCCTTTCTCTTTCTACCTCTTTTCTTTGATATTTTTCTTCAATCCGAGCTAGTTTAATCTGATGGTGAAGGTACACTTGTCTTATCCATTCCTCTCTTATGTACTTAATTAGTTCTTTTCTGGAAAGTCCCAAGGATTCTCCTTGCGCTTTAAAGAATTCAAACTGAGTCATCTTTGCACTTGGGGGCGCACTAGTCAACAAACTAAAATTCCTCGCAACAAGAATTATGCCTCTATAGAATTAGCCTACCTAAATATGGGCACTGACCTATTCGTACTTGGTTTCTCAATCTAAATAACCACTGACTAAAATCACAAAAAAAACACAAACAAATTATTATAACCGTTCCTTGAGCTACTCCAGCTTCTTAAGTTTCAAAAAAAAAGGGAGATAGCAATCGTTAAAACAAAAGGGAACTACTATATTCTATTATTATAACGAATAACACTATGCTTTACTCGACTGAGACCAGTGTTTGCAAAGATATAGCGTTAAACCCCACACCTGATACCAAATTAAATAGTATATATAATATATATCGTAGAATGACTCCCGACGATACCATATATTACACTATTCGTTGAGGGAACTTCCTTTATTATCTTTAGAGTGCGTTACTGTCTGGCGGCCGATATTATGTATCTTCGATATGCTTAAGAAGTGGAACTGAGCTCAAGGATAATAATATTGCTATCATTAATAAAATAGAGTTTTATTAATAATAACTATAAACAATACACAAAAACGGAAAATATTGACATAAACAGAATGGAAAGGGTCGTGGAGACTCGGGCTAATCCGAGGATTTAAGGGATTAAAAAAGGTAAAACAAATATAGAGTTAAAGAGATGGGATGGTTCGATAAACAATTTAAAGCACAGGATAGAATTGACAAAAGGGATCAATACTCAAAAGGTGACGTTTGGCTTACGTAACTTTTCATTAGGGTGCAGTGGAAGGTACTTGAAGGAATATTCGGTCCGCTGGCGAGTTCCAGCCGAAGGGGGGGGGGATAAAAGGATCCTGACGAGGCGTCTTGGGAAGGAGAACCGTTTCTCGACGAACGGCTTGAAGAACAATGGCTGTTCTAGGTTGTTCTCTTCCGAACAAAGGGGGGGGATGAGAACCGTCTCTTGTCTACGGGCTCAAGAACAATGGCTGTTCTAATGTTGTTCTCCTTGAACAACAGGGGGGGTGAGAACCGTTTCTTGGCGAAGGGCTCAAAACGAACAATGGCTGTTCTAGGTTGTTCTCTTCTGAACAAAGGGGGGGGGGATGAGAACCGTCTCTTGTCTACGGGCTCAAGAACAATGGCTGTTCTAATGTTGTTCTCCTTGAACAACAGGGGGGTGAGAACCGTTTCTTGGCGAAGGGCTCAAAACGAACAATGGCTGTTCTAATGCTGTTCTCCTTGAACAACAGGGGGGGATGAGAACCGTTTCTTGGCGAAGGGCTCAAAACGAACAATGGCTGTTCTAATGCTGTTCTCCTTGAACAACAGGGGGGGATGCCTTGGGGACTTGTCGTCGGAAAGGCTCGAACCTTTGGCACTCAAGGAATATTGTCCTCCTTCTGGACAAGTGATGGTGAATCTCGAGGTCGAGGTCCCTTGGCGCACAAAGGGAGAGATGGTCGTGGTGATGTTTCGCGACGAAAATCTGGATCTCCAATCTGATCTTAGTGGTAAAGTTTCCATATAAATAGCCAGGACATCTCCTTGGCGTGGGGGAAAATGGAGTGGAAGCTTGGAGGGAACGCACAGCCGGGCCGGGGAACAATGCCTTATCTGTTCATAAGCCTAACTCGATCTGGCGAGGTCGGCGTATGGGGGCGAACGGGGGGGACGATAACCTCCTTGTTTAAACATTGGCATCCGGTAGCTGAGATAAGACTCCAAGCCTCGTATCGAAGATGCACGTGGGCAGCATCGTGGTTTTAAATAATACGGGGTAGGAGTTGAAATTAAACGCAGCTTCAACACGTTCTATCACAATATTAAAGGTGCTAAACCTTCTTAATACGTGAAACAACTAAATGTTGTAAATTTATTAATCATCTGGAATGTTTTAAAACTAGAAATATGCAGAGGTAAAATAACAATTAATATCTCAACAAAGATTTAATATTCGCATAAATATAAGGGAGCTACTGAACGCATACAATAATAATAATAATAGTAATGATAATAATAATATATTAATAATAAATAATAATAATGCACAGAATAATAATATATCAATAATAATTATAATAATAAAATAATAATGATAATAAACTAGAAATATGTAGAGGTAAAATTACAATAAATAACTCTACACCGACTTAATTTTGGCATACATATATGACGCTAATTGAACGCATAAAATAACAATAATAATAATAAGTATTAGTAGTAGTAATATGCAAAGGTATAATTAGAATCAATAACTCTACACAGACTTAATATTGGCATACATATATGAGGCACTAATTGACCGCATACATTAATAATAATGATAATATACGTCAAATATGTAAAGCTAAAATTACAATTAATTTCTAAATATTTATAACACTTGAACCGTTATCCTAAAGACAAAATACTGGATCTTTTGCAAATTTACAAGGCTCTTAGGGTTGTTATTTGAAATATATACCCCTATTTATAATTCTTTTTCTCATTTTCTTTTTAAATATTTATCAAGAACATGATATTCCAAGGGTTTAAAGCACCATATTGTAAAATGACCATTGTGTGCGATCCTCCCAAATACCCCCCTAAATATTCAGCTGTCAACCATTATTCTAAGGCCAAAATACTGTCCCTAAACGTTTCATTTGTCCTTTCACTCTCAAATTATTTATTGCTTTCGTATAAATTCTTTTGCCCGAAGGGATAAGAAATAACTACTTCTAATACTTAAAAGAAAATAGTAATTTCAAACCACTTCAGACATTCTCAAAGAATTTGGTTTAGTAAAAAGATACTAATAGAGAGAAAATCTCCGCCAAGGGAGCCCAGTATCCATATTACTAAATACTTAATGGTATTTAACCGGATATACTAACCAGATCTTGTTTAAAAACTAATTGTTTCTTTCTAGGCTAAAGTTCTCTACTCGACCAAATTTGATAGAAATCGGGTAATTTATTTTCGTGAAATTTTGTAAAGAAACAAATTAAAACATGTTGCTGATTACATAATTTGCACAAAGTTACCTTGGCAAGAAAAACCTTTTTAAAATATTTAGAAACTAGACATTAAGGTTTGCAGCTTCAAAGATATAATTTTTAATTAAAAAATAATAAGGAAAATATTTCCTAACAGGATAAAACCGGATCTTGGTAAAATCTAGTTGCTTCCTTCTAGGATAAGGCTCTAGTATTCAACCAGATGGAGTAGAAATCATTAATTAGTTTTCGTGCAATTTTTTAAGCAAACAAACTAAAACCTGTGGCCATTACATATTCTCGACCAAGTTAACTTTGCATAAAACGCTCTTCCAAGTATTGATGTAGAAACTCGACGACATTAACACTTGCACTTCAAAGATATAATTTATAGTTTATAAATTAGTTAGGACAAAAATACTTAACCGAATAAAACCGTATCTTGTTTGAAACCTATAGTTTATTTCTAGGCTAAGGCTCTAGCATTCCACCAATCTTTGTAGAAATCAATCCACTAGTTTTTTAGTATGTTTGAACACGAACGAAGGCCGTCAATCACATAATTTCCGACTTCCTTGTCAGAGATTTTTAACACTAACCTTTCCTTTCAAGATTTTTTTTTAAATTAATCTGGTTGACTTTAAAATTTTTAATAAGATTTTCACCGAACAGGGTCTGCGTCGAATAGGGTTTGCTCCGAACAGGGTCCGCGCCGAATAGAGTCTGCGCCGAAAATGGTCCGCGACGAAACGGGTCTGCACCGAAACGCTAACGCCAAATAGGGTCGCGCCGAAACGTCCTAGCCCCTACACTATCTGTTTTAATAGCGAACTTTAAATCAACAAGAAGGTATGACTATGGGTACCTCATTAGGCTCGTCCTTACCAATAGCTTTTTAGTTGTTATTCGATTAGATTCACATTTGACCCCAATCAAAAGAAAAAACAAGACTTGAAAAGTTGAAACTCACTTTTACTTATTTCCTCTCGTCAACTCGGTTTTGCTAGTATTACAAGTCTAATTTTCAGAACCTGCTATATTTGCCCTGATGGTGGGTCTTCCATGAGAAACTAAGTTATTTAAAGGAGTTCTTTCATTTTAATTATTACCGGGATTTTTAGTATCCAAATTTCTCTCTAAAATATAATATCCTCAAACTTATATAGCTGCTATTCCACTTAAGATTCCAGTTTAGTAAACTTCTCCTTTGTACCCTTAAAAAATGATTTCTACAACGCCCTTTTTCTTAATTAATTCCATCTTTGTTTCCTTAAATTAATATTTCATCTATAAGGGGTCTCCTCTCATAGGCTTGCTATCCTGTCGTTAATAAATTTAGATACACGGCCTGCCATAGTGGGTATGTAGGCCAATCGGCCTACAACTAAAATACCTAGAATCGACTAAAACTTAGATTCTCCGCACAAAACATTTTCTCTTCCTAACCCAGAGGTTTCTTTCATCAGATAACATTCTGAAAACTATCATCATCCTTTCACTACAGATTCTTTCACTAACTTATCATCTGCTTCCATCACGCATGAATTTATATATCTTTCTTTGTTTATTAACAAATATCTTTGGTTGCACAGTTGATTGGGCCGAAAGATGAAGATGTCCGCACTATTCATATGTAAAAAACAGCCTTGCTCATGATCTATTTATAATGTTTCAATGTAATTATTTCCAATCCCAAAAGAACCGTAATATAGAAAAATAATTTCGATTTTAACTTAACAGAACTAATACATATAATTAAAATACTTAGGAAATCTGTAAAAAACATTTTAGAAAAAAATCATTTCATAGAAATTGAAATGGTTAATATTTTTAAGAAAATATACAGTACTTTAGCGTCGTTCGTTACATTCCTTTCTTCCATTTGACCTCAAAATTAGGGCCAGTATCTATTAGGAAATCAGTAGAATTGTCTATTTATCCTTGACATCTTCATCTACTTTATAGCCAACTTGCTTCTAAAGTTCAATGCGAGTCAATTCATCCATATCATTTGAATTTGATTAAATGCTTTGGAACGCATTGGTGGAATCTAAATGTATTTTACCAAATTTTCCCCTTATTCTCAATTTCATTGAAACCTTTTTCTTTTGCCATTCAAAATCAAGAAAATCAATTGCAAAATGCAGAAAAATATTTTTCAATTTTCATATGCATTAATTATTTACGATTTAGAGAAAGTAAAAAAAAAGCAAATGTCAGTTTGCTGTCCATTCTTCATAGTTTACAAAATTGAATATCTTGTTACTCTAAAACCCGTGTTATTCAATATATATATATATATATATATATATATATATATATATTTTGTGCAAAAAAAAAACAAGAAAAAAATTAACTTGATCTAAAATGATTCATATAAACACTTTCGTTTTTACATCTTGGAGTGCAAAGAGAGAATAAAAAAAGGAAAAAATCAAAACTTTTGAAAGAATATAACGTGACTCAAACAAATCGATAAGATGAGAATCGTGGTTCTAATAGTGAAGAAGAGCGCTATATTACACGGGTTCGAATCTAACTCCTTACCGACGAGAGGAGACAATATCCTCGACTTGGTCTTCACCTCTGAGGATGATATCGTAGGCGAAGAGCTCGGTGGCAGTGATTACCAGCTAGTTAGATTTAGCGTCAAGATCCCGAAGGTAAGGTCTGTTGCCAGTCAATCAAGGAAACTTGACTTGAGAAGAGCAGACTTTGCAAGCCTTCGAGCTGGACTGACTGACGTGAGGCTAGAAGTGTGCGATGTTGTTGAAGACTCGTGGAATAGTTTCAAAACCACATTCATCAGTCTTCAATCGCGTTTCATCCCTCTGAAATGCCCCCGTCTGTCTTCTGTTCAACCTAAGTGGTTTAATCGAGAAATCGGCCAACTGCTTAGGGAGAAGAGAACTGTCTACCGGCAATCGAAGATCTCAGGTGACTTTGACGAATACCGGAGGCTAGCCAGGAGAATGAAGTCCAGCATAAGGGCGGCTAAGCGGTCTGAGGAACTCCGAGTGGTGAGACTTTGTAAAGAGAATCCCAAGGAGTTTTTTGGATATGTAAACAGCCGTAAACCAATCCGTCGAACGATTGGCCCTTTAAGGAACGAGAGGGGACATTAAGGCATTCAGATGCAGAAAAGGCTAACCTTCTCAACGACTACTTCTCTTCAGTGTTTACTGAAGAATGTGGCCCCATCCCCCAGCCCACGGATTCCTACTCGGGGGAAAAGCTGAAGGATATAGACTTCACCGAAGTTGAAATCAAAAAGAAGATCAGTGACCTAATGACGAATAAGTCACCTGGCCCGGATGGGTTTCTACCTAAAGTGTTGAAAGAAGTGCGCGATCAAGTGTCACGACACCTGAGCGCAATCTTCAACATGTCAATCCGGACCGAATGCGTTCCTAGAGACTGGCGTGAGGCGAAGGTGACTCCAATCTTCAAGAAAGGAGATCGTAACCAACCGTCGAACTACCGACCTATCAGTCTGACTTTGATAGTCGGTAAACTCATGGAAAGCATCATGATGGACAAAGTGACGTCGTATTTAGAGTCAAACCTGCTACTGAGGAGTTCCCAGCACGGCTTTCGAAGGCAACGGTCATGCCTAACGAACCTTGTAGAATTCTTCCACTTCGTTTTCAGTGAGCACGATCGGGACAAGGCGGTGGATGTGTTCTACCTAGGCTTCCAAAAAGCCTTTGATAAGGTACCACACCGCCGCCTTCTCCGGAAAGTGCGAGCGCTTGGCATAGACGGAAAGGTAGCCGGCTGGATTGAGAAGTGGCTAAGTGGCAGACGACAACGGGGGGTGGTAAATGGACAGTATTCTGAGTGAGTGCCCGTTACTAGCGGGGTGCCTCAAGGTTCTGTCCTGGGACCACTACTATTCATCATCTACGTCAACGACATGGACGGTGACATGGTTGCCAAGATTTTCAAATTTGCTGACGATACCAAGCTTGGTATGAACGTTGCAAAGGATGGAAATACTGCCCGCCTGCAGGAAGATCTTGGGAAGATTGGGGAGTGGTCGGACACGTGGCAAATGCCTTTTAACGTGAACAAATGCAAAGTGATGCATATCAGCCACAAAAACTCCTAATCTCAGTATATCCTTAAGGGCACTGCTCTTGAATCAAGTGACACTGAGAAGGACTTGGGTTTAACAATCACTAGTGACCTCAAGTTCTCGAAACAGTTCATCGAGGCAGAGAAGAAAGCCCAAAGGATGTTAAGCTACATAAAGCGCCAGTTTGGTTATCGGAACCAGGAGATTGTACTGTGCCTGTACAACTCCCTCGTTCGGCCGCACCTGGAGTATGCCGTACAATTTTGGAGTCCTTCATTGCAAAAGGACATCACGAGATTGGAACGCGTACAAGCCAGGGCAACCAAACTGATTCCCTCTATCCGACATAAAAGTTATGAGGATGGACTAAGGGAATTAGATCTGTTATCGCTGGAAACCCGTAGACTGCGTGGTCAGCTCATCGAAGTTTTCAAAATACTTCGAGGGTTCGACAATGTGGACTACCGGGATATTTTCACACTGAGTAAGAACAGAACGCGCAATCACGGCTTCAAACTTGAACTGAAGCGTTACAACCGCAATCTGTGTGGAAATTTTTTCACTTACAGTATCTGCGGTATGTGGAACGCACTTCCAGTGGAAGTTGTCAACAGTGAATCTGTTGACCAGTTCAAGTCAAGACTAGACAAAGTCTTGAAAAGCGGCTGTCTAGGGACGCAAAACAATTGAGCAGCCATGTGCCTGTTCGATTGCTAGTCCAAAGGTACCCTCTTTGAATGGACCGTAAGGTCTCCTAGGGTACTTACTTTCCTTGTTACTCCTTGTTACTCCTTTTTCACATTCATATACGAGTTAAAATCCCATTTTGTTTCTTCAGCTTTTAAAAGGATCCGTAATCTATTCCAGACTTTAATTACCAGGATGTGAAACCAGTTTTCCTTTGCTTGAGTTATTAACTTTAGACAGAAACAATCATTTAAAATTAAGTCAGTTAATAAATTTATACTGAAATCAAATTTTAGTTATGAAATTATCTAATTTAAATAAACCTTCTTAAAAGTGTTTAATAAATAAGCATTCTGAATATTTGAAGCATATATATATATATATATAGAGAGAGAGAGAGAGAGAGAGAGAGAAAGAGAGAGAGAGAGAGAGAGAGAGAGAGAGAGAGGGAGAGAGAGAGAGAGCGAGATATTGAGGGAGAGAGAGAGAAAGAAAGAGCGAGAGGGAGAGATAGAGAGAGAGAGAGAGAGAGAGAGAGAGAGAGAGAGAGAGAGAGAGAGAGTGTGTGTGTGCAAGTGTCCCAACCACGTATAAATTTTAGGAGTAATTTCTATTTCTTTTTATAGGTAAATTATACAACATTCAAAGTTATTCTTAAGCTTGTTGGCAAAATTAACAATTTTCCACGATCTCTTCTAACCAGCATCATTTTAAATGACTTATTATTCATTTCTTGCTTCTGGTACCAGACCTGGAATCCTATATGAACTTCCAAAAGTGCATAAGCCTTCAGTGTCTCATCGTCCTATTTTTTCAGCAATAAACACCCAATTATAATTTGGCCAAGTTTCTGGTTCCTGTTATTAATCCCCTGACCAAGAATGAATTCACTTTACCTGATTCCTTTGAAATTGTAGATTGCATTTCTGCATTTCAATTAAGTAATTGTTTCATGGCTACCTTTGATTCTGACTCTTTGTTTACGAACGCATCGTTGCTTAAACTTCCAATATCATTATTATTTCACTTTTTCGATATAATTCGACAGTTCTTGGTTTGGGCAATTCACTGTTTGCTAAATTTTTGCACTTCGTTTTTAAAGAAACGTTTTTATTCTTCAATGTAGAACTCCATCTTCAACATGATAGTATGGCAATGGGCTCCCCCTTAAGACCTTCATTTGTCAATTCTTTGTAATACTTCCACGAAAATGCCTGGATTGATGACTGTCCCTCTGATTTTAAATCTCTACCTTTGTAACGATTTATAGATTACTTCTATGTGATTTTTAAACACAAATAGCACGCTTCCTTATTTTTCAAATATATAAATAAACAACACAACAATGTCACCTTCTCAATGGATATTGAACCTAATAGCAAAATTTAATTTTGGGGTGTTCTGTGACATTTTTGTTATTCATGGCCTAATTATTTTTATTTCATTACTCTAAGGCTCTTGTATTCTTCGTGTTAAATAATTTCTAGCATTTACATATGCTATTTACTGGGGTGGATTTTACTACTAATTCACTTGTGTTTTTTTAGGGGGGTTCCATTGAGGACCTAGAGTTTTATGTGGGATCCAATCATTTAAGATTCTGAAATTCGTAAACTTTTAAGGAGGCTTAAATTCAATCCTTTTTATCTTTCCTTTTTTAAATTCCAACTCACATATTGCAGATATTTATATTAATACCAAATGACCTAACTAAAGTTGGGAACAAAATCAGTCAGTGTCATGGCTAAAAGTCCCTGGAAAATTAAATTTTAATGGAAAAGATTGATCTAACGAAATGGTAATAGACCCTCGAAGAGATCCCCAATTAGGGAATATCCGCTCCTAAACCTATTTCCTATGTTACTCTTCTACACCGATTTCTCATTCCCCGGTTCTCTCTTCCAATGGGGGTAGAAGGGCAAATCTTGGCTAAATTAAATCATTTTTGTCCACATTTTATGGACTTGATCAGTAAAGAATTAGATTGGACTCTAGGCCGAAGGCCAATGTTGATGTTTGTTTTCGCGCTCTTACGATCGTGTAATAAATCTTATGTGCGGATGGTTTTCCACTTATATGTATGCGAGCGTGTGTTCACTTCTGTGTAAGTGTATGCAATTTTGGATGGAGATATGCTTGTCTTTATGTGGAGTGGTAGAAGTGAGTGAATTAAGTTTGCTGTTAGAAATATACTATATAAATTGGTGGTTAAATAGAGGCCTAGAAGTATGAGCGACATCTATGACATTCCTGCTTTCATGGGGTGGGAGGGTACGATTATGTTCCAAGGAGAGACATCCTATAGAAAGAGGTCGATTACTTATTTCCTCGTCCATATTCGAGTTAAAGTTAATTAAATACCAAAGAGCCGTAATTATAAGCAAATTCGGGACAGTTAATATTAAAAATATATATAATAACAAAGATAATAATTATACATATTTAGGCATATATATATATATATATATATATATATATATATATGTAGTATCGATAACAAGCAATTATATTGCCAGTATTAAACTTTCATCGTCTTACTATACCACAGACATACAAATTCAAACCTTCCTAAATTATTATCTCAAATTTGATCTTGATTAAAAGTCGCCAAAATTAAATAAAGGAATCACCGTTGGAGATATACACACACAGAGGTAACCAAAGAATTCTCTTATCACTTAGACGCTGGCAAAAGTAATTATCCAGCTACCAAGAACAAGAGAACTCACACAGCAGAGATCTTCTATACCCAAGTAATTTAATAAAATATTAAAACTGATTAGTTTACAAGACACACAGAAATACGAATAAAACCACACTTTAAAAACTTATCAGACACTAGTAAATCAACACGCTTCAACACCTTTATCTCCTCCCAAAAACTCATGTTCCCCTTATGAGCGAAAAAAAGATGGCCGCAGAGCCATCTTACTCTTCTCTGCTTGTATTCTAATTCGATTGTAGGTGATTCTTACTATCGTTCGCACTCCTGCCACCTTTTGTATTCGCCGCGACTTCGTCAAAATACGGTCGCGTCACGGGATTCAATGGAACTAGTTTCGTGGGGTTATTTTCATTGAAAGGGATCTCACATGGCGACTGTCTACAGAGGCAGGATTGTCGAAATTACGAAACCATTCTTCTATATATTTTAGCCTACGGAAGTGCCAAATAAGTTAAAATAACAAACAAACTGCGACCAACTCAAAATCAGAAAAACAACTTAAACTAAAATCAAAACAAAAAGGTAATATTCACGATTAAGTGTCTGAGAGACAAACTAACTCCCGGCACCGTACAAACGGCAACCAAAAAAACAAACCTATAACTATTAAGGAAGCCCACCCCCTCCAAGAATTACAATATGCCACAATTAGATGTAGAAGAACACGTCCCGCGTACAAGGGAAAAGTGATTTCTACTGCGTTTGTCGCGATACCGAGAATCTGAGAACAAGAATCTGCTGCACTGTTTGGGAAACCAAGTAGTTGTCACAGTGAAGCTCATGTGAGTACTCTATCACATGGCGCTACGTTCTGCAACTGGCCCGACTCGGAGGCAAAAGAAAAAGATTTCAAGCTATCAAGGCATTGGAGGGAAGGTCCACGCAAAAAGTTCTGGCGCAATGTCACACAACATTAGATTTTCGTTGATAATCTCATCATTTTTGCCATAAAACACGAAGGGCTGTCCTAATTTATGTCATGAAGTCAGAGGAAGAATGAAACATTCAGATACCACTAGTCTTTACAGAGTGTTTGGGGCCATCATCAGTACTCTAGCTTTCCGACGTTGGCCTGGCAAGCATTCCTAATGCCTCGCTAACATTCAGTGCGTTCTATGAATCGCTAAATATCACTGTCCGGTCTTCGAACCGAGCACAGCGCGTAATCTCCCATACCAAGCAATGTATTGGAACCAGTTGGGACGAAAAGACAGACACACCACACTAAATAGCCACGCCGGCTTCAAGCAAGAGCAAGAAGGCGTGAAATATGACAAAGATAACAAATTAAATAAATCAAAATGCTAAGAATCAAAAATTAAAGTTTTATTTAAAATAAGCTTTTTTATGACAGTGTTCAGTTTATAGATATCGGGAGATATGTTGAAGTTAGGAGAGGAAATAATTGTTAGCATTTTGACTTATTAAATTTGATATAGATCTTTTGCTTATAAAACAATGCCTTTATATTTGCATATCTATGTATTCATAGTTATGTGACTTATATTTCTACATTCCACACACACTCTTACACGTGGATGTTTTGGTAGAGATTTTACCCTTTTGTAGCTGATTTTAATCCCTCTTTTCTGTTCATTTATTTCTATTTTTCACGCCCACTCTCATTTGTATCCTTTCGTTGTACGTAGGCTTCCGGAACGTCGCTTATTTTTCTCAAATATATACAGTATCATTCTTGTAAAAAGTCATTATTTATGTATTCCTTGAGAATGAACTGAATAAAGTTCGAAAGTATGTCTTGTATTCCCCTTTTCATCTTTCCTGTGGGATCTTTTGGCAGTTATTGCTCTACTCACGCGCTACTTTGTGAGTTTTTATATATATATATATATATATATATATATATATATATATATATATATATATATATATATATATATATATATATATATATATATATATATATATATATATATAAATATATATATATATATATATATATATATATATATATATATATATATATATATATATATATATATATATATATATATATATTATATATATATATATATATATATATATATATATATATATATATATATATATTTATTATATATATATATATATATATATATATATATATATATATATATATATATATATATATATATATATATATATATATATATATATATATATATATTGTCGTAGAATTCAGGTAGTCCTTCTGAACCCTTTTTGACGTCCGAAGAAACATTAACTTCATAATAATAAAGTCAAACGGTCTATATTTATTTCAATGTTTCTCCGGGGGTTGCGGGAATTCTTGGATAGTGAGATTTCTAAGATCTTTGAAATTGGTACCAATCTTTGCTACCCTCATAAATTTCTTGCACGATGCCTAGATTGGGCAAAAAAAATCCTTTATAGAATGAAAATCCAGTCCACATACAATTTTAAGAACTCCCTTGTTATACCGTTTTCTTTGTCCTTTTCCTTGCTTCCCCGCCTTTTGAATAAGTTAAATATTTCTGTTATATTCAAATATCAGTCTACCATGTATGAAATGTTGATTCATAATAATAACAATAGTATACGAGGAGGGGGGAGGATTCTGTTTATTGTTCAGTTTGCCCTAAACAATACTTTGGGCAAACCAGTAAATCATTAAGTGTACGCTTGACGCAACATAAATACAATATTAGGAGGGCGGGGGGATGCAGCAGCGCTTTCTTTGTCCATTTATCGAAAAACAGTCCCTTTATGAATTTGAATTCGGCAAAATTTATTTACAAATCTAATAACTTTATTCAAATAAATATTGTTGAATGCTCGTTCATTAATTCCTCGCCTAATTTTAATGTATCCCCTGGTCTTTTTAAGCTTGACCCTGTTATTAAAAGGCTTATTTATAACGAAATTGTCCATTTAAAATCTTAGCCCTTTGATTTATTAAGTTAGTTATGTCTCTCTTGTCTATTTTTATGTATTCACAATCGGGTATGTATGTACTTAGTTTAGTCACGTAAATGTCTACATTATTTTCGCACAGGTTGGAATTTTCTGGAAGTAGACCTTATCTATTTGGTTATATACTTCACATCCGTCTTTGATATTATTTTTCTATTTTGGATCTTTTTGTTGTACAGGGGCGGGGCATTGTTCTTCTATTTCACATATATATATATATATATATATACCAGCCTTGTAAAAAATTTTCGTTATTCCTTGATAATAAACTGAACAAGTTCGAAAGTACTTGGAATACGCCTTTCATTTTCCTGTGGGATTTTTTGTATATATATATATATATATATATATATATAAAGGGTATTCCAATAACTTGGAACGATTTTAAATGTGAGTTAAGTTTAAGCGTCTAATGACTTTTTCCTTTTTCTTTAAGATTTAACAACTTCAGTCTTTGGCAATTTCAAACATGGAAAGATAGACAATCGAACAACGTATTAAAGTTATCGAAGCCTATTACGAAAATGGACGATCAAACAGAAACGCATTTCGGGCAATTCGCAATTTTTTTTACCAACCGAGTGTGTAATTGGGAACATTTTTTGTAAATTCAAACAAACGGGGTCGGTGGCAGATATGAAAACGCCATTGCGTGCTCGTTTACGCCGTTCAGCTGAAAACATTGCTGCAGTGTGCGAGAATGTGGCCGAAGATCAGACACCTCTATTCGTCATCGCGCACAGGAATTGAACCTCTCCACAACAACGTTACATCGAATTTTGACCAAAGATTTGTCTCTACACGCTTAAAAAATTCAATTAACACAAGAACTGAAGACTGCTGACCATTTGAAGCGCCGTACATTCGTCAATTAGGTGCACGAGCAAAGACAAGCCGATGATGATTTTTTGCAAAAAAATCATCTTTAGTGATGAAGCCCATTTTCATCTTGATGGATTCGTTAATAAGCAGAATTGTCGCATTTGGGCTGATGAAAATCCCCGGAAGATTGTTGAAAAGCCACCGCATCCACAAAAGGTCACTATTTGGTGTGCATTTTTTGCTAGCGGCATCATTGGGCCGTATTTCTTCAAAAATAATGCCGGGAATTCTGTTACGGTGACAGGCGAGCGATAACGTGCCATGATAATCAACTTTTTATGGTCTGAATTGAATTATATGGATGTCGAAGATTTGTGATTTCAACGGGACGGCGCCACATGCCATACAGCCAATGCAACAATGGCTTAATTGAATGAGAAGTTCCCAGTTCGCATCATCTCTCGAAACAGCGAGGTCAATTGGCTACCACGATCTTGTGACTTGAAGCCTTTAAATTTCTTCCTTTGGGTTCATCTCAAAAGTAAGGTATATGCCAACAAGCCAACAACAATTCAACAGCTGGGGGATGAGATAATAAGGCATATTAGTGAGATCGAGTAGAAACTATGCAGAGACGTAATCAAAACTTTTGACCATCGAGTGGGGGTGTTCTGCCGAAGCCTTGGCGGACATTTAGGCGATATTATTTTTCACACATAATTGCCATGACTCAAATAACATGATCCAATAACACTTTTTTATTTACTGCTAACTTCGATCCGTCTTAATGGAACACCCTTTATATATATATATATATATATATATATATATATATATATATATATATATATATATATATATATATGCGTGTGTGTGTATGTGTGTGTGTGAGCTTTCAACATTTCATTTCTGAGCCTTCAGACCCAAGCTAAGATACTTCTTCCGAGAAGTGAACAGTGCGGAGTACAACCTCGGTAAGGCTTAGCTTCTTACTACATCTATGTGAATAGAAGGAATTGAGAAGGATCACTGTTCCTCCTGTGAGGAGCACTGAAGAATAGGTAGTGCTAGAGGAAAAGCTATAGAAAAAACATCAGAGGGGATAGGGAGAGTTAACAGGTCTGTGTATAGACACCCATTCGAGGTGTTTGTTTACTGTTAATGGTTCGATTGGGAAGGCAAGAGAAAAAAGGGGGGTGGCAGAGAGACGCTCGTTCCTCGAAGCAGTCGTTCGTATTACTGTTATTTCATGTATCGAGGTGTGTGATTACAGGTGTGCCAAAGACATAGGTGTATATATCTCGTTGTGTTTTTAGATGTATCCCCAAATGTTACGTGTAGGTCATGTTGGCTTTGTGGTCGGATCTAGGTGTGTGTTAAATGTCAGCTGTGGTGCACTACGACGGCTTATACCGGGAACAGAGTGTATGAGCGGTGGTTTTGGAACTGAGAGTCTTACGTCTTTGGCACCTTGCATTACGCCAAGAAAGCAGGAGACGAAGCTTTTTCTACCTCTTGTGTAAGTAGGGAAGTTGTGGGAGGTGTGTGTGTGTGTTTTTTTGTGGAGGTTGTTATCGAGGTGTGTGATTACAGGTGTGCCAAAGACGTAGGTGTACATATCTCGTTGTGTTTTTAGATGTATCCCCAAATGTTACGTGTAGGTCATGTTGGCTTTGTGGTCGGATCTAGGTGTGTGTTAAATGTCAGCTGTGGTGCACTACGACGGCTTAGACCGGGAACAGAGTGTATGAGCGGTGGTTTTGGAACTGAGAGTCTTACGTCTTTGGCACCTTGCATTACGCCAAGAAAGCAGGAGACGAAGCTTTTTCTACCTCTTGTGTAAGTAGGAAAGTTGTGGGAGGTGTGTGTGTGTGTTTTTTTTTACAGATATTTTGTTAGTGCGAATGATTTTGTGGTGTATTGGAGGGGATGAGAATCCATTGATGGGTGGAGGGTGGGAGGATCAATAGGACAAATGAAAGAAGAGGTGCAGACCATAGAAGCAAAGATGTGGACACTAAGGAGAAATGGGAGCAGAGGAGATTCCAGTGGAAGGTGCGGTTGGGTGTTGGAATGTTAAGGACGTGAGGAAGGGTAGTGTGTGTGGGAGGAGGGTAGTGTTCGTGGCTGCGACTGACAAACTCGGCTTTACACGAGCCTTTTTCATGGGAAAAACACATAGATTTGTAACAGAGTTGCGACTGGAAAATAGTTTCAAGTTAGCCAGGGTGCAAATCCTCGGTAAAGGTGGCAAGAGTCATCACAACGGGTCAAGAGATAAGTAAAGTTAATCGTAGAATAGCATCTAGTTATGAACATATAGTCTAAGAACAAATTCTAAGATTAATATAAAATTAAATACAATTAGAATAATAGCAATGTAACGGTTCGGCTATTTGAGACTATTGTAGCAACCCGGAATATCAATGTGATGGTTGATTCAAGTCTGGTAAGAAAACTAAGTTTCTCCCCAATTCATGTGGTGTTGCTGGTTTCTCTGGTGTGACACAATTGCTAAAAGTGGATCGTCCCTCCGGACGACCCTCTGGTGTTTCATTGTCCTTTTTGTAGTTGTTTGCATGGAACGTCCCTTTGTATGTTTGCAGGTAGAATTAACATACTAAATGCAAGAAGTCCTTGCATTTCTGTGTTCTCGTAGACTAAAAAAGGCATCTGCCATTGACTAGGACCTGATTACCCAAATTACGTAACATGGAACACAACCCCAAAACTGGATATTTGCCTAGGCAATAAGTATCTCCCTTACAATTATTATATGCAGCCGAAATATATACCATGTAGCGACCACACAGCGACTCTTCACCATCAACCAGAGCCTAATACTGATTCACACGTAAGTAAGAAAAGTATACCATAGAGCAGACTGGGAGATATATCGAAGATAATTAAAAATGATATACCAGAAGCACTAGAAGGAGCAACGTTATAAGATAGAGATGCAGAATTTTAACAAAATAAGAAGCTGGATGCAACCAGAATACGAAATAGCGATACCTAAAAGCAGCTACAAGACGATTAAAAGATTCAGATGGACGCACGCAATGGTTAAAAAAATCCAGAAGAATAGGAGAAATATCGGAAGAAATATGAAGAAACGTCACAGCGTGGGGGGCAACTCACCAAAATGATGACAAAAATAGAACTTACTACGGAAATAACAGAAGAACAAAATGAACATTGGAACGAAACAATACTAAGGATTGATAATGACGCAGCTGTAAAGAAACTTTGGAGAATAGTTAATCAAATAAAAGGCAAAGTGGCAACAAGAAAAATGAAAATAAAAGACAATCAAAGAAGCAGGATATAAGACGAGGATATGATTGAACAGATATTCAGAGAACATTGTAAGAGGATTTTCGACAAAAGTGAACAGGATAATAAAGAATTCGACATCGAAATCGAGCATAACATCATAGACTCACTTGATGAGGAAATTAATAAAACGCATCCCAACCACCTTTTAGATGTAATGAGAGACACCTATGGTGGTATAGTCGCGAAAATAACCAAGAAAGAGGTGAAGACCACAATTTCGCTCTGCAAGCAGGGAGCACCAGGAAGATGAGGACTCGCTAAAAAGAATTACGAGGACTCGCCCAAAAAACACTTTAAAAGAAATAACCATAGTGCTAAATGTTTGTCTTATCTTAGGCTACTTCAAGGATGAAATAAATGTCGCAAAGATGATCTTTAGTATTAAACAGAGAAAACCACCAACTCAAGTTGAGAACTAAAGACAAAACTCTCTATTTGAATTCATCGAAAATTTATTAGAAAAAATAATTAATCAAAGGCAAAGTAAGCACATGGAGGTAAATGGTCTCCTAAATAAGTATCAGTTTGGATTCAGGAATAGAAGAAGTACAGAGATGGCCGTCATGGTCATCACTGAGAAAATGGCTAAAGCAAAGAAAGAAAAGGTTGGCATCGATATTGTCTGGAGGGACGTATCGAACGCATTCGACAAGTTTTGGGTAAGGGGTAAGGGAATTTCAATACAAAATACTATAATTACGAATAAACAATCAACTAGAAAGACTTCTTTGCGACTATGTAAGGGAATCACCTAGGAGAAAGGTTCAAACTGGAGGCTGGCCTTCCACAGGGAGGGTATCTGATTCCATCGTTATAGTAAGTGTAAATCTCAGACATCCCACTTCATTTCGCTAAAGAGGGTGACTTTACATCCAATTCGCTGATGACGTCACGCAATTCGTCGTATGCCCATAGAGGAACGGTAATATGCAATCAAGGTTCACAGCAGAAGAAATATGAAGGCATAACAATTACTAAATAAAATGGAAAATAAGTACAAACAGGAACAAGTTTAAAATCATACCGATGTTCAGGAAAAAACTCAGAAATATATACATATGTCGAAGAAGAAAGATATATGTAGATACACCAATGTAACCAAAATGCTAGGATTAACGATAAGAAAACAGGATACAGCAACCACTTAGCCGAACGAGTAAACTGGAAAAGTAGGACTGAGACTACAAGCTCATATCACTCAAATGGAAAACAAAAATGAAATATATCAAGCAATTATCCACTCAGCAATGGTATATCCAGTTATACCTATGCACATCATTTCAAAATCGAACATTATCAAACCACAAAGAATTCAAAACAAGGCATTATTAATAATCACAAACACAAGAAAAAAAGAAATCAGAAGACAACGCAACATGCACAGAGAAACTGAGATTAAACCAATTAACAAAATAATTGAGGAATGAGCAAAGAAACTAAAAAAAAAAAAGTGGAAATAGGAGAAGAGATCACTGGATTGATATCTGAGAGAAAGCAGAGGAGATGACATAGCCTCTTCCCCACCAATACATCAAAGATCAGCCAAGAAGAGGAAGAAATTTCACGTGAAAATTTAGAAAATTAAGAAAGAGTAGAGTAAGTTAACAAAGTTTTTACTTTTTATAACAGCTATGTCAAATACATAAGCAGTTAAACAAAAAAAGATATAAGAAAATTTTACTAGCAGTAGAAAGAATAAAAACAGCGGTTTAAAAGGCCGAAAAACAACAACAACAAATATAATACCAACATGAAACAACCAAGAAGGTGTTAGATTTATTACCTCGAAAGCAGGGCAGGGCTAAGCAAGTTGGAGGCGCTTAGATGAGAAACATTCGTCTCTGATTGATTTATAAAGATAAATTTGCCTCTCCAGAGATTATTCGTAAAGATATTTAGTTCCGAATGCTCTCCTTAGTTAGAGTATAATTTAACGGTACTAAAGAGATAGAAAGTTATGTATGAATTTGAAGGACCGAATATTAGAATGAATTTAGACGAGAGAGGGGGGTCAAATGAGTTTGAGAGTTGTTATGAATTAGAAGGAACTCACAGAACCAATTCGAGAAAATAGTAATACGCTTACCTTGGAGAACGACGGGCGAGCAACCTACTCGAAGGGAGGACTCTTCCTAGGTGCCGCAAACATGGGAAAGTGTTCTTTCCGGCCGAGTCCAATAGTCAGAGTTCGAGGAGAGTTTCGAGAGTTTTAAATTGAGCTTCAGAGTTCTTTATTCTTCCACTTTAGGAACTGTTCTGAACGCGCGTTCCTCCTGCAAATGGGTTCTCAATGAAGCGAAGAGGGAGGTTAGGGATGATAATGGTGGGAGAGGAGCGGGAATGGTCGGCATCTCGCCACCCAAAAGATGCGTAAACACACTCTCCCCCTCATATAACCATAAACCATTCTGTTTGTGTTCGACAGCCTCGGATAGTGCGGCCAGATATATATATATATATATATATATATATATATATGTGTGTAAGACGGTGCAAGAGGCTGTAACCTTAAGAAAGGATAGCCTGGGACTCAGGCAACAATCAACGAAAACTTTCTAATTTCAAACTATACTATACTACATGACATCAATGCAGCCTAGCATTCATTTGCAAACCTACTACTTCTTTTCCCTTTCTCCCTACACCTTTCCTCTATCCTCTACACTTTACTGGCTAATCACTTTATACTTAAGATAGGGGCAAAATATTAAAAAAATGAATCGTGAATGGGAACTCACATAAAGCTATAGGTCCACTCGCCTATCTCTACCCTTTATTTGGCCTCTCCCTCTCCCTTTCTGTTTCCTGGCCCACTAGCTGCTCCTTCAGAAGCTGGTTGAGTGCTCTGGGGCTTGGGGGCTTGGGAGACCGGTTCTCCAGCCCCTTCCCTCCTCTGGCCATCTTAGGATGATAAGAAGAAGAGGGGAATTTCGCAAATATTTCACTGTCTCTCACCTCCCACCTTTCAATTCATTTCTAAAACACATTCTGAGGTGGGACTCCACATTGCTCACTTCTTTGAAGGAGAACCTTAGTTTGGGTCTGAAAGCTCAGTCATGCATAATTTTTAATTCAACATGTTTCCTGAGCTACAAGTCTTTCGTGAAACACACACACACACAAATATATATATATATATATATATATATATATATATATATATATATATATATATATATATATATACATATATATATATATATAAAGGGCCTTTCAACAAGGACGCTCAAACTTTGTCAGGCGATAGTGGCTATGTTGTTAAAGCGACCTCTGGCAACCTCACTGCAAACTGTTCAGTAGTGCTTGGCAAGTCACGATGGAAGTTTATAGCGTTGAACAGCTTGTGCAAATCATCCAATGCTATTATCAAAATCAGTGCTCCGTTCGACAAACGTTCCGCGCATTACGTGATTTCTATCCTCGCCACAATCGTCCTGTCGAGTCCACTGTTCGACGCTTGGTGGCAAAATTCGAGGTAAAAGGGTCGATCAACAATCAGCCAACACCCATACGTGGCCGAAACGCAAGGTCTGCTGAAAAAATCGCTGCCGTAAATGAGAACTTGGTCTTTCTGCGACTTCAGTTTGGAGAATTATGCGTAGAGACTTGGGTCTGCACCCGTACAAAATCCAACTTACCCAGGAACGCCGTTTGTTCGCTGATTGGGCTCTAGAACAGTTGGAAGTGGCCCCAAATTTCTCCCCAAAAATTATCTTCTGCGACGAGGCCCATTTTTAGATAAATGGATTTGTGAACAAGCAAAGTGGTCAGATTTGGGACGAAAACAATCCACATGAGATACACTAGCACCAATTGCATCCCAACAAAGTCACTGCTTGGTGCGGATTTTCGTCTAACAGAATCATCGGTCCGTATTTTTTTGAGAACGAAGATGGGATTGCCATAAACGTCAACGGCGAGACCTACAGATCGATAATAAGTAACTTCTTGTGGTCTCAACTGGATTATATGCTTTATATGGATACTGACCACATGTGGTTCCAACAGGCCGGCGCTACGTGACACACTGAGTACGCCACGATAGATATTTTGCACCAGCGATTTCAGGCCAGGGTCATCTTGCGCGGCGGCGACGTCAACTGGCCACCAAGATCTTGAGATTTAACGCCATTAGACTATTTTCTTTGGGACTACCTTAAATCGCAGGTTTATGTGAATAATCCGCAAACAGTTAATGTCCGTAAAGTCAACATAACGAACACCATCCAGCAAATTCAGCAAATTGGGCCTCCAGAATACGTTCCACCTAGCGAAGCCGCAGCGGACATTTGAACGACGTCATATTCCTCACTTAATGCCATAAAATGTACTTTCAAATTTAAAATAAATTGAGTGCATATATTACATAAAACTTGTTTTATTTACATTTAAAAATTGAGCGACTTTATTGAAACGCCCTTTATATATATATAAAATTTACGGACATAAACATCCCTAAACTTAACGTACCATCATCCAAATTCAGTTTCTTTCAGATATGTATCTTTGTCTTTTCTTCAACTTTTATCCCATAATTTACAAGCAGACTTATGACCGCTTTTTTTCTTCTTACATTTTTGTGTCGTAAAAAACTCAATTTAAAGACGCTTCAATTTGAGACATGAGAAAACTTTTTACCTTTATGTGTTTGGGAGATGGGAAAGGGATATAAAGTGACTTGTTCTAAGTACCTTATGGAATCATTCATAAAATGGAATTAGACCGAATTAAAAATTTGTACTAAATGAATTTACTATATAAATATATATATATATATATATATATATATATATATATATATATATATATATATATATATATATATATATATTCGCCATGATTTCTTCGACACAGATTGAGTTTAATATTAAGTAAGAAGGACAAAACGAAGAAGGCGGGTCCCATCTTTCTTCTCTCCGTTTCGGGTTATTTCTAAAGCCATCTTCAGGAGCTAAAAAACAAATTTAAAATCTAAAGTTAAATCTATACTAAGGCACAAGTAAAATATTGTGGAAAATTGACACAAAAACAGAACATTACCTTACATGGTTGGATAACATGTAAGGTAATGTTCTGTTTCTTTATTTAGTTTTAGTATATTCTATATTATTTCAACTCTGATTTCCGCCCCCCGCCTCCCGCCATTTCATCCTTAAGTTTTGTACCGTTACATTTATTTTGTTTGCATTTGATTAATATAATTTTATTTCAAATATTTTCCACCGTTCTTACCTCACTAGATTTTTTGTTCGTATGGTTTTCATTAACATAACGTTCATTTTAGTATTTTAGTGCCGTTTGTTTCAATTTTATATTTGTTTTTTAGCTCCTGAAGATGGTTTTAGAAATAACCTGAAACGTAGAGAATAAAGATGGGACCTGCTTTCTTAGTTTTGTCCTTCTTACTTATATATATATATATATATATATATATATATATATATATATATATATATATATATATATATATATATATATATGTATATATATATATATATTTATTTATTTATTTTTAATTATTATTTTAATTCCTAGTTGACCTCTTTAGCTTTACTTACAGACATAATTTTCGTGACATGGATATAAAAAAAATTTATAATGCTATCTTTTGCCATTCAGCTTGTAATTTTTCTTACACTTCTGTTTTATTTGGACCTTTGGTAATTCTTATTGATTTTTTAAGCACTCCACTCAAGTAAGCTATTGGATTTAATTATGGGTTCTGTGGTGGCCACTTCATAGGAGTGGAGCCCAATTCTTCTAAACAAATTCTTCGTGTGGTTGGATGCATGCCAACACATTATCCTGATGTAAGATAACTTATTTCTTGATGTTGGGAGATGCAATTTCTGGATAGATGGCTCTAAAACTTGTGACAACATTGTTGCATATTTTGTGCAGTTCGTTCACTCCTGGTATAATAACATCTTCTGTGCCTTGTTAGAAGCATCTGCTTGCTTCATAGTTGGTACCGCACAATCAAGGTGACCTTTCTAAGTCTTTATCTCACAAAGGTAGTCCCAGATGTTCTAAAATCTGGAAAATTGTTCCAGAATGATAACAGTTTAAATATTTTTCTTCCAAGATATATTTAAGTAGGTTACATAAATTACATGTAAAACAGCAATACAATAGTCTTTCTTACATACCTGCTGATTACTTTCTACTCACCATATAACTTCAGATCATTGTTCATGTTTTCAATTTTGTGATCTTTGGCTCATTGAACATGTGAGTCTTTCATCCGCTTAGCTCTTTGAACTCTAAGGCACATTCGAACTCTTCTGGGAGACATTTTCGAAGTTGAGCTTAAATTTACTCCCCGGGAAGTTCAGAAGATGTATTACTACGATTCTGTAGTGAAGTTCGAATGATAGATATGTCTTCTTTACCTGTTAAAATTCTGTTTCTGCCACTTCTCTTCCTTGATACGAAGATCTTGGGCTCTTTAAATCGTTTTTTAATGTTTGGAGAGCATATCTTGAACATTTTATTTTATTAGCAATTTCTACTTGTTATAACCCTTTGTTATGGTTAAGTTGGATTTGTGCTCTCTGTGCTTCTGTAAGTTCTTTACTTTTAGACATATTACTTATTAGAACGATATTGAATATATAACTAAGTTGCTGAAAACGAAGATCTGATGTTAAGATACCAACTTAACCTCTTTCAATAACTAAACCTCAAGAATACTGCACTTATCAACATACAATTGGAACTGAGAGAACACCAGAAAAAAAATGGAAAGAAAACAAATGATGTTCTAATATGGAGCTGCTTCCCAACCCCGTTAACGAAAGCAACCTAAGTCCTACCTTTGAGCCCGAAGAGCAGACCCATCTGATAACTGAGTATACACTCATTGTTGGAAGAACAAAATTAAGGCTCTCAAGAAGGATTAGAAAACGCTTCCAGGAAATCCACATATATACAGATGGATAAATATTCAGAGATGGAACCGGATCCTACGTGATATAGTGCACTAACATCCACTCTGAAACCCTACCAAAAGCTGCCTAAATCATCATCGCAGTCTTATGTCCTGAAACACGCAGTCCAGGGGGGGGTGCACACAGCACCTACATTTCAGATGAATATACAATCTTAATTGACTCCTGTGGTAGCATCCAATCATTAGAAGAGATGATGGACATTCATCTAATGCTTCTAGAAATAAGATCTTTCGCATGTTAAGCATCATGAGATGGAAGGAAAATCTCATTCTGCTAGGTTCCAGCACACGTAGGGGTCACCGCGAACGAGAGGGACCATATAGTCACAAATACCGCTGCCCTTCGACCAACCAGGCTAACTGACATCCCAATACCCTACTAATGCTACTGCGGCGAAATACGAGCCGACATTCGATATGTCTGGACGGCTACATGGACACACCTCAACAGACGAAATAAGATACATGCGACACATCTTCACAAGCTTATCAATAAGGATGCCCCAAGGGCCTACCCACCGATAGGAAGTAGGTATGGGTCTGCCAACTTCGTCTCGGGCACGCATTAATCAGAGACAGTTTTCTAATGGAAAGGGGCTACTCATCCTAACTGCGTATACTGCATTGTACCCTCTCGCAATTACACATCTGCGATGATTACTGTGTGCCCGAGATGGTACCTACCCATCGATGGTGGAGGAACTCTTGATAACTTAAGATCAGCATTAACGGCAGAGAATATCCACCCGACAGCTTAACCTTATGCTACTTAGAAGAGAAACAACTCCTCCACAAGTTATAGGGAAGAAGCTGCAATATTCTGATCTGCATTTTAACAAATTTTACTTATTTCAGTCATCTCCAAATTATCAGCTTAGTATGCGTCCATCTTTTATCCATTCATCGCTTCCATCACCCCTGCACAATCACTTCACCACTCACATCACCCACCCAGTAAGCACCGAGGGACTTGTGCAATCCAATCCAATCCAATTCATTCACGATCCCGCTCTGATATGACAGATGCTGTTACCCTTCTTTCCACATGTTAGGACGTTTGAACTCAGAAAAGTAATAAATCAAAGGAATATTGAAAAATCTTTACAGGGAGGGCAAAAAATAATTATAAACCAAATTGAAAAATAAAAAATAAGAGTTCTAATCACAAAATAAAACGATTAAAAATTAATTATATTAAAAAAACTAATAGAGACGATATTAAATGAGTGATATTAGAAAAGTATTCAAATGAAAAAAGAAATTAATACGAGTAAAAACATTAAAAGGCAAAAGTAATAGGCTGTATTATACAGAAGTTAAAGTAACAATATTATTTAAATGAGCAATATTAAATAAAATAGACTAGTCAAAACAGAGAAAAGGAATAAAAGAATTAAAAGTTAAAATCAAAGATTTAAATGAGAAATGAGTATTGAACGGAGAAAATATGAAAAGTCACGTTGAAAACATTAATGAAGTAAGAACACCCCTATAAATATTAAAATATAATGAAGATACCAAATAGGTTTTCCAGTTAGCTCATTAATATTTCAATATGATTTTTTTCTTTTAAATCTTGCTGGTTTCATGTTCTTTGAAATCTTATTTTAAATTAATTAATACAACCTTAGATCATTTTATTGGCACTCTCCCTTCCCTGTGAAAATTATAATTCAATATTCCTTTGTTGACTTAAATTTACGCTGCGTTTCTACTATTTTTAATCTCCTTAACAATGAGAATTCATCTTATTTTATCTTTTAATGGGTTTAGGAATTTACCTGGAATTACTCTTTGATGTAGAACATGAACATTGGCGATGCACAAGAAAAGTTAGTAGTCCTCCTCCCCTCCAAACCACATGTACCTGAGTCTCTTCTATCTTTACCTCCGTCACTAGGTTTATTTATTTATTTATTTATATATATATATATATATATATATATATATATATATATATATATATATATATATGAAAAAATCGGCATCCATCGGGATTTGAATCAGTGACCATGGAAAACTACAGAATTAGTTCGATTCTTAGGGGGAAAGTGATTTTTCCCTTTTCGAGAGGCGTGTTATTATGCATTTTCAAAATTCTTTATGACCACTAAACGTTTCGGTAGCTTATTCTAATTATTAGTTGCAATAAATTACATACATTGCAAAATGAAACAATTAATAAAATCCAATTAAACCTGATAACCGAGCATGTAAAAATATCTTTTGTTTTCTCTATAAACGGTTCTGGTCTAGTATGTGATCTACATACCAATGTGATATACAGCAACTTAAATCTAGACTAGCTTGTGATCTACATTAAAAAAAATTAGAAATGTCCAATTCTAATTAGATGAGTGAGTTAAACATTAAAACATAATATTAAAAATGTATAAAAACCCATCAATGAAAGAAAAGGGCGAAGAAAAAAATACTCTAGTGATTTTTATTTCATACTAGAAACAAGAATACTATTACATACTATCTGTATACGGCACGAATATCATTTAAAAATGTAATAAAGTAGATTTGGCTCAATTCATCTCATAATTTTCCAGAAAATAAAATCTAAATGAGATCCCAATGTTTGCAATGGAACATTTTATCAATAATCTCGAATAACTTGCATGTTAAGATCTTCTGCTCTCATCCTGACCCCTTTCAAAGGGCTCAAGACTAAAAGTGTATAAACTGGGATTTAAATTGGGATAGTAAAATTGCTGAATGTGAAAGAAGAGTAGAGGCTAGTTATGAAATATTGTCTATGGTGTGTGTGTGTGTGTGTTGATGGAATGGTTATGAGTAGAAAGTTATATATATATATATATATATATATATATATATATATATACATATATATATGCAGATGATGCCATGAGGATGAAGATGAATTGTGCTAGGTTGCCTGGCAAACGCTTTCGTTTTTTTAAATTTACTTTGCCTTTTTGCAATTATAATTTGTATTCTTAGCCTTCAAGCCTTTGTTTTGTGTTTATTTTGATTATTTTTTATGCTTTTTCTGTAGTTTCATAGCTATTTATATATATATATATATATATATATATATTATTTATGTATTTATCCTTTTTTCTTCCTCAGGTTCTCATTTTTTGTCTTTTATTTATGTTCCCTTCAGCTTGTCAAATTTGTTTTTTTGCATTTCGGTTTTCCTTATCGTTTTCGGTTGTCATTATTGGTAGTCCGATTTGTTTCCACCAAATCGTTATCTGTATAGGATTTGACGAATACTGCCGTCTTAAGGCAAAAAGCATTAACTGAAAAATTGTCAATTTTGGGAAAACGCAAAAAAACGGATTTCGGCCTCAAATAAGGATCTGATAACATTAATCGTATTTTTTTTGGGGGGGGGGTAATTGTAAGCATTCATCTATATGAATCTTGCAATATAATTTGGTTTAATCAGTTAATAACTTCAATATATTCAAATTTGTCCAGTAAATTTTGACTTAATGCTTTTTACCTGAAAACAGTTATAATAATTGGGTCATCTTATAATAAAATGATTTTTGTGGAAAAATGGTATAGGTATACCTATATCTAAATAATTGATAGGTACCTATTATATCATTAGACTCTATTGGTAAATACATATTTTATCATTTTAACTTTTACCAGAAAAGTTTGGAAAGGAAAATAAAAAAGATACATTGTAAAGCAATATTATTATAGAAAACAGAAAGAAAACATTGTAGACAACATAACTAGGTAGGTAATTGAAAATATTTTTTCCTTAGTTAATGCAGGAAACCTAAAAATAAAAAAAATCTTGGGTAAAACTTTACTTTTCCTACATACCTAATTGCAGCAAACAAAAGACAACACGATAATGAAAAAGAAATATTTGCAAAAATAATGAAAATTATGGCAAATTTTATAACTGGATAATAGAGCAAAAATAGTTCAAAAGTATACCTAGGTATATGAATAGAGCTACCTACCTATACGTAAGAATATCAATTTATTTTTTTTTCCAACAAACAAAATCTTGCAATTATTGAAACCTCATTGCTGCATACGTAATGTCAGCAATCAAAAGAAAAAAAATTGGGGTTTATACGCTTCCAAGAAGATCTGGGCTGTTCTTGCTTTCTGGTAAATTGATCCAAAATCTTTTCCTGTTTTCAGGCATTAAACTTACAAGCTTGTCTAAAATATTTTCTTTCTTTTTTGAAGATAAGCCTCTTGGGCAATCTGACATAGGTTTTTCCAATAATTTATTTGTGAAATTTTAACTAGCATGAACAAAGTCTGCAACTTTAAAGTCTCCCTTGTAGTTGGTTTTATATTTTAAGATACGGCTACCCTTTTCAAATTTTGCTTCCACAATCTCTGCTAACAATGGAAGGTTTGTTTCTTTTATCCCTTCACAAAGCCGAGTTTTTCTCTTGACCGAAATATCCGGAATATCGTTAAAACAGGCACTAAAATTAATATCTAATACTTTCAAATTTTTACGGATGCATCAATAACTGATTTCAAATCTTGATAGTCATAGATATTATCCTTTTTCCTAATATTTCTTTCTATGTGGCCGTGGATGCCATCGGCGGCCATGAAGGTGTGCCCAGGCCCTAGATACTTAAAGGTGATGCTATTGACTTGTTCACTGGTGTTAACAAGGATTATCATTGCGCTGTAAAGTGCCCAATTCTTATTTTGGGCGGCGCAATTATCAGCCCCAAAAAAGAAATTAGCAGCATCTCTTTCTGTTCTTATTAAGTCTAAATAAGCATTGGCCACATGTTCCTTGTTTCGGCCAGCAATTGATTCTGCCCAGAGGACTGCATAATGATTATAAGTTGATTTTTCTTTTTGGCCGATACATGCAAATGTCTCATTAAAAATTATCAGGCGTGGAGTAAATACACAAGTTTTTAAACCTTTCATAATAGGTAAAAGAAGTATCTTTTGCATATCAACAGCAAAAACTTGGGTTGTAGAATCCCATTTTTGAGAGCAATCGTAATCATATGCTCTTCGTGCATCTTTTGCAAGTTCATTATGCATAGTCCATTTTGCTTTCAGTGATTCATCTAATATACTTGAATAATTTTTTAAATATAAACAGGTGTCGCAAAGATCAGTAGAGTCAGTTCCAAATCCAATATTTAGTTTGTTAAACACTCTTGAGTATGTAGCGTAGGAGCAAAAATCAGGGTTCTCTTCAATAAAGGTTTTATATAAATCCTTCACTGTTAATTCAGGGGATAAATATCTTCTATTTGGAGCGTGCTCCCTTCTATAATGCGAAATTTGGGGATTCATCTTTTCTATGTGATCAATAATGATTTCTTCATTTTTCTTGTTGCTAGGTTCATGTTTTCCCCTCATATCAAAAAACTCAAAATCACTTAAAGAATTAGATCCACCTAAACTAGTAAAAGCTTTTTTAAACACATCCAAAATAATGCGATTACTTGAAAAGCCTATTGTGTGTAAAAACATTGTCTGACACACTTTGAATTCTGACCCTGACTCATTTAAGAAAGTGTATACGAAGGTGCATGACTTTGTAAAGCATGAGGAATTAGAGCGTCTGCGCTCAGTCGTGGGGTTTTTCTTTATTCTTCCTAAAAGCCACTGCTTTTGAACAGATTTGTCCATTTTCCAAAACTCACTATGTATGGTATTCCGCAATTCAGGAGAAGTGGATTTAGTATACTGTTGCTTACACGAATCTTTGCAGGGAGGAAGCAATGGATGTTTTTCTCTTTGAGCTTCTAATTGAGCTTTAGCTGTTCAGAATCTCTTTGATTTTTTTCTTTCATCCGCTGCTGCAGTTTCTTGACTATTTTGTTCAGGGGAAAGAAGTTGAATATTCTGAGAGGGTTCTTGAGGGCTTTGTTCCAGGAGAAGAAGTTGATTATTCTGAGAGGGTTCTTGATGATTTTGTTCAAGGGGAATTTGAATGTTCTGAGAAACTTCTTGATGTTCATTTTCATCTATACTCCTATTTGATTCAGCATCATCATCATTTGGAATTACTCCACTGTAAAGGATAAAAAAAATTTATTAGCTTATTAATTATATAAAAAACGATATAGAAAATTGAGCTATATATATTATATATGTATATACTATGATATAAGTCTGATCTTATCTGTGTGTGTGTGTGTCACACTCTGCAGAGCCTAAATGGGAAAAAATATATATATCATCTTATGTAATTTGGGGCTGTGGGGTGCTTAAAACTATTTCCAAGTCCGTATGACCAATGGTTAAAAAGTTATGAACCAAAAACTTGATCTATATATAACTTTTACATGCACAGAAAGACATCCAAAACTCTATTTCACATAAATTTTAGTATATTAACCTCACTAATTTAAGAGAAATTGTACAAAGAATCATGTTGTGCTCAAACAATGGAAATGATTTCTCGGAAAAGCACTGTCTTTTTTTAAACAGCTGTACAATTTTTATTTCTTTTATTCTTGAAAAATACAGGGTGGGCCAAAAAAAAAAGGGGTATTATTAAAAAATTTACTTAAAATTTATTTTTATATTTTTAAAACTAAACCGTAGATAATGTTTAGTTTAAAAATAGGTATAGAAAAATAAAGTTTTAGTCAGTCTTTTAATAATGGCCCCTTTTTTTGGCCCACCCTGTATATTTAAAAACAAACAAAAAAGTTAGGTTGACATTCAACATTAACATTAGCTATAGAATTTAAACATAATATCATCAGTTAAAAGAAGTTACTCACCTTTTCCTCAATTCCCTAAAAACGGCTTGTGCACTGGTAAACATTACGAAACAATTTATTCAGACCTTTCAATTAGAAGGACAGAAGTGAAATTAAATCCCTCTTTCAAATTATGATCGAGATATAGGTACCTGAAATTAATTATGTTTTGCTTTGTTCAAACAGATCAGAACCTGCAGAAACATGACGGAATTGCAGCTCAGGCTGAGTTCTCAATGCGAATCATATTGTATAATCTACTTAATGCATTTTGTCTGCAACTTGCTATGGGAATTCACATTGACATTTGCAGGCAAAACGCATTATCTAGCTAAAATTTTGTACTTAATGCTTTCTGCCTGAAAAGAAAGGATTAATGCTTTCTGCCTGAAAAATCCTTTTATTTTAGGTGGAGATAATGCTTTTTGAGCTCTCTTAAAATTTTAATGAATTAAATAGCATAACTGGCAACCTTTTAGTTAGATGCGTCTCGTCGAGACGAATCCAACGGTACCAAAATCTCAAAAATCGCATTTTTTCAGTTAATGCTTTTTGCCTTAAGACGGCAGAATTGTTCAATTCTTCCTGTGGCAGCGTTTCGCTTAGTTTTACCCACAGGTCTTTGGCACGTTTGTAGAGTATGTTATAAATCGGTTCTAGTGCGGTTCTTTGGTGTAGATCCTCCGATGTTATTCGACCTTGCTTTTTTATTTTCTATAAACCTAGTGGCCCAGTTTTGAATTTTGGAGGCCTTTTTATTTGTGCTTTGGTCAGTGTTAGATTCAGAATTATGGGGTACGTCATCCTGGGTCGAACGAGGGCTGTATATAGTTTTTTCTTATTTCTGTTCAACAGGTTATGGAATTTTTGTAGCGATGTTAGTGAGGCCTTCGCCCCCGTAACTTTCTGTGTCCAATGGAATATGTATCCATTTGTCGTGAGTTTGAGGCCAGGGAATTTCCCTTCTGTGCTATACTGGTAAGCCTCGCCGTTAACCCTAACAGGTGCTTTTTAGTTCCGATTAACTGGTATCATTTTAAACTTGTTTATGTGCGTTTTAATTTTGTTCTTCTTCTCGAAGTCATTTTTCTTCTTGATTTCTCTTGCTGTCTTTTGGGCAATGTCCCTTGGGTTTTTTCTGTCACTGGTTATGACTTCATCCACTAGTTCGATATATATTACACTTTTGTCTGTTGGTTGAGGTAAGTCACGGGTATAAATTGTATATAAGGTTGAAGAGAGACACCCTTCTTGAGTGACACCCGTTGGTAGTGCGAATGTCTCTCCCATTTGGCCGTTTATTTGTAGGATAGCTCTTCTTCCCTCCAGGTAATGGCATAATAATTGGCAAAGATTGGGTTTCATATTTAAGTTTTTGATTTTGGCTTGTAGTCCGGGTATCCATACCTTGTCAAAAGCTTTGGCAATATCGCGGACTATGACATCCATTCTATTGCCACACACTGTTTCAGTGGCGATTTTTTAGGTGATAATTGCCAGCACATGTTTCCGTCCCTCGCTTGCTCCTGAATCCGTGCTGTTGTGGAGTGTATAGATTGTTGTTCTTCAGGTGTTTATTTATCCTCTCGTTTAGAGGTTCTTCGAAGGGTTTTCCGATTTGGTGCTTTGGTTTTCCCGGCTTTGGTAAGAAGAACATCTTTGTCGGTTTGAATGCCTGGGAAGAGTATCCTGCATTCAAGCAGGCATTAAAGACCTTCAAAAGTGATTCCTGCACATTATTTGGTGTATTGATTAAATGTGCTCTAATTATGCCGCTTAAGCCTGCAGCCCTTTGTTTGAATGGCTTTACTGCTGCCAAGTATTCCTCCATTGTAAAGGGTATACCTTCTTCCGAGTGGGTGTGTTTCTCTTCGTCGACTTTTTCATTTTCCTGTTGAGTTTGTAGCATTTGCATCACTTCCTCTTCATATTCTCAGTTGTACTCATGGTTTTCTTCTGTAGAGATCATGTATAACTTGAATTACACATTAGGATTACAAATACTATAATCAAATAGATGCTAATTTATTAATGACCGTACATCAGGCTGGAAGACCTCTTCTTGATTTCAATCGGGCAAAAATTTGCGTTCGTAACTCTTTCTCTTGTAAGTCTTCTCTGGCTGATCTCTTCTAATCATCCAGCAGTAGTCTGACATCATGTGTCTATCTCAGTGATCTTGGGTAGCGCTATCCATCGTCATCAAATCCTGATGGAAGGGTTCGGCTTGTTCGTCGCTCACGGCTCCCAGATTCTCTGGGAATCGGTTGAGGTGCCTATTTAGGAAACACAGCTTCACTCTCATGTTGCATCCCAGATCACGATATGCTAAAAGCATATTAGTAACTAGATCCTCGTAGTTATGCGCCTTTTTGTTTCATTCATGGTGTTCACGAATCTAGAATCACTCAGAAGTCTCCGGATTTGGGAACCATCAAATAATCCTGCTTTTATTTTTTCGTATGACAAAGCCAGAAACGTCGATACTATGTACTGAAAACAAGCATTGTCAGTGCTCAACGCCTTAAAATACTGCTTCATCAACCCCAGTTTGAGATGAAGTGGAGGGAAAACGATCTTCTCTCGACTTACGATTGGCTCATTATCACTGTTTGTCATTCCTGCTTCCAAAGTTGCCCGAACTTGCCAATCTTACGGGGACCAGTGTTTGTCACGGGCTCGACTGTCCCACATACAGATATAGCATGAAAACTTTGTATATCCCTTCTGCTGGCTAAGGAGGAAGTTGATCATCTTAAGGTCTACACATGTGATCCAATTGTGTGCATGGTACTAAAGTAAATCCATGACCATTCCTATGTCATCATGAGTTTCTCGCAGATGGACAAAGTGACCGAGAGGAACTGCACCAAAGTCATTGCCATTATACAAAAGGATACACTTGAGGCTACGCTTGGAGCTATCTCAAAACAGTCTCCACTCAGCAGGGCTATAGGTGCCAAGTCTCAACTCGGTAAACAGACCAGGAACATCGTGGCAGTATAAAAATTGTTTGTTCTCACAGAAATACTGTAGTTAACAAATGTACTTTCCCTTGTTCGGTAATATGATACCCGTACCGACCTGTCAAGCATATGTCTTTCACTCAACCTGGAGGCTAAAAGTTTTACAGCTTTCTTGGAGAGCGCCAAATCACGTATCAAGTAATTCAATTCCTCTTGATTGAAACAGTGAGGAGCTACTGACTGTTCAGCATCTGATAATGAATCTGCAGACTATGGATCCATTTTTGTGGACGTCCATATCAGGTACATCATTTCCATACTCGGAGCAAGCATATCCACTGAAAATTTGAAATGTTAAAGACTCAGAATGAGGTACTGGCCGGATTTCTGAGGGAATGTTGGGGAAGTCGATCTTGTGCCGATTTTTCTTGCCAATCCCTTTAATATTCACCAGACAGAAATAACACTCCGATACATGATCCTTTGGCTCTCACCACACCATGGGGATTCCAAAAGGAAGATCATTTCTCTTTCCTTTCGTGTACTCACGAAAATGTGCCACACAACTATGGCAAACAGCATGTGGGGCCCACTTCTTAACTTGATCGCTAAGAAGAACATCAAAATATGCCTTATTAGTGCGGATCACAAAGTTTGATATATTGCGCATTTGACGAACTAGCATGTAACAGCCACATATGTAGCAAAAGGTGTCTTGATCATTAACGCAATTTTCTCCTGACGAAGCCATCACTCTAACATCAGACCTGAAAAAAGAAACAATAATGTCAATATTTTGCACAATAACACTTATTACTATCTTACTACTATGTACTGTGAAGTATTTGATTTCTATAAGCACCCTCTCTCTCCGTCCGGAGGGTAGTTTTCGGGGAAACGAGAAAATAAAAATTACAGAATAACTATAGCATTTAGGTAAAAATGGATTATATATTTGAAATCAGCATGAAAAAACGAATTAAAATTGGCAGATAAATCTAAGTCACCAGAAAATGTGATTAAAATTGTTCCCCTGTGTAATCTATCGTCTGTTGCTCCGCCATTAGGTGCATCTCTTAAGGTTTTTTCTTATGGACTTAAGACTAAAGGTGTATAAACTATAAAAGCTGCTTTGTTTTATATACCTAACCAACCGGAAGTCAGGTAAATATTATGAATTTTTAATTTACATCACAAACTATACCTTGGGATTTGATATAGGTCACAAGCTATACCAGAAACATGCATATAGATCACATACTAGAGCAGCATCAACGGTTCCTCCCCTCTGGTTTGGTCCTGCTCATATAACTAAATGCGCCGCTCTGGCAAGTAATCAACTTCAGCATCCCACAATTCAAGCAAACATCCTTCGTTCTTGTGTGCATAGAACATCTATCATTATGAAAGAGGATAACATTGAGAATCATTTGGAAGATTAGGTGAACTTCATAGAAGGGAGCGGACAACTAAGTTATTGTTACGATCAATGAACAAATTATAAAAAAATTACGCGGCCGACCGAATATCACAAACTGACCACAATATTTAACATATGGCAACCAAGAAGGAAATAGTCCGGGTTGCGAGTTTAATCCCTGAGTTTCCTTAATCTTATAAATGGTTAATCGTTAATCTTATAAATGGTGGCACATCTCACGTGAGCATTATACTCCACTTGTCAGAAACTACCCAGGTTTTATGATCTTGGCGCCATCTTTTTCGCATGTTGGAACAAATACTTATATTAGTGATTGAAAGTTTATGAATTGATGAGTTTATTTGGTGTAGTTGTAGAGTTTGGTGTGAATTTTTTTTTAAATATCATTTTACTCTGACTTCTATGCAAATTTCGTCGGTATTCCGTCTCTCATTCAATCTTTCCTTCCGGTTACGATTCTTCCTCTCAATTCAATAGATTTGCCATTCTGTGTTTAAAATTTTAGCCATATTTGTTTTAAATAAAAAATGAAAGCAAATGGCATCTTCTGCCGAAAGTTTATAAAGAAAGAGCTGTAAAAAAGATGGTGAAGGTAGAGAAAATGAAGACATGAGGAAAATAGCCGTAGACCATCAGGCATGTATTGAGACCCTGAGTCCAAACTGCGGGTGTTGGGGCTAGGAGGGCTCACAATCATCGAGCTATCAGCCTCAGCAAGATCTTTCATGTTACTCCTTACCTACCTTCGAGGTTGACTTGTGAATAAAGGTTCGATGTTAGGGAAATGGGCATAGGCAGAATAGTAAAGAAAGATAAAACTATTTGAAGCAAAAGCGGCTAAAATTTAGGGCACGCAACTCTTTTCAACCTTCACCACTTATGCAATAATGGCTGTTTACCTTGCGAGGTTTATTTTTACACTAAACCCATTCATTCGATTCATGTATGTCGAGGTGAGTTGGTAATCTCATCATAAGAAAAGAGAAGTCAACAATTATTAATGAGAAAATGTTAATTCATTAATCTGTTGTTGTATTACAATATTTTACCTTGTTACAACAAGCAAAGTCTCTTGTGCCTATTTTCCCCATAATTGCTGCTATATATTTCAATATAAATTACATAAAATATAAAAGTCATCATTTGGGCTTCCCAACTCGAGATCACAAAATCCGAAAGAGATTTCTCCTTTAGGATGACGTCATCACACGGAAAGCTTGGCGTATGGGTGGCATATGGCTAGCGAAATCTTCTATTCTCTTTCTTCCATCTTGGCCATACAACACAATAGATGGCGGTAACAAATGCCCCCATGGAAAGGGGTTCGAGGAAGAGCTATAAAATTCGGAAGAGTAGTTAGATAGAACAGGAATAATGTGGATGACAAACTCCTGACCCATTGCAAGGCCATTTAACTCAGCCAGGAATTAGATGTGTCTTTCACGCTAAGCTTCTCTGCCCATTGATGTGGTCACAGTGCGCAACACAGAGCTTAGAAGTGGTATTTTATTTCCTACCAGATGAAATAATTAGAGTGGTAGTAATAAGACAAATGTTTCAATTTCAATCTGTGATATTTCGGAAAGTTGAATTCTGCGCCTTCCTTCTTCTTTCCCGTGGCTGATTCTGCGCCTTCCTTCTTCTTTCCCGTGGCTGATTCTGCGCCTTCCTTCTTCTTTCCCGTGGCTGATTCTGCGCCTTCCTTCTTCTTTCCCGTGGCTGATTCTGCGCCTTCCTTCTTCTTTCCCGTGGCTGATTCTGCGCCTTCCTTCTTCTTTCCCGTGGCTGATTCTGCGCCTTCCTTCTTCTTTCCCGTGGCTGATTCTGCGCCTTCCTTCTTCTTTCCCGTGGCTGATTCTGCGCCTTCCTTCTTCTTTCCCGTGGCTGATTCTGCGCCTTCCTTCTTCTTTCCCGTGGCTGATTCTGCGCCTTCCTTCTTCTTTCCCGTGGCTGATTCTGCGCCTTCCTTCTTCTTTCCCGTGGCTGATTCTGCGCCTTCCTTCTTCTTTCCCGTGGCTGATTCTGCGCCTTCCTTCTTCTTTCCCGTGGCTGATTCTGCGCCTTCCTTCTTCTTTCCCGTGGCTGATTCTGCGCCTTCCTTCTTCTTTCCCGTGGCTGATTCTGCGCCTTCCTTCTTCTTTCCCGTGGCTGATTCTGCGCCTTCCTTCTTCTTTCCCGTGGCTGATTCTGCGCCTTCCTTCTTCTTTCCCGTGGCTGATTCTGCGCCTTCCTTCTTCTTTCCCGTGGCTGATTCTGCGCCTTCCTTCTTCTTTCCCGTGGCTGATTCTGCGCCTTCCTTCTTCTTTCCCGTGGCTGATTCTGCGCCTTCCTTCTTCTTTCCCGTGGCTGATTCTGCGCCTTCCTTCTTCTTTCCCGTGGCTGATTCTGCGCCTTCCTTCTTCTTTCCCGTGGCTGATTCTGCGCCTTCCTTCTTCTTTCCCGTGGCTGATTCTGCGCCTTCCTTCTTCTTTCCCGTGGCTGATTCTGCGCCTTCCTTCTTCTTTCCCGTGGCTGATTCTGCGCCTTCCTTCTTCTTTCCCGTGGCTGATAAATCAAAAACGTCTCATGTGGATTTACTTTTCCTTCCTTTGCTTCTTCGATGCCAAATTTATCGGTCTATGGCAATGTGGAGATTTTGAAAAGAGGAAATATTATAGAAAACTCAATAATGAAATATTTCAAAATTTCATGTCTCATTAAATTTTCAATACTTCAATTTTCGCATTTTGAACTTCAGATTCAATTACTATTGATTGTATAGTGGGTAATACTTTTCCACAAGGAAGTTAACTTACACTTAGAAGTTAGTTATATATACATTGTATGTTAGAAGCAAAATGATTTTATTATTAGGTACCACTAATACAAAATGTTAAGATTTAGAAGCAAAGCCATAATTTATCTCGTAAAGACTCCAAATTAGACTTGAAAAATTCCCTAAATCCCTGTGATTATTTCGCCATTTTGGATATAAAATTAATCTCTTAATTTAATAATGGTAAAATAAGCTTTCTTCTTAAATTTAACTACCAACTTCACACACTAATCTTTTAACTTTCCTGCACTATTTACTGTTACTACTCGTGCCTACTAATTCCCATTTCCCCAAATTCTTTTTTACCTCTAATTAGATTTTGGTTTTGTACGAGGGGCGGTCAATAGGTTTTGCAATTCGGATATAAGGAAACGAGATATGAGGAAAAGTGTTTTATTATTTTTCAATATAACTACCCTCGACTTCAATGCACTTGCGCCACTTGTCCCTGAGGCTTCGAATTCCCGACAACCAGAAATCTCCCGACTGCTGTTCAATCCACTCCTGGACGGCGAGCTGGACATCTTCATCGCCCCCAAACTGGCTTCCACGCAGTGCAGCCTTGAGCTGGCGGAATAAAAAGTAGTCGCTAGGGGCCAGATCTGGACTGTAGGGGGGATGGTTGAGCTCCTCGAATCCACACTCGTGCAGGGCAGCTTGTGCAACCCTGGCCTTGTGGACAGGGGCATTGTTGTGGAGGAGCAGGACACCGCATGTCAACTTTCCGCGCCGCTTCTGACGGATGCACTTCTTCAACCAAGCCAATTCCTAGACGTAATATAGGCCTGTGATGGTCCTTCCACGAGGCGCATAGTCCACCATTCACACTCCCTCAGAATGCCAGAAGATGGTGGCCATGATCTTCCTGGCTGAGGGTTGGGTCCGGAACTTGCTGGGGGTCGGAGAGCCCCTGTGCTTCCAGGCCATGCTTTCGAGCTTGGTTTCGGGATCCCAGTAATGGACTCACGTTTCATCACCTGTCAATATGCGTGTCTCGAATCCCGCCAGGTCTTGGTTGTACAGGAGGAGCAGCACCTCCGAACTTTGACGACGTTGAAGTCGATCATAGGGCGTGAGATTTCGTGAGGAACTCATTGGGCATCTATTCAACCGATATCTGCCCATTCATTCGCTCGGAAGCGTGTGTGTTAAAATTTAAATTCTTGTGTTAATATTAAAATTCGTGTGTTAATATTCAAATTCGTGCATCTCAGGTAAAGATGCACATGCATAAAACACACACAAAACAATGCATACATAAACGTATTCAAAAGGATATGTATGTGAGAGCCAGTCTTGACCGCTTGAGTACCCTGGTCTTTACTTAAGCTATTCTTTTTATGTATTACCTTCGACTTTTTCACTTGTCTAACCTCGACACTTTATCAACCTCCTAAAAAATAATCTGGCAGAAATACCCACGTTGGTTTTTACTTAATAAATTGAAATAAAAGAGAAAATAAGCAGTCATGAACATCCGGCCAGAAATAGAGACCAGGAAGGAAATTTTTATTTGATAAATTATAAGATTAAAATAGCCTTAAAAAGATGAACGAGAGCGCTAAAATTGCTCGCACTCATGCTCACTTAAATCACCCATTCATAATTTTCTTTCGCATCCGCTTTCAACCACAACACTCTGAATTAATTTTTCTTTTTACTTTTCATTTAGCGAAGTGAATTAAATGAAGAAAAACGTGAAAATTTGAGAAGACGCCATTAACAATACAACAGATTTTAATTATTTTTTACTGATCTAATGAAATGTAACGTTTTGAGGGGGAGTAAAAAGATTTCCAATTTAGGGAGGGGGGGATTTTTGGTATTGAAGTTTTATGGGGGGGGGTCATTTCCGGGAATGAATTAAAATATAATAAATTGTCAAAATATTAATGTGACTAAAAAAGGCGTTTTATGGTTGATTAAAGGGATTTGATATAAGAAGGAAGTAGGTGGGAGGGAGAGGAGTCAGTGAAGGTTAAATGTGCGAGGGGTGATAAAATATTTGCTCGAAGAAAATGGAGGAAGATGAAAGCAATGCCAAGCAATTTAAGATTTCTAAATGGATATTAGGAAGGAGTGTTAAGCGGGCGTTCATTTAAGTTGATGTGCATGCAAACATTAGTGTGGGTAATATAAATCCCACACACAATGTCTTTTTTCAAATATGGCGACCAACCCTGTGCACAGTACTCCATTGGGGTCTTATTAAGGCATTATACGTATTCAAGATTATTGTTTAATTTTTGTAGCTAAATTGTCTTTTAATATATGCGAATATCTTTAAAGCTTTCTTCTCCACTTCTACACATTGAGGAGAAAATTTGAGATCACTGGTTACGTAAATGCCTAGATCTTTTTTTCTTTTTCTGTGCATGTCATTATTCTATCAAATATCTTGTATTCAGCTTTGGGAATTTTATTGCCTATGTGCATTATTTTGCATTTATCAAAGTTCAAAGGCAAATCTCATCTTACAGACCAGCGCGCAATTTGATCAATATCTTCCTGAAAGTCTTTGATGTCATCTTCACTAATTATACCTTTACTCAATTTACATTCATCAGCAAATTTTGAATTTTTTTATACCAATCCGATGTCAATATCGTTTACATATATAATGAAGACTAATATTTCCAACACTGGACCAGTTCTCGATCCAATTTGTATCTTCTCCGATTATTCCTAATGATCTAATTTTTGCCATTAACTTTGCGTGTGGTACTATATTAAATGCCTTCTGAAAATCTAAATACAAAATGTTAACTGACTTTTATGTGTCATAAATTGAATTTATGTGGTGAAAAGTTTCCAAGAGATTAGTCAGATACGATCTTTCCTTTCTGAAACCATGTTGAGAGTCATGTTCAGCTATTTTTCTGCGATAAGGGGCTCGAACATTTTTCCCACCACCGACGTTAAATTTATAGGGTGGTAATTGCTGACGGACTCTTTGTATCCTTTCTTAAATATTGACGTTATATTAGCCAATTTCCATCTTCTGCGACACATCCTTTTTCGAGAGAAAGATTACAAATTTGTGTTATATGTTCGGATATGGAATCTTTAACTTCTTTTATGACCCTTGGAAAGATCATGTCTGCACCAGGCGATTTAAATTTATTAATTTTGTTGATGAGTCTCTTAACATCATTAACTGAACACCCTATTGATTTTAGAGGATTATTGCCAGTATACCTGCGGTTAGGTGTTAGAATAACGTTGGATTCATCTTTGGTAAATACCGTTGCAAAGTATTCGTTTAAAACATTTGCTATTTTTACATCGGTGTATTGCAAAACGCCATTCTTGTCTTTGATGTGCCCTATACTGTAGAAGAATGAGGTCAAATGGTGGCCACGTGCCTTTCTGTACCCACGTGGATCCTGAGATCACCGCATGGAGCTGAAAAAGCATGGCTGATCCTTGGCAAGGAGGCGGCCGACGTTATCAGACGCCCCAGCTGTATTTGCCTAGGGACCGATGTCACCATCCCCCACGGTCATCTCTCCGCTAGCCTTCTGGCTTTCCGCTCGAAGATTGAAATCCGTTGGACATTTCAAACGAACGTTATCACGATTCTCCCTTGCCCCGAAGGAGTCGCCGACTTTTCCCCAAATTCGCGCGCGCGTCTGGAACCACTTCACCAAGCGCCTATATAACGCTTCGATTGAGGTTAGAGAGCAGCACTGTTAGACTTCCACCTAGTTCGGCGAACAAGCTAAAGGACGCTCTCCCACTTCCACCTCCCAGCGGCGATTTCGATTCAAGTTGAAGGCTAAATCGATCCGTGAACTCTGCCTTAATCAATCGGTAAGCTTCGACATCAGTGAACTCTGCCATAGCCAATCGGCAAGGACTGACAAGGATTCCAAACTCCAAAGGCGCCAAGTGTTCCCTCATCTGAAGCGAAAGGTAAACCGACTTCTTCCATTGCATTTATCGTACCCCAGCTCGCCCCTTTTCGGCAATGAGCACCTAAGGTAATCGTAACCGTTGCCTCTTGCAGATTGATCTTTAATCTGGCTTACCTAATTGCTCCATTATTTGTGTAAACGCCCCAGTTTAAAATCCCCCTTTAAATCGAACAAACTGAATCTGACCTCTTTAATCATTTAATTAACCTACCTGATTGCGTGTGGGCCTTTAACCCCATCTGGGCGACCATTTCCCTTAAACCCAATTTCTATGTAAATAGAAATATCATTTTTGTTGCTAGTAAAGTTATATTTTCGTCATTGTCTTTCTTTTTCAACCCCAGCGGATTCTAGCTACCTTTTAATCTTTGGCCAACTTGCACTCTGAAATATTTGTTTGAAAGGACCCCGCAAAGTTAATAATAAACTATCCCCCCTGGACTCATAACAATTTTCCCTTCCACTATCGGTCTTCAACCTACTTCGGCCCCAGGCCCCAAAGTATCTACGTATATATAAATATAGAGTCTGGCCATTCTACGAAATATACTAATTTTTTATTGTTTTCCTACTGTTTACTAATGCGAAGAATTCTTTGGGGTTTGTCTTACAGTTTAAGGCCACTCTAATCTCTTCATTTTGCTTGGCTCTTTTAATTTCCCTTTAACTTTTTTTCAGTTGGATATATTTTTCTTTGAGTAGCTTATAAGCTGTCTTTTTCTCTAATACCTTTCTCAATGTCTTTTGTTAACAATTTTGGTTATTTGACACTACCAACTTCTTATGATTTTGATGGAATGAAATCAGACTGTTTGTTCATCAGATTTCCTTTAAAATTTAGCCAGATTTCATTTATCTGACCAAAACATAGTTTATAATGACACCAGCTCTCTTTTAACCCCTCCAGTTAGCTCCTTAGAAGTCTAGCTTAGTAATGCTTAATTTTCTTTTGATGCATGGTACATTGATATTAAAATAGATTACATTGTAAGCACTATTACCAAACATATCTCTTACGCTTAGGTTTGAAATAAAATTATCGTCGCTAGTTAAAACTATATCTAAGATATTAAGACCTCTTGTGGCATCGTTCACCCACTGGGTTGGTAAATTATTGTCAATAAAATTAATTAATCTGTACCCTTCCGCGCCAAAGGTTTTTCCTAGACCAGTCTACTCCTCCGCAGTTGAAATCGCTAATAATTAAAGATAATTTGTTATTTATCTCATTTGTTAAACAGTCGTAGAATCTTTGATCTAAGTCTGCTGTTTGATAGGAGCTTCTGTATCCTTAGTATACATACAGACTTCTTTCAAGATTTAACTTGACTCCTATAAGTTCGAAGTCTGAGCATACATTACAGTCTGTTGGATAGAGATTATTTCGTACGTATAAAATCACGCCTCCACCCTACGTTTCTACTCTGTCTTTATGGAACATTTTATAACCTTCTAATTGAAATTCACCACTGAAATCTCTTGAGTGACAATAAATCCAGATTTCTGTAATGCCTATTATATCATATGTTTCTATTGCTACAAACGCTTTAAGCTCTATTAATTTATTCCTAATAGAGCTGGCATTAAACAAAGCAGCCTTTAAATATTTGACCCGTTTACTTGTGCTTCTAGGGTTGAATCGTTTCCCGAGGTCGGAAGTGAAGTAATATCGCAACGCTTTTTTTCGAGAGTATTATATAAACTCAAGTTAATTAAACCCCCATATTTTTTTTTACCCTTTGTGCTAAGATGGGTTACGTCATGAGCGAAACATTCTTTATTGTTAATGAAGCCCATCCAAAAGTCGACGAAGTCAACATTATCTCATTTACATATCCTTCGCAGGCGTTCATTTATTCCAATTGCCCTACTTATTATTTCATTTTTCTCATTTATTCATGGTAATATGCCGACAATTTTTCCATGATCCGTTTTTTATTTGATTTTCGCAACCATTTAGGTATAGTCATTGATCAATTTTTCTGGTCCAGAAAAGTTTTAACCACAGAAAAGTTTTTACCACGGGATTTTCTTTTAATCTTCAGGTTTAAATTGCCGATCTCTTCAGAGAGAGAGTGAGAGAGAGAGAGACAAACAGAGAAAGTGTATGTGTGTCACAAAGAGTCAGAAGGAAAAGTTGTACCTCAAAAGACATTGCTGTTCATACCGTGGAAGTTCATACCATAGCACAGGCGAAGGCTCTTCCCTCCCACCTTTCGCACCCGCTTTTGCGGGCACAGACACCCAATTGTGATGAGAATAAGGATAATAATCAGGAAATTTTAATAATATAGCTGAAACCTATTTTACTTGTTTCTATAATCTACGTTCTTTACATATTCATGGATTACATCATTCAGTCTAGATTTGACTTGTTCAATAGATGAACTATTCATCCAATAAATATAAAGATCGCTGACCTAAAGACGAATAAGTCCCCTGGACCGGACGAGTTTCTACCTAAAGTGTTGAAGGAGGTGTGCGATGAAGTATCACGACATCTGTGCACTATCTTTAACATGTCAATCCGGACCAAATGCGTTCCTAGAGACTGGCGTGAAATGGAGGTGACTCCTATCTTCAAGAAAGGAGACCGTAACCAACCGTCGAACTACCGACCTATTAGTCTGACTTCGATAGTCGGTAAACTCATGGAAAGCATCATGGTGGACAAAGTGACGTCGTATTTAGAGTCAAACCTGCTACTGAGGAGTTCCCAGCACGGCTTCCGAAGGCAACGGTCATGCGTGACGAACCTTGTGGAATTCTTCCACTTTGTTTTCAGTGAGCACGATCGGGACAAGGCGGTGGATGTGGTCTACCTAGACTTTCAGAAAGCCTTTGATGAGGTACCACACCGCCGCCTTCTCCGGAAAGTGCGAGCGCTTGGCATAGACGGAAAGGTAGCCGGCTGGATTGAGAACTGGCTAAGTGGCAGACGACAACGGGTGGTGGTAAATGGACAGTATTCTGAGTGAGTGCCCGTTACTAGCGGGGTGCCTCAAGGTTCTGCCCTGGGACCACTACTATTCATCATCTACGTCAACGACATGGACGGTGACATGGTTGCCAAGATTTCCAAATTTGCCGACGATGCCAAGCTTGGTATGAACGTTGCAAAGGATGGAAATACTGCCCGCCTGCAGGAAGATCTTGGGAAGATTGGGGAGTGGTCGGACACGTGGCAAATGCCTTTTAACGTGAACAAATGCAAAGTAATGCATATCGGCCACAGAAACCTCCAATCTCAGTGTATCCTTAAGGGCACTGCTATGGAATCCACCGACACTGAGAAGGACTTGGGTGTAACAATCACTAGTGACCTCAAGTTCTCGAAACAGTGCATTGAGGCGGAGAAAAAGGCCCAAAGGATGCTAGGCTATATTAAGCGCAAGTTTGGTTATCGGAACCAGGAGATTGTACTGTGCCTGTACAACTCACTTGTCCGACCACACCTGGAGTATGACGTACAATTTTGGAGTCCTTCATTGCGAAAGGACATCGCGAGATTGGAACGCGTACAAGCTAGGGCAACCAAGCTGATTCCCTCTATCCGACATAAAAGTTATGAGAATAGACTAAGGGAGTTAGATCTGTTCTCGCTGGAAACCCGTAGACTGCGTGGTCAGCTCATCGAGGTCTTCAAAATACTTCGAGGGTTCGACAATGTTGACTACCGGGATATTTTCACACTGAGTGAGAACAGAACGCGCAATCACGGCTTCAAACTTGAACTGAAGCGTTACAACCGCAATCTGTGTGGAAATTTTTTTCACCTACAGTATCTGCGGTAAGTGGAACGCACTTCCAGTGGAAGTTGTCAACAGTGAATCTGTTGACCAGTTCAAGTCAAGACTAGATAAAGTCTTGAAAAACGGCCGTTCAGGGACTCAAAACAATTGAGCAGCCATGTGCCTGTTCGATTGCTAGTCCAAAGGTACCCTCTTTGAATGTACCGTAAGGTCTCCTAGGGTACTTACTTTCCTTGTTACTCCTTGTTACCTTGACCGGGAGACGGTTCCATGTAGCGAAAATCTTATACGAGAAGTAGTTCCCGCAAATAGTAGTCTGGAACGGGGGCAAATCTAGCTGTAACCATGGTTACGGGTCGGATTTGTGTTCAACGTGAACATCCTTCTGTAGTCCACGTTTTCGACATCCTTTAAAATCTTGAAGATCTCTTTTAGCTGGCCTTGTAATCGGTGGGTTTCCAAAGATAAAAGCCCTAATTTTTTAAGCCTACGCTGATAGCCTTTGCGCCTAAGTGAGGGAATTAGCTTGGTGGCCCTAGCCTGGACACGTTTCAGTCTATCTATGTCCTTACGCACTGCAGGGGACCCGAATTGAACAGAGTATTCCAGGTGAGGTCTGACTAGACATTTGTACAATTTGAGCCCTTGTTAAGAAAGCGAAATTGCCTCTTTATGTAACCTAATAGTCTTTGTGCCTTTTTTTCTACATCGGCATACTGCTTGGAAAACTTTAGGTCGCTGCTGATTTGCACACCCAAGTCCTTTTCCACGTCCGTCACCTCCGGAACTCGAGGATTGGCATAGCCAATGTGCATCACCTTGCACTTGTTAAGGTTAAATGGCATCTTCCAAGTCTCCGACCACTCACCTAACCTCTGAAGGCTGCTTTGTAGATTTTCCACTCCTTTGCGTGAGCTCACGCTGCCTCATAATTTTCTATCGTCCGCGAACTTGGATATCGAGCAAAGCAACCCAAAGTCTATATCATTTATATAGATGATGAACAAGAGTGGACCTAGCACAGAACTCTGAGGTACCCCACTATTCACGGGGGCCCATTTCAAAGGCCATCCCGTTCATGATCAGTCTTTGTCGCCTGCCTGACAACCAGTTCTCGATCCAGCTGGCCACCCTGCATGTAATGCCAGCCACGTGGACTTTGCACATCAACTTGCGGTGTAGCACCTTATCAAAGGCATTTGGAAAGTTCAGGTACAAGATGTCCACAGCCCGACTACGATCGTACTCACCCAAAATACCGTGAAAGAATTCTAATAGACTTGTGAGACTTGATCGGTTTCTGCGAAATCCATGTTGAGAATCCAGGATCAAGTTGTTTGTTTCTAGGTGCTTTACTATTTTTCTACTATCATGCTCTCTAACATTTTACCCATAAGGGATGTCAAACTTATAGACCGGTAGGTATTCGGGTCTTCGCACGCTCTCTCCCTTCTTAAATATGGGGGTCACGTCCGCCGTCCTCCAGTCCTCTGGTACTTCCTCAGTTTTAACGATTCGTTAAAGATCGCAATAAGTTGTGTAGCAGCCTTACCGCTTGCTTAACGAAGGACTCTAGGGTTAAGGTTCTTTATTCTAGCCTCCACCTCCTCATCGTCTAATATTATCTCGCTTAGGTTTTCCCCTTCATTGAGATACATCCCCGGCATCTGGGTGAGACCATCTTCTTCCATGGTAAACACAGGGGTGAATTAGTCGTTAAACACGTCATCTCTTAGAGGGCCTATGCGCTGGCGAACCGGTTTGTACCTATTTACGTGCAGGAAGAATTCCTTCGGATTTTGTTTGCAGAGGGACGCGACCCGAAGTTCCTCATTACGTTTAGCTTATCTTACCAGTTTTAACAGTTCTGATATTTTGTTTATATTGCATGAGACTTTCGTTGCTACCACTACCTCTCCATTTAGCGTAGCTGTTTTTTCTTTTGCAAATTGCTGAGCTAATGCTGCGATTAAACCATTTAGGATGAATGGATTTTTCATTTACCTCTTGTTGGGAAACAAACCTGGACTGCTAGTTCATAAAGCGGTTTTTGAATCTCAGCCAGTTGGCTGAGTCACTTTCGCCACTTACAGGTTCCAGTCGTCTTATCGCATCTCGTAGACCGTTGAAGTAAGCGCGGCGGTAATCGGGTTTGTAAACAGCATCGCAAGAGGGACTGCCGCACGGAGTGCGTATGGTGAATAAGACTGTTCGGTGATGGCTACCACCTAGACATTCACCCACGTTCAGTCCAAAGACCATGTCATCCTCAGTAGTGAACACCAAGTCCAACAAGTTGTCACCTCTCATTGGCTCTTCGACCCACTGTGTCAAAATGTTATTGTCAGCGAAGTCAATGAGTCGTCTCCTCTCACCATCGCACGATCTATCACCCCAGTCAACTCCACGACAGTTAAAATCGACCCTAATCAAGCTTCGGAGATTTTCCACCAACTCGGCAAGTTTAGCGTACCGGTTCGGTCCGCTTCCTCGGGCTGCCTTTGCGGCCTGTATACCACCACGAGTCGGTATGGGGAGCTGCCAAGATTTATGTCTACTCCTAGGATCTTGTAGACACTTCTAACATTGCAATTAACTACGGGAAAGCAGTTATGGACGTATAATAATGATTTGCCGCCACCTTCTCGATTGGGTCTATCGTGGCAGATTTCTCGATACCCCCTCCGCTCGAGGTGAGTTGGGTTCACCAGTGACGGGGGCCTCCACGCCTTCCTCTCCTGATCCTAACCCTGTTCTATTCCCCAAGCGCTCTACCGGTAATGCTCGTGTCGCTCTCATCAGCCAGAAGGCGTTTTGGTCGATGAGATCAGCTAGAACTCTCTTACTTGGCTACTGAAGTGGACACCATACTCTGTCTACAGGTCGTCACATCCAAAGAACCGATCAAACGGATCCAAGAATTTGGCGCCTATCATCGCACATAGGTGCCCTAATCTCTCATATATACCCAGAAGTTTGCTAGTTGCGTGCACATTCGCAAACTTTCGGCGTACAATCCCTATTAACAATCTCTGGTCGGTCTTAGCACGAAGATCATCCGCAATCAACATTGCATTCATTAGGATGGCTTCGGTGTTACCGACCCCTCCTTTTCTGAGAAAGAGATCGTTTCCACTCACCATCGAGACGAGTACACAGTTCCTGGAGGGAATCTTCACCTTCTCGACCTCCCTCTCGAGTGCCTTGTTGCCCCGACTCGGACAGCATCAAACCTCCTATTTATATCCAAAACCTTCTCCAAGGTGACTCTCTAGGCCTCGCGCCTGAGAGTCCCCTACCACAACGCCTTGCACTTCCCCATTTGCCCGCAGCGCAAATAAGTTCAAATGCGTTGCTTTCTCCCCTTGTAGTCCCGGAGCCCGACTTACTATTCATCTCTGTTCCCCCCAATGTTGTCGTCGAATCTTCCATGGTTGCTGCAGCAACTCCCTTTCCTTGCCCTTTCTTTTACCTTTTCCTCTCCCTTTTCTTCTTGCTTAAATCAGGCCGACTAGGCGTTGCGACCCGGTTGCCACTACCTATATCCCAGGCCAAAGTGGTGGTTTCCTCCTCTGTGCCCACGATAGGTATCGCCGATTCCCCTGTGCCTGATTCAGCAACTCCTCTTCCCTCCCTATTTTTCCATATTTCTTCTTATCGCTTACAATAGCCCTACCAGAGGCAGCAAACTGGTTCCCAGCATCTTTCCCCTCAGACTGCGCTGGGCCCCTGCCGGAAGAAGCCGATGAAGCCACAACTTTAGCATAACTGGCTTCGAAGTTTCTCCCGTCATTCTCTATAGTAGTCCTCAAGGGATCTTTAGGGAGAATACTAACTTGATTGAGGTCCTACCCCCCGCACTGTAACCCATTAACGCTTCTACTCCGTTCTTTTCGTCCTACCTCGCACTTTGACACTTTTCCTGCCTTTACTTTCTTCGTCTCTCACTCCCCAGAGCAAGCTATACCAACCTTTTCCTGCCCAGAATTCCTATGATTATTTACTTCCCCCTTATCTATCTCTGTATCTCTCCTACGGTCTCTCGCACTTCCACCCGTGGAAGTCGCCGTCGCCCTCACGTGGCTAAAGCGGCTGACCTCCTCCCAAAGTTGACCGACCCGGTTTTTCAGTTCCGTCAACTCTCAGAAGCAATTTTCCTCTAAGTACCCCCACGTGATCCTTCACAACGGTCATTTCGCGATGATGTTGTTGCTCCACATCCCTGAGCTTTCTCTCCATTCTCAATTCAATTTGACAAAACATACAAATGCTATCTCTAGTAATATCTCTAAAATTCCCCTCTCTGAAATCGATGCATCAAGGATATATATATATATATATATATATATATATATATATATATATATATATATATATATATATATATATATATATATATATATATATATATATATGTATATATATATATATATATATATATATATATATATATATATATATATATATATATATATTCAGAAATATACAAAGAAAATATAACAAACTTCCAGCATCCGAGTCAGAAACAAATCTCTCCACATCAGATAGATTTGCTTGAAGTGGAGACATGTTTTGTTTCGTCTCGAAAGCTCGTTTTAGATTATATTTCTTTGTAGGTTGCTGAATAACTTTAGTACTGCGGTTATTGTAGTATTTAATTATTATTCGTGGTCATCTCCTGTAAGATCTCAGTACTCCTGATCTGTGTTACCCTTTTCACACACCTCCTCTATCAGCCAGCATAAGCCTGAACGTGGTAGATGCTTGCTAGTTTTACACGCCAACCACAACTGACCGATCGTTTTCGGTCGTACAAATAAAGGATGCGTTCACTTTTCCCTCATATATATATATATATATATATATATATATATATATATATATATATATATATATATATATATATATATATGCGTGAAATTTTTTTTATAAAAATTGGCAATGAAAGGTAAATTAGTGATATAAGTTATTAAAATGTTATATCGAGCGGCACGAATCCACTTCTTATTTTGTCGGGTAAGCCTGGCTTTGTTTGGTCAAAGATTCGTAATGGCTTAGCCTATAGATCGTTCTTATTCTATTCACCCACTAGCTTGCTTCGACACTCAGCCTACGTACTCTTTTCACGATATAAACTCTATAGCATTCAGCTCTAATTTGTTTGAAAAAGAGCCTATTTTATGTAAGCATTTGACAATGGAGCAACGAAAAAGTGTTTGAAATGGTATTCAAAATTTGACAATGTGGCCGAAGTCCAATGGCAAATAGATCTGAAATTTTGGTGCAAAGCTACTGGCATATTTCTTTATTCCAAGCCTCCATTTTAGGCAGATGCTACAGCTCAAGATATGTCTAAGCAAAAGATCTAGACCATACAAATCTAGTGGGAGCGACGAAAATTCCGTTTAGTGTTGCAAAGATTTACTCAAACACCACAGAAATCAGTTAGGCAATTTCCCCAAGAGAGTGAGAGCAACAAATCAGGTGTTCACCCTATTTTGCATATCAATATGAATATAAGAGTGAACTAATGAGGAATAAATAGCAATACATTAAATATGCCTCACACAATCAACAAGAATTAACCACATACAAAATTTGGCAAAACATCTAACATCAACAACATAAAACAGATAAGTCAATGAAGCTCTATGAAAATTACAGCATCACCAAACTGAAACAGAAAGTTCAGTAGCGTGGCGAAAGTCCCTTGGCAGTGACGAGAGCATTTATTCTTCGAAGCATGTTCTCCACGAGGGAACGACACTTGAGAGCTGTGATGCTGGTCCAGTTCTCTTTATTGACTCTATTCAATAGCTCATTGTAGGCTTGCTGATGACGTCTTACTGCCTCTTTCAAGTCCGGCCAGAGGTTCTCCAGTTGATTCATATCGGGAGAATATGTCCAGTCCATTACCGTGATACTGATATACCGGAACCAATGTATGGTGGACCCAGACTTGTGACATGGGGCATTATCCTGCTGGAAAATCACATTCCGAGCATTTATGGGAAGGTCTCGGGCTGATAGTAGCGTGCAATGTCTCATGACTGCTTGGTACTTTTCTAAATTCATGGTGCCATCACAAATGGTAATCCAACCAACCCCTGAACTTGTCATACTGCTCCATATCATTTCAGAACGGCCAGCATGTTTTATTCCTAGCACTATGCATTCTCGATTCCACTGGTACCCTGGTCTTCTGCGGACTATAACGTTGCCTGGGTTCGAGAACAACTAGAACGTGAATTTGTCGGACCATAAGACAGGTACCCACTTAGGCATGGTCCAGTTGAGGGGGGCACGTGCAAAAAAACAGTCGACAATGCTTCTAATGAAGGCTGATCGGTCGTTTCTGCTGGGTTTTACAGGACTAGGCCTAGTGCAAGCAGTCGTTGACAGACTGTCCTGACGCGAAGAACGCTGAATTCTATCGGTTCGAAATCCACCTATTTTCAATTTCTTTAAGGGGCAGAAAGAGTTTAAATTATTTTATTTCGTTTGCTATCACTCTCTTCCTACTTTCTCAATCTATTTTTGAGCCTGGTTTGTTCTTATAGAATAGGCAATCATCACTTGTGGATCATTCCTTCCTTAGTTGCTATATGTTATTAAGCATATATATATATATATATATATATATATATATATATATATATATATATATATATTGATATAAATATAAGCCATGGCTTCGCAACTACCCCTCTAGGAGGAGAGCTTGCGCTTCGCTCGCTACTGTTAAGAGCCTTAACAAAAAAAGTAACTATAGCATAGTTAGATGAAACGGGAGGCCCGCCTCTCACTTTCATATTTAGGGAAAAAAACATTTGCATATAATTAGATAGACAGATAGATAATAGATAGGGAGATAAGAATTAAATGCTTAGCAGTTCACAAAGTTTACATTTTGTTTTCAAAGCTGTTTTTTTCAGCTGTTGTTTTCAGCTGTTTTTTTATATCCAACCCTCTCATATGTGCTAAAACACTATCATAGATTTTTCGACCGTAAATGATACAACAGCAGAATTCGCCCATCTAAGCAGTCCAAACCAAAACACTGCTGAAAAGCTCAGATGTTCTTTATATCCAATTCTTTAATTTTTATCAGATTTTGTAATTAATTTTTTCACCGTCAATTATATTACTGTAAAATCTTCCATGTAAGCAGCTAAACCAAAAAAGGCTTAGGAATCTGTTATAGGATAAAAAATTCCTTCTGTTCATCGGTGCCACCCACTTGTAAGATAGGTTAGGAAAATATGTATCCGGCCCACTGGTCGTAAAAGTAGCAAATAAACAGGCAGTGTTGGAAAGTGACCTGCCCTCCTTAGGTTAGTATTGGTACACTCGCTTAAAAAAACTGTGAAAACTCTTTCCACATAATATAGGATTGGGAGACTTGCATTAAATTAGCCAATAGCTCCTCATAAGTAGTATCGTATTACTAAACCCCTTGTGAGGTGAGCCCTACATCCTTTCATATACAACCATTGTAAACCTTAGATCAGCACGCAGTCTCAGCAAATCTTATATTTTGAGTATATCTAAAACCATACAGCTCCTTTTGCTCTCCTCCACTGCATCGTACCAGGTCTTGAAAGACGGACAAGCAAAACGTTGTTGCCACTCAGGGTAAAACAAGCATTACGTTGAGTTGCTGTGACCACTTAGGGTCACACGCTCTTCTTCTACGATCAAATCCCTTACAAGAATCATCCCTCAACGTCAGATTGCACCGTGTACCAAACTACCAGGCAGTCCTTTCTTACAAAGAAGGATTCAGTTACGCCGACTGCCCGATCTCACTAACTGCGTGCCCCATCTACCGCCTTAGGATCATTGGCGCTAGAGCCATAGTTACAAGGATAGAAAGGAGCACAATCAACACTGGCGATCTTGCCAGGATCACAACTGTGAGTTGCTAGCTCAGAACACTTTGTAGGGCTACATCTCTGAAGCCATCGTGGGACATAGATGCCTTCTACCATAGCACGGCACTAGTGCGGACTGCGAGACACCTTCAAAAGAATCTCTAAGGCCTGAAGATTATCAAAATCAAATTATCACGAAACCACAGTAATTGAATACGTCGAGAAAACAACGCAACCTGCAAGTACGACCTTTGGGCGTAAGGGGCATTTAGGATGTTAGCTTTATTTTGTGTTGGCACCTTAATATTTCATATGGACGAAAGACTTTTAATTTACTTTTCAATTATTAATGAATTTATACGAAGTAATATTTGGTTTAGACTGTAATTAAGATCAAACCCTGATGGTTCGGGTACGATATTGAAGACGGGAACTTTAGACTTCATTTGAGCAGTTTTTGTGCAAATTATTCCGGAACTCAGCTTCAATGAATTTTTAGCATTTACGATATATCTATCAAAATAATTGATCTAAAAATATTTTTATATTTCCGTATCAATTTTGGTTAGAGTAGGCATTGTTTATTTTTTGTGGAAACGGGCTAATATTGGCCAGGCACTTGGTGGTTTTAATGAATCAGTTCAGCCTCCTTGGTTACTCTTAGTGATCATAGTAAAAAGTGACGATACCATAGTACCGCATTTTCCCCCAACTCCCTCTTCTTCTGACACTGGAGATTCGAACCCTCTTTTGAGATGATAGATCAAACCCCCTACAAACCCACCCAATCCCACACTTCTCCCCAACTCATCAAACTCTGTGTACCCACACACTTTGAACATAACACGTCTACTATCATTACCACATCCAGCTTGTAAATTAAAAGGAACAGTAAATGGCGTATGGGTAGAACTTTACTTAACCACATGGATTAATGAGCTAGAAGAATACTTCCACCGGGAACCCACGTTAATTCCAATTGACTGAGACAAAATCAAAGAGGTAAAACAATTTGTACACGAATCATAGGAAAATGCCCATCTGGCTGTTGAATGCCAACCTAGTTTAAAAAAGGCCACAACATGGCAAGCTTTCAAAGAAGCGCTCCGCCAGCATTACAAACAAATTAGTGAAGAACAGCCCTTGAGTGGATTAGCTGCGGTATTCGTTCTGAAGTGGAATAAAGACAAGAAAGAGGATATACACACTTTTACACTCAGGGTACATAAATCAGTCGGGAAAGCCCTTAAAGTGGTAGAAACCTCATTAAACTTCCGGTGTAGTAATATGAAGGAACTATGGAATCTACTAGCTGCAATTTCATACCAATTTACTTGTCCATTTTAAAAAAAAATTAAAAAAAAAAATCACGTTCTAAAAATATAGGGTTGTATATATATATATATATATATATATATATATATATATATATATATATATATATATATATAAAAATATATATATATATATATTTATATGTATATAATCCCTGGATTTGCTATAGCACACGCTCGTTTAACCACATCGAGTATAATAGTATAATATAACAATTAATTGAAAGGATTCTGTATTTAATAGTAAGAATTCGCTGAATCTATTTGCAATGTTCTCAGATTTTCCGGAAATTATTCAAATGCGCGCTATTCAACTCATACCCGGGCTTATAATGTTAAATTCTCTACTTATGGCAAAAAAATTAACCATTACTAAAGTGAGTAATATACATTGTTCCTTACATTTGACATGTCTTACTTGCAATGCAATTTCTATAGATGTGTTTCCTAAGATCTCCTAAACCGTCTCCGGGCTATTCAGTTAATGAGTTTTCTTTTAGTTAAAAAGATCCAAAGGTTAGTTAATTTAATTGGTCTGTTCTCTTGGAAGGTGTATAATACGTGTTACTCCCAACAACCCATAAAAATATAGTGAGGCACTTGCGTTGAATTTGATAATTTAATGTTGATAGACAGACGTATCTCTTCATACGAGTGGCCTGAGATTTTCAGGTTTATTAATAAACAACTGCGAGAAAAATCATGAACCGTATACGGCTAATGTAATTATAATGAAAATAAATTGAAGAGAAAGAATCAGTTAACAGATGAAACAACGCCTAACGAACAGGAAAATAACATCGTAAACACAGATAAGCTTATTGAAAATGTTAAATAATATTATCAGCAACAATAAAATATAAAAGATAAAGTATGAGATCGATTCTCTTAAAATCTATAGACTAAATAATACTTGAATATTTTTATTATTACTTGCTATCATAGGATTTGGGAGCAATAGATTATATGTATTTGCATTTACATTTTAAGGGATGAATTTCTCCTCTTACATAGCTATTTTTATGGAGATTCTCACAAATGTGCTAAAATATGTAAACTACATATAGAATGTATTAAATAAGCTTTGTTACTGATAAATGTAAAATTTAACCGTGTCATGGATTTAATAGTGTCTTAATTTCAACGCGCTGGTGACTGTACGAAAATATGAGCTATTTTTCAGAATTTTAAGTGTTCCGATTTTTCACTGTCTCGGTTTTTTCTGATAATTTTCTGGTCTCTTTTTTGCTTCCCTCTGACATCTTCTGCTTTTTAGTGCCAATTTTCCTTCGTTTTTCTTAATTTTTGTGTCCCCACGTTAATTTTATTCCCCTCTTAATATTTCAAACTATTTATTTGCTGGATTGATCTGAAATTCAAAGCAAAAAGTAAACTAAAAAATTATGGAAAATAGTAACCTTCGATTTGCCATGCAATTTAATAAGCGAAAAATGAAAACTATAATATCAAATTTGAAAATAATTTTATTAACTCTATAATTTTCGGTGACTTTTCATATTAAATTGCTACTTTGACTGGTGGACTTATTGACTTTTGGGGGGAGGCTGGCCTTCTCCCTTTCATTTAACCAGTTTAATTGTTTTTGTTTTTGTTATTGTTTTTGTTATTGCTTAGTTATTGTTATTGTTATTTCTTTTTATTGTTTCCTGTTCAATTTTTTAAAGTAGCCTAGAACTAGGCTGTTTGTTTACGGCAACTTATGCCTTAGTCGGCAGTAGCCAGATAGCCCCTTAATTAAAAAAAAAAAAATCATATTAAATTGCTAGTCGAGTGGAAACGCCTCTTCCGAATTTAACGAAGTTAAGCACATCGAGTGGGGTTATTCAACGGATGGAGTTTATATTCGGGTCTCTTCCCCGGTTCCTGCCTTACGGTGTAGATACTCGTGGTTCAGATCACACGTTAATCAGGATGTCCCTACTGAAAAATAAAGCAAACTAAAGGGAGTGTAGATCGGCGGCAAAGCCCCTATAAATAAAAAACCTTTAAATTGCTAATAAAACAAACTTTCTAGCGTTATTTGCTGAGCACCAGAGCTATAAATACCATTGTAAGCAGTAAATTGTCAAAAATGGGTCGAAAACTTTAAAATTCTTTGGTGAAAAAGATTTTAAGCGATCTTTCAAAATTGATAGAGGAATCTATATAATTTATTATATTATCCTTTGTTAGAAGAAAGAGGAAAGAAAGAATAAAAAGAAAAATAGTTACAGACAAAAGAAAGAGGAGGCAAATGCTGTTTCAGAAAATTTGGAGTAACCACCGAGAGTATTGTCGCCCTTTGCCCCCAGTACGGATGTTCGGGAAAAGAGCACATGTACGCATAAGTACGAATTTGTACCTCCCCACCCCCTAATAGGTTCGTTGAAGACTCAAAATTTATCCGCCCCCCTTTGGATTACTTTGCGCCCCATTTATGTCACCTGTTATTTGTACCATCTTCATTTGCGTTTTGTAGCCTTTGTTTCGTCTCTTTATCGTCCATTTACAACGATTATATCGTCTTTGTACCGAACTTTACCTTATTTTTTCTTGTTTTCTATCATTTTTATAACATTTTTGCTCCATCGTTGCGTCAATCTTTGTACCGTTTTCATTTCGTCTTTGTATCATTTTTTTCAGTCTTTTGACATAATTTTGTCTTTATACTTGCCCCCCCCCCCAATATTCTATCTTTGTGACCTATGTTTAAAGTCGTAATTCCGTCATTCCATCGTCTTTATTCTTCATTTCTTATGTCTTTCTTCCCTTTTCGTATTATCCGCATACATTCAATATTCCATAAATACATTACAATTTACCGTCTTTATTACATATTTGTGTCTTTTTCTTTCATTCTTTTGAAACACCTTTGTTACATTTTGGTGTTGTCTGTACTCCGTTTTGGTTTCCTCCTTGTATAGCCTTACTCTCATCATCATTCCGTCTATTACCATCATTATCCCTCATTTTTGGCTTTTGTTCTATATTTGTACCAACTCATTTCTTTGTTGGGTTTTGTTCCCCATATATTCTTTCTTTGTAACGTCCTTCTTTTTTTCCAGCTTTGTTCAGTTTTGTATCTTCCGTTTACATTCTTTATACGTTCTTTTTTCGTCTTTGTTCAGTCTCCACACCTTTATTATAACCAACAAATCCTCCAAAACATTTTCCTCAATATCGCCTGCCAAGCTTCTGAGCTTAATTTCAAAACATGATCCTTTGTTAGTCCGAAAAGAAGATTATCTTCCTTGAAATCATCTTAATATAATATTACCCATGAGGTTATATTTAAAGAATAAATTATTCTTAAAACCAGTATATACTGTATATACAGTTCCACAAATCATCCTTCGGCTATATTATTCTTTATCCATTTGCAATATTATTATTTCTTTATTTCTAACTCCGATGGATAATATTAACTAATTATGAATATTTCTTTGCTTCCCTTAGTATTACTAAGCTTTATTCAAAGAAATAGCGTTATTTCAACTCGGTTTGGCTGTAAACTGAGTCTGTTCGTATTTTAAGTTCTTTTATTCGTTCTTAGATTCTAGGGACTTGAAAGTTCTCAATGAGAATATGAGTGATAGAAAAAAATATTGAATATGACGTTTACAGTAATTTACTGACAGGTAAGAAGAGCCCTAACTGCCCTGACGTTTGTGCTTGTTCTCGCTTGTTATAAAACCACGCCATACCCTCAATGCTATCATCAAACCAACAGGCAAAATGAATTTAGATTAAAGAAAAGTTTATTGTCGAATAAAAAGTTTATTATTTAAAAAAAAACTATTAGAAGCTGTAAACATTAAACTTTTGTGTGTCTACCAGAAAAAGAGCTCAGCACTTCAAAATTCCCAGCTCTAATCTTTACAGCAAATACTCCCAAAAAACGACGCTTTTTAAGGTAACTTGCACTTAATAGCGCGGTAGTATTTTAAGGTAGAAATTTAAAATAAGGTATCTCTAACTTTACTGCAATATTTTACAGTGCACCATTTAGAATAAAGCCATTTTCCGTTTCTTGTTATGTCTGATCTTTATAGTGTTCTTTTGTGATGGCACAATTTATTCTCAACTATTTTCTTTTCAGGCAAATATTCCTTCCCTCTTAGAACCTAGTTCAGGAGATAGGAATTTTTTAAGCATTTGATTAAAAGAAATATATTTTAACATTTAAAAAGAAACTAAAGTGGAATACTTAAATATTCGGACATGAATCAATGGGGGCAGTATGGTACAGTAGGTTGCTGGAAAAGTGAATACACAAATATTCATCTATGTTCAAATATATGGAATAGTGAAATCTTGAATGCTCAGGATGTTTAAAAACATAGACCTATTTTACCGTAATGTGACTGAAATAGTGAGTGAGCAATTGGCTGTAAAGTGACATGGCGCAAATAAGAAGACTGCACCCAGGAAAGATTTCCCGTGTAATCGACAGGATTGGGCAAATTGACAGGGAACCGTGAAATACATTGAAATCGATTTTTGAGCTCACTTTAACCGAATACATAGAATTAAGGTTCCTGATCTGTCAATCTAGGTTGTCCTCCCTTTTTCCTATCACTAATTTTTTCCTTCCTTATGTTGTTATTTATGGCTCCCGGGAGTGAGTGGCATTTCTGCTCCCTCCAACCACTTGGCCGATTAACGGAGATAGCTTGGATCCTAGAGCCGGTACTGTAGAAGGCCCCGCCAACGTTACCACAATTAAGTAGGGACACACTCTGTGTGAAGCTTCCTCAAGAACCAGGTTAGAGCGGAGGGAGGCTGTTGCATGCTGGGAGAATTTTATACCCCCCTCACACACACACACACACTGTGTGCTAGCGGTCCATTCCACAGCTAGGAAGTGGAAGTTCAATTGCGACCTAATCTCACGTAGGGTACACTCAAGTGGGATGGTCCCACTTCAGGAGTACATCTAGGTGGAGAAAGGGGGTCAGGTCCTAGCCCCTTGAGAATGACTGACCACTCTAAAACTCTTTTTCTCTTTCCCTACAGGGTGGTTAGAGTAAAAAACAGCCTTGACTGGAGTTGTATATTTACATTTTCAACAAATGTGTCAAATGAGGGGGGGGGGGGGATTTATTACGAATGTATAATGCATGTCCATGTAATTAATATGTTTCTTATTACATATGCATGCATTATACACTCCTAATGAATACTCCTTTGACATATTTACTCAAGATTTAAATATAGACGCTTATTTTAATTCTAAAGTGTATATATCCAAACTGTTTTGTTCGGTTAAAATTGTGATATATATATATATATATATATATATATATATATATATATATATATATATATATATATATATATATATATATATATATATATTCTATAGCTATCGAGATCCTTTGTTAATTAGTGGTGATTGGAATTAAAGTGGAAAAAACGACTAAAATCTGAAAACTTTTTATACAAAAAGGAGAGATCCGGTTAATAAAGGAAGAAAAATGTCGATTTATTGACATGTTGACTATGACTTTTTCTGGCTGAACTCGTGTTATTTATTTGCGTCACCCAAACCGCACTTTTGGTCGCCTGCGAGTCTAGTCGCGAGCGACTCTACATCTCACTATGTCGGTCGGTCGGTCCCAGCTTTGTATTTTTTTTTTATTTAGTAATGGCATTGTAACTATTCTGCTGGTTCTTACGAAATTTGAATCCCATATGTTTTTTTACATTCTCTTCTAATCATCGCCTACCTAACCTACACCCCCACCACCTACACCACCACCACCTACACCACCACCACCTACACCACCACTACCTACCCCATCACCACCACTCAAGTTTATCCCGGGAATTATTTTGTATTTGCAATAACATATCTTATCGATAGATACTAGCAAAATTTGAGACCACTAGGTTGTTTTACATTCTCTTTCTAATGATATATTTGCCAACGTCCTCCCAAGTTTAGCCGGTGAATTATTTGGCAATAGCATCATAACTATTCGGCTGTTTCTTACGAAATTTGAAACCATTATGTTGTTTTACATCTTCTTTCTAATGATATAATTGCCAAAGTCCTCCAAGGTTATCCATGGAATTATTTGGCAATAACTTCATAACTATTCGGCCGATACTAAAGAAACCTGAAATTCTTCTGTCGTTTTACATTCTCCTTTGAATGGTATAATAGCCAAGGTCCTCCCAAGGTTGGTCCGTGAATTATTGAAAGTTTTGAAGGTCGTATAATTGAGAGCACGCGAATTTTGGTCAGCAGATCTTGTTTCTTATAAAGGACCTGAATTAGCTGGAATTATATTTTTTTAGTTCTGAGGAGACCTTCTACCTAACGCCAACTATCTAATCGAAAGTTATTCTAGCATTCAAAAAATTATCTAGAAATTACCCATGAATATGTATATTATGAAGGGGGATTTCTGATGAAGCTCCCTCTATCAACGAATGATATTTAAGCGAGAAAATGTTGACGTACTCACAATGACGATTTCAGATCGTAATTTCGAATGTCTGCACTGCATGTTCGAACTTAAAGTTTGTTAAACAATATAATTTAGATCGTGTTTCAAGTAAATCGACACAAAGTTAAAAGATTGCACTAATTTAGGTAAATTGATCGTGGTTATGCTTAGTAACAGTTTAACTTTCATGCAAGGAACAGCATATGCGGTTTCTTCTGAGAATGCCAGCTGAAATCGAAAATCTGTACGCCATACTGGTGGCATTCCGGGCTGAGAGAAACGTGAAGGAGCTTATGAATTCATTTAACTATTCTATGAGCCTCTTTTAAAAAATTGAAACGGAAGTATGTCGAGACTGAGAATAAATACGAAGTCACTGCAGATCAACACTGTCGAAATCATCATTCTGATACTAGCAAAAACGAAAGATTCGTCGCCAGTGACAGCCAGAAGTCATCTGAGGACGCTTGTCACTCCATGAGTAAGTAAACACGCCAAGAATATAGGTGTGAGCAAGACAACTATCCAGAAAGCAGTGCCCCAGAACCTGGTCTACCACTCGTACTTGCTGAAGAGGCGCTAGCTTCTCTCTTAGGATACCCAAGGAAAGCCGTAAAGTGATATTTAAGCGAGGAAGGCCGGCGGCTTCGCGCCGGCCTTCTTCGTTTCTTCTGCGACGAGAAGGATTTCTTGCCGAAAAGGAGGCTGAACCGGCACAGTGATCACTGTTTGTGCGATGACAAATTACAGGTGCTTGTTAGATTGTTCTGGACGTGGCCAGCAGCCTCAGGGCCTCAATATCAATGCAGACGCTTATACCGAAATTAATGACAGATATAGACTAATTGTTTCAATATGTTTTCGATTGACGAGGGCTAATTTTCGACTTATACATGAACATTTTTAGATTTTCAAGTCATTGCGTACTGATTAAATTGCCTAACTCAAAAATGCTTCTCATCCTGAATCTACTCGTATGCAGTTTTGGTGGGTTTTCTATCCTTCCTCCAAGTCGAGTAATCAGAATTAGATAATTGAGAGCACCAATTATATTCCCTATGTTCACCAGGTCAGGCTATGATCACAATCAGAGGAACAAGTATGAACAAAGGTTGCAAGTGGTCAGGTTAGGATAAAATTAATTCATTCATTAATTCAACCGGGAAGCTTCGAAGAATGATAATTTGACCACATCGACCGATTTTATTTTATTCTGAGTCGCACTTCTGCAACTGGCGATGAGGCTACAGCCGCCGCCTCCTAAATAAATATCCGATCGATTAACATAAAATGCCGAGTAACTTACAGGATAGGGCAGGTTCCTTTCATACTCTCATAGTCGTATCTAACCACATAACCACACACAGCTACGCACACAAATATCCGTATATATGCACACGTGCGTGAGGTATGCAAGTCCTTAAAAAGTTTCAAAATAAAATTTGAATCTCCAATCCCCTTCAATCGAGTGGCAGCAGCCATTATTGGCTGAGTCAGCGATTATCGGCAAAGTTAGATTTTTTATATGGTCAGCGATTATTTATGGCCTTTTGGCCGCTAACTGGCTTTGGGTTCATGGGATCACTGATTTGGGGTTATCGAACACTTTGCCATCTCAAGGAAGGCTTGTATGTAGGCTCTGTAAAAAATTCGCACCCTTCTATGACCTGACAGCATTTGCGACTCTTACTAATAGGCTTGGTGCTAATAACTAAGATACTAAAAGTTACTTTTTGATTTATATATATTTGAAAGTTATAGAATCAGCATAGATTAAAAATACGCACCGAAAAAGACACCTAGTAAAGATGAGCACTCCTAAAATTACCATGTAAAAGTAAGCACTCCCAAAAATGACCATTTAAAGGTAAGTACTCCAAAACTGATCATGTAAAGGTAAGTTACACTTGCAAAACGACCGTGTAGAGGTAAACACTCCTAAAATAACCATGTAAAGGTAAGCACTCCAAAACTGATCATGTAAAGGTAAGCATGCTAAATATGGCCATGTAAATGTAAGCACTCATAAAATATGAGTGCCTTTTAGGAGTAAGATTCGTTAGGTTGTTAATTTTATCCAGTTATTTTGTAAAAAAGTTTGCAAAATTAAGCTAATTTGGTTGTTCGTTTATTTTTGCACGTCATTAGTAAAGATAATTACTCTCAAGATCACTAGTAATGATGAGCATTCGTATAATTAACCAGGTATATTATCAAGCTTTTTTCCGTTGAGTGTGAGTTCTAGAAAATTTCTAGCGGGTCTCTACGAGGGGCGGTCAATAAGTTTTGCAATTCGGATATAAAGAAACGAGATATGAGGAAAAGTGTTTTATTATTTTTCAATATAAATACTCTCGACTTCAATGCACTTGCGCCACAGGTCCCTGAGGCTTCGAATTCCCAACAACCAGAAATCTGCCGACTGCTGTTCAATCCACTCCTGGACGGCGAGCTGGACATCTTCATCGTCCCAAAACCGGCGTCCACACAGTGCAGCCTTGAGCTGGCAGAATAAAAAGTAGTCGCTATAAGCTGGATCTGGACTTTAGGGGGGATGTTTGAGCTCCTCGAATCCACACTCGTGCAGGGCAGCTTGTGCAACTATGGCCTTGTGGACAGGGGCATTGTCGTGGAGGAGCAGGACACCGCGTGTCAACTTGCCGTGCCGCTTCTGACGGATGCACTTCTTCAACCAAGCCAGTTCCTCGGCGTAATATTGTCCTGTGATGGTCCTTCCACGAGGCGCATAGTCCACCACCAACACTCCCTCGGAATCTCAGAAGATGGTGGCCATGATCTTCCCGGCTGAGGGTTGGATCCGGAACTTGATAGGGGTCGGAGAGCCCCTGTGCTTCCAGGTCATGCTTTCGAGCTTGGTCTCGGGATCCCAGTGATGGACACACGTTTCATCACCTGTCAATATGCGTGGCTTGAATCCCGCCGGGTCTTGGTTGTACAGGAGGAGCAGCTTCTCCGAACTTTGACGACGTTGAAGTCGATCATGGGGCGGGACGTTTCTAGGGACCCAATGGGCAGAGACCTTGGTCATGGCCAAATTGTCGTGGATGATGTTGTAACACTTCCATGTGATATTCCAAGTTCTCGTTCGATTTCTTCGACCTTTACCCGTCGATTTTTGAGGATTATCCTCTCCACATAGGCCACATCGTCCTCGTTGGTCACATCTGACGGGCGTCATCTTCAAGAGACTGATGAGCATGGCGGAACTCCCTATTCCAGCGAGCAATGATTGCATAGGAAGGGGCAGTGTCGGTGTACACTGCAACCATGCGTTCATAGATCTCTTTTATATTCTTGCCTTTCTTGGTAAAAGATTTGATCACTGCGTGGTGCTCAACCTTCTCCAGTGTTAAAAAATTTGTGACTGACGATCTGTGATCAGCTACTGCTTCTTAAATAGACGAGGCAGGAGCGTGTGGTTGCAGGTCCTGACTTGTCATAGCTTTTCCTAACACCCCACAAACAGCCATCCCCTTTCCTCTGTTTTGCCCTACCGATTCGCAAAACTTATTGACCACCCTTCGTATTTCCCCGAATGGGTCCAGGTCAAATTTCTGCCAGGACCGTATAGCTTCGGCCTCCGCATAGCCTAACCCTAGTTCGTGGTTGCCGAACTAGTATATTCCTCTTGAACTTCGGCATACCAGGATTCTATACCCCTGTCTTGGTCCTCGAATTTATAGGCGAGGCCGAATTATGCGCGTTCTTAAGTCCCCAAGGGAGCGCAATTTCAAAGTAGTATAGCGTAATGACACGAATTTCTCAAGGTAAAATAACACCACCCTGGAATAACCATGATTTAAATGCCCATTAGCAGAGCGAATAAATACCCAAATTTGATATAAACATAATGATGAAGGATTAACTAATCCCTATAGAGTAGGAGTGGACAATCAAAATTTTTTCTTATCTCATTTAAAGTTTGAGGATCAATAATACCTTCTTAGAGATATATTTTTCAACCACTTTGCATCAGTGATTCAAAATCCTCGCAAATCTTGTAATATTAAGCTACTTCAAACTTTACAACTAAATGGAAACAACTAAAAAGGCATAGCGAACTAGAGAGTTGTATCACTTCAAGTTATTATCCCTAACCTAAACACGAAAATTTAAGCAAACTGAACTTTAAGGAGATTTAGCAATGGAATCCTCATAGGAAGGAAATTTGGTTAGGTAAGATTAGATTAGGTTGATTACCTTAAGCAATCTTCATAGGAAGGACCATATTAGAGACCGAAGAGGTAAGGGGAATCCTAAATAGCTGTTGTTTTTTATCTCCAACCTTGAACTAAACTATCAATAATTGGATTAAGTAAAGATAAGCCATCTTTGCCATCTACTAATAGTCAAGTGAGTTTGGTTGGTATGTAGAGATCACATTTAAAAATGGAATAAGAGACTCAAAGAAACCTCAAAAATGAGCACTTTGAAGTGTTTTATGAAATCTTATAATTGGTTCGCGTCGAACCAAAATAAAATTTGATTTAAGGGAATCCGAATGGATAACTGCCCCCAAAAGAGCATTTTTCCTGTATGGCAATACCTCTCTTTTGGAAAAGGTCCGAGAAGTCAAAAGTCAAATCACCGGGATTCCTGCTTATTCCATAAACTGGTGGGATCTGTGTAAGTCATGCAAGAGTACAGTAAATTATACAAAACTACAAAAATAATAACGAGTGCCTAAAGATACTGCCATAACCCTTATACAAATGAGAACTCATGCTGGGCACTTAGTAGCAAAATCTTTGAAACTAAGACCATCGCTTTCCTCAATTTTAACGTTCGACCCAAAAAGTAATTAGCCAATTTATAACAGTAAATATCCTACACATTATAATTTATATATCTCATAACGTTAAACGAAAATACAGCAAGTCATATTTTTTTAGATTACTGTCATTTTCGTAATCAGTTCCTTATTTGCATGAATAACTAAATCGTTGTTTTCTTTCCTTAACCCGAAGAGCTTTATTACCGTTTAAAAAAACAGGAATAAAATAATGTTAGTTGAATAATTGCAAAAATTGGTGTACCAGACTGTTGGTAATAATTATAGTCCCATTACTTTTATATATTTAATTTAAATCAAATTTTATCAAAAATTTAAAAGGTGAATTTGTTTTTTGAGCACGGAAGTGGGAGATATGGTGGCAGTTGGCAACTATTGAAGGGATGTTTTTCAGACACCATCATGTCCCTATAACTAAGTATCGAAACTTAGCCCTTAATAATTCTAATCTTATAAAAAAATAAAAAAATATAATGGCTTTGTTTTATTTATGTAAGAATTAATATATATTTGATTAAAAACAAGCCATATACAATAAACTGAACTCCCCAAATTTCAATTTAATGTATTTAACGTTCTACATATGAACTCAATTTGTTTATCGAACGACCTAAATATGAACTCATTCTAATCAAAGAAATATTATGCAAAATTATCTTTTTAATTAATTGTGCATAATTAAAAATACCAATTGTAAGATTCTGTAATAATTTAAAACATCTTAAGTTGATGTAAATAGAATGTATAAATTTAATTTTATTTGAAACTCATATCGAATGTAAAAAGAATTATTTTATATAAATCTGTTATTTACCGGCACGTGTGTGGTTCATTTATATGAAAGGAAAATTGGAAAGTGTCTCAGGATGAAGACTAATACATACGAAGCAATTTATATATTATGAGAGATAATTTGAAGATTTTCCAAGTTCCCCCAAATAAAAAATACTGAATCTAACACCCAAGATTTCTTTACCCTTACAGAAATACCTGATCACCTTTACCCAGCCTGGAATCAAGAAATTCAGCCTTCAAGCAAGAAAGAAGATAATTCTACCCTTTGAATTCAGTGCCTCACGTAAAAGGCACTCCCAGAAGACTCGATCTGGAAGCCACTAAGCCTGGACCGAGAAACCTATCTGGCTATCCAGGAGTGAGACCGAAACTAGGTGACAAATCACCCTTGGTACCCAACCCACTCAAAACAGGGCAACAGCACCATAGATATTTCATGAGCTTAGTGTTCAGTTACCTACTTGGAATTTGGGAAATTAGGCTAGGTAAGATTAGATTAGGTTGGTAAAGATAAGCAATCTATAAACGAATTAGGTGAAGATTTTTATGTAAATTAGAAAAAAAACTAACCTATTCCTCCTATGTGAGTAATTTGTTTATATTTTCCTAATTTATACGTAAATCTTTACTCGGTTAGATTATAGAGGCTTTATCTTTGCTGGGTCATTTAAGAGTGGAAAAAATCTTAGGTAAAGTTTTAATAAAAGTGGGGTTTTATATACGATATTATATTTTCCCCTTCGATAAATGCAGGAAATATGCCCCAAAGGCCTAAGGCCAAGAATTCTTTCAAAGACTGTAGTGATGCAGTGGCTGTGTGTGCAGTGGCCAGTTTTGTTGAAACCAGAATTCTTCGAGCTCACACTCGTTGAGCTGGTCTATGAATGGTTCCAGAATGTTAGTGTGATAACATTCTACTTGTATGGTGTCGTCGAAGAGGAATTTCCTTTAGTTTATGAAGATTTTCAGTCTTCCATAGACGACTGTTCTGGCTGTTCAAGTATCTGGAAAGATGAAACGATGCCTCATCGACGAAGAAGGTTACATCGAGGATGTCCTCACCTTTCTCATTTTTTTTTTAGGATCCCATCTTTTTCACGAAGAAAGTTCTGAAAATAACTGCATCACTCAACACGTGACTGGCGATCGTGCTCTTTCAATTCGTGCACTACGGATACCTTTTATGAAAAGAACTTTAACTTTTCCCGCAGAGTGGCGCGCGCTCTACTCTTTGCTAAATGGACATCCTTAGATAATCGTCTCAACAACTGAAAATTGCGTAAGAAACTTTTGTTACATGTTATCTATGAAGTTACCATCGTTGCGGAACATTCGTTCAACCAGGAATATTCGCTGCTCAATCGTTAATACTATTATGAGACAACCAATACAGAGCAGCGCTTTAACTCTCGGTTAATTGTGTAAGCGCGAATGTCTACTTAAACCTATGCAAAATATATGGACCGTCGTGTAGAGATAGGTAATCAGGCTGTCGTTACAGGTTACTAAACGCAATATCTTACGGCGCGTGCAGACTTGTCTTCAGGCCTTTGTGTGAGATTTCCAGCATTTACCAGGGAGAAACTGCAATATCGTAAATAAAACTTCACTTCTATAAATACTTTTACTTAAACCTTTTTCCACTTCAGAGTAACTTTTTTAGACAACATGCACTTACCAACTTAGTAGTAATGAGTAGTTTCTACTTCATCATTATTCTGTCACATTTGAGTAGATATTGGCTGCTCTAATTTACATTTAAATCGTGGTTTTATTTTACCTGTAAAATTTCATGTGTGATTATGCCTTAGCCCCTAGGAATTATGGTCCCGAGAGGATTTGTAAGAAGGGGTATGATTTGAGCTTATCTACAATCACCAAGACCACAATGGGGTATCGACTTCTGGGATGTTGAAGTTTAAGAGGAATATACTAGTTAAACAACCGCGAACCAGGTTTAGGCTCTGACCCACTCGAAACTGTCTGCACTTTCTACATTTCTACGTTTATTTATTATTTAACCTAACCTAGTAAAGTTAATTCCTCCCTACGACAACTAGTCAAGATGGTCCCTCCAAAAATCAACCAACTAAAGATTCACGGCCTTTTACTGTTGGTAGTGTTCATCTTTAATTGATTCCCGAGACGTTTAAGTAAGCCAAGCAGAAACCAAGGAGGCCTACGTCACATTCCAGCCATTTGGATTGGAACTAATAGGCTTTAAATTAGTAAATAAAGTGTAAAAAGATCCTATTTAAATTTTATAAATTTATAAATCATAAAATAATATGGACAAGCTGTAGATCTGTACTGAGATCCTACCAGACTCTACTGAGGCACTTTAAAAAAGAAAAAAAGAAAACAAACGTGGGAATATCCCTCAGTATGTTTTCAAAAGATTAGCGAATAAAAACAAGGTCAAGAGACTCAGGTCGCGTGCTCTTAATTATTCTGACTTATGACCATATGAACTTATGACTTTCAAAACTTTCAATAATTCCAGAACTAACCTTGGGAGGACCTTGGTAATTATATCACTCGAAAGAGAATGTGAAACAACAAAACCGTTTCGAATTCCGTTACAATCTGCCGAATAGTTATGATGGTATTGTCAAAAGACTCATTGAAAAGTAAAATGGTTACCAGCCGACCGACCCTCCTACGGACCGACATTATAGATTCGCGACCACATGACTAAAAATGGAGAAGAGAACGTTGTAGTTGGAGATGGACAAGGTACGCAATTCTCCTAAATCAACCCGATTTTTAGGCAGCTATCTATTATAGGCGTTCATTTGGCGAGCTGAAGTTCGAGTCTGCAGCCCATACGCGTTCGTAGCTTGGATTCCACATGTGTTAAGTTCGTACTTTGGGGTAAATGAATTTGATGTAGAAGTACCAACGATAGCATTTCCATAATAATGTCCCTGAAGAGACACTGGTGGAGATAGGGAGAGTAAAATGAGTGAAAATAATACCGGTTTCTCGGACTCTGACCTTTTTAATCTTTTATTTCTTCTACCATTCATTAATTACCTCTTTGGATCACACAAAGACATCGATGCTATAAAGTTTGGGGAAGAGGCTCTTATAGAAAGTGGTGAAGTTAGTGGAAGTGATAATGTGATAGGTGCAAGTCCTCGACTACTTGGGTGGGCAGGATCCTCCTAGGTTCCCTACGCATCACTACGCACACCCACCCTGTAGCGAAGGCAAGTCCTCTCATCAGGTAAATTTAGCTAATTATCCGCAATAACTAATTAGTATTGCATTGCAGAGTGTCCTTTTGGGGCACACAATGAATAAGCGAAATAAAATGGTAGACTATAATAATAAAAGTCATCAATTTTCACATTTCCCACTGTATCTATTAAGTAAAAGCAGCCAAGTATTTAAGTGGATAAGTAAATGATATGAAATTATCCCCCGGTGGCGGGTCTTTGAGGAACTCCTCGAGAGTAGACACCGCCTTACAAAGCTCTTAACTGAGTAAAGATAGTTTTAACTCCTCTCTTACACAGATAATAAGGAGCAAATTGGCTTAATCCCGTCCTTTTTCTCGTTTAATTTTGGTCAAAGTGGTTCAAAAGATGTATATATGGGTGAATGTATGCATATTTATATATGTGTATGTATGTATATGTACGTCTCTATGCTATTTTCGCTACTTCCACGGTTTGCAATGGTGTCGTGTTGTTCTTTCTGTATGTAAATAATATTTTACCCTCTTAAGTATGGGTAATAATAATAATTGAAGGATGCTAAAGGTTAAGGAAGTAAAGAAGAAAAGGGAATTGCGAAATATAAATAAACAATAAAAGGAGAGAAATAAAATAGGATATAAGTTCTGAAAATCTCAAAATAACTCTTAAATTGTTCTATCAGTGCGAAGGTAATGAACAAAAAATGCAAATATGCACAAAATAGCCAAATAAATAAGAAATATTCATATCAACATAAAATAGTCACGTATTTTGAAAATAGAAAAAAATATAGGAATGTGGCATTAATATTTCTATATAGAGTGAAAAGAGAGGAAACGTGCCTGTGCGATTTAAAGAGAAAAAGAAGACGAAGAAAGATTAAGACTCAGAACACACATTTGTAAATTTAGGTGACTTAGAGAACTCATAAATTCTTTGATCAAGGTCTGCCCTGCTAAGCTGTTTTTTATTGAACCCGAAACCAGAGCAATTTGTTTTTCAGGAGTTCCTCAGTTGGAGCCACCATTCATATTTAATATATATATATATATATATATATATATATATATATATATATATATATATATATATATATATATATATGGATAAAACCACAGTAATAGGACTAATTTTATATGCAAAACCAGGTTTCGACGGAAACATCCGTCATCGTCAGTCGCTCGTGAACAAGTGAAATACACAAGTTGCTTAACGTATAAACACACAAATCAGTGGGGCTAAAGTGGAAGATGCGGGAATGTAGCGGCATTTTTGAGAAACGGAAGTATGAATTTCTTGCTTATTAAGGTATTAATATTAAATTGGCCGTCAGAAGTATTAAAGTTGGGAATTTCTTTTATAAGTGCATATTCAATTAAGCGTCGATATATATAATTGTGAGACTTATAAACTATTTTGCATCATCAATATCAATTTGATGATTTTCATTGGACATATGTAGAAATAAACTCGATGAGAGGGCACCACGTCGCTTTAGCATTTGTGTTTATTCATTCTTTTTGAAAATCTGCTGCTTTTACCGATATGTACTTCATTACATGATTTGCAGGGAACAAAATAAACTCCCTGTTCTTTATCGATCGATCTATTTTGGGATAGGCTATTTCCGATCTTATTCTCGTACTGAAAGGCAACATTGATGTTGTTGGTCTGTGTCAACTTTTTGAAATTGATTAACTGAGGGGAGTATGGAAAGGTAACATAATATTTGTCACATATGTTTTCCTTATAATTAGCTGGGCAGTAATAAATGGTTCTGGCTTTATAGTGACACTTTTCTATGAACCAAATGGAATATTGTAGTTCAATGAATGTTTGGATGATTGTATTAATTTCGTCTTGCAAGAAACAAGGATCACATTTATAATATGCTCTCAGGAAGATGGAAGAAACTGCAGACCTTTCAACGGATATATCGTGACATGAGAAATAATAAATATAGGCATTAGAATTAATTGGTTTCCGGTAGGGGGAACAATATGCTTTGTCCGTTTATCTTTGATATTTTTACATTCAGAAATGGCTATTAGTTGTTCAGCTCCCATTCTACTTTAAATGTAATAGTTGGGTGGATCTTATTCAAATCTGTTATCATTGATAGGCCAATGAGGCACATATATCTTCTACATAGCGAAACGACGTTATGGATTGTGTAAAATGGGGGGCGAAGGAGGTGCTTTTCAAAATACTCCATAAACAGATTGCATAATATCGAGGAAAGGGAATTGCCCATACTCATGCCATATTTCTGCTTGTAAAAACAATCTTCAGCTCTGAATACATTGTCTGTCACACACGAACTAACTTTAAAATTTTATTACACGGTAGGGGTAATGTTAGGTTTGACAAAGGCAAGTTTTTCATAATTACATCCAGGGCTTTATCAACGGGAACTTTTGTGAAAAGGCTATTGACATCAAGAGTTAACAACTGTTTATTCCATAGGTCAACCTCTTTAATTTTATTCACAAAATCACCAGAATGGATAATGTGAACATGAGAAATGCTACCAATCAATTTAGATAGGATTTTCACTAGCCATTGAGAGTTTGTACGCATGAGAGGATCCTACGCTGGAAATTATCGGCCTAAGCGGAACACCATCTTTGTGTGTTTTCGGTAAACCATACATGTACGGTAGCGAGGGATTGTACACTTCGAATTGTTTAATAAGATCAGAATGACCTTTGAGAATATTTTTGAGTGAGCTATTAAACGATTTTGTTTTATTTGACATATATATATATATATATATATATATATATATATATATATATATATATATATATATATATATATATACGGGGGTTTGTGTGCGAACTTTGTCAGCATATATTGGTCCCAGAGAGTTGTGTTGAAAGCGTCGGCTCATTTCGTATTAATAACTTTCTTTTCGAGTCTCCTGATTTACGAAGAAGAAAATGCGAATATAAATTCGCCCTTTATTCTTTTTTAATTCTAGGAATCAGATCACCGAATTCATTGGATTTTATCTTGAGAAAGGTAGCATAAAATTGAGGCGCTTTCACCCAATAATTTTATTTGACTGACGCGTTTCGATATAACCATATCATCTTCAGATATAAATAAGTAAATCCCACAAGATATAGGTTTATATATTAGAGTTAGGACGTGGAAAAGTAAAGGCATATAAAAAGTTACAGGCATTTGAGCATGGAAGAAAGGTTGAAAGAGATGAACGTTGGGAGATGGTCGAAAAAGTAATCTCATTGGACTGGGTGTGTGGAGGAGGTGAGCTCCTTTCCACATGGTGACTTGTGCCTTTATGAGAATAGATTGAACCCCCCTCGTTAGTCTGTTCTTTCCTCTTGTAATCGCAAGTAATTTATGTGAATTAAACTGTATTTTTAACTTTAGTTGCTTTTCTTCTGAATGTATGGCTTCGAGAAAGAGTAATTAGTGGTTCTTTGGGGCAAAATCTAAAGATTTTGTGTTTTCGTCCGTCATTTTTCTGTTGAGCCAAATTCTTTGATTTCCTTTTGCGTGTGCTTTTGGCGCGCCATTGTTGAGGTGGTATGTCATTTTTCTTGAGAGTTTTCTTTCGGTCCTTCCGATATAGGAGTCAGATACGAGCTCATAGTCTCCTAAGTTACATGTTGTACTCATATATCAGATGGGTCCGTTGGTAAGATTCTGGTGTAGGTCTTGGGTTGTTTTTTATAATAAGGCTTGAAACCATCTAGTTTGATAGTATACAGTTAAAGCGACATTTTGTTCGGCATTTGTTGGCTGTATTTCTCCTTTAATAATTTCC